>OU611820.1:7500000-8750000 GCA_914767695.1 Ptilodon capucinus
TTCGGTCCTAATATCATTGACATAATCTAATGTTATAATTAATGGCTTGTAATGCGCAGATAGTATCTATTGCGTATACCTAGCATAGGAATTAATAATAGGCCCGGGGACATTGGGGCGTCAAAAGATGCGCGTTTAACCGATTGCCAATTCATATTATTAATTGTTGTACACATGCAATTCGCTAGCACGTGCCACAACTACAGTATGTGCGCCAACACTAGACTTAAGGGACGGATGTTGATTTTGTCTTTTTCTCTCATATTATATAAGACAGAGAGCGGGTGAGCGAATCTGTGACATGCTTGCTTACCCTACAGGTCGTTTAATTCCTACCCTAGACTAATGTGATAACTTACCAACCTCAGTATAACAAGTTTTACCACGAGCCCTACGGGACACCGCGTGCCTAGGTTTATGTATAGATCGCCTATAGTATCGCTTGCGTATGGACGCGTATTGTTTACGGCTGATTCCGGAGATAACATTTAGATTTAATTTCAGATATAATGCTAACTATATTATCAGATATACAGCTCATGAATAATCAATGCCTCAAATAAATTAAATTCATTAGACCGGAGGTTGATAATAGCGAGTACACTAGGTATATTTATATACCAACAGGCCGAGTTCGCGACTCCGTACGCGCAATATTTGTGAACCCTAATTTTTTTCCCGTAAGAATCTTCTACAAAGTATTAGAATACTTTAAGAAAAGATGAATGAAATCGGCAAAGTAGTTCTCAAGTTATGGCGTGACCGAGCGAAATAAGGATGAATTTTATGTAGCTAATATAAGAATTCAACTAGCACTGTATTTTGCATACGACAAAGCAATCCCATATGATTAAACATAATAATTACGACAAAACACGGCTAGTAAACAGTTGAAGAGTATCTAAGTGCATCGGTGTAGCGGGCGGGTTCGCCCACGGCTCGGCTGCGTAGGCGCATCCAGCGAACCAGTCTCGACGCTCAAAATGCGCCGCAGCCTCTCAACACAACACGAGCCATTTATTCAAATTAACTCAAGGTAGCAACTGGAGCAATCGAATGGTGATGAAAAATCGAGTTATAAAAGACTTCGTATTCATAAAAGAGGTTAATTAATGAGAATAACCACTGTTGATACTTGAGTCAAACATTTGGAAATTATATGTTAGAAATAAAAATACACTTCGTAAATATTCTGTAAAATTGTTATTAAAAAAAAGTCATAATAGTTTACATTACTATTATTTACCATCAATATTTGTACATAATATTATGCCTACATATAGCTACTAACTATAGCTTTCCACTTCGTACCTTTTTAATGAACTTTTTTTTCTTGTGTATAATATGGACTAAAGTACTAGCTAGACTGTTTAACCTGATTTCTTCTGCCTTATTTGTTTCTAACCATTAGTGTTCCATTGCTGGGTAAAGGTCACCACAAATCCACTTCTTTCCTATGTTAAAAAATAATTATTTATCTAAGTACACAAACTGCTGATACTTTTTTTACAACAGCATCCAACACAACTCCGAAGCATTTAAAGAGAACTCATTTTGAGTTCTCGAGGTATTCGCCACATGATAAACGCTGACGTTATAGCAATCTCCTGTTTATAATCTGTAAACCACCGGTGATTAAGCATTAATAGGCCCTTTTGAAATTCCACCGAGCAATTGAATACATGATAATATTTTTACGACCTGAAACGGTACTTTCTTGGATGAAGTAGATACTACCATATGTACATTACGCTGGTGATACCAATATAAATTGCCAAAAGATATCTCGCACTTTACCACAGATTAAGGCACATTTTGAATCGGAGTTAAATTCTCTCGGAGTAAAAACTCTTTTATTACGTGTTTAAAACGAGATTGTTGTTTTTTAATAACAACATCCTTCTTGGTAATATTATAAAATACCGTTCGGGAATTAATGCGAGTGTATTTTGCTTTTACTGTTATTATCTACATGGGTATTTTAACTTTGGAATTTGTGGTTTGTTAAATGTTATCAGAATGTTTTTTTAAATGTCATTTATATGTACCTAAGAGCCATCGAGTATTAGACGAGTATATACCTATAATGGCAACAAAATTTTAAAAATATTCTGCGGCGTTTGAGATTAGTATCTATCTTTCAGTAGGTTCCTATAAATTTTAAATTTCCTAGTATTAAAAGACCAACATGATTAGTTTGCGCGCGTCTATGATTCGTCTCTTTGTTTAAGCTTTAAAGTTCTTAGATACAGAATCCAAAGTGAATAATGTAGGCAATATGAATTTAACCTTGGCTTACAACGGTATCGATAAAACGCAGAAAAAAAATATTGACTAGTCAAGTTCAGTTATTGACATTCTCTTTGCATTAAACATTTTCGCTTCACAGCTCAAGTCGACTAGGTTATGAATCATGCATTTAAATTTATTTTATAGCAGTTTCCTTGAAATTAACTCAGGTGGGCCAGTACTTAAATAAAGGTACACCTACTTATTACAGTATATTTGCAAATCATTATAAACAGTTCGTTAAGCTGTAGGTCCCTGCTATTACAGGCTTCGTGTGGGCTGAAAACAAAGACACTTAAGCTGAACACTTCCAACGAACCAAGACATATAGACAGCCTACATTCAGAGTCCTGGGACCCAATTCTTGCATGATCGACAAACTCTTATTCGATATAATGTCGAAACAAAAATCAATTTGGTTGTTGTTTTTTCATTTCGTTTCGACATTATGTCGAATTAGAGATGATGTCGATCTTCCGAGAATTGCCCCCCGGGATATTGTCGACTTACCAATTATAGTAATTTCATCTACGAGTCTAAGCTCACTAAGCAGGCTGTAAAAATTTATTTAAGTTTCTTCTATGACTACATTCTCCGGTTTCCTTAGCACGTTCGATAGCTCAGTAATGAAGGATGGTTCTCAATAAAATATATTGCATACAAACAAACGAGTTGCCGCCAAAGTTGCCATGTTATTGAGAGCAATTGATATGCAGCGCGTGCGCAGATCGCGCGGCCGTCTGCGTTGCATTAATCAATCACTGCGATTATTATACCGCAAGAATAACACGCTGAATATACTGGGGCGAGATAATTCACTTGACTTTATTTGAAAATGGACTCTGTGATAGTGTACATAAAGTTTAAATTTTTGTGCTATAATCTATATACGTGACTGAATTCACTCTCGTCAGCGATGACATTTCGTTGAAAAATGTGCTTCATGTATGAGTTAGTACAGTGCGTTTTAGTATTGACGTTTGTTTTAACGCGGCAATTTACGCCGGCGTTAAACGTTGCTTTGAATTGTGATAGTGTGACCATTGCTACAGGATTACTTCGTCGATTTTACTTCGTCAGGATTTATAGTTTTAAATATCCGTCTGTAGACATTTAGTATCTAGTAATATTTTGACAGATCTTTTGCGTATGAGTTTAAATCATCGACATATAATAATGAAGATATACGTCGACTCCGCCCTGCAGCAAAATTTTCTGCGGCAAATCCGCCATTGCAGTTGCCTTATGTAGTTGCTGTATACTCCAGGTAACTACAAAGGCGGATGTCAGATAAACGTCAAACAATTGCCGCAGAGCCATACGCAGGGCGGAGTCGATATGGGTTCTCTAGTTACTCTATGGTTTAAATTTAGAGTAAGTGTCTTGTTACTTAATATTTAGTAACAAGACTAAAGTAATATTTGCGTTCTTAGTTTTAGGTAGATATCATTGGAAAATTATAAACACCATGAAAATATGTTATCTTCTATTAAAACGGCTGGTGTAGTACCAGGATATCAGAATCGATGCATAATTTTACTACAAATAAATTATTTTACGTGACCACTTTGTAATGGCAACACTTTCATCCATGTTTACTTGAACTGCGACCCTGGTCGCTCGTATAGCGCAGTTACTAGACATTTGAAATTGCTACTGCGGAGAAATTAATAGTTTATAACATTTTAAACTTTATTGAAATTGAGTGTTAAACTTAGAAAAATTTAATTATTCAGCCTCAGGATTTAGAGGTGAACACTAATCGTACGAAAATTGCACCCAATACATGTGTCATTGGGATTGGGGTTGGCTCAACTTACTCAATATAAATCCATGTCGGAATCAATGGAGAAATACGTCAGTTTTTCACTAATTTCTGATCCAAAATCTGTCTTCCAAATCTTTTCGAAGAAATATTAGGGATCAATAAAAAAGGAATGTCCTTAAATGTGAAATATAAATGTAGAGCCCATTTTTTTATAATAAGGCATACACCTTACATAGGTACTATCCAAATAGTCCACAAATAAATTGGTAAGGTCAATTGCTTTTTATGCTAGAGAAGTCTCAAACTTTCTTGCAAAGAAGAATAACCATAACCTCCATAACATAATGTATTGTATTTATGGTAAAGTTTACGATAAATAGACACTAGATTTAGCGCCCTTGACAGTTTAGTATTCCATTCGGGACACAGTAATGTTATTCCTGATCGTTAACTATGTTATTGTATTTTAATCAACCTACACCCACTACGGTATAAAAACAGTTCGAATTCATAATGCGTGGACTATTTACTAGCGGTTAACAATATGAAATAATATATATATTTATTTTAAAATTTATACAAGAAGAAAGATAGCTGGCTTAGATGTCTTTACGAGTATAATAATTAATATATTTTTAAGAATAGGCACGGAGTATTACAGATAAGAAAAGTTTTATTTTTTTAAATATAAATCTGTCGAGTTCACGCGTGTCGATACGTTATCATATAACCTAATTCGCAGTACATCTGTCCCTATTATAATAGATAGTTGCCATGATACACCACTATCTGCCCCAAAGCATATCAGTTGCCGATAAAAAATCTCCTAAACCAAACATCCAGTTATATAACATTAATATTTAACATGCACTATGTTTTCTGTATTTTTGATTGAATATACATTATTTTTGTATAACTTGGAGATTTGATGCCCAAAGAAATTTGGTGGATTGGTAAAACATTTTTAAAAAGAATACCTAGTGCCTTGTAATGACATTATTATTTATATTAATTTGAGGGTCATATTTATTTTAATGACGGAAAAGATTGCAATGAGATAACAGCAGTAAGTAGATTTGGTTAATGGCTCTGGCGTATAGTAATAGTGCATCAGCCAAGTCGGTGGAATGCAACGCCCATCTAATTATATTAATGAATGATGTGTACATGTGTAACGTATTAATTTGTAGGTATTTTGTGCTCAAGCAAATATACGTAGCGATCATTCGTTATGAAATCGTACTAGGATTTTATTATGTATGAAAAAATGGTGTGTGAAAACATTTGAAGTAAGTCTTTACCTCAATTATTGTAATATTTCATTATTAGCTATAAGTATTGCAGTCATAAGCTCAGAATTGCTTGTCATTTGTTTTTTAATCACTACATTTATGGGTCCTGGGGCGTTTCGCCCCACAAGTCGTTCGCACCACGTTCCCAACCGCCCAATGACTCTTTTTGCATAGAAGGTTAATTAATTTCAGATGTTTGTAACTTTATTATCATTACTTATAACTAATGTTTTTTTTACATTATTTTCAACTTACCGATACAATATGCTTCTTTTTAAATTGGGAAGAACAGAAAATATGTTGTAGATAAAGACAATAAAATAAAAATTTAATTGGAAATAAATGAACAATTTGAATAAAGGACTTAATGACTATTCGCTCCAAAACAAAAATGTTTAATCCAAAACGTTGGTTCGTCCACGCTCACGTTCCGAACATCGCTTGTCTTTTATTCGCTTTTTTGTGTGGCAGGTCTTTACGTGGCGGGTTTTATTTCTTTTTGCCGCACCGTGGACCCCAGCCTTGTACGGAGTGCAGCCTTCGTTAGCCGCAAGGTCACCGGCTCGTTGTCTTATTGAAGCTCCCATCCGCGAGCATTTGTTCTGAATGACACCGAATAAAAGAAACACCGTCGAAAATTAAAAATACCCTTTTGAATGTATTGTCTGTGGTTTTTACCATTCTTCATTTCCTGTGAGAAGTCTCGATGGGCAGAGTTATGAGACATACATATCGTAAATGATTGCCTTGACTAATTTTAAATAATAAATTAAATTATCTATCATGTTTTAAATATAAAATTGGAAAAAAAATAGAAAAACTGAATTTGTTGCTTAAAATTAAGTGATAAGAACTCATATTGATGCGCGTAAGAGAACCGTAGTATCTTAGCAAGTAATTAAATAGTTTACAACGTGATAAAATAAAAAGCTTAAAAGATCTCTAATTGGTCTATGGAAACGTAAAACGTCGGAGATAGCGTTAAACACGCCTTATTGCTTAATTATACAGAGTAATTGAAATTTTATTCTACCTTTATAGCCGATTCTTTAGTAACCGCGATAAAGGTATGAAACATAAGTTTGCTTTAATTCATCCTGTTATCGTGTCATGATAATATGGTGATAATCCAGCTGATACGGGTCCCGTACCCTGTTTGCTCACTACTCAAGGTGAAACGAATGTTATGAAACCTTTCGGTTTTTACTATTCAAATGTAGTGCATTCATAAGAAATTGGTGTAATCGGACTTCATTTATGGATAATTCAAGTACTATTATAATATTGCACTTATGTGAATTGGGTTACTTGGATTCAAGCGCCATCTTTATCACTGTCATCATCCATATTTATTTATAATGCGTATGTTTTGAATTAGTCCCCGCTATTAATTACTTGACATTTCCATAAATACCGCCAATCGCAAGTGCAGCTATTTCTCATCTTATTCCATTAAAATTTCATCATTTCGTAAAAAAGAAGCATGAGAAGAATTGGGTTACTTTAATCAGAATTAACGCATGCCATAGCACTCGTGAAAAATTAACATGATCTATATACATATAAGATAACGACCGCTGGGCGATTATGTGCCTTGTAATGTTGTTATTTTGCGTTATACATTAAAAAATGTGACGGGTTTTATATAGATATTTCTTTTTCAATAGAAACTGGTTTGCAATTTTTTTATGATATATTTACAGTTTTCGATCTGACGATGTGTTTGGTGTAAATGTTAAATTTGATTACTATTCACACCTCGGTGACCTAAAACGTAAATACCTGATATTAATGGTACCTACATTGATTCAAGTGTCAAATCACGAACCATCATTTGCATTTGATATTTTGTTCATGACGCGACTTGCGCGATCCTGCTATATTCAATTTAAAAAGCGATTTACAAAGACGAGAGACACGACATGATATTTTCTCCTCAAATGAGCCAAGTTCCCAGGCTATTGTCGACAAGACTCCATTTAAGGAGACCCCGCGTGCTACAGGCGGATCTCAAACCAGATTCTCTCCGTTAATCTCGCAAGCCTTTTCGGACGAGTTTTGACGCCGACATCTCTGTATGCAGGTAGGTAAGTTATTTCATGTTAACTTTAGTTAATTACTACCGAGAACGCAAATTATGTTGCCATTACATTTACAAGTTAATTTGAATTGTAAGTTCATTTAAAAAGCACGTTCACTTATCTATTTAAGCATGCATTTAATTCAAGCTCCAAAGATGTAAAAAAAAAAAATACTTTGAAATTAAGTAAGTCCATAACCGATACCCGTAGTTTCGGTTATGGAAACTGAACGAGATAAGATAAGCATAATTATATCTTATGTAGAGAGTTTCTCAGACCATTGTTAGAAGTAGCCCAGAGTAGCAATAAAGTGTATGATTGGGGAATAAATCGCATCTCCCTGTGCTGTGAGACGTCGGTCCCGAGGGGCGCGCGCATTCCCTCTAATTGGCCGTCTTCGCCCAGTATGGCATCGGACCTCTGTTCGACACTGACCACTTTCGCCGGCTTTCATACGTCGTCCTGTTTTGCGAACTTGAATTTTTACTGCCAATTAAAACTTGTATCGGTTAGTTGGCTCTAACGAACTTGATTATGTTTTTATAATCAACTCAACTAGGCCTTCTTGTTGTACAATTAATTTGAAAACTAACGATATCTTACATTTAATTAACTTAGTTCAAGTTATTACCCCGGCTGTGTGTTTTAATGTGAGATATGAGATGAATGTCGTAAAAGGTTGGAGAAACATAATTTTCGGTTTTACGAACCCATTGATTTTATTGTTCATTAGTTTTGTATTAATAGGAACATAACTCAAAGAGCAATCCCCATGGACCCTCTTAATGATAAATTTTATGTTATTTTATTAATTCGTTTTCTGATAACAATGTCGTGGTCAAATTCTTTGAAATGTACGAAGATAATAAATATTTCATTGCATTCCCGTTGGTTTGTTCATTTTTGTGTTGGTTCGTGGGCAGTGCGTGATTGAGACTGAGTTAAAGGAACAATAGTCCCTGTTATTGAAACAACTTGGTCAATAACCCGAACTTGTGTAACAAATACACATACTTTTGTTTTACCCTCGATACTTAATAATAGGTAATAGTTCAAGGTTGTAAAAATGTTATTGCTCGTAGCACAACGCAAAGGTTTAAAACGTTTTAACACGTACATTCTGTGTTTCTTTGTTGATTCCTTCAAATTGAAACGAAGGAACAACAGAGAAATATTGGCGTTAGGTTTCATATAAATATAAATTATTTTCGATGATGAAGATTAATTAGTCGTGGAAAATTTAATTAAAATACTCGAATCACGCTGTGCCTTTTAATATAAGATATTGAGAACAATTACATTCTAAATCGAGTAACGAGCACCATGGGATTCTAGTTCACAGCACAAAGGCTATCGGACCAGCTCGTTTTACACCTAGTTAGGCGCGCTTCTCCTACCAGTGGCGGGTATTGTGCGGCCCCTTGTTATGCTAATGGCTGCCCTCGGGCCTGCCTGCTTCTCGTGTACCAGCCTGTGGGCACACTTGAATGGGATGTTATTGTTGCCGATTGGTAGGTAAGAATAGGTACGTTGTTAGAATGTTCATTTGTTCAGATGTTATTTACTGCTCATTGGGTTGAGACTGTTTCTCTCGATGAGAATATACGAGAAACACCGAGAGTGAGGGCATCCGTCTACTTAGCTATGCTGTGTACGCTTACCTCAAAGAGATGCTTCATATCCATAGTTTGCGTTATTGTGATGCTGAGAAAGTATTTGGGTGAGCAGCTTCGCGCAGGTAATTTTATATTCACCCTTACATTCTCAACTTTACTTAATATTGAGAACGATGGAATGAATCCCTAATTAATGAATGGCGATAATATTCAATTAAGTTTGATTTAGTTAAGAACTCTAAAATTATATCTAAATATTATTTTTTGCCGTTAAACTACAGTAGATACTGATATTCTCAGCTGGAACATTAGGTACGCTAGTTTACAGTCAAATTATGAATAATATGATATTATTATCATTATACTTTTATTTATAGAGAAGTTGGGAACTCCAAAGGTAATAAGTCAGTACATTACACTACTACATCAAGGGCGGTTTAACTACGTGAGTTCTCAGAATCGTTTAACAAAGCAAGTAACACCTCGTCTCAGCGAGTCTGACACAATGAAAGTCAGGTAGACCTTAATAAAACGATCTTAAGGGTCCACGAGTGCTCATGGGGACACACTTTATGTAAGGTTGAAAACATTGGGAATGGATGTTACTTTTAATGCTTGGTTATTTTCTACATAAACCATCTATTTTTTATTTCTTGGCAATTGATATGTGTTTGGATGGTTTTATGTATCTAAATTATGGCGCAAATATTTAAAATAACGTACTGTGTGTTATAATAGTTTCAATTACTGAATAGATAAATATACTCATAAAGAGGATGTTGTAACATACACTGGGTATTCTAAATGATAGTAAACTTTAACTATTCTTGAATGTGATAGATAAACAAACATGATCACATTATAAACAATATTCGAAAGGTCAGTCGTATAATAGATGACTCCGTATTGTGAGCCAACCACTGTAAAAGGTTAGACATCTTATTACCAATGGGGTCATGGGCCATGCCCAATTTAATAATGGGCACACGTAAAATCAAATGGTTATGATACTACAGATACTACATCAATATTTTTATTAGCATTGATTCACTTATTTAATGTTCTGAATTCAAAAATGTAAGGTCCTATAGGGAACTTTTAACAAATGAAAGCGCATTTGCCTCAAATTAATGATAATTATTGCCCCGTCCACACTGAAGCATCAAGAGGCGCGCGTCTAATGTTTTTGACAATATTAAAAAGAACCCTATGTTTAATTGAATTTCTGTCGTAAAAGCTACGCGACCACAAGTTAAATATCGCTCGCGCAATGACATATAGTTGAAGAATGAGCTTTGTCTATGAGTTACTACTGTTCGTTTTAGTATTAGCAAAATATTTGAGGCGCGCGTATTGACGCTCTAGTGTCCCGGTGACTTAATAAACATAACATCGTCTCATCAATATCAAGCGCACTTATCAAAATACATGACTCAACATTCATTAACAAAAACTTCTTAGCAGATGAATAAATAAACGTATCCCCGTTTCCTGTCTACGCCAGCACAAAGTTATGCCGTATCAACCGCTACCTAGACGATCCAATTTTTAGATGACTGAAAAGGGACAGCACTACTTAAAAGAAAGAGATTAGATATATTTTTTGTCAAACACTTTTATTTATCAAGGTGTGACGTGAGAAACGATTTTACGACTTATTAGCGCGTTTTTTCTAATAAGTAATTAATTTCATATAGTTGAACAAACATCTTTTATTCTACCTTAGCTACATAAACTTTGTGTTGTTGATTATTCTGGACAAAGAAACTTCTTGTGACTGGTATGTATTTCATGCGTAGTACGATGTTGGTACATGCGGTGCTGGTGTCATCTCAGCCGCGGGTAAACACTGTTTCACACGCAACGGAGATACCAGTGATGCTTATCTTACAACGTGTTACTTTCCCCGCTCGGTACTTTTCTATTTACGAATGTTATTGGTCTTTCAAAAGTCGTAAACTGTTTCGCTTAGTCGTAAATGCTGTTGCTTCTCACTGTTGTAAGTCCTACCATACATACCTACCATAAGTCCTACCGTATAAACTGATTTAAATGAATTTATCTAATTCAATCATACATAGTAGGAACCATTTTTTTTTATCTCGGTAAGCTTTTCACTTTGAGCTAATTAAATAATCTATAGTTTTATCATTGGTTTCGGTGTGTTAAAGCGTATTCATTTATCCCTCAATTCTAATAAAAATACAGCAACTATTTTAAACGATTACCCATCAAAATAATTCATGGGTCGCCGTAAAACAAGTTTCTTGTTCACGTATCAATCATTAATTTGATTTAGTAATTTGTGTGTAAGCGTTAATTATTTAATCATTCAATATTTCTATAAATAATAATGGCATGTTTGCGGGCGGTAATGTTATCTACTCATAATTATTTTAAGAAACAAAAACCAGATGACTCATAAGAGTTGTTTTCAGAAACAAGTGATAAGAGTACTTAATCTCCGTCGCTATGAAAAACTACACGAATGTTTGAATAAACACGCTCTAAGCTTGTCGAATGAGTAGGTAGTACTTAGTTACTTGTACCATTCATTTAAATTGCAAGCTAATACATAGAATACATGTAACGAAACACTCAAAAATACACTATGTGCAACCTGAAAATGGAACGCCAACAACCACTGGACCAACGGGGCAATAATTATAATTCTCTTTAACCATCTTAAGCCATATTCCATTCTATGAATAGTATCTTAATGAGCTGTAAGTCTAGTCAACAGGCACACAAAACGGCAATGTCTGCGTACTTGGGTGACCAAATGCATGTAATGGTCCGCCAGCCGGACGTCAACCCGCCACCCTTGTGCTGTCCGTTTGATGGTAGACCAAGTAAATAGCACTCGATCGGTTGGCAAACTGGTTAATGGAGTCGCTGGTTACTGTATTACAACCTAGTTTGCATGTTAAGTTAAGAATCCAATAGCTTTCCTCTGGGACATGCAGACGAGCGTTACTTAAAGATTAAATAGACACCATTTTGATCTTGGCTTGCAATAGTCACAAAGATAGACTTTTTTTTATCAGCCTGTCATCCCACTGCTGGGCAAACACCTCCCTTTCCTTCCTCCACTCCTCTCTGTCCAGTGTGGACCAGTCTCTATTGTGCGAGTTCAACTAAGATTAAGACATAAGGCTAAGATTAAGATATAAAAAAATAAAAGAGTATAGATGATAGGAGCGTAATTGACAATGAACTAAATATACACTTTTTATGGCAATCCGCGGGAAAAGACTTAGACCTTGACACTAATCCCACTTACACATAGGAGATCAGATTCACGTACACAAGGACGTATTATCAGATTAGTTGCAAAGTCTGATGTCAGCACGACCGTATCATTGGGCGTTATCAAGGCCGTGTACACAGCTATCGACGTGCCCTAATTAGGTCGCACTGCACTTACTGAGCCGGACACAAACCATTTGCGAAATTCTGGTAGAGACGTGACCGTATAATATACAAGCCGATATTATAAGTATCGTAATTGGGTACTGCATTTAAGTATATAAATGTTTCAATTAAGCATTCTCTAAAATCCCTTTTAAGTGTTTCCAAAACCAAGACTGAAGATTTGTTTAGATCTATGTTTATCGCATATATGCATGCGTTCTTTAATTTCTTATATTATCAAGTTGATGACTAGTTGTTATCATAGCAAAAATAAACCCGTCCAATTAAATTGTCACTTAATCGTAGTATTGGCAGTGGTTAGCCACTGACTCTGTCACTTGACCACATTATCAACAGTTAGACGGCGCTAACGGTGCTCATCTAAGCAAAAGCCATTGGATATCATCGCCACAACTCCTAGGGATCTATAAAAAAATAATATCTTATAAAATGTTTACTTTCATATCTGCAGAGATGAATGGTCAGATATTCGAGTTTTTATTAGGGTTCCATACCCAAAGAGTATAACAGAAACCCTATTACTAAGACTTCGCTGTCTGTCCGTCCGTCCGTCCGTCTGTCACCAGGCTGTATCTCATGAACCGTAATAGTTAGATAGTTCAAATTTTCACAGATTATGTATTTCTGTTGCCGCTATAACAACAAAATACTAAAAAACAAAATAAAAAAAATATTTAAGGGGGCTCTGATACAACAAACGTGACTTATTTGGCTCGTTTTTATAGATAATAGTATAGAAACCTTTGTGTGCGAGTCCGACTAGCACTAGGCCGGTTTTATTATTTAACTCATATTACATCATCTGAATCAGATTTAAATAAACACCAACTCTTGAAGTATTGTTGTTTTAATAGTAACTGTAAATTTTTACCAGATTTTGTACCGAGTTCACTGTCAAAAACTGAAAGTAGGTAATATTAAAAAGTTTGATGTAAGACAAATGGTGGTAAGCAGCCTGGTTCCATATTCAGCTGATCTCAGCGCAACTGTTTGTTCACCTTCCAATGTTATTATGTAAGACGGTGACATCTGTTTCCATCTAAATATGGTCTAGCAGCAATTCGGTATTGACACAGGTACTCCGTACTTCGCTCACCTTGACTCACAAAAACTTTACGAAGGAAATCTTTAGAAAGTTATCGCTGGCATGTCAAAGTTGATATGTTGTCATCCACTCGTCAGACTGGAGCTAGTTTTTCCGATCCATTGACTGCGCGGTCCGTTACTCCGTCAGCGCCTTCGAGCAACCGACAAGTTCTGAACTTTTTTCCACGATGTTATTCGTTTTACGTAACTGTGCTTCTAATGGCTCTGAGTTTTTCCTCGTTGGTATCGAGGGCGCATCTATAATTGATCACATGTTCTATGGATCAAACGAAGATTGCTCTCGCTTGTAAGATGTACCGTAACGTATTGAATTATTTTTTACCATCGATCTATCGTTCCGATTATTCGTTACCTGATTGTGTAGCGATAACTGTGCGACCCGCGATCAGATTGTTATAGAATTAAATATTCATGTACTCGTTCTTGAAAGTAGAATTAACATTTCAAATAAGTAACTGCTACTAATAGAGTCTACCGACTTAACTGTAAAAATAAGGATGTTTTTAATAAGCACCGGACGTTTAATTAATGAAATTAGTTTCGTATCGTCATTCATTAGTATGTTCGTCGTTATTTTGTTTAGTTTAAAGCGGTATTAAATAAATCACAGCCTTGAGCTGCCGTGAGGCGGGAGATTACTATGCATTAGTGCGGCTCGTTATTCATAATGATGTACGTATGATATCATTTTATGGAGTCTGACTTAATGAAACCGTAATATAAAGTATATAGGAAATTTTCAACTTGCATGACTAGACGATTTCATTGCAAAGATTTACGTATAAAATTTAATTAGATCTACGGCCATTTATGAGTAAACTAAGATTTTTTGAGTTAACTAAAAAATCTTAAGTGCAAGCAATTATGGTCCGCGTAAAATGTATGTAAAGTAAAGACCTTTCAGTAAAACATTTAATGTTTTTTCGTCCTTAGTAATAATACTTGTATCCGCTTTACAGAAATTGGAGTACTAATTTAAAGCCGGACGCTGTCTGACGTCATCTCTGAATTTTTATCGCCGGGTTTTTTTTTTCAGAATAATTTGATAACCAACTTGCATTTCCGATACTTGGCTAAATTTTTTGTAATGGTTATCGCAAGACACCGGACACCAGTCGTGTATTTCCAAACTAACCAATGCTTGTATCACGGTACCATAGTCGATTCGATAGTCCTATCTATGTCTAAAAATAACTTTTCACGAATATTTTTGAACTTTGAATAATATTTGTCGTACTTTTCCTGTATTTTTCATTAAAGTTTATGATGTCTAGGCTGTTATAAAACTTTACACCTCAATAAGATCAGCTTTATGTGATTCGCGCAGTACCTCGTATTATTATACTTTTATTTCTCCACAGAATTGTCGGGACAATGTCTTTTTATCAGCAAACCAAGCGCCCTCTCAATAGTATTATAATATAACATTTTGATATCAATATGTAGCCATAAATTTTAGATTAAATATCAAATATATTTCATGGAAATTGTAGTATATTTTTAGTTTATTGCAAAGTTTAAAAATCTGTAAATATTGTTGTTAATTATGTATCTTAAAATTGGTTAGTTCTTGTATTCAAGTTTATGAACGGGAGATAAACAACAGAAAGTTATAACTTAGGCAGTATCATGAAAAGGCAAACTTACCTTAGCACGATGATATCGAAAATCTGAGTTTCATGTTAATTACGGATATTTTGGGCCTACAAATTCCATGAGAGTTATTTTCTATGTTCATTACCATCGCCCATAATAATTTGATTCATACCGTATCATATAGATTCATAAATAATGGATGTGTTGGTCATTGAAATAACTGGATTAAATACCTACTCGTGTGATTATAGGAATGCTGTTAAGTAGGGGATTTATTCTTGGAAGAAGATTACTGGGCTGCTGTGGTGAGATCATGGTTTTAAGCTGATACTCATTCTATGTGAATCACCACTGAACAGCTGTCTAAAGTTTTTTAGTTTGTCCTTATGATGTTTGTATGAAAGATTTTCAAAAGACTTAGGTATCTAGTTACTTACTACAGAAACATTACATTGAGTTAAACTTCTATAATGGAACAAATTTAGGTAATTTGGGTATCAGACCAAAATACGTTAAAAATATTTCTTCGTAAATATTTTAACGCATTTTTTTGTGATTCATCATACTAATGTGTACAATAGCGTACGAGTATATTACCTTTTATGTAACAAGGATTAATTTCGATAAAACTAATTTTCCAGAAGGCACTAGGAAATAAAAACATTTGTATTTTTACCTATTATTACTGACTAGTGGTTAATTTATTACAGCGGTTTTCGTTATTTACTAAATTATAATATAATATTTACCTCCTTTGACTAATTACGATATTAATATCTACCACTTTCCTTTTGATGGTTTCTATGTGATTTTAATATTTAAACGTATGTTATTTACCAATCTATTATGGTGTTTAATTTGATATCTAATCATGTACTTCTATAATCATAACCGCAAAGTGCAAACATAGTTATTACATGTGCCTAGTAATGAAAACATCGATGAGCCGAACTCGCATCCTATATTTAGGTATCGTGTCCTAATCTCGAATTTCGTGTATGAATCAGCCGGGGACGTCGACCCCAACGCACAAGTACATCACGTCTTATTTATGTGCATAAAGTGTATTTGCATAATATATTTCAATTAACTTGCATATCAAATTGATGCAAACGAAGCTTTGAATATCGACCTTACGACCGCCTCTTCATTGGAATTGAAGCAACCTGTATGTATAATGTTCTCTAAGCATTTTTAGTTTGGCAAAATTACCATGGAGTGGATTCCTAGTAATTTCAAACGACATGACATCGTGACAGGCTCGGAAGAAAATGGCTACCCAAAGAGAGTATTGTAGTATGGCAATGATAGCTTATCCCTTCGTATGTTAATATGTAGGTATGTATTTTACACGACTAGGTAAACCTTATTTTACAAATAATTATTAGACTAAAGTAAGAGTAGATACTTGTATTAAAGAAAAGTACATACACAGTAAACATGTTGTCTAGATTTATATAGAGATTAAATATAAGTTTATTTTTCACTGTTTGTTTTCCGAATAAAATAAAATAAACATAACAAGATGTATAGAAAATGTAGATGGGATAGGTACAAAATCAGAATATCAGAATATCAGAATATCAGATTTTGAAAACCAATACAGGCACTTATGAATCGTCAGTATAAAATAAATAATATTAATAGAGATTTAATTTCAAAAATATTGAGGTCATTATATTTTTTTCTTTCAATTTAGCTTTTGTAGTATTTTTATTACAGATAACGAATTTGGAATCCACGCGCTTAGGACGAGATTACCTACATTTTCTTGACCGCAATGTGAAATCGCTGCAACGAAAACTGGTTGATAAATCATTTGTATCTCAGCGACGAGAATTGCCACATAAATCTTCTACTTCGATAACGCACGTCAAGTCTGAAATCAATGATAAATATTACTTATTATGAACCATAATATAAAATGCACCTGTTAGTTGCGTGCTGGTTATTTGAAATTTATATTTATGTATGTGTGATTGCCAAGAAATATTGGTAATAAATGTAACTATCTAATACCTACAATTTTTTTTTTTATTTCTCACTTTGTTTAGTACATGCCATTTTAAATGTGTTTATTTTTTTATAATTCAGTGAGTAAGCCTTTATGTAAACGTTTAAATACTATATACATATTTATAAATCATAGCTCATAGAGTTTTCGTGCCCAATATGGCGTAAATTTCTTGTAGGTATGTTATAATTTGATAATTACGTTACTTACATGAACTAACTACTTGTTTTGTGTATTATTGCATTTTTAAACTGGTAAACTTAAAGTTAAGTATTACATTACTAACGAAGTGTTTGATCTAAACCTAATCATTACTTATTATTTCAGCGCAGAACGTTGTTTTTGTAGTCGCTTTTAGAACCGGAAACTTGTCTGATGTTGGTTCAAAGTTTAGTTAATATGTACCTACTACTCGTATGAGATATGCGACCGCAAGTGCCACACAGACGTACATCTTAAGAGGACTTAAGTTGGAAATAAAATCTTCTGTGGTGTCGATAAAACTTTTGTGGTTAGTGCACTTAATAGGCTACAGAATATTAAGGGCTAACTACAAATAGCTTAGCGATGGCGCCACATAAAAGACTAGTTAATAGTATGGATAACATGTTAGGACTCATGGTACACATTGGTTAGTCGGTAAGGACTTATCGAAAGGACATCGAGTAGAATAAACAACGAACCTATTTATCGAAAATCATAAGCTTCTGTGAGAGATAGTTGATAAACCCCAAAATTTACATAAATCCATTTATACCTAAATCATCTAAATTTTTCAATACAATCCTTTATAAAATGACATTAATTGGTTCATAAATTTGGCGGATTCGTATCACTAGTTTTGGTAGTATTAAATATTTCTTGATGTTGGTTTTTATTTAGAATTGGTCGAACTCTTTTGATAGTGCTCGATGCGGTCGCTATCAGGCGTGAATATAATTTGAATGTGAAATGATACAGTTTTATCTTCATTGAAACATGTTCATGCGGACAGTTACGTTACTTACGACAGCAGTTAAGTATAGTTAGGCTCTTAGCCTTAGGGCAGGTGTGGGGACTCGTTCCCGCATCTTTGCGCTGGCGATCTGACGATTACCTGTTGAGGAATTCGCGTGGGAGACGACGAGACCCGTTTGCTTGTCCTGTTTCTTTTCCTTACGCCTTGCAATGACATTTGATATTGGAATTGAATTCTCATGTATTCGAAGCTTTATTTACGTTTGTATACAGATTCCATCGAATGCAACATGATTATATTATGATTTATAATTAACATTCCTTGTATTATCTCGAAAGTTAATCAATAAAAATAGAGCCAGGTAAAATAAACTGAAATTAAATGAAGAGTCAGGTATATAATGAAATTGGTCGCAGAAATGATGCACCAACATTTAGAGGTTTTTTTTAAAATTTTACGTAATATGTAGGTAGTATATGTAGGTATTCACCTTTTTATCTTATTTAGCCTAGGTTCTCCTAATATGAGGCAAATGTCTTCTATCTTTCGAAGTACGCACCTAATAGGAATAATTTACATAATCGAATCAAGTAAAGCGTTATGAGTTGAGATATTAATTCTACGCATTGTTAATCGCAGTAATGCGCCCGCCACACTGGGACCAGCGAATTATCTTGACTATAAAAATGAACTCTGTGTCAATATGTTTAAAGATTGAATTTATGCGGTTAAAGCCATGCAACCATGCGTCAAAATTAGCTCGCGTCGTTGATGACATTTCGTTAAAGAATAAGCTTTTTCTACGAGTTTATACAGTTCATTTTGGTATGAGCAAAAATTGGTCGCGCGATTGTGAGCGCAGGGCTTAATGCCAGCCTACGGACAATTGGCAACGGACAGGCCTTTGTAATTACGTGTCGTAAATGGCGCGTATATCACCACATTTTGCGAGAATATAATGCTATGAAATTATTACGCCTTTACGTCTCCCACACATGAATTATTATTGACCAAACAGCGAGCTCGGTTCGCAAAATTAAACAGCTTATTGGTTTTTGTAAGTACCGCACTTATCCACCCGTCTATTACTCACTTCAAAATACTGTTATTAAGTTACACCAATTTAAACACATTTCATCTGGTTAAACTAAATTAGATCTGTTTGATTTAATCCTAGAAATATTTGCGATTTGGTCGTAGGCGGCTTTTTAAACGAACTTGTTAGATTGAACTATAAGATAAAATGTCAAATAAATAGGTAGAACGATAAATATTACAGGACAGAAACAGATTGACCGCGAAATTGTTAAAAGTTCAGATCCATCACAAATCTTTTATACTGGAATTTTTCAGAACTAATTAATGTTCTTTACTATAAAACTCACTAAATCCTCTTTCCATTAAACTTTTTTAAATCAATGTCAGCCAGTAGAAGAAGGCCGGTAACAAAAATTTAAATTAAGAACAAATGAAAAAAATTACGCCACATTTAATTCCAACCAATCAAGCAAATCAATCTAGAACTTAAAATTAATATAATTCATTCTCAAAAATAATTAATATTGTTCACACTACTAAATCCTTGCCAAATAGTGACAATACTGAGTGTGAAGGCTCACCGTTCGAACTGAAGGGCCCACAGCTTGTAAGTCTCTTCCTATGTCTTTCTGTCAGTCTAGTTGAGCGATGAAAGCTATGTCTACCTACCCTTACGTATAATGCTATCAAAACACATTGTAAATTTAACCAAAAATTTCGGAATGTAATTAATAATTTAAAAATAACGAACATGAACACCAACGAAAGTGTCTGAAGATTCATTCATTTGAAGCCCAAAGAAGGGCTTTTTAATTATAATTCTTATGTGAATTGGTAGATGGACATACGGTGAAGCAATATCCACATGTTTTTACATTGGTTCGTACCTTCCTTGGTTATTAAATATCTACAAAAAGCGTCCAAGCTCACTTCGGAATCCCCATTACGTCGCACCTTCGGGCTCATGATCGCCGCTATAATCGATTGTTGAAGAAGCGAGCGCCGAAAGATATCAGACAATTAATCACGGTCATATAAGGCGTCCAGTACAATATTACCACCGGTAAATAGCTGTGGTAAAATCCGATTTATTACACATACAATTCGTGAAATGCCGCTTACGGTACATATGAGAGATTTTGACACTATTAAAAACCGTAAAAACTGCAATCAAGATGATAAGTAGCGTTGAAAACTCACGATTGGCTTGCATTTACAATTTTTTTTTTTTTTTTTATTAACAAGTATAATATTCGCAGTTGATGCTTCCAAATTAATGAATTTCCGTAAGTATTATATACATTTGAAAACCTTAACATTCCAATTAAGGCGCTATACACTGTAATAAAATTTTGCTGCTCGATTGCATTCATAAATAAATAATTTATTTTTCAATGAATAAACTGAGGATATCTTACTGCACTCGGCAACTTTAAGATATTTAAATTATCTGTGTAGGTATAAGAAGATGGAAGGACCTCTTCATACCTACTACGTGGATTCAAGTAGCGTCAGGCTTGTTATGATAATGAATACTACATTCCACAAATAAGATATGAAAAATCAATAAATAGTGCTGGCACCTATATTTTTTTATTATCTGCGATTAAATTACCAACGGTATGTAACATGAACAGTCGAGCTTTCTAAATAACGAAGTCTGAACGTTTTAATTAAGCCACAAACCATAATAGCTTTGTGGAGTTAGAAACAACAAGTGGCAGTTTTATTGTTACTGTTCTACCATTAACTGCAATAGCTTCAACCGAAATTCGACACTTCCATTGAAGCTGCGCGTTAAATATACCTAAAAGTTAATTAACTCCGCTTAAAGCCCCAAGCACACTGGGGCGTTGAAATTCGCGCGACAAAATTTTACGACAATACCAAAACAAACTGTGTGTTGACATACATAAAGATTATTTTTTTTGTGGTAAAAGGCGCACCCCCATGCGGCAATTCACTCGTGCTGTCAATGTCATTTCGTTGAACAATGAACTCTTTCCGTAAGTCAATACGGTTGGTTTTGGTATTGACAAACATAAGTTTTGACGCCCCAGTGTACGCAGGGCTAAATGCTTGCCCCGCCCTTACCCTCGAAAATTTAACTTGAACAAAAATAAGTTCCATTTGGCTGTTTAACGTGTTTATCTACAATTGCTGTAATTACGGTACTCTTTTATTTAATTTCTCTGCATGAAGATACTACATGTTCTGCTACGTTGCTCGGATATTCTTATGATAATATCTTGTAAATATGGCTAATGTATATTCAATGGAAAACGCGTCTCGTATTCAACATTCTTTGTTTTGCATTACCTATGACAGAGACGAGCCCTATAGTGTCATCCCATGATGTCATGCTGCTATTTTAGCCAAACTGTGATTATTTTCGTCGCGATCTTCTTTGTTTTTAATTATACCCCGTTTACGCAATCCAATGGTAACCGTAAATGTTTTTATGTCACATTTATTGCATACTATGAATTTATTAATGCCTTTGTTATTGTAGATTTATATGACTACTTTGATGTCGCAATTCGTTCGGACGCGTGTGCAATTCATCAGAATTTTATTGTCCGCTTTACGACCTTTCCCTAATACGAAACAGCTATGTGTCCAACGAATGTTTACGCTTCTTACATAACACACCGGTTTAAAGTAATGTGTTAACCAACGCTCTAAAGTCTTACATAAAATGTCTAGTACCACGCCTAATGAAGACGTGCACCAATCGTGTAGAGCTAAGAAACTATTTTGAATCGTTTCAAGGAATGTTTCATCCATGGGGAAACACGACGAAAGGCATTCCAGTAACAAAAGAGTTGTTTTATTTTTTCACTTGCTTTATTTCTATCTCGTGGCGTGTGGAACATGACTTCATTGTTCCCCTCTCGAATACGAGAATGCTTGACCAAGCCTCGTTTACGGACAAGGGCTGGGTATTCCCTGGCCATATTGTTCAACCATCTCCCTTGAGATACGTCCGAGGCTTAATCGTTAATTAAGCCGAAAGCGTCTTAATAAAGCAATTTAAAAGCTATTGAACGGCAGCGCTTTATGAGTTTCATTTAGATAACACGATTTATTGACGGTGGCTTCAATGAACTTTGAGAATTGTATAGATATGAATAATTCTTGATCGGGAGAGGTTAGTTTTTCCTCCAAAATCAGTGGGTCTATTATTTTGTTAAGGCCTACTGTAGGCCACTTAAGATTGTAATTATTACTTTTTCTTATATTGTACATACCAGAAGGAACTTACTTAGCAGGGTTGTCGGTTTAATGTTTATATTTTGATTTTTTGGTTAGTGTTGCGCTGTTAAGCCAAGTGTTAAGTGGCTGCTCTGTTCAAATTATAGGATGCGGTTCCCATTAGCATCTAATTTCGGTAGTGAAATAACTCGTAACTTTGTAACATTTTCGCAAAGTATTTGACCGTAGATACGTCAAGTATCAGTCGGAGAACCATTAAGGTCGAACAATGAATCCCCGGTCAGATCACCCCAGTCACGTTCGCGGAGTGACTGGCGTGAAGTGTTCACAATAGCTATCCGGGGTGGTCATCATCATATAAATTGCTGTCACAGAGTGACAGAGAGTGAAATACGATTTCATTTGTTTTTCCTTCGTCCCCTTTTCGTGACACAGATTCTATTACTACCCAAAGTGTATACAATTGATATCAGTTTACGCTAACAACTGAATTTCGAATTGTCGTAGATTAAAATACGTAGTTATTTTTTTATAAGTGTGTTGACCTTGTTAAATAGGACGGTTGAAACTTATTTACAAAATACAAATGTTTACATAAACAATTTAGTAGTATTTTAATGTAATATGTTATTCAATAATCGTTTCCTTTGTTTTAGGTAAGTGTTGCCAAGGCTTGGAGCGCCGATTGTTATTCATCCTTGTGTTGCCGGCCCACGTGGTTCGTATTAATATTTACGATTAATTTATTCTGCTGATCGTATCAGTACAGTCATACTTGAGCTATGCGTAAGCGTATCATAATATTGTATTCCCTAATATGGAAACAGATTTTTTTCCCTTACTATCGGAACATAAGAAATCACATAGCTCTATATTTTGCAGCATTATTGTTTCAAAATGTTTTAAATTCATAAGATCATCATTTGTAAGTTTAAAAAAACCCCTAAACTATAAAGTAGTCTCACAAGAATAGTTTGATTCAGGAACTTTTGGTTAAAAAGAGGGTCTCGAACCACTTTAGAAGCTCTATTATTGAAGACATTTTAAGTAGGTACCAGTTATAGATTATGTATTTACAGTTCACTGTGCGTGTTTTAAAGTAATCGCTATACATTTCATAAGGTTGGAATCCTCCCAAATATTCCAATAAGCACAACTTAGCTACCCGTTGCCGCCTTGTAGGTGGCACACAAAGAATTTTGTAGTATAATTTGCTAGTATGGATTTATTGAACTGTGGAGATGTTTTTTTGTTTGGCCCACTGTACAGAAAGCTTTGTTCCGATTTGTAAGCTATTTGGCCCGACACCTGGCTCTTACGAGCGCGTCACTATGCTCTCGAGCGGAAATTTTAAACATTAGTAATAAAGCGTGTTTAGCATCAGCTGTCACAACTTTGCAGTGAGTATTATTACTCTACACTTTCAATAATTAATTATGCTAAAGCTTACACTGAAGTAGGTTCCTTTAAGGTAGGCGTCCACATGTTCGCATCGTAAGTATCGGAAGCATCGCATTAAACGGAACGTAATTTTCTTTTTATAGGAAGTCATACAAGTACGATCCGTACGATACGGATCAATGGACGCATTTGTACGACTTCCTATACCTTTATACAAAGAATACTACGATCCGTTTGATGTGATGCGTCCGATACTTGCGATACCTTTTATTCCGATACGATGCGAACATGTGGACGCCTACCCTAAAGCGCCATTTATGCTTTAAAAAGCCACATTTTTAACTATACTATTTTAAATACCCTACAACTTAAGTGTATTATCTTGTATAGAATATATTTGTTAAGTTTCTATTCAGCATTTAAAGCGCCCAAAGTGAAATGACTCTCATTTATGACATACCTGCAAGTATCCAACTCATCTGATATTTTTTTCTTAAAATTACAAATCATCTGTCACATCTTAATTAATCTAATCTATTACAGATTAACAATTAGTAAGCTAATTTATTAGACAGATTAGCAACTAAGGTTGAAGAGGCTGACTGTAGTATTGTGATAATCTCAAATTGCTCGTATTTAATTGATACGCCAATAGATTAATTGTCCTGGTGGGGATCGAACTCGGAACGTCTTGCCTATTGATGCTAAAATTGTATTGGCATTTAAAGTCAATATTTTTACCAAATGAAGTGTTGGTGCCAATATTGGTCGTTCGCTGGTACATTTAATGATACAAAGTTTACAGAACATTCACTCATATCTTATCGATAGATACTTACTTTATTTGGAGCTTTCTCATATTTTAACGCGGTGTTATCGGCTACATAAATAAGTTCGACAGATAAAGGCTGTCAACGTGTTTACTTTAATAATTCGTCTTCCTCTCGGCAAGATATATCGATGCTATTTGTGTGGCCTATATGTTATTTTGTTTACGCAAACGCATATGAAACAGAATGTATTGCTTGATAAATCTTACGACCGGTCAAAAATGGGTTAATTCTTCTCGATTACAATGTATTAACCCAATTTCTACATTGTTTGAACAAAAACGTTGAAACAAGCATGTTAATTTAAACTATAAATTTAGCTGTTGGGCGTAGTTGTACTCCTTCGGGCAACACCTGTTCTTGTACATTTTAAAGCTTTTGTTGGCACTAAACGAAACTACATTAAATTAAGCGTTTTGCCGTCCTTCTCATGCTCGTAATGTATAACCCAAAGACGGCAATATTTATAGCGATGTCAGCAAAAATATTTGTAGTTGAGTCTTATATGTTTACAAGAAAATTGCTATCTATTTTACATACTGCGGTACAGAGACAGTTTTGGACAGTCGTTGGGCAAAAACTATTTAAAGAGGTTGCTGTCTCATTATTTTACGCCTATCAATACTCAAAATTAAAACAAAAATAGAAATTAAATAATAGGTACAAGCACATCTATATACTACTAATATTTGACGATATAAAGGGGTAATACAATAGGTTCCTCAGTATCATTCAATAGCTCTCATTCATAAGTGTCCTTGAAATTGCCTATGGAAGGATTGTCATGTGACTACAATGCCCTTTTGACTGCGAAGGGGTTTTATCACGGAGAGATCTTAGATTTAAGACCAAATAAGTACTTACATTTAAGTTAAAATACCTATGCAAAGTTTGTATAATCTTTTGTAGAAATATTGTAAAGGGTAAGTATGAACTTACTCGTAATACGACCTTTAAAAATATCTTTCAAGCACTCGGTCCGTTAATTCCGGATTAAAGATTGCATGTTCGACTTCGATAACAATAAATTCAATTTGTAAGGAACAAAATACCGTCTTTTATCAAAAAAGAAGATACAGTATTTTAACTTTCAGCTGCTGCCAACAATTTGGCACTTTCTCTGACCGTATTCGATCGTCCATCATTATATCCGTAAGGCTCTGTGCATACAGATACCTAACTGTTTTGAGGACCTTAGGCAATGTAAATAAATGTATACACTGGGTACTTTTTTCCTCACTAGAGCATTATATGGAAGGGTGAAAGGCTTTCTTAAGCGATATTTTTTTTACTTTACAGGAGAACATTCTTATTCGACGCAGAAAAAATCGCTTGAGTCCAAATATAAATCAATATCGCCCAAGAGCTGTGTCGAGTATCGCCTCAAAAGTGTCGCTTTAGTCAAATAGCCCACAACCCTCATTATAATGTTAAATCATAGTACCATAAGATTAGATCGATATTAATTAAGAATAGAGATAGATATTAGAGATATTTATTAATTAGAATTTTTGAAGAAATTAGAATTAGAGATAGATATTAATTGAGGATATGTACGGATCAACACCGCATCATCGTAGCAAAACCGAACTAGTTGGCTACATTCCTAGTTTCGTGGCCACATCTTTTTAAATATTTCGGTGTTCGAGAATAGTGTTCGCAAAACCTAATACTTACATTCCCACGCGTCACTGCGCTTCCCTGTGTCATCGAATGCCAGACGGGACCACCGCGCCGCGCACCGTCCTACTTTCCGCCCCAGTGCACGCGAGACCACGTGCCTGCTCTTTAAGGGCGCGTGGCTGGCCCTACAACGATTCGTATAAGGAAACTGGTGATTTTATTTATGTCTTTACAGTTATCGTTTCCGACGTGTAAGGCGTTATGTTGCATCGTTATACGTTACACAAGTAATTACATTGACAAGTTTGTAATGTCTTCTTTCTATGCCAATGCATAGAATATTTTTTTTAATTTTCTTAGAACAGTGTTTCTTGTAACATCAATTGTTACAAGAAACACTGTTCTAAGAAAATTAAAATTTTATAATTACTAGATACAAGTAGGATATATAGATATTTATATCCGTATTACCTACTTACTTATATTACCTATTATCTTTATATATTCTTAACTTAATCTTTATAACCTACCTTGTCTTATCAATTTGATTTACCTACTTTATAAAACAAACAGACTTCAAGTGTCGTTAGTGGGGCAACTCTTGTAACCGAGAGTTCACGGGTTCAATCCCCATCCTGTCTATCTAGACGTAAGCTCAATGTTGGCACAATATATAAGTTTGGTTGGAGGGGCTAGCGGCCTACTAATGTGATAACTCTTCATTGCCAGAAACTTATTTTGTTATTCTATGGCCAAACGAAATCTCTAAGAATTTATTTACAGTTCGTTTGTAGGTTAAGATTTAGTGTAATAATACGCATGCGTTGCTCGTAATCCGCCTACATCGAAAAGTTTCGCAAGTGCACATCGGGCGCTGGCAAACGTTTTTCTTGGCTCATTCAGGTTTGTATGCCCGAGCGTAAATTGACTCGCGGACGTATTGGCCGGTTTCTTCATCTCTACGCAACAAAAATGTTTGTTTGCTAATGTAGCGGTCGACGCCCCACGGAATGGCGCAAACTTTTCTACGGATTATACACTAGACGATTAGTTTATACAAACTTCGTAGTAGAATAACGTCACGTCATTGAGAGCATAGTGAATCTACTCGGTTCTTTATCTTAGATATTTATTTGATAGTTTCCACTGTTTATTCGGTACTTAGGCGCGTCTTACATTAGCTGCTAGGACTCGCATGACGGGAGTCCTGTAATCCAATAGCTTTTTGCCAATACCAAAACGTACTCTGTATCAATATACATAAAGATTATTTTACTACGGTAAAATCCAGACGACCACGCGTCAAAATTCGCTCTTGCTGTCAATGGCATTTTGTTGAAGAATAAGCTATTTCTATGAGTCAATACAGTTCGTTTTGATATTGGCAACATTTTTCAGTGCATCCTTAAGCCCCATATTATAGGCAAGAAGGCATACATTAGGACGTTTAATCTATATAGATAAACAAAAAGGCTGTGTACACCTGAATACAAATTCATATCGATACCATCCTAACGTTAATAATGCATTTCGTCCCCGGCCCCATGTTTAACTTCACTAAACCATCGTTGTTATCGTGGCCTAGATGCCGTGGAAAGTGACTCGGTATACAGCAGACTTGATTTTCAATCTATTTCGACGTTCATTCATATAATGCACTTATTCCACTCAGGAGCTAGAGTTTGCGTTTCTCAGGTAGCGACGATAGTTATGTTTATCTTAACCTTGGTAACAACGTGCCGTTTATCTCGTAGTTAAATAAGCGTGGATGAAGATTAAGAACTTATTATTAAGAATAATTAAATACTTGGGTTAATTTTATTTTATGCAATCTCACATTTGTTGATGTAGGCCCTCGATTTAAAGCATTTAGGTAGATAAATTCGTTCAAGTTAACTTATACTAACTGATCACACTTACCTAATCTAGTTTTACAACATAAACTTGGCTTTAATAATAATAATTTAAAAATAAGCCTCACCACTTGGTGCTTATTTTCATTCCCAATTAATCCATATGACTTTTGAAAGTCAATACTCTGTATGGCATTGCTACAATTTGCACTTCCTATATCATGATGACAAGGCTTTGCATTATAAATCAAAGTAGATGTGTGTATCTGGCCCATAGCAAGCTATCAGTGACATGCGCGACGTATGTTTGCCCATATACTCACCTCGTCCCGCGTCTGCGAGGATTGACATGTCCATATGCGCTTGCACATAAGTATAGCGCAAAATAAATTATGTGTCATGCAAATTATGCATGCAGCTGTTGTTGGTTGTTAATCTGCGACTAATAAGTGATTAGCAATAAAAGGTCACAGAAAGATAATGTAAACATTTTTTTGGTTCTTGTAGATATTATTTGGCACAACCTAGCAAACGTTGCACATTAATAAACAAATAAGTCTATGGTAAAAGCCCTTAAGTGACCCTCTAGAGTACCAGTGTCAACATAATAAAGTCATGAAAACAAAAGACGATAGAATAAATTGAAAAAAAAAACCACTCATCACAATGTTCCGAAGCATTCAAAATTTGAATACAAGCGTTGGGGCGTGAATACACTGTAATTGTGCGCGCCTCAATTTTGAATTTTGATTGCGTGTTCCTTTATTGTTTTACACGCTTTTATTGTGCTGCATTCAGCTATGATTGCTTTGACTCGACAGTTTTTGTATAATACTTAATATCGAAACTATTGTTCCACTAAAATGGATTTTTTAATGACTAGAAAAGTCACGGATCGCTCATAAGTCATTATTTATTTATACAGAAATACAAAACTGTGTTGCTGGCACACGTCATAAATGTTATTAAACACGTACTCGTATGATAATGAGGATTTTCTTCATAAACTACTAATATGTTAGTAGTTTACAATAAATACTAAAGCACTATCGTTTACGGAAACACTTATTTAGTATTATTTTACGAGCAGGGTTGGCCACTTATCTAGAAGCCCACTGCCCGATCGATATTTAGGAGCGGCAGTAAGCAGACTACAATGCACTTTAGTATTCACTCAACAACTCCGGTGGTAACTAGTGAGACTTAAAAGGCTTTTATTCAGATAATGTGTTCGCCATATGTCTTAGTTTTATATAAGTGTTAGGCTTACCTTACCCCTTATTTGGGGAAAGTTAATGGAAATCGCACATAAGCTTTTTATCTCGTTTATTAATTGGTGATGTAGTGCTTATAAATAAGAGTTTTTTAACTGCAGTTTCCATTACCTTCAGTTTGACGGCGATAATTCACAATTTTGAAGTACAATAAGCTGAGCTGCTATAACGCTATTGTGTACGCAGTCTTAGTTGTTGATTATTGTTAAGTAAAACAATGCAATCAACCCCTCGTTTAGTAAATCATGCCGTCACTGTTATTCGTATAATTACTGAAAAGTTTAGTTTAAATAAAATGAGTTGCATTTACGTAGTGTATAACGTTACGTTACGTTCGTTGGGGCATCAAAGTCCTAGAGTGGCGGCCACGAACAGGGAAGCGGAATGTGGGACGACCCCCGACCAGATGGACGGACGACCTCACCAGGGTCGCCGGGAGTCGATGGGCGCATAAAGCCCAAGAACGTAATTTGTGGCGATCTATGGGGGAGGCCTATGTCCAGCAGTGGACGTCTCTGGCTGATAGACAACGTTACGTAAATAAGATCGTGATCGGATTTGAAGTTAATAATCATAAGTTTAATAATATTTGGTTTTTTATAAAGTCATATTACGAATAACAGCAATGTTCAATAATCCTACAGTTTAATTAATTACAAACAATATATCCATTATTAAGTTGGTAGGTATATAATTTGTAGGTATAAAATAATAGTTCCTTAAACCATCTATGGTTAACAATACCATAAGTTACCAAGTTAAGATTCTTAACTATTTTTGGTAGTCATTTGGGTCGAGCCAAACAATGTAACGTAATTAACATGTGCCGAGGCTCCGCGGCGCTTAACTGACAGTCGAAGTAATCGTCGCCAATAGTGCGCGAACGTGACTAGACGACGCGTATGTCATACTCTGCAGTCTTATATCCTTCCTAAAGTACCTACCTACTGCTTATAGCCGCTTTTATCTGTAAAACTACATTTCAAGATTCTAAGAGTCATAAGCAACTGGACTGTCTTTTCTCAGTACGCTCAGTATTGGGAATTTGACCAGTCTCATAAGATGTAAATATTGCACGCCAAACCTACGTGCGTTTTTAACCAACTAAAGGGTTTATGGTTTTTGGGTTCATTTATAGGCACAGGTTTCAATTTGCACTAGGAATCTTAATCTGTGGAGTATGTGTGTTTCCTTCTTGATAAAATGTATCACTTCGATGCATTGACGTTTATTAAAACTTGCACTTACAATTTTAGCAGAGAACAGTGGACTTCTTACTCTTATGTATGAACCTACCCATTTGGAAATATTATTTGCTCAAACTATATTGGTAAATTAGCACTCTTTCTCCTCACTTAGCAAAATGTGAGTCACGACAGAGACTTGTGAATGGAAGGATTCGAGCTAATAGTACATGTGTTTACCTAGACAAGTGAAACTAGACTTTCTAGTTTTAGATAGTTCGGGTTATCTTGACGCGATAGCGAAGTGTAAACTGACTGATATTTCGTGAATCCGTGTGTTATGTAAGTGATAAGGTTAGTTGTGTCACGTACGCAAGTAAATATGTTTGCGTTTTTCGGTGACATAATATTCAAAATCTTTCTGATTGTCTTATCAAAAAGATTGAAAAGATAATTTATAAAGATTATAAGTATTTTGTGACACAATGGGTCTCATAAGACGGCTCAGAGTCACTCAACGTGCAATGGAGCGAGCTATGCTGGGAGTTTCACTGCGCGATAGAATCAGAAATGAGGACATCCGCAGAAGAACCAAGGTTACAGACATAGCTCTAAGGGTTGCACGTTTGAAGTGGCAATGGGTCGGACACATTGCCCGGAGAACGGATGGCCGTTGGGGCATCAAAGTCCTAGAGTGGCGGCCACGGACAGGTAAGTGGAATGTGGGACACCCCCGACCAGATGGACGGACGACCTCACCAGGGTCGCCGGGAGTCGATGGGCGCATAAAGCCCAAGAACGTAATTTGTGGCGATCTATGGGGGAGGCCTATGTCCAGCAGTGGACGTCTCTGGCTGATAGATAGATAAGTATTTTAAGAGTCACATACAACTGCAGTGGTACGTTAACAACATTTATGTATTTATCAAACCCTTAATGTACAACATTTTTCAAATCGAAATAATTAACTTTACATTCATCATTTGCTAAGTAACTATATATCACTATCCTATTTACTCTAAGGTCAAGGTCAGCGTCGTGCAGTGGCTTGATAAGGTTAATTGCTATGACTAATCGGAGCTTAATAGCTACAAATAAATCGATTGCGTTTAACAATTTACGTGTGTAGTTAAGATGTAGCATACAATTATTTATAGGAGTACTTACTTGGAACTTTGGTGGAAATTTCGACGTGGTTACTGTTGTTTATGCAGATGGTATTGGAGCATATTTTTCTGTAATAAAGCAGCTTAATATCATATATCTATTAATTGTGTACGTACGGTCATAGACAAAATGCAATACTGCTGCCGGCCGCCTGTAACACACTTCAAAGAAAACAAATAATTAGGTCATATTTCTTTTCCCTTTCTAAGCATACGCATCCTGTGTTCAGAAATGGGGCATTTAATACACATATAATAAAATAATCCGACAAAATGGAGATATAATTATTACATAATGTAAAATAGAGTGCAGCAATCAATTAAAACGATAGATATGTTGATCCAGTCTCACCATATAGGGCCAGTGGCGGTCGTCAGCAGTACAACGGGTCTAATTATTAATCAGACTACGCCCAGTATCCAGGTCAGCTGGTAATTATGGCTAGTGCTAATATCACCGGCTTACGCTCGGAAAATTTGAGCGTACCTTCATTCATGACATAATATTGTAGGTAACTATTAGGTCTGATTAGCCAGTCAAATGCGGTCTTCTCATATATGACATATGACACGCCAGATATCTCTATCTCTATCTATCCAGGTATCTCAAATATGACACGCCAGATATCTCTAGCAAAATAAAAAACTTGATTATTACATGATGAAAACCGCAAAAAGAAATCATCTTCGCTCAATGGATTTTTGGTTTTATCTTGTTCCATATACTTGAATTGATTTGGAACTTCTTAGAACTTTACACATCATTGCAAAATGGTGTTTCCGATGACTAGTCTCGTATTTTTTTAATTGTTCCCTATTGTCCGAGTATACGAGTACAAGTTGTAAGTCTAAGTAAGGTTTGGTAACATAATCAAACAAATATATTCTTATTTATTTAAACTATATCAACCCATAGAAAAAATATTCCGTTTGCCTGATTATCTACGCAAAAAGTATATCTATATGTAAAATCTATATGTAGATGAGCTGATGCCCGAGTCATAGAAATGGTATATAAGTGTATACTTTCTTTTTAAACCGATTATGGTTTAGGAAAATCGATGGTGTCAAGACAGGCAATCTATGTTGGTATGAATGTAGGTTCAATTGGTGATGTAGTGACAACGCCTATTAGGTTTGTAACTCCGATTGCTTTTGTAAAATGACGCGGCCGGAATCGTTAATTCACGTTCATTTAAAAAACATAAGTATTCCAATCGCGAATCAATTGAGTAAAATGAAAGCCTAGCTTTCGAGGAAACGTGTATATTATTTTATACATTTGTTTAAACACACGTGAGTATTATTAAGTTCGTGTTCAAATCAGAATAAAAGTTAATCACGGCTAATGAATAAGGCGGGGTTCCATTTTGCGAATTACATACTAAATCAAAATAATATCTCAGTTTACACCTTGACGAAGTTGCGTGTGTCAAGGACTGTTGTAAAAACAATTTTGCGTGTTCTACCCTTTCTGTAACGCAACACTGTGGCATTGTGGACTGACTGGGCGCGACTGGGCACGGCTGTAGTTACACGCAAACCACCCGCTACTGTACGGACTGGTACTTTTGATTTATGATTATTAGACGTTATCATCGTAAAACATTATGTGACGAGCTGTTTTTGTTAATACGTTTTGAATTGTTCCTAAAATGTATTTATGTTACTTGTGCTTTATTTTGTTTTATTACGTAATTTTTATTTTACTCCAATAGAATATGTAGAATGATAGTCCCAAACTAGTGATCGCTCAAGTGTGTGGTGTTTTTTTAGTATACAAACAACCTTAGTTATAACAATTAACATAATTTTATTAGTAGTAATAACGTACCTACTGCTGGACATCTCTCTTTTAATAGGAGGGGAACGAGCATTTATGTAATTATTAAGCCAACAACAATTTTGAAAATAGATAACTCAGATAAGCCTCCGCATTGGTAGCTAGCTACAGGTAATAAATGGTGAAGTTAATTTACGGCTTATGTTACTTCCGCTGTGATAACGGTGAACTAGGCTCAATACTTGGTGTGTTTTTACTAAATACATATCAAGTTGCAAAGTTTTACGTTATATTTGTTAGAGCAGTTTGCGGATTCGTCTTATCCTAGGTTCCTATAAAAACGAATGTTTATTAGTGAGAGTAACGTTACGGTTTTGAGTCTCGTTGAAAATTGTTCCGTCCGATAGCGAAACGGGCCAAATAAAAGTAAAGTACAACGTTTCAGCAATCATGAGCCGCAGCCCAAGCTCTGCGTCTGTGTAACGTCAATAAAATAAACCTGTTTTTTTTTTTTTGTAAAAACCATACTTATTTTAAAAGCAGTATCAATAATATGTATGTATGTATCAACGGTGAAGGAAAACATCGTGAGGAAACCTGCACGTCTGAGGGAACTTGACTAGTTCTCGATAGATGTGTGAAGTCTGCCAACCCGCACTGGGCCAGCGTGGTGGACTTTGGCCCGAATCCCCCTCGCATTGAGAAGAGGCCCATGCCCAGCAGTGGGACGTTAAAAGGGCTGTAGTAGTCAATAATATGATTTTTAAGAATCAACAAGTATCTACTGGAAATAATGTTTTAAAATTCGAAACATAAAAACAGACGTAATGCATTCAACGATCTCACTTTTAAATTTCGCTTCGATTCAAAAGAAACATTGCTCGATGCACAATCGTATATGAATGGACAGAGATTATGAATGAGTCGTGTTTCCTCCTTCAATGTTCAATTCATTTTATTTGTCATCTTAAATTCAGTTCCTGAGAATGTCGAATTATTTTTGTCTCACAAACAAGTATCACAAATAAAATATGTTTTGATTACGTCACGCGCCACATGCAGTCCTTGAATGTAACATAACCTACTATGAATGTTTTAGACTACTATTTTAAATATTTAAAACTATACTAAGAAATTAACATAAGGACATTTTTTTAAATCGTCTATTATAAACCTATCAAATAACAGGTTACAAATTGTCAATTAATTCATGATTACACTTCACTATTAGCTCTACATATTTTGGAGCTAGCATGCATAATCTCTTGTCTCTTTGCATCTTTTATGCTTATTATCTTTTATGCTTATGCATATGAAGGTAATGTTTCGAAAAACTGTGCCAAGCTACTGTTTCGTTTGGCAATAAGACAAATGAAAGATAGATTAGCGTCACAGAATACATGTGTTAACGAGTGCAATGAACCTTTGTTTAATAGTAGGTATAACAGATGTAGGCTCACGAGTAGACACATGATCAATCCTCATACTCTACGCACTGTGCTTTTTTTAGAAAATTAAAGTTAGAATTTTTATATTTCTTTTAGGAATTAAATATGGAAGTACTTTAGGTAGGCCTGTAACTGCATGTGAAACTTTGATTATGCAACCGAATGACCATTGCTTTAAAAATCATACAAGTAGGTATAATACCTAATTTCTAAGCGTGAGGGTCTTGTTAGTTAATTTGGTAATCAGCAAATAAACCAGTGTGCCAATCCGTTTAAATAAACAAAGGCTGTGCTTAAATAACCGACTACCGAGATTAGTATTGATTAAGGTCAATTAAGAATGTTAGCAATATGTAAATTGTTCTCACACTGACTTTCAGCTTGGGCACATCAACTTGAATCATTGTAACTATTTCTATGTGAGGAAATTATTTGGTGTGTGCTGTTTAGTTTAGATAGCCATAATCAATAGATCTATCTAGCTGATAGCATGACGGACTATGGCCCGAATCCCTCGTATATTTGCACCTGGTATTTTTTTACTGAGGGCACTCTTCAAGCTTATTGCTCTTGTACTTTACAAGACCCCTATTACATTAGGGTTGACGTACGCTTTAGTGCATCACTGCCAACCCAGTAGGGAAAACATATGCGTGTTGTTTTCTTTTATTCAAATCCAACTTTTTTATGAATTCGGAAATATCAAAATTTCGGTCCTATGTGCTCTCATTGAGGAAGTCTCGCGGTTTTCATTGCATTCTTCTTTTGCTAGCTACCGGTTTCATAACAATCACAGGTGTTCCGCTTTGCTTGCGACGAGACGTTCAACTATTTTGCTCTATACGCCATTGTTACAAGAACAATAGAATGTAATTAAATTAAAGTTCGGGCCCCGTAGATGACAGGAAAGTCTCACATACGCCCACAAATACTAGGTAATTGATACTATGATATCAATACTGCACAGTGTGACCATCACCGCATTAAACATCGATAAATATGGATTTATATTTATTTCGTTAAAGAATCTGTGAATAGATTCAAAATAAGTTCTAAAATAGGTATGAATCAGAGAGTAAAAATAACATGTGAGTAATTATTATGTGTATGTGGTGGTGTTTTGGTAGTGAGTTGAAAAAGCCTTCATAGACTATTCTCTTTCCTAACCCACTTCGTACCTTTAAAATATTTTGTCGATGTTAGATGCGATTGTTAAACTAGACTACTTTTGATAAGTGAAGTACATTACTCTTGGTCATCACTTTCCGCTATCCTGTCAATACTACTCACATCAATACAACACCACTTCTTTATTACATACAAATGTGTTACAAAAGTAGATAAATTGTATGTCAAAGCGCAGCAGTGTCATCAGTACCGGTTGGCGGCGCGCCATCATGCAAGGTCAAAAGGTTCAATCAATCGTTTATAAACCATTGATGCCCCAACTGATTGATGTGTCATGTCAACAGGTTATAATTTGATCTTTAATAGAGGCATATGGAATTGTAAGGTATGAGTTTGGTTGTTATTGGGAGCAGCGTACCGAGAAATGGATCAGTTGCGCGGGCGCAGCGGCGTGTCGCCGTCCACAATGGCCGACACGCACGGCTGAGCGCAGCTTTTCACAGCTGTGAAATAGGGAAATTAGTTTGACGCGTAAAAAGCTCTGACTTTTAAAAATTTTTGTTACTGCATTTTGAATGGGTGGTTTCTCAAGTGTTGAAATGAACATTCCGTAACACCATACATATCGACGGTAGTACTCTACTTAGTAAGATTAGTACACCTCTATGATAGAATCAGAATCAGAATCAGAATCAGAATCAGAATCAGAATCAGAATCAGAATCAGAATCAGAATCAGAATCAGAATCAGAATCAGAATCAGAATCAGAATCAGAATCAGAATCAAATTCAGAATCAGAATTTTTTTTATTCATGTAAACCAATACAGGCACTTATGAATCGTCAGTAAAAAATAAATAGTAATAATAGTATCTCTACCACCCATTCGGAATGCAATTCCTATGGAGAAGAATGGGCAAGGAACTCCATATGTTTGATATGTACATAATGTTGACACATTATTGGTACAATCCGTAAGAAAACGCATCAGTTGTAACCCCTATAATAGCTACTGGTGATTTTAATACTTTCAAACTCTCTCGCTAGTTACAAAGCTACAACCGTGTGATCTTTCTAATTTTATTTTCCAGAACGCATGTGGACGGTTATTGTCACTTTTTAGGGTTCCGTACCCAAAGGGTAAAACGGGAACCCTATTACTGAGACTTCGCTGTCCGTCCGTCCGTCCCTCCATCCGTCCGTCCGTCTGTCACCAGGCTGTATCTCATGAACCGTGATAGTTAGAGAGTTAAAAATTTTACAGATGATGTATTTATATTGCCGCTATAACAACAAATACTAAAAACAGAATAAAATAATTATTGAAGGGGGCTCCCATGCAACAAACGTGATTTTTTTGCCGTTTTTATAGATAATGGTACGGACCATTTGTGCGCGAGTCCGACTCGCACTTGGCCGGTTTTTATTAATTAAGCACACTTCTAGAAATTATTACCTACCCATGAAACTATACTTCTAGAATTAATACTGGTAATTAGAAGATATCTCGTTTCAGTTCCTAAGTACCTATATATGGTAAAGGTTAACCGCAGCTAGCAAGATACCTCGGAGCGGTGCGGTGTGGGTCCGCCCAAAGAAACTCCAACTACTTGTGTGGTCACCGACAATTATCTCAGTGCTTACCTACAGTAATAATAAGTACGTAGACAATGCACTGTTATTTAATTCCAATAATATATATTTACCAGAATATTTATTGTTTCATAATTATGATAATTTTACAAAGAATACTGAAAGTTGAGATCTTCTTGTTAATTTAATTTGCTATACAAATTACTATTGACGATGAAAATGAGTGCTAATAATAGTATAGTTTTAATGCTATTATCATGACCGGCCCCTTTGGCATTCTTAATAACGACTTGCACAAATAAACTTGTTGTAAAATTTGCAGTAATTTCTTGAATTGTATTCCGTATACGACAGAAGATATAGAACTTAAACGTCACAATATGGTGTCCATAAACTAAAGATATTGATCTCACGTTTAACGATCGCCATTGAATAACAATAGATGATGCATTCGTATTCGATACGACTTATAATCAGATTAGTGGGAAGTAAGGGTCTTTACTTAATACTATTTACATTAATAGCCAGATTAAAACATTTTCATCGCACCAATATTTATTGCAATAGATGTGCATTGGGTAGGCGTAGGCATAGCCGTAGGCTTGTAGGCTCTTAATCTTAATGTACCAGATAGATGCGATGATGAGATGCATAAACAATTTTAAAATCTTTTTATTACAAAAAAAATATTGCTTTCAGCATTAATTAGCTTCGCGATTATTGCTAAATGGGTAGACAACCAAAATATTGTTATAGTCATGTCAAACCAGGCACACTCAATGTGAGAATGATTTGAGCAATAGTTTTGAGTCTCGAAAGTGGCTTAACGCGCTTCACAATTATTTAAATTAAAATGTTTGATAAGCCGTTGTTCTGCTCTTTGTAATGCATTTTATGCCATCGCAATCGCATGCCATCAATGGTCGGATCACGGCAGGACGGATCGCATTTATGCGGAGAGCTTCTAACTCCACCAACGGCGCTGTAAGGTGTTTACAGCCTACGTAAATCTCTGTTATAGCCATGTCTGGTTGGAATTTATAGCCACCTTCAGTTTTAGATGGATTCAACTGTTACTATTCAATTTTAACGAGGATTTTCTGAATGATCAGAATCGTTATTTTCTATTAAAGCTACACCTACTGAATTTATTAATGCATTTAATTTTACGACAGGACACGTGGAATGATGTTCTGTGTTTATAAATAAGTATCGTGGTTATAAATAACTACCTAGATGGAAAAAAATAATTGTCAAATTATCAGAACAAGCAGTCCAGTAACAAGAGAATATCTTTTTAAAATTTTATGGATAAAGTGTCTACTTATTATTTGATTAAAAATCCGATATGCGAAACACACATGTAGGTATGCGATAAAGTAGTATATGAGCCACTCCATAATTAAAGTTCCAGACTGGGTTTGGCTGTTTTCTGCGAATCACACCGATTCGTCAACTCACGCCAAAGCTCGACATACAAGCCACCTCTTTGTTATGTGCACAAAATAAAAACGATGTACTTACGATTATGATCTCTATATGCTCCTTGCAAGGGAAGTGATGTCCTGTATGAGTCATTTCATTTAATTAAATACTCGGCAAATAAGTCGCGTTCAATGTTAATATATTTTGCACATTTTTAATTATAAATATAAAGCGCTAATTAATGGGTCTTTGCCATAATTACGTCGCATAATGGTTTGCAGACTTTGGTAAGATTTTACCAGATGCCTCTTTGAAACTGGTTCAGGGCTGGCAATGATAAAAACGAAAACCATAATATATCTTAAACAGCTGTATATAGCATCAGTGGATAGAGCTAAATTAAATTCCATTGTAGGTGGTGTGACGGAGATCTCACTCCGTCACTGACATTTGCTAAATGAGTGAAAACAGTGTGGGCGGATTATTTTTATAGATTGACGTTTCAATTAAAGTTAACTATAATTATAAGATAAGCTGCTTCCTCAAAATTCACTCATTAATGGTTTAATTTGCAGGTTGTCTGATGGCAGGAAGTCGAGCTCAATAAACTGCCACCGGATGTAAAGGATCTAATTTATTTTATTAAGTCGGTATATACCCCGTTTATTTAAAACGACATTTAGGTTTACTAGCTTAAGTGGAGTCCGAACGGCTCACTACACCGGGTTTAATTTCCGTCACCGGCAAATTTTGGGAGTGACCAGTTTGAAATTTACCCTACTCTGATGTACCTATAGCTATCAGCCCTGGTCAGTTTGGGTTCAAGAGAATTGCCAAACGACGCGCTATCAATGAACAATGTGGAAGTAATGGATGTTTGACACTTAAATAAATATTGAGATCGAAGATTCTGGCTACTTTAAAGTGAGTCGATTGACTGTTATTTGATTGATAACATTGAAAGATACGACATTAGTAGGCATCATAAAACTTCCACTTAAGTTGATCTATGTTTATTAAAGGTGAGGTTGTCTCTATTATCGATTAGGTAAACTTACCATTACGATACTCTACTCTATATAAAAATAAATAAACGACTGCACTCTATTTGGCAAGCAGCTGTATAATAAACATCTCAGTAGTGGGTTCGTAGTAACAGGAAAACGTGAAATGTTTTCGCCCAAGTCGGAACTCTAATAAATAATGATGTCTGGACTAGATCTCATCACATTGAATAACAACTCTACATCTTTAGTAATGAGGTTTCTTTTCCTAACTTATGAATGTAGCGGTTTGTTTTGGCTGCGAAATTTACTGAAGTTTTACAGCTCGCGAGGGTTATTGACCGGTGACGTCATACTGTACTCTGCCCCATCTTATTTCAGGTGGTCGATGTATACCTAGTGCATATTGTATTCATGAAACGTATCGTGTTTACTTTAGAAACAGCCCGTAACAGGAATAACGCGTTTTATTGTTGTACACAATTGTTAATACTTACAAGTAGTTACGCACATTTTGATCGTTTTATTATACTATCTCAAGCTTAGAAGTATAAAAATACTTTGCCGAACTCTTTCTGCAAACTTTGAACTAAATTTACAATATAAATCAGAACATACTGTTTGTTTTTGATACATTTTGACAACTGTTTGGTTGGCCAGCGATTGAAACTGGTTTGCAGCAAACATGTAATCTCCCAGCGGGTTATAGAAATAAGTATAGTCTATCTTTTGAAATTCACAGAAATATTACCCCAGCATTTGCCGGTCAGTGCTAGCATCTCGTAAAACTAATGAGCGTAGCCAACTACTAAGTTTTCATCTTTACCGAAAAGTTCCCACGCCTGTTTTATCTATTTAACTATATTTGCTCAAATCTAATGGGTAAATATTTAAATCGAGTATAAACAGAATGCAGTTACCCCTCGGCTCGTAACACTACACCCGAGCTCGTAAACGCTGTCTTTCATCTGGGCTGTCTTATTACGGCTCCCATAACGCGATGGGTGTTGTATAAAAAAAGTATGAAGTAATCTACGGATGTACGGCTTCAGACATTATTGAAGGACAATTTAATAAGCTACCGTAATATGATACTTTTGTTGCGCCCTAAAAATAAATCTGAATGAGATAAGGAAATGGTTTTTGTTATGTTCAGTAAATAAGGCTATTTATGATACACGGTACGTGTTGGTCGGCTTCCTATTCAAAAACTCCCTTGAGGTTCTTGAGAACCTTGAAGTAATCGATAATTGTATACCTCTCCTGCGCAACCCCCCATTTATAGGAATTTTAATACATCCACAGCAGCTTTTTTAGGGTTCCATAGCCAAAGGGTAAAACGGGAACCCTATTACTGAGACTTCGCTGTCCATCCGTCCGTCCGTCCGTCCGACTGTCACCAGGCTGTATCTCATGAACCGTGACAGCTAGAGAGTTGAAATTTTAACAGATGATGTATTACTGTTGCCGCTATAACAACAAATACTAAAAAACAGAATAAAATAAATATTTAGGGGGGCTCCCATACAACAAACGTGATTTTTTTGCCGTTTTTATAGATAATGGTACGGAACCCTTCATGTGCGAGTCCGACTCGCACTTGGCGGGTTTTCTGTATTAAGGTGTTTTACAGTGAAATGTGCGATATTGTTTTATTTAATTTATGTGTCGCAGATAAAGTATAGTTTACTTATTTCTGCAATAAATATGCATTGGTTGCTAAACTAGAAGGCAATTGTCGCATGTACCCATAAAGTCTCTAATACCTGTCCATTATCTTAGCGCGATGTTTAACTATATAATTATTCATTATAAACATGACGTTATCCTCTATCGATTGAATATTGAACATTGTTTACAAGTAACGATAGAAAAATAATAAGCGCGATAGGGATCGACAGCGATGCATCATGTATAGTTTGGATAAGTTATAAAACAGACTGTGAGAAAAATCTCAATTTGAACTTTACGATTTCGCAATAAGGTCTACTTTATGTATAAGGAACGTTGAACTATTGTGGGTACTTGGAAGGTGTACAATTACGCTGTTTACACACGATAGAAAATTGTAGATTGGATCAGAGCAACCCTACTATTATTATATTTAAATCAATTACTGTAATTAACTATATTTGTGTTGGTGTACGAGGCCCACGAGTGGGCGATGGGCTCCATTCAGTTGTAATTAATGGCTTTATGATAAGTAGTTAAACACTTAAGATTAAAATAGGAGAGTTTGATCTATGGTCTCTCTTGAATGTATAGTCAAACAAATGTATTGATAATCACAATGTAGTACGCGGTAGGTAAGATATTAATACTGCTAATGATAAGAGCTGCTTGCGTGAGGTACGGACAGATCTATGAAATGTCTATTGAAGTTCCAGATACATTTTTGATGTAGCAATAATTTTGGTTAAATTATCACACTACACTTAAAATAACCAATAGCGTAGAGCCATGGAATTATGACGTAATATATGATGTAAAAATTAATCACTTGTACTTTGTAGGAACAAGGTTTGCAAAACAAGTCATTCTGGCTGCTGTCAAGGTGTATTTTACAGATCATTACAGTGTATTGTATACATATGAGGCATTAAAGTGTATTTCAAAACATTTAGTAAGGTTTCATAGGACTAAGTTAAAGTACTTACGAGTACATGCTGCGCAAATGATAAAATATTTCTAGCTGTCAAAGATGGCGGCAGGTAACATGATACTCGCAAAGACACGTCGACATGCTAATTAAACGTGAGAAATACTATCGTGAGACCGAACGAGAAGTGGCGCGGCGCGGGTACTACTGTCGCTATTTTGGTCCGTATTCTTAATTTCAACCACTTTTATCACCCCCTAGCCATCATTACTCGACTACTGACACAAAGACTGGTATTAAGACAATCCGACCTTTCCTTGGGAATTTATAATTCACCAAGGGCTAATCATCGAACCTCATTTTTTTTATTAGATACCGAGACGCGCTTGAAACTGGCTTACGAGAGTTATAGTGGCGTAGTATGACGTAAACGCCTTCCAACATAAAATAAACATTTTACAAATAGTTCCAACAACAAAAAAGTCATATAATAGAATCAGTTTAAGTACACGTAAACGTATTGGGATTATTAAATGTTCTTTTCCACTGATTTCTTATTGACCTACGTTCGATGTTGCTAGAAAGTTAAGGTATTCACAGATTAATAGCTTAATTAACCCCCTAACCAGGCAATTTCTGACTCAGTCAGGTCAAGGATACATTTAGTTTCTCTTTCCCTTTCATGTTAAAGTATTCAAATGTCTGTAAACACGGTTCCATTTTAGTGTATATGAAACACAGTAGGAACAATTGTAGTGTGATAGGTAACCCCCGCGATAACCTTTTTGTCCAAATGACTTGCCTTTGTGACAGGGGTACACTTCATCACAATAAACCCTATTATAAGGAGGTCAGTTGTATTGTTCTGGTATTTGATCAGATAACTATTGAAACTTTCATATAGATAACTAGCTGTTCCCTTTAACTACGTAAGTACCTACACGGATTGTGAATTTCACCCTTAGCCTCGTAACCTAGTAGATTCTGAATACCATATCTCACGTTTACGGTTTTCGCAGATTTGGAGATGTCCTGATTATTGGTTTTCTATTGAATATTTCTAGGTATAGGGTCAAGTTACAGTTAAATGGTCATGTTTGTATTTATTGTCCATATTTTGTCTTCAGAAAAGTTGATAGGATATTTCCTTATTATATTAGTTATACAGTTTATTCTAAACACAAGGACTGAAAAATAGTGTTTAATAGCGATAAAGTACCTATTACCTAAGACAAATCTATTTTTATTAATAATACTTCAACCTCAGTATACTATTTCGTATAACTAAAGTAGTTAGAAGTTTTTAAGAACATTTTGCACCGTTATAAAAACACGATAGCACCATAATTCCCGATTTATCGCAAATTACTCCGCAATCAAACACCCGGAAGTAAATTGTATGGTGGTGTTAACAACGTCGACCGTATTCGGGTTGTTTCCATTATGAGGTTGAATTAATTAGACGTCACTAAATAACTGTTCATTAGACATTTTGCACCTAACAATCATTGGGTGTTTATGGTATGTACTTACCATAGACAAGAAAAATAAGGTTGCCGCTATGGTACTTACTTTTGACAAGATTATGTGTTTGCGAATAGGCGGAGTTATACGTGATACTGTATTATTTAAATAGAAATTGCAATTTTATCGTTCCATTTTTCATTTGTTTTATTTAATATTGTTTCAGGTAAGTTCATAGCAACTAATACAAGCAAAGTACATCCCGGTGTCAAAGGTAAGTAAATCCGACCCCTCAAGTGTACCAGCCCCGGCGGGAATGTGCGTGGGCGCACACTCGCTTGCCCAACACCGCTCTATCGAATCAAGATCAAGAGCATCGTAATACAAACACTCCGTAACATATCAAAGAATGTGAAAGCAATCTATGGTCTTTTCATCAGTACCCTCGTCATCTGAGATTTTAATTCCGTCAGGTACAAAGAGATATTGCTGCCACGGATACGCGACATTGTGGAGGCGTTTCTGATTTATATGTCAAGTAATGTGGTGATAAAATTTAGAAACAAAGAAAGTAAAGACATTTATTAGGACTAACAATTACACACACAATACATGAGGAAAAACATTTAACCACAGTGACAGCAAGGAGTATGATAGGTTTTAATAAAAGAAATATGCGATTTGGGTGTAGCTTTATCTAAAAATTCAATTCATAACGAGTCAGTTCTAGGTCACTTTACTAAATATCTAATGTGTAACTTGGTTGCAAGTTCTGTTATAGAATATTGGTTTCAGAATTCTGTTACTCTAGAGATATATTTTAGGCTTTAAGTCCGCTGTTAGAGCTACATAGGAGCGACACACATTTTCTCTTTTAACGTAGGTGTGCTAGGTATCGGACTCCCGTAAACCGATAGCACAAGTGAACGCTTCCATAAAAAACGTATATGCTTTCCTGTTTAACCCATAGTTATAGAGCAGCTGTATGTTAAAAGAGCCTGGCTGAACCTTGCAAACATAAACTATGGTAGAGGTTCAAAATAAATAGGTATTATATTGGTCATCAGTGTAGAAAAATATGCTTTAGGCTACGAACATAGCAATATCCAATGCTTTTTCCCACATATTTCAAAGCTGTCCATATAATACGAGATTGCATTCTTGATTCGATACTGTTGCCAGTATCAAGTAATATAAGAACGCTTAGATAAAAAAAACTAAATGGTGTCGTGGGACACCAGGTAGGAACGAAGTTCCTTCGAAGTAGACATATATGATAGGACATTTAAAATACCAGCTTCTACCCGCGACTTCGTCCACGCAGACTTCGTTCCATCCATCCATCAATCTATCCATCCATCCATCCATCCATCCATACATCCATCCATCCATCCATCCGTCCGTCCGTCCGTCCGTCCGTCCGTCCGTCCGTCCGTCCATCCGTCCGTCCGTCCGTCCGTCCGTCCGTCCGTCCATCCATCCATCCATCCATCCATCCATCCATCCATCCATCCATCCATCCATCAAACGACACAAATAAAGAGACGTCTCATTTAACGGTTTTTTTTCCACGCATTTTTTCTTACGGTTTTACTATCACATTTTTTTCAGTTCGGTCGCCTAACAAAATCCCTATTCCCTCCAAGCCTGCCGTAAGGAACTTCGTTCCAAAAATGTTGGCTCATCATTAGTATCAAGGCTCGGCGCCACTATTCTTGTCATACATATCGCAACTCGAGAGTATTCGAGTAACGAGATACATCCACAATACAAGTTTTTGCACACGCCTTTGCTGTTTTCCATTCATTTAAAATTTTTAAGTTAGGTCTACCGTCCGCTGACACGCATTATTCTTCGGAAGATTTTCAACTGTGCTATAGATTACCGTTCCACAATTTTAGTTACTTTAAATTTTTTTTTTTTTAATTTTCACTCGAGGTTGTTGGTACAGAAATATATTCTTGAAATAGAAGAGTAAGTTTATCATTTTTTTTCAAAACGCTCTTGTAAATTCTCCTAAGAATTTTATGTTCATATCCTCGCTAAAGAACACCGACTCCGACCAAGGATGATACGTGAGGCCATTGAAATTAAAAAACATCCTAATTTCAATAGGGAAGATGGCTGGGTGCTACCACCAACTTGGGATCCAGTAATCAATATGATTAAATCCAAAACCAAGTGTACCATTGCAAGACCTCAGGACACCGTAAGCACTTTCTGCGTGGATCGGACCGCAAACAACAACTAAATATGAGGGTACCCAGTTATTAACTATGACATCAGGATGTCTAACACCTCAGTCCCCCCGTGACCATGGTTGCTGTAAAGCAGCCGAAACGTCGGGAAAATAAAATAGTAAATAAACGCGATAAAATCCGTAAAATAGTTTAATTTCAATACATATTTGTTAATTCTTTACAAAATTCGGTCTAGTGTTTGTAGGAGTGCGTTTCTCGAACAGTGACTAAATTCGTACCACGATTTTATCTCTGCCCTTGCAGACGTGATAGCCAACCAAATTGTAATTTAAAATTTTAGCTAACACGATATTTTTAATACTCTTTTACCACATATAAAGTTTCGATGCACAGTGTCAATAAACTTTCAATTGTATAATATGAAACCCGTATTGACTTCAGCAGGAAAGTGTCCCGACACCGGATCGCTGTGAGAACAGACCCATAAACATCGTGTTTCGCACTTTACGACTTCTTGTTATTTCGCACTGACATTGCCTCTACCAACGTTTCTAGTTCATCACCATTAGCGATAAATTGGCTAAGGGACGAGTCCATTACAGCTTATGTACCATTGAAAGAAAAAAAGGCTAATAACCCTTTATGACTATTTTGAATTTTCAATCTGAATTCTAATTTGAGATGTTCAGTAGCAATAGAGTCGTAATAGCACTTTTATTTCAAGAAGCACACACAAGTTAAAATAGGGAAAGTATTCCTTATCTAATCCTTAACTATTGCGATCTCTACAGTTGCTTTAGACTGCTTGAATAATAAAATAATTCATTTTAATTGACACGTGCGCGTAGGCAGAGCATTTATCATGGCCTTATTTTAATATTGAGCTCGGAAAAGTTCTTCTTGTAGTACTATCCTATAAACAATCATATTACATTCCTTCAAGTCTACATCATCGTTTCAAGTGGTTAGATCAAATAACTTATAAGATGAATTCTATTTAAGGGGTTAGGGTAATCTCAAGTGGTCGCTCCGGGTGCGGTTTGGCTACCAGACATCGAGTGTTTCCGGTCAAGTGCTTATTGACACGACTCTTAAATCTATGTTCCAAGAATACTTTTTGCTTACGATAATCAGTCTATTCATATTCCAAATTTGACAAGCTCCGTATATTATAAATAATTGATTTTCTATTGTTTTAGGACGTATATAGACCGCGCGGGGCTCAAGGTTTTTAATTCAATAAATACATTACTTTTAATGGTATTTGGCTTACCTTACTCTACAACTGTTAATCTGCTCAGCGAGAATGCACCAGGGAAGTATTATTAAACAGAGGTTGTACTGAATCATACGAGGAGTAGAATACAAAATTAATTTTAAGCACTTACTATATCCGAAGCGGAAGATCGAAGGAAGAAGTTCCATTTAAAGGCAAAATAGCAGGATTTATAAATTTTCTAGACCATATTAGGCTTATCCTTAGTAGTAATAGTTATCGACCACCCACTCGGTATCAAGATACAGTTTCAGCGTTCACTCGACGAAATAAACAATACCATTGTGTGGTGTTGTGATTAGTACCGTCTGTTTGTCCGTCCCTCATTCATATCCGTTCCATTCTCACCCACTAATCCCAAGATCGAATGTAGTACACAGGAAACGTGAATAGACGATTGTTCTATGTTTTACCATTACTATTGCATTTTTTCAACTACGGCTCCTATCGGATGTATTAATGAAGAGCGCAATGTACGTTATTATAGTAACCTGAGACTTACGGTGAGTTTCGTGGTAGTTTGGGTGTATGATATCGTCGACCTAATAAGATTCGGCTTGTGAACTTTGCTGTTAGATTTAACTATTACCACACCGACCCAAATCTCTTATATTTGAAGTGTACATTTCTCAAAGTACCAGCAGATTGATTAAATAGTTACCTTGATGTTACCTCTTCCACTTTACGTTCACGTGCCATCGAGGCAGGCACGATTTTGACCCATTAAAAAAACTTATTGTATGGCTCATTATTACTGGTGTATGCTGTACTTGTTTTTTGTGAATTGAAGAATAAAAACCGCCCAAGTGCGAGTCGAACTCGCGCTCGAAGGGTTCCGTACCATTATCTATAAAAACGAGCAAAAAAATCACGTTTGTTGTATGGGAGCCCCCTTAAATATTTATTTTATTCTGTTTTTTAGTATTTGTTGTTATAGCGGCAACAGAAATACATAATCTGTGAAAATTTCAACTCTCTAACTATAACGGTTCATGAGATACAGCCTGGTGACAGACGGACGGACGGACGGACGGACAGTGAAGTCTTAGTAATAGGGTTCCCGTTTTACCCTTTGGGTACGGAACCCTAAAACTTACGTAGATATAATTAACTAAATTAGATTCGTACATGCTAGATTATATTTTTTAATCAGTCGATTTAAAAAATAATAATTAGCAGGTTATTACAGTTCTTTTGTAATGTTAATCGAATGAGAATAGATGATCTATAAGTGTGTATACTTATAGTGTAGTATAAATATAATAGAGAACCCAATAGATAAACCTATTCCAAACAATCGTTAAAAAACCTTGAACCTAATGTCATTAATTTGGGATTGGCATTCCTATACGTAATATGAGTTCTTACTTGTCACTTTACAAATACAAACTCACTTGACTAGTCTAGCAATATTATCTTTGCGCTGTTTTTCAGATCTGTAGGTTTACACTCAACATAAACAGAAAGCCTGTATTGATTCCTGCTGAGTTCCTATATAAACGAATCATTATCGTTATAATACATTGTTTATTTGAGGAACGAGGAGCTGTAACGTCCTCATGGGGAGGCAAACTTACGATTATTTTTTGTTTAGGAACAGTTTGGACTAACGGCGCGTGGAATATTGGACGTTCTGTTAAAATAATGGGATGTTTCTTGACCATATATCGAATAGTGGACTGTTATGTGAAGAAACTATTTAAATCCCAATAAATCATACCTCAATTAAATATTATTCACACCCGTTTTATCTATACGATCAGGTTTCCGAACTAAATTAATCGGTAATCAATACTACGCCTGGTTCGTAGTGGACCCTCATTCAGATAAGTGTTTCGCTGATAAAATGACGAGTCGAAATGTGTTTAGTAACGCGGTCTGATAGCCATTCGACTTCTTATCTCGGAAATGCTTCAATGAATATCATAGAGTCAAGCTGATGTCATTAAATAAACTTGATGGCATGATAATCAGATATTTAGTGACTCTACCAAATTTATAGAAAAAGCCACACCTAAAATAGAAAGCAACTGTTATCACAATTGTGGTGTACCTAAAGATATCTTGATAAGACCAACGATTAGTTTTTTAAGGATTTTTTTTTTGAAGGACTTACACTGTTGGCCGTGAGGTGGCCTTTACAGCTTTACCGGAGGAGTGGCGAGCGCAGAGTGCACTCCAACCAAGGCCTTAAGGGCGGAAAGGGGTGGCAACTAGCTCAAGGGCGCCACAAGTTTTTAAGGAACGAATAATGAACCGTATCAGACATCGGAGCATCATTTAGGAACCTTTCTTTGACTTTTATTTCGTTTAATAAGTAACACTACAAAAATAGTGGGTTTCTTATACAGGGTGTATCAGTATTGTAATCGGAAATCAATCATAAAATAATCAAAATTACAGTGACTTCATTTTAATAAGGAATTTATCTATGTGTGGATACAGTCTTATGAGCTAGTAATTGATATATGCAAGGGAGTGAACGTAGGCTCCCTAAAAGGAATTATGTGAGGGTTTTTCCAAGAGCTTATGATCACGAATAAGAAAATCCTGAAATCCAACGGCCGTACGGTGTTAATCGCATTTCCACGCCGACGCCACAACACATGTGGAACACCAGTGCAGCCGTGACTTATGAGTCATCAGCAGCAATAATGAGAGTAATTGCCTCTTTTCTCACATCGTGATTCATTACTGAAGCAACAAGACCCGCCGAGGCACTTAACTTTATTTGTTATGCGCTTTTAATTTAACTGTGAGTCAACAGCCCCGTGTGCGCTGCATAACTGATTGATTGCCGTGCAACCGAAAGATTTTTAAACATCCCGTGAACAATTCATAACAAACGCCTGATAATTTACCTCCGACAGTAATAGGAGAATAACACTGAAATGATTATTAAAATAATAATTTGAAGATTCATCTCAAGTTTATACATCCGTGTTAGTAAGTAGCTATGTAAGGGTTCAAGTATTTGCTTCATTGTAATCCCTATGTATAGTGTTACTTTATTTAAAAGGTGGAATATTTCAAAATTAGCATCCTTTTTGCATGTTAAAATAGTCGTTTGTACCTCAAAAATCTGTACCTGTGTATAATATGTTGTTAGAAAAGTTGAGACGGTAACCGCCATGTAAAAGTATTTAGACTAATGTGCAATGTATTTGGACAAAAAATTAGGCCAGATAAAATGCGTAATTTTAACACGGAACTGACACAATTTTATTCTTCGTAGCTCATGTTATGACTGCAACTAATGGCAGCCATAATAAGCTATTTATATGACATCAAAACAAAAGTTGGCCGGCGGTTGTTTAAAACTACCATAAAGAGGAGTAAGGAGACGATTAACATCTGTATATTAGATGCAGGTACATCGTAATCTGGTCGTGTTTAACTGCACGGGTCAGAGGTCGGCGCGGCCCTACTACCGACGACTCAGACAGTTTTACAATTCAAATGTCGAATCAAATTGGATTCGAGGTTTGGTGGCGATGTGATTATGTCGTCTTTAACTTAGGTAGGGTTAAATTCTGATAGTGGCATTTGATTTCTATTTAGTGCCGAACAAATGTTTAAGTATTTGTTTATTTTTCTACTTGTAAACGTTCAGGTTTTTAATACTCTAATTAAAGGTGAAATTGGTCTTGACTTCTGTTTTATATTACTGTAAATAGGTTCCAAACACATAAGTCTCCAAATTTATATTCATTTAGAAAAGTGTTCAACTATGCAACTATAAATGGATCATAACTTTCTAATAATTTTAAGGTATTCATTGTAGTAGTACTACTTATTATATTGATATACCTACATACTACTTGATTATCTAAAATTCTGACTTTTTTAATAAATGCAAACTCTTTGCCTTAAATGTTCGTATTAGTAATAAACGAGATTCATCAAGTAGGTAAGCAGAATACTTTAAAAGCTAATGAACAAATAGATGCGTTAATATGATCAATCAAATTTACACTTTCATCTCCATCAACGTTATAATGACTAGGTATTAATACCTGGCCAAGCTTATTTACATTAATAATGAACATAACAGTTATAGGCAACAAGATAGCAGTCATAAACAGTGGCTAGTAGGCTATATATACCCACATAAGATATTTTAAATATAAAAAAGTAAGTAACTAAATAAATTTTGACATATGCAAGTAATTATATATATTATTGTGTAAGCCGACCCGGCGAGCATCGTACCGCCTTAGAATTAGTGACATGCGAAAGCAGCGCCACCTAAAATTATCAGTGTTTCTCAACTACATTAAGCATGTATTATACATAAAATCCTTCCTCTTGAATCACTATATCGATAAAAAAAAAACCGGCCAAGTGCGAGTTGGACTCGCGCACGAAGGGTTCCGTACCATTATCTATAAAAACGAGCAAAAAAATCATGTTTGTTGTATGGGAGGCCCTTATATATTTATTTTATTATATTTTTTTGTATTTGTTGTTATAGTGGCAACAGAAATAGATAATCTGTGAAACTTTCAGCTGTCTAACTATGAGATACAGCCTGGTGACAGACGGACGGACGGAAGGACGGACGGACAGCGAAGTCTTAGTAATAGGGTTCCCGTTTTACCCTTTGGGTACGGAACCCTAAAAAAAACGCATCAAAATCTGATGCGTAGTTTTAAAGATTTAAGCGTACATAGGGACAGCGGGAAGCGACTTTGTTTTATACTTTGCATTGATGGTGATTGACTTGGCTAAATACTGGCGATATTTTTTTGCCATAATGAATTCATTTACGTTTTTCATGAAGGTAAGTATTTAATTTATTTATAAAACATAGGAAGATGCGTGAGTCATATTGGGTATTAGTTTAACAGTTGCTTACCTGGAAATATTAATAATACGTATTATTCATCTGTTTTTGAATCATGTAGTATTATTCCAGATGAATCATTGTATAAAAAACATTAAAATTAAATCGTGCGTGTTGTTTCGAAGATTCTATTCTAAAATACTAATTATTTGAGTGGTTTTCATCATAATTGTTTAGTTGTTATTAACCACAAAGTTTTAGTAGTAGGTACCTACAAAGCAAATAAACTATACTATATACAAATATAACAAAATTAAACTATATTTTCCTGTTCTGTTCCATGAATAACTTTGGCGCCATTCAGATACCTTTGAAGGTACTTTCATAAAAGCCGCTCGGTATTTCTATAAAAGGTTAATAACAAAAGGAGGTGATCTTTAGTATGATTTATGTGAAATGCTCACCTTTGATATGTGTGTATGAGAATAAGACTAGTTCCTAGTTCCTTGTTCAGACATTAGGTACTGACAATAACAATAGGTGTATGTTTTCAAAAGCTAGATACATACGATTTAAATAATCTATACAGCTTAAGCAATCTATACATACATACAAATAAATAAAATTGGGGTGTCTGTTTGTAATATCAAAATAACATTATTTTAACAAATGCTTATATGAAAGTATACACGATACCAATAACGAGCAGATAACTGATGGCGTAACTTAGGCTATTTTTTATTTTAGAAAAAGCGCGTTAGGGTTCCGCGGGTTGAACATAAAACCATTATTTCCGGGTAATCTCCCTAAAGTCCACGCGGGCGAAGTTGTCAGGCTAATCGACTGAAAATTAAGACTACATTACACTAAACTGTCAAATTATATATAGAGATAATAAACCTCGCTGTAGCGTGGGCATATGAGGGAGCTATACCTAACTTCTTAAGATTTCGTGAAAACAGCGGGAAAAGATCTGTATGATAAAAGTTAATTGAAAAATGAATCATTTTTTTATCTCAAAATTACAGACGTTACCTCAAAATATTTCTTATGGGTATCCCACATAAATGTGCCTATTGCATCCATAGAGTATCTAGAGTACCCATAACGACTCCACGCTTCGTATTTCTGCAGCGATTTTTCCCCCATTTTTGTTCTCTCATGTACCTGAAGGTATACGGCAACTATATGGGAAAACAAAGATGGCGGAGTCAGATAAACCAGAAAATTTACCGCAGCGCGGGCTCGAAATGCCATCTCCCGTTAATAACTCCATGATTGCATCTCATAATTGAAACATAACCTTGGCTATGACAATTTCTTGTTTGGCTGATAACATTGTCCTCATATTCATGAATGAGTACTCTTTGTAGGTTTATGATCGATATTATTACGTGGTCGTATCATTAATTCCGATCACAGATTCATATTGTCGCGATTGTATGCAAATATTCATACATGATAACTCCAAAGTAATATGGATATGTGCTCATCTATTAAAAACCTTTGAATAATTCCGTGACGCTTATATTGAATATTGAAACAACGGAAACCACAGTTCCTACAAAGTGAGTCAACAGAGTAAAACTTCAAAATAAACATTTTGAATTTTTACTCTGTTGACTCACTTTGATGGCGAAATGACGGTCATATATGGCAGAGTTGATTTAATTATTTTTTTGTGACCTAAGGCTACATACACACTATAAAGATGTTATCTTTACTTTATACATTTTGACAGATATGTACCCAGGTCTCGATTATGGTAATTACTGTAAAGACTTTGTCATCTAGGAAATGTAAACGTCACCTTTGACATATTTTAGTCAAATTTAAGTCTTTGCTGTCTATTGTTTTTAATGTCCCCACGAATATGCCGATGATGAAAACTTTGGTTACTTACCTTACTTTGGTTACTATAATAATTCCAAGTATATATCATTTCTAAAATGGGGTCTATACCTATTACTTCTTCCTACGTCAGTCCTATGTAAAATGCCATAATGATTAGAGTGCGTACAGTGTAGTATTTAAATGATAAAAGTAGTAAAACTAATATTTAGTAATTAAGTATTCTAAACAGTTTTTTTTAACAAGTTCATTAGTTAACAGCCCGTTAAACTTGATATATTTGGGTCAATCCGGAAACAATATTTCCCGTTTGTTTCCGGACGCACAGCCGAAAGCGTCGACCCCTCTGTTCCTTCCAGTAAAGTTCCGTTCTGTAGTTCCCCGCCGGCGTTAACCTAGATAGGAGTGGGAAAGCGGCCCTTAGTAATTTATTACTTTCTATTTTTCGATAGTGAAGCCCATTCGTAATTCGTATGTGGGCGAACGCGTTCTGTAATGGAAGAGTTAGAGATTGTGGTTATGAAATGGGGAACAAATTGAATGATTAAATTATTATTGTCTTCTAAACGTTGTGTTTTAATTGAAATAGGTATGTTTTAAATGAAAGTTCAATCAACCCTGGAGAGGTTTTACTTTATAATAATAGTTACATGATCGATTTTTATTACATTTTCCTGAGCAAAGGTTTCGCGTCTTCACCACCATCAGTTTCAATCCTAAATAACTTTTTGTCACGTTTTACCCGCAAAGATGTTCGGATGGTCGCGCCACCGTTTTTTGGCCAGCCGTGACGAAATGTCTTTAATTGGTACTAACGTTAGCACACCTTAAATTTGCGTGTACATACGCGCGACGTGGCCTGCCTTTCGGTTAAACAATGTACAATTTGCCTCGCTTCCATTAAATGCAGAAAATAATAGCATGTCTTACATAGATAAAAAAACTAAAGTGTACGTGTTTCACTAATTTAAATTCAAGTAGGTATAAACTTGGTACAGCACAATAGGTGATTAGAAGAACGGCGGAATCCGTTTTGATAAAGCTGAACCTTTACAACATTGTAGCAGTAACAGTGTAAATTAAGAACGAGTTCCGATTTGGGCGGGCGAGATGCGCGTGCGCCGGCCAATAAATCGTGTCCAATTAGCAAGCCGCGCCGCGTTATCTGCGACAAAGCGAAGCCCGGCCACTTACCTTAGCGCCTGCGCCGCCAAACATAGTGGCGTTTTGTATGGTAATACTGATACCAGTGGTACAAAATGGAATATTTAAATACCTACATAATTCTACTGTACACCGTAGCCACCAATGTAATTACATTGGACTATATAACTATCTATTTTAGGCAACATCTGCTATTGCAAAGTAGAAAAAGACCGATTTGTTCCCAGATAAATATATCACATATTATAATGGATAATATTAAACGTTAAAATAACGAATAATATTATTTAACGTTTTTTTCCGTAAACTCGTATACGAATAACAGTAGGCATTTTGTGCGAAATAATTGCCTTTCGAACAGTTTCTTCGCGAGATTTTGCGAATACGATATTTTAATTAATGGTACGGTCGATAATGACCCGGCATCGCTTTCCAATAACGCTTTTATGGTAACGCAGGCATCGCTAACCTACTGAAATAATCCGGATATATTTATACATTATTTTATAGATGTTCTCCTGGGTCTGGCCTGATTGATGATAGTTTAATAGGTGTATTGTGCGCTTGTGGCTTCCTATTTATGAAAATTTACCCTGTTTAATATAGCTTATAGGTTAGATAGACACTGCAGATTGTTGGAATACGGAAGATAATGATTATTTGGAAAACTACACCTAGTTAAGTTTAGTTACTTCCTTGAATATAGAATAAGATTTAATAGCATAGTTAGATGGGCCGCCTTCTGACCAGGCAATGATATTCTAGTAAATATCACTGTGTCCAGGCCATTAAACTATAACGTAAGCACGCTCCACCACGGGCATTTAGCTTAGTTAGAGGAACTTACAATTGGTAGCAATTTGATAGTCGAAATTGCTAGTGGGGTTTTAAAATATGCCCGAGACTTTAACGATGTCATATAATTTATCTGAACGACACACCACTACCGCCCGCGCTGCCGCCCGGCCGCCTCCATGAAGTCGCTTGTATGTAAACCCCATTAAAATCTATTGGTAGAACATTCAAGGGATGATATTTACGAGTTTCAACCGCCCGAACAATGCCTGAACAATGGGATACACGATCCACTACCCATCTACTTAATTTCGAGTAGACACCTTTGTCATGTGTTCTGTTGGCGGTAATTTCCATAAATTATTGAGGACCGCTCGCCGATGTTGCTGTCAAGTGTGGTAGAGTTTGGAATGTTTGATGTTATTACATATCGATAAAGATAACGCATTTTTTGTTAATGGATTATCTAAATAATTTTACAGCCCGATCATAGCTGAATTATATTTTCTTAAATAGTTAAAACAGCACAGGGAAATGTTTAGAATGATAATGTAGAATATATCGTAAAATTGTAATAACAAGATAGATGACTCTTTATTGTTCCACCGCAAAAACAAGCTTCGCTTTCTTTTAACTTTATCGATAATTTTTATCGCATCCCTAAACAAATTGTACCTGCCATTGTTATGGTAATAGGGGACGTGACGGACAAGCATCACAGGAGATTCAGTAACGGTGGTATTTTTAACGTTGAGTTGTGATGAATGACATTCATAAGGGTTATTCTGTTGAATATTCTATAGTAGAGAATGCCTCAGTTATAAGAATTTACAACCCCCAACGTAACTACATTTTACTAGCAGGTTGCAGTATTTAGATCAATAATACATCAACATAAACACCATAATAATAATACATCAACATATTACAGCTCAGCTTTACACAAGACAAGAATTCACTAACACAATTTTGGCAACGATTTCTCTTCACTAGAATGAAATCTTCTTCGTGCGTTATCGAAAAAAAATAAAAATATCGCATTCATTTGTTTCTGTTTATCGAACATCAGTTGAGCGCTTTGACATAACATCGGTGACATCTTTAGTTCGTAGTTATCCTGAAAAAATATGTAGGTTCACTTTGCAATTTACAAAAAAAAAAAAACACTATAATGTCATACACGTAATAGGTAAAATTAATGACTTGTTCCAGGAACATTCCAACGGATACTCGGAAATTCAACATCCAAAATAGGTCCCAATTAGTGGGCTAAGCCTCGTAAAGGTTAATTCCAACTCGCTCGGGGCTAAAACATCGTATTGTTCGCTCGCGTCGGCGGCCAATCAGTTTAAATTTCTCCCAACATGGCGAAGCCTTAAAAGGCGCCGTAGTATTATCGGGAGAGTGCGCAAAACATCCGCTAATTGGCTGCAATGTCATCATATTGGAAATGATTTATGACACTATAGAACGACGGTCGAGATTAATGTAGCGCTTTTTGTTGGCTACTAATTACATTTTAATAATTATATTGCAAGCTATATTATATATAGAATACCAGACAACTCATATTCATCGTATGATCCCAAACTAAGCAAAGCTTGTATTATATTGGTTATCATAGAAGCGATTCCATTTACACACAGACTAGGGTCAGTTCCGAAACAGGTATTTCCAAAATTTACCACTGACTGGAATCGAACCCGCAACCATCTGGTGTAATGAGCCGAGTGGCATACGCTTAAACTACCAGACCAACCAGTCATCAAACTACTATTTATAATAGTATGGTTTCCTGAGATTATCGATTTTAATGTGATCAATCACTATTTGTTAAAAACTATACTTTTTCAAAATTACTTAGCAAAAAAAGATCTGTAAGTATAATCGACAATAGCGATACCCTGATAGGTAGACGAGATACTCGGGTCGGGGCAAAATTAGAATGGATCAAGGCATTTTCTTTGCAAAGTGTACGCTACGCTATTTTACAAATTCCTACGCTATTTTTGATCTATGAGGTCGTTGACTCAGCCCAGTGCCCCAGTTCACACGTGATCAAACATAAGACCATTGGACGTTTTTGATCCGCGCGCGCCGACTCATTCGCTCAATTGCCTCTTCCTGCTGTTGACAATGTTGGAAGCGCAAGGTCGACTATTTCGATTCATTTCCACATTTATATTATTTCGTACATGACTGTTTTTTTAAGGTCCATTCTTTAATTGATGCCTACTGTAAACGGGTTTCAGCGTGTCCCACGTAAAATATATTTTTATTAAAATAGCTTTATAACTCCGAGTCCACAGGCGTGTCAAAATTTACACAACCAATTGTTTTGTACTATCAATGGGTCTGTAACTCATAATAAAAGCTCATTCTTGCTCAAGATGCGAGCAAATTTTAACCCGTGGTCGCGTGCCATTTACAACGGAAATTTATTACTATATATAATAACAAAGAGTTCGGTTTTATTTTTAGAAAAAAATCTACGCTTTTGTTATGACACCTCTGTAGGCCTAAAACTTTATTTTTATTACAGATAACAAGTGTATATATTGATGTTATTCAGATATATCTGTTGACATTTATGAGGCAATTTGATTAAATATCAAATTACTTTGATATCCATTTAGATTAAGAAGGTTAAGCTGTAATTTAAATACCTAAGAATAAGGTATTTAAATAAATCAGTTAAGTAAGGAGACGTGTGGTTTATTTCAGTCGTAATACATAGATGCACGTGTTACGCACTCTACAAGCTTTGCGACCAACATAATGGGCCAATCGATACAAATATTGGTGCACCAACTTAGACTGATTGATATTTAAAACCGAACGCGATCATGCTAGGTAATCTTAGTTTACGCTCGGAACTTTTTAAGAGCTTCATTACGTTTTATGAAAAACTTATTTTTATTGAACTTCGGTTTTTTTATGTGAATGGTATCGGTCCTATATCGGTATCGGAAATAAAAACTTATTCATATAGTATTAAAGTAAATAAATTATTATTACTACTAGTTCATTAATTAATAGTTTATGCATAATTTAATTTGCCATGCTCAAATTTAATGCATGATAATAAAAATGCCAAAGCTTCTAAATAACAAACGTAGTTAAGGACACTAGATGTAATTTAAAATTAATACCATCTATTACTTTTAGTTGGTTGGTGGTCCACATGTGAAGCAATATATGCAGTCGCATGCGCCGACCTGAATCGCGAGTTCAACACCGTGCTATATTTAACCCTGACGCAGAGGGATGACGTTATAGTCTTAACGGGGGGAGTATTTTCGTCCCAGCACCCATATTTATGTCGCACAACCGATGTAAAATTAGTTCTAAGAATTCGCGTATGTCTTGTCAGCGCCGAGATTTACTCTGGGAATCCTCTTTGGTCTTATCGTGTGATCATTTTCTTTTTGCAATTTAACAAGTTCTCAGTATGTTGACTTCTGTAAAGTAGAACACTCTTGCACACTTTACGAAGAAATTATATTTGTTATGGATTACGAAATAACATTAGAAACATTAACATGAAGGCGACTTAAATAACAACACACTGTTGGACACTTCGGAAAACTTACTATTTTAAATCCTCGCCAACTTGACGTGTATATATCGAGTTATGGTGGACTGTATTTTTATTGTATGACGCAATATGTTATGGTATAGCGGTTTTTTGCATATTCGGCGGTATTTCAAAATTATTTAAAATTTTCGTCCTTTTTTATAAAACAAGCGATTAAAGTATACTCAACCGTAATAGTTAGTATAAACATTATTTAGAGTATTGACTCTCACTAATCGCAGCCCCGGGGCCGCGTGAGAAAGCTCGGCCTGGGTAAATATTGGCTCCGGTGCATACCGGCCGTCGCTCCCACTGTGGCACCGGTACATTTCATTACGGGGAACCTTCGTAATGCTAGTGGTCGCGCTAATCGCCAATGTTTAGCGAACGTAGAGTCGGTAGTCGAAGAGATGGATCATGTAGAGCCACAGACATGGTTTTTGCATGTCTACACTTTGTGAAGGTACAGTACACGAATACAATCTATAGTTATTCACTAAATATTCACTGTATGTTTTGTTACAATGATTTAGATTTACATGTCGTTACATGTATTCTATTCATTTTACTGTATATGTAACCTTATATTATTATATAGGAATATTACGAGAATGAATCGAAATAAATCGAATAAAACGTAAGGTAGAGTTTTATATGATTATAATTCTTTTTTGGTTTAAGAAAATCTGATTTTTACGAGATGTTTATTCCAAATCTCTATCTATGCATTTTCTTAATAAATTTATAAAATGTAAATAATAATCATATCTTCCGATCTGTTAAAGGCTAGCTAGGTGGTACATAAACTTTTCAAGATATGATTAGAGTAAGGTTGCGTTAATATTTACCATATATTCGAATAGAAGTAGGAAATGTAGAGCGCAATGTATTGCGAGGGTGATAGGTATAAAATTTATGATGCTAATTGAACGGACTAATGACTGACTCTATTACGCTTATTATGTTTTATTAGATCCCCGGTCACTCCCATTTGTCCGGTGCATTTCATTTGAGTAATGTTTGTAGTGTAAGTTTGTTTGCCACTAAAAACCAACAAATGCTTAATTGTAATTCATACAAGAGTAGATTTTCTGTAGTAAATTAAACTAAGTGTATTATCTATTATTTTCTTATATTTACGCGAATACTATACATTGAAATAAAACTATTTTACGAATTTTATCGCGTGTATTTACTATTTTATTTTCCCGACGTTTTGGCTGCTTTACAGCAACCATGGTCACTGGGGGACTGAGGTGTTAGGCAACATGAAAATTGTTAACATTTTAAATTAAGTACTTTCATCGTGCCGTCAATAGAATATCTTTCAAAATATTTAATGACCCCGCTGTTCTATTTAATGCTAGATAGAGAGCGCGTGTCCCACACAATACGGTGACGCTTCGCCCACCGTATTTTCATCGTGGTATTTCACTGCACATTAATTTGTTTTAATGTTCCACGTCGGAAACAGGCCCTAGAGACACTATTGAATTAATTTCTATGTCTCCTTGAGCATCGCTGGTTATGGATTTACGACAACAACAGTATGATAATGCTAGACAATGTAGTATGCAAAGTAAAGACTATCAAATGCTAGTTCCATCTAGTACGTCCGTAAATAGTTTGAACTATAATACCTTAGGTACTAGATAAACTTAATACGGGTTGTAATAAACTTAAATGAGGGCACGCAAATTACGTTACGTGTCATATAGGGGCTTACGAAATGTTTAGCACGACATTTGCTATTTATTATTAATATACAGACGATAATGACACCTCATATTTTCTTTAAATTCGTATATATTTAATTATATTAAGTCCTCAAACGTTTGTGTTGTCTTTATAAACCTATAATAAGGCTATATATGTATTAATGTCTATGTGTAGAGCTTGACACTGTCTGTCATGAGCGGTCTTACAGATATTACATTTACGGAGAGTTCAGAGAAATATAACTAAACTATGAATCTCGTCTATTATTAGATTGAATAGATTAACAGGTTATGGGCCCACTGCTTCTAACCATAATTACAAATATTTAAAAGATAGTATAGGAGCAGGAGTTTGGTGCAGATTAAAACTTCTTAGTCGGGCACTCTTGTCAGAGTGGTCGTGGTTGTTGAGATGGTGTGCATGGTGGATCTTCCGTGTCGTCGTTCTCTTTGGCGAGGGTTACCGCTCTGGCAATGCTTCTCCACTTCTGGCGGTTGGTAGAATTGCGAGAACACTGCGCTATGGTAGATTGAGTTGCCGTCTTAATTAAGTATATCCATCGTGTGGGAGATCGGCCGCGTGCTCTCTTTCCCGCTACCTGACCTTGAACTACAAGTCTCTCCATCGAGTTTTCGTTTCTGGAGATGTGGCCAAAGAACTTTAGTATTTGCAGCTGCGCAATCGATTAAAGTCTGTAAGAATATTATTAAAACTAGTTGTAAGAATATTTCTTACGTTTTGACTTATCATAAAAACGGATAATAATGAAAACTTCTGATGTCAAGGGTTACCCTTTAAATCCGGAATTGGGAAACGTAATGCGTGCTACTCTAATTCTACTACATCTAATATGTATCTAAATCGTTAATTGTATGTTCCATATTTAAAATGCCTTGCATTTGGATTAGCAAGTTTATTTACCGGTCCGGAGTTCTGCCGCCCACGGACCGAGCCTGCACGACTAATGCACACCATCGGCTATTATTTACGCCACGATGGGAACAGGTTTTGCGATAATCTGCGCGATGTTCTTGGAGAGTTGCGTGCGCGCGCGTCGCCCTTCGATGATTTGTAGTTTAATGTAAATCAAATGCGGAATAGGACCTATACTATTTCTAAATTGCGTTCAATGCTTTTAAAATAGATAAAGTCTCCTCAGATTCGAATGCAAACTTTGTGTACTAAAACATTCGATTTTCAATGAGCATATTAACTGCCACGTACAAGTCGAAATTGATGACACGAAACTGCCTTTTTTAAGGTAAAAAATCTTAACAAAGCCTATTTCTTCACAGATACCTAAAACACATTTGCTTGCAAATGGCACCATTATCATGAATACAGCGATTTTCTTGCTATGAAAGAAATAAGACACTCTCGGTTACACTACTCACCCCTCGCGTAGTTAGTTCTAAGTGGGCTTCATCTCGTTTATTTGTCTTTGTTTTCCGCTGTATACCAAGAATTCACTTCCTTTGAAAAACTTGTTGTTAGGAATCTCTAAAAAGGAAAATAAGCTTTATTCGTTTGATCAATATTCTATTACATAATTGCGGCACCTACTTTTAGTAGTACCAACAAGTATCTGCTAATATAAAATAATAACTTTTTAACTATCAGAATAGAAATTTCAATTTCTTGACTCTGATTCTTTCAAAACTAAAAGGACAGAAAGGAAGGGTTCTAATTTAAATAAGGATTCCTATTCAAAATTTGTTGTTTTCGAAGTAAGTACTTTGAGTTAAGTTAGTAAACATATCGACTGAACAATAAATAAAGACATTCCGATTAATGTTCAAGTCAGACGTGTAGCCAAGTAGTTGTTGGACGCGTTGAGATAAATCTTTAGGCCATTCGACGCGTGTCGCCGAGAGTGTAGATGGCTTGATACGGTGACTTACCGACAGTGGAACATACATAAATGATTATACACGATTAATATGTCTATTAAATCGAGCAATGAATGGGTAAAGAATTTATTTGAAAATATAAAGACACATGAGAATAACGAGGTATTCGATTATCATGAATGATTGTGACAACTAATGCGCCCTCTTCAATAAGATTATATTGTCTCGTAATGTTGTCACTTGTTAATATTAATCATCCATACACGTTCTTTCCTGCAGGAACGTGTAGTCTAAATAAATAAATATTAAAGTACCTCCCTAGCTTTTATATGTAAGATATTGGAGGCCATAATAGCAGTCTTATAACTCGTTGTGTTATGTAACGAATTGTAAACAGAAAATATGTACCTAAGTTCACAATAGCATTACCGCTCAATCTATAAAATAATTGATTCACCTACAAACCATCTGAAATGGAATACCATTTCAATACTGAAAAATATTTCAGTATTCGATTACGAATTTGAATAAATTTGAGTGTTATACTCTAATTATAACAGTTCGAAAGACTTATATGGTGCATGCATCACGCGAGCACAGTTCTGACACGCAGATCTGCATAACTCCAGGTAACGACAACGAGGAACATGGTTGAGTCACGAACTAAGACTACTATCTTAAACCGGCGCTAATGAGCGATCGCGCCACTTGATACAACTGCGCAGCGACATAGTTGCTGATCGTCTTTAAACGCGATAAAAAATTAACAATGTGCTAGCTTTGCTTTGAATATTTATATTTATTCCCTATACACTTTAAGACGTATATTTACTTTGTGATGAACATTGACTTATTTCTTGTATTAAAAATATGAAAACTTCGTCAAATAATAATTTCCAGTTTGAATCCGTTAGACAAATATTCGATTCTAAATATGAAGGAAAACATTCTTAAGCGTTATTGTAGTGTAAATGTTGTTATGATTTAAGTTAGTGACAAAGACAAATACACCGGCCATTGAGTAAGTGCAACACAGTTACGATTGGTTCGTGACACCGCAATCTAGGAGCTTTCGTACTTTCTTGTGTTTCGTCATAGTCGCTCACAGTACACCTACTCCGTCATTCAGACAACGGTAATAAATTCTAAATGTCACGGCAGATGATGCATAATGGATTCATTGCCTCGAGGTGTCATCTCCGTAAGAATGAATTGAATAACATCTATAAAGTTGTATTTATTTTAATGTTACCTACGTATTGACAATTCATTTTGCGCAATAAGGATAGAACAATAATGTCGATCAAACTTGGATATGTGTGTGAATTCCGAAGTCCAGTGTGGAGACTATGCACAAGCGAGAGACTTATCTTTGCTAGTGTCTTTAAACTAACATATATACAAGGGAAACATAAAAAATCTATGAAAGTTGGTTACCTACACAAATAAAATAAACTATAAATCGATCCCAAAAAAACAAACTTCGGCACCTACTTCCTTGCAGTTAATCCAGTGCGTAACGATCACTATATATGTATTATGAAATTTAGTTGTCAGATATTAATAGGCTATACGAAACTCCTTTCGCCAATTGTTCGCAACGTAAGACCGAAGCCCACGTCTGACACGATCGTCGTCCGGTCACGACTCCCAGTAATTATGTACACAGTTAATTGAGACGTTTCACGCACTCGCCCTCACAGAACAATTGGGAAAGTGACCATTTGCTAGAGGCAATAAATACCTTTGTTTATGAACACATAAACCTCTATGACCGCTTTGAATTGCTGATATATGGACACACATAAGCGGTTTTGAGAGGAACCGTTGGGGTAAAATAAACTTTTAGTATTGTGGTGTCGAGAATAATCGTGCAGCGTTTATGTTGTCAGTTTAAATGGGATTTACCGGTGGCTTTTGTTTCGTGTAGTACAATTTTGTAACCATTAAACAAACGAACGTATTGTCTGTATTAATAGGTTTAATAAATTTTGCGGACTTTATTAAGTACTGTTCTCAAAAACGTCCACACAAACTAAAACCTAAACCAACATACGGGGCGAATTAAGAAGCCCAATCTTTTTTATTTCAGTTAGAAAGCGCTCTTTTCAAGTAAAATTATTGTATCGGCATTCAAACTTATTAATTGTTGGCTTAATTTTTCTAGGCAACCAGTATTTAAGTTATAATTAGTAAAAGTTGTAATCGTATTTAATTATCTATTCATCCGTAAATGCCGTAACGACTGACCAGGGGCTGAATACGACATCAAAGTAAATAAAAGTTGTTCGTACCGCAGTCATTCGATCGCATCGACCGTTTCGGCGGTCATTGTATAAATCTGTGTACACGTCGGCTTATTTCCATACAATTTGCGCCACACACGGTGGGGCGCGTGCCTGCTCCTTCTCCGAATGAGCAATGCAATTTCATTTCAAGTTCTTTAACGCATAGCATTTTTATGAGTTCAGTTACTGGAAAATGTAATGGGCGAGTATTCGATATATGTTCCGCCGATTGGAAAACTTCATAGAAACTTCATGTAGGTATCTATTTTGAGTTTTGTTTATCGCTAGAGTTAGCGTGAAATTTTTGACAAAATACTGATATTTTGTCAAAAATTTAAAAAAGATAGTATCAGTCACTACACAACAAATCAATATTTTAAGAAGTTTCTATGTGGACGCTATGTTTTAGTAGAGCTACTACTGAAACGTTTAATATTATTTGTCTTTTTTGAGTGCAATCTATCACTGCAGGTAGTCAGTTGTAGTCAGCTCCTTATAGTTAGATCTGCTAGCCAGTCAGCAAAGTTTTTACTTCATATTATTGCAGTCATTCAATTCAGTCAGTTTCCTAAACAGTTTTGTACACTCTGATTCTGATTCTTTGAACACTTGGACTAACGAAAACATTTAATAATGCTTATAAAAATGTACTTCCTACCTATTCATACACTGCTCTAAGGTCCAAGCGTTGTTTTGTGGTGCCGGCTTACATACTGGAGTGACCACATGCAGGCACTTATGACAATAAAATTTGGACAATGGTAGCGGTGAGTGTTTGCGGTGGACCACCGGCGGCGGCGGCGAGTCGAGAACCCGGTCTGGCTCCTGTCATAGGGCTTGCCGAGCCCAAAAAAATGTTTAAAAGACCTTTCGTTTATTTTAATGCAATGAATTGTTGGTCGATACTTATATCCGTTTTGAACAGTCAAAATATGTAAGTAGTATTATTTAATTATATCCGACTAAAATAACTTACGGATTGAATTGAGGACATCCTCCTATGTTTGAACATAACCGAGTTTAAGGGAAAAGATAGGACACGATCATGGTTGCATTCTCTGAAAGCAGAGTTGCACTGCATTGTAGCACGACATGCCCATACCATCAGGGCTTGCACGCGTGCCAAGTCACTATTTCATGTCACTATTTCATGTAATGCCAAGTCACTATTTCCTTTTTAACTCTTGATTCAAAGGAGAATCAGACAAAAGTTATTGATCTCAATACTAGTCTTGTTAGGATATTTATATTCACTGTGATTATAACAGTATGAAAATTGAATCAGTTCAGTTTCAAATAAAGATTCATTCAGATTAGTTCCAGATGCATTCAATGGTATTACAGACACCATTTTATCATGGATAAATATTAAAAAAGGGATCTTGTTAAAGGTCTGTATCTGAACTGTATCAGCAATCACTAAACTGTGTTGATTAGAAAGTTGATCAGCAAAATAATTTCTGATCTTAGCTTAAATTAAACAAACTGAGCCTGAATATTTGTTCCAGTCTGAATACTTGTTATTCACAAAGTCCGATTTACATCTTTATATTCCGGTTACATTATTTTTTGACCGCAGTGTCCGTCTGATCGAAGACACGTATTGGTGATGTGACAGCGTATCCTGTTTCTACCGCATATACCACATAACGAGACACTTATGATGATTTGTTTTAACCGCGACAATATCCATTTCTAACAACTCGTATTCTTCCGCCCTGATAATCATATGATACTGCAAGTGATATAAATGTATGCGCTAATAATGAGGTCCCATTTACTTCATATGAAAATTTATTTCATTATGCCAATCAAACAAAGAGTTAGCTTCAAAAAGGAGGAAGTTCTCAATTCCCGTTTTTTTACAAAATTAAATGTTATGGCTGCACACGCAATCTGCAGGTATTTTTTTCAGCAATAATTAATTGATAATGAATAAATAATTGATAATGTGAAAAACTCGGTGAAAAATCGAATATTTAAATTACCTGAGAAATTTGCTTTCTTACTACAAAACAGCCACAGTCTTTAAGACATTTGCAAAAGAAAAAACAATAATCGTCATAAAAAAGGTTTTATGCTCCTGATGATACACAAACCCCATACATCACAGGGCTGGCGCGTGAGCACGTATGACCACGAACGCACGTCTCGTGCGTGCAGGCATTCTCCCCACTGATATCGGCATGATCTCGCGCAGCCGCAGCCCGCCGCCGCTGCTCTTTGATCTTCACAATTGCTTTAATCGAATACAACTGGTGATAGATCACAGTTCTATCAAGGACTTTGCTATGAAACCGTGTGTAGTCTTGATTCAGAGCTTCATTCCATTGAGGTACTATGTTTAAGATAGCAATATTTTGTCATCACAATGAAGAGGTCAACTTAGTTAAAGGGTCGTTTCAATAGTCAAATGGCCGGGTCGAGGATCGAACGCGGGACCTACAAGTTTCCAGGACCCGGCACCTCATCTAACCACTATGCCGTTGACGCTTAACGCTTGCCTTTTATTTGATAATAATTGGTGTTTTAAAACATTAGAGTATTTACCTAACAGTTTGTTTTGTAAACATAAATAAAGCCAGCAGTAATTACCGTAATAGAAAATTAAATCGGGTTTAAGCTGCTTATTTATAAAAAGTGTTTCATATAATACGTAGCTATTTAAAGGTGTGTTCGTGTTTTTGTCGATATATTTAACCTGCCATTTGCGTTATCAATAAACGCTTAGCATGTACGTGTCCAAATACCATCAACAAACTTGACATTTAAACATACTTAACGGTTGAAGAGCCGGTAAAGCTTTGAATGGAAGATTGATGGCCACCCACGAAATGCATTTTTATTGTACCGACTATCTAAATGGTTGTGCAATATGGCGGCACTATCGGCCGATGTCAAGGATAGATACTATGTTGATGGGAATTTATCGCCCTTCACGCCGCAGGGCGCGGCCCAAGGATACGATACGCGAGACGGCGGGTATAGGAGCGGTCTGATAGACGATGTTTGCATTTACCCGCGCAGTAATGGAAAGTACTTTTACTGGCAAACATATTGTTTTACAATTCGCTTAATTTATTTGTACGAATAAATGAGAGGCGTGGGCGCACACCACGGGTGATGTCGATGAGGGCGCGATCGATCGCCGCCATGTGGGCACACGGAACCGTTTCACCATAAATGAGCCCTTTGTGATATAAATTGGACATGGGGGTCTGACCAATCGCCTTTTGCAGTTATGAAAATTAATATTTTGCCCTTATTTCATTACTACGTGGAGCTTTTAACCAACAGTAGTTTTTTATCACATTTCGGCGCCGGCGCATTTATACTTTATTTAACTAGGATTTAGAGCGCCTGACTTTGACGGGACACGCTTCTTACCAAAAAAATGTTCAGATAACGTTATATCACCACATCAAGCAAAACATTGAAGACATAATAAGCTTTCCTTCAATCCTTAAGTGCGTTGACCTTTGCGATGTGTGGGCGGAATAATGTACACAGATCATTGCATTCAGAAATCTGAGAATGCAACAATGTTGTTTATGATAGGACAACAAACAATTAGGTTTATTCATAGCAAGCAACATAAATAGATTTAATTTTAGAATATAACATACTACTATAATTTAGATGAGAATAATGTATCTATAATTTAAATTATACGCACGTGTCGATATCGGTACATCAACCAGAAACTGTCAGGCGTTAGAATTAGTAATGATTTATGTTAATCTGAATGTATAAGAGCTTGTAGTGGAGATATGTCGGCACAATCAGAGGGCCCAACGCCCGTATCCAATGTTAAATTGAATACGAATTCACTATTTGCCATCGAGTGATCGAACGCGGCGCGCGCTTCGAATCGATTTGTCGCGAGATGATCGATGGATCGGCTATACATGCACTTAATTATGCATTATTTATGTGGGTACAAGTTGTAACTGCGATCTTTCATGCTTATTATTACCATTGGAAATTAATTATTTATTAAGCAAATAAATTAAAAAGAGAATGAACGCATTAAAAGGTAGAATCTACGTAAAATAATTGTATGGCAAATGATTAGTTCCCAGGGTGGAGGCTGTACCAAAAATGCACTACTTATATAATTATCTAACTTAGACGCTATCGAATAGAGATCGTACGAACGCGTGAAACTATGATAATAGAGCTAGACTAAGTATTAATTAATTAGGACTATTGAAAACTACTTTCGGTCGTTAAAAACCTGAGGAAACGCGTATTTCTTAGCTTATATTTAATGAGAACATCAAAACGTCTCTCCTATCGATTCAATAGTAGAGTGCATAAGGCCTTTGCAATGTTAACCAACCTTATGTGGCAAACAATGTGTTGGGGGGACATTACGATGCAAATGTTCCGGCTCTAATGAAGCCATGACCGGTTGGAGGGAGGATCGAACCTATAACAGTTTACGCTAATTTACTCCTCGCATTTCATGTTTATTAATACGATCGACTTATTTATGATGGCCGGTCGTAAGCGCAGCTGTTTAGTTCATTTATCTTCGTAAGATGCGTATGTTTCTTGTAAATGCACATTGGTAAAGGTTTATTATAATTCTTCATGAAACGTCAATGCGAATGTATCGTCAAGTCAAATGTCTTTATTGTTTGGTACGTATATTTTAACTTAGTAGTGCGTATAATCACAAATAAATAATCTACCGTGTGATAACGTTAACACATAGATCTTGTAAACAACGTAATCAGAGATCAGCGTGAATAATTACATAGTACAAAGACGTTACCAACAGCCCATCTACGAGCAATATTGAACTATGTCGCGTTCAATTAAAGATCAAATTTCCGTACGTAGCTCTACCCGTCCTCTGTCTCTATTTTGGTAGTAATAAAAAGGTACCCTTGTTAGGGATCGTCATTATCGCTATAATGACGTAATGAAGGTGGCACCCTGTAATCATATCCACCTCGTTACGTCGTCTCACTGGATAATATACCTTTCAACTTTATTTGTTTGATTCATGAATACAAAGATAATTTGATGGTAATGATCCTTTAGTTACGGCAAATGATACGGCTCTTGACCTTTATTACCTTGGGATTATAGTAGATTTGTAAGAAGAGAGTAATTAATTACTCACTGATAGCAAAGTTGGATCCTCATAACAAGCATATTTATGTAGAATAGTCTATGAAAATCAGTATTGACATGACATGTAGCGCTTACCCTAAATTTACAGCATTCTCTGATCTATTATAAACTATATTTCTTCTAAAAGTCCTTTGTAATGCCACCGTAAGTATTCTATAGGTAGACTATTATTTTTATAAATTTGGAGGCTTGATACAACAGACTACTATGTGGCGAGCACCTACCAAGGTTGTTTCGCGTGGTTTTAAAGCCAACAGCCCTACCATAAGTTTATTTCATAGCTTACGCTCGTTAATCGCTGGCGTATTCGTAAAATATTATTAATTTGTCATGTGGCACTTTATAAATGCTAGTGTCTAGCGACCTTAAACAACGGGTCATGTTAGTACTAAAGGTGTATAAAAACCACAGCAACAAACTATCTTCGAAACAAGTCGGAACAAGACATTTTTGGTAGGACTACTACTACAGCCCTTTTAACGTCCCACTGCTGGGCACGGGCCTCCCCTCAATGCGAGGGGGATTCAGGCCATAGTCCACCACGCTGGCCCAGTGCGGGTTGGCAGACTTCACACATCTATCAAGAACTAGACAAGTTCCCTCAGACATGTAGGTTTCCTCACGATGTTTTCCTTCACCGTTTCATAGCAAGTGATAATCTCGGATGAAAATGAGATTCGCACATAAATCCCAGAGGTGCGAGGCGGGGTTTGAACCCGCACACTTTGATTTGCAAGACGTGCGTTCGACCACTCGGCTAGTTAATAATTTTTTAATTTTTGGTAGGACTAATTATAATTATTATGATTATCTATCAATTATCCTTTGATCCAAAACTAGCTTTACTGTCAAGTCATTGTTCGTTAATAAACTTTTTCAAGATAAATGCTGTGTTCTATTGTTGTGCTACACGTTATTAATTTATCCGTATCAAAGCAGAGTAGATAAAGGGGTTGTAGAGTTCATTTGTTTCCGTCGTTACGTAGCGTCTTGTCTTGTATACTAGAACCTATTTCTGAATGTATTTTTATGGAAGTTAAATATTATACTTATATTTATTAATAAATATTTTTACAAATAATAATCTTAATGTAATATGTAATATGATAATCAGAATGTAATTATAAAGTAGGTATATCAAATGTAACGTTACATATAATTTCATGTTTTTTTATAATAATTATGTCGGTTTTAGATAGAATACTCTTATATCATATAATTAAAAGCGCCATAATTACCATCAGCGGAACGAAAAACATGTAACACTATTATCACGCAAGTGCTTTACAACTTACATAGAGATACAGTTGCTGTAAAAGCTTGTACAATGTTTAGTGTAGAAACGCAAAAATATTTCAAATTCAACGTCTCGCAATATTTTACCAAACTTATTTCTGTATCTTAAATGTAGGTATTTTAATAGCTGTATATTTGTTGCAGGTTATTGGTAGGCGCTCCTCTTGGTCAGAACTTACAGCCTAACACAACGAAGTCTGGAGCGCTATGGAAGTGCGGGCTCACCACAGCGCAGACAGACTGCATTCAGATCATCACTGACGGAAAAAGGAGTGAGTACACCGCAGTGAACAGTTACGTAATAAGTCCTACATTGAAATCGCGTCATTTATTAAATAAGTACATCAATTAGGTACGGCGGATATTCATTTTTTTTCATCAGGTAAAAATGTTCCTCTAAAAGAAAATGTATTCTGTACATACGTCGAAATATCGTATCTATAGATTTTAACTAAATATTATGTTATTTATAAATAATTATCGTAGACATATCACAAATTAGAATACACACTAGATAATAAAAATGTCAAATACACGTACATAACTATTGTATATTTTTTTAAAATCACTAGGATTTAGTATCACTCGTAGATAACCGTGTTCTTCACAATATAGATGCTATACGAAGGAAACGCTGGAACAGTATCGATATCTACACAAATTAGTCGATGCAATCGACTGAATAATCAATACGAGTTTTAACTAAAATGTTGTCTTTTGTCGGTGGTGCCCCAAACAGCGAAGTACGGCAAGATAGACACGAGTAAGTGAGCTGTGGTCTCAACCTCCTTTTATTCTTAATCATTTGCTCTCCGACTAATCGACTAATGGCTGTAATTTACTTTTTGATTTACTAATCGCCAACATTTTGTCTGCGCAGTTCCAGCTGGACCGTCTTTTACTGACCACCGCAACGCATGAACATCACTAACTTAATTATGAATTTTATTTTTGCGACACATTATACCCATTATTTTTATACGTACTAAGGATACATTTCATACATATTTACAAAAAAAAACCAGCTAATCTGTTCAGTTACTTTTAGAACATAAAGAAATAATATGAAAATGTATCCTACTATTTATGAGATGTAAAAGCACTAACTGCCTGCAATAGCACCAAATCACACGCTTGAGCTACACTGCACTAAGCAATCTTGTAATTATCATACTGAGTACCCAAATACAATATCACTCAGTAAGTCAGTACACTTGTTCTATTTAGAGAATATTCGAGTTTTGTGTATAGGAGTAGTTAAAGAAGTAGCGCTTTTAGAAACATTCTTTGATAGAGCTTAAAAATATAGGCCTCCAATAATATTATAGATGTAGATACAATTATCTGATCCCATATGTTACTTTGTTTTATTAGAAACACCTATCGTTAACTCATACCATTACACAAAATCCAAGGTGACAGGCTATTTCGAGTAATTTAGACAATAACGTACTTCACACACAATCATATGAATTCTTTAAAATAAGCACTTACATATTCTAGATCTAATCATTAAAACAAACTAGCCAAAACCAATGTATGTCTGGTTTTGAATAATAAATCGTCTAACAAGAGGAGGCTACGAAGTATGCTGGGCCGATTAACATTACATTTGTAACAGTGAAGTGTTCAGGCAAGATGTAATCAGATTTTTAAATATTTTAATTTGGGGAACTGTAAATTAATTCAACTGGATTAACAAAGAATTTGGGAAAAAAAATTTTCGTTGCCAATAAATAAATGATTGAATAGTAAGTAGAATAAATTTTGAAAAGTTTCACTATGTATAAGTTTTCATATGTTTACGCGGATAAAAATATGAAGGAGGTTATTTTATAAGAGTCGATCCGATTCAAATATCGAACATTGGTTTCAATAAAAAAATGTTTATATATCCATAACGAATCTTAAAAGACAGGGCTCCCAGTAGATAAATGTTTATAAACGTTGGTCCATTGAGAAAAACTACTCTCAATAGTTCCATAATGTATTTAGACAACATAGCAAACAAGAATGCTCTGTTTTAACGTAGTCTGATTTAATCTTGCCCAACATTGCAATACGTAATACTCACTGCAAAGAAATTTGGTGTACTTCTGGTGTATTAACGAATCGGCCATCAATTAATAAGTATCAGCTCGAAATTAACACGCGTAGTCTTCGATAATGTCCATTAACCCGAGACCACACGTTTGAGCCGTATCTTCACGTCGTATACTTCACATTGATTCATTACAGGTTGCAGGAGTATCGTCACTAGCGCATAAACACACTACCTATGACCACTTCCACATCTGACACTTTTAATATCGAAACATGAGTGAAAGAGAAGCTTAAGCTGATTATAAAAGTATTACGATACTATTTTCGAGAATTATAAAGCTTATAATGACATAAATGCACGCTTATAAGATATTATTGTTTCCATCGATACAAAAGTATCAGATTTTCTATCAGTTCACCCTTTTCGAGAACTTAAAACAACTGAGACTAGAATACGTATTTTCTAAATATGGGATGCATGATATTCAAGAACTTTACTGCTATGTTTTTCAATCGCACGATGTTTGTGCAACGTGATACAGAGAGTATCATTTTCTGAAGCATTTGCAAGACTTTGCTGTTAGTTTGAAGATCTCTATATTTGCATCATACACGCCTGTTGCGATGCTTTGCATTTGCTGAGAATATCACCGATACGTCTTTTTTCTGGGTATCAAGACATGTCCTTTTGGAAGCAAATCAAATCACCCCTATAAGTCAATTAGCTTCTGTTCTTAACGCATTCTTATGCAGTTTCGATTCACATTGAATTAATTCGTTCTGGGTTGAGTTTTTACATAACACGGTGTTTTAAAAATTATTATACTTACTAAGGATTTTTTATTTTGTATTTGTGTCTAATTTGAGCTTTTTACTAGTTTTGTGCTAAACGTTTTAGTACTTAAAATATGGAATAAAAATGTGATTAATTTTTGTGAAAATAATTCATAGTATGAATTTGATTGTTACTTTGCTCTAATTGAAATGAAGCTTTTAACTCCTACGATGAAGGGACGATGTTTTCACAATCTGTTAATGTATAGGTATGGACTCAGACCATCTGACGGGGCCGTACTACGACGAGATCAAGGAGGGCCAGTGGCTCGGCGTCTCGGTCAGAAGTCAAGGCCCCGGCAAAAAAGCTGCAGTGTGCGCTCACAGGTGCGTATGAGTTTTCTCCAAACAAATGTTAAAGTGCGGTGTGCACTAAATATTTTTAGAGAAACTTAACGTTTGTTAATATTTTCCAGATATATCCGCAAGTCCGGTGAGCTGCAGTTTGGACAGGGTCTCTGTTATACTCTGAGTAACGATCTTCAACTCATCGATGTAATGGAACCTTGCAGAGGAAGATCTGTAGCAAGGTAAAATTAACTCTCAGTCTTCCAAATTTTTAGGGTAAACACCTATATCACACCATTTGATGACAACATAGCTGGAAAGACGTTGTAATTTAAGTAGAGACGAATTTGTGCTTTCCAAGCGGTATAAAACTTAAAATAGTCCTGTAACATTCCACCTAGTTACAACTTCAACCTCTATTTGTAGAGAGCATGAAGAGTACGGCTTTTGTCAAGTGGGCACGAGTAGTTCCCTCTTAGAAGACGACACGTTGATTATGGGCAGTCCTGGCCCCTACACGTGGCGAGGCACCATCTTCGCTCAGGACACTACCGATGATGTGCTAGAGCGAGACAACGTCGTTTACCTAGCTCCAGTTGAGGATGGGGCAAGTCCTGTCGAAAAATATAGTTATTTAGGTGAGATTATTGTTTACTTTAAATATTTAGATCTTTTTATTTTTGTTCCGACATAAACATTAATTATGATGTCGTCAAGCCTACCTGGGTTTTGCTAAATTATCACTTACTTATGAAACTAATATTATTTTACGACTACGATTCAATAAAATTACTCTTAAATTTGCTCTGGGTACTCCTTTAGATTTTCAGTATTTTACTTTAGCATGATATTTATAAAACGACTTCTTTATTTTACAGGCATGTCAGTAACCAGTGGCAATTTCTTTAGTAACAAGCCCTCTTATGTCGCGGGGGCGCCACGAGCGCGCGGCACCGGCCAAGTGGTCATCTTCACGAAGAGTGCCACTGATGACTGGGGTCGCACTGACCTGAACATTCTAAACTTTAGTTTGCTCCTCAAGGGAGAACAGTTCGGTTCCAACTTTGGTTATGAAGTCGCAAGTGCTGATGTCAATGGAGATGGGTACGTTATAATGCCTCGCAGCTAATAAATATACTCAGCTTAGGACTAATTTGGTTAACTATGCCTGCTTTATAACTGAAATATATACATCATTACGCCTATATTCCTCGAAGGGGTAGGCAGAGGTGCACTGTATTGCGCCCACACTTCGCCGATGTATTTTGGTCCCAATGTAATAGGGGGCGAGCCTATTGTCATTATACCGGGCACATTCCCCCTCAATACAAGGGAGATTTTTAAACTATAGTCCACCACGCTGGCCCAGTGCAGGTTAGTGAACTTCACACGCCTTTTCTATAGACGGGCAGGTTTCCTCACGATGTTTTCCTTCACCGTTCCATAGCAAGTGGTAATCTGGGATGTAATAATAAAATCAAGGTTTTTATACTTTTGAAACGTTACAACGATTTCTAGCATAATTATTTCGAGACAGATTTAAACTTGTATAAGTAATATTAGTTAAATACATATTCAACTCAATCTTTTCAGATTGCCAGACTTATTAGTAGGTGCTCCTTTCTTCTTCTCTCGGGATGCAGGCGGTGCTGTCTATTTGTATCTTAACGTGAATCATACCCTACCTGAAACGTATAATCTAAAAGTGACCGGCAAACAGGAATCACAATTTGGTATCGCAATCGCAAATGCTGGTGATTTAAACAAAGATGGATGTCAGGATATCGCTGTAGGCAGCCCTTACGAAGGGAATGGAGTTGTCTACATTTATATGGGAGATAGAGAAAATGGTTTGAGCTCTAAACCAGACCAAGTGATCACAGCGGAATCTTTGCCGGTTGTGATGAAGACGTTTGGTTATGCACTGTCTGGTGGAGTCGACTTGGACGCTAACGGATATCCTGATTTGTTAGTTGGCGCATACGAAAATGTAAGTACAATTAGCAGTGAGGTCACTGTCATATCATGATAATTTGAACTTACCAGAGAATACGAAGGAGTCATCGTAAATGTTGATGCTTTTTACTTAATCTATAATTTATAAATTTGAAGATTACTTTCAGTAAATTCTAAGTTATCGATATGTTAAACTTAAACATTTACTTCAGCTCAAAGAAATTCCAATTTGTTTTTCAGAGCAGCGTCGCACTTATCCGAACACGACCGATAATCGACATTAAAACCTCAGTCCGACCATCAAATACAATCATTAACATTGATCCTGCAACGCGGGGCTGCGAGAAGGACCCTTCATCCAACTACACTTGCTTTCACTTCCAAGCGTGCTGCATCATCGAATCCCTAGTAAAGTCTACCCAAACGAATACTCATAAACTTAATTATATTATTGAAGCTGAGACATTCCCCGGTGGAAGGAAGTACTCGAGAGCATTCTTCGATTCTGATAAAAGCAATATAGTGAACAAGACTATTATGCTTGGCAAAGATGTTGAGGATTGCAGAGAACATATTGTGTATTTGAAGAATAATACAAGAGACATACAAACGCCTATTAGAGTAAGTAAATTATATTCAAATCTAGAAATGTACTTAAGTGCCAGTATTCTAAAGTTATTTAAAAAGATGCTGACATCTAGCGAAATAATTTTCATTTTCATCTCAATATTTTTTTTTCTTTGTTCTATTTAAGCATGGCCCTACTACTGGGATTATTGTATTTTCAAGTGGATGTAATAAATCCGTTAAATAATCTATTAGTTAATCCAACATTTTACCTTCAAATTTTCTAAATGTTCGTTGTGCCAATAGTTCCAGGTGACATACAAGCTAGTCCACGCAGAACCGCTCTACTCTTCGCAAGGCACGCTCCCTAACGTAGACGAGTACCCTGTACTGAACGCAACTGCAACCGCTATCTTCAGCGCCAACTTCCTCAACGACTGCGGCGCAGACGCCGTGTGCGTCAGCGACCTCGTTGTTGACCCGAAACTGTTACTACCCTTGAGTGAGTTTTAAAAACGTTTTTCAAACTGTTCGGTCTCTCTAATCTCTTAGTTTTTTCATTACTATATTGTGTGCAGCTTTGTATAAAAATATTCATAATGTAACTAATCCAGTTCCAAATTTAACTCAAATCAATGGGTCAACTAAATTAAAGGAAATGACTCACTGAAAAAAAGGTTTGAGCTTATCGTTTAATATCGAAAAAAAAAATTCAGGTGCTGACAACAAAACGTACGCACTGACCCTGGGCCAGGAGGAGGAAATCAAGCTGTCCCTGGCCGTGGACAACTACGGTGAATCTGCGTACGAGGCGCAATTGTTCGTCTACCATCCTTCCAACTTGCACTACATTGCTGTCAATACTAGCGTGAGTACCACAGACCATTGCATTTCTACTGTAATAAGACTTCACTGTCATTGGATACCAACTGAATATGAGCCCTTTTGTGATATGATCTTTATTTCATGCATCATCAGTGGTGTTAGCACGCATGTCAAGACAAGACCTCTGTCACGAATTGGCTCGCTGGCTCTCTGTCTTATTTAATACGAAATAAAGAGATATAATCATCATATTCTGTGACATAAGTATAGTCTTGGCGCTCATGCTACAACTACAGGTTTTAAATCTTGAGGAAAAATACGCCTAAAATCCAATGTAATTTATCATATGCTTAAATATCTATAACTCCATAGTTTATAATACTTACCCAAGATCTATCATAATTTCAATGAAAAATACCATGCTTCCAGGACAAACACGTAATCTGTACCAGCCACAACAAGACCACAGTGATATGCATGCTGGAGAATCCCTTCAAGAAGCAGCCGGAGGGCACTCCGCCCATCACCATGCGGTTCGACGCGCGAGCCCTCGAGGACAGCGACCAGTCCGTCATCTTCACCGTATGGGCCAATTCCACTTCAAAAGAATTGCACGCCGGAAAGAAGCCGGTGCAAGTCGAAGCTCTGGTTATCAAAAATGCTGAACTGCTGATCAAGGGGTATGCTGATCATAAATATGATTTCCAATCAAACGCCTTTTGAAACTGAAGTTGCGTATCATAAATAGGCTGATAACCATTACTCCAAATTGTTAATATGGTTCGATAAATGTATTCTACTCAAGCTAGCTTTATGTGTTCAGAAGAAGAACATAAAGGTATTTAGTAATTTCTTTTTTTTCAGCGTGGCGCGACCCGAGCAAGTTTTCTATGGTGGGGAAATAAAGGGGGAGTCTGCTATGACTTACTTTGACGATGTTGGCACCAGAGTCGTGCATACTTATCAGGTACATGGTAGTGTTCATATAGTAATAATAAGTTGTTACTCTATACTCTAAGTTGAGAAAAATATGTTGTTATCTCCAAATTTAAAGGAAAGTTATGATCCTGATTTCATACATTTAAACATATATACTAGCTGACCCGGCGAACTTCGTACCGCCTTAGAATTACATACGAAAGCAGCGCCACCTACCGGGTCCAATTGTAAATCTAAACCATCCAGGGCGCCACCCAAACGCATACAAAAAATATCATTCAAATCGGTCTAGCCGTTTAGGAGGAGTTAAGTGACATACGTACGTACAGTAGAATTGTATATATTAAGATTTGTTTTTTGGGTGTATTTGAAAGATGTGGTTCGTAAATCATTTGTTTTATAAGTATACATTTTGTATTTATAAGTACTTATCTCATGTAATGATATTTTTGAACGTTTCGCAGGTGTTCAACGAGGGTCCGTGGCACGTGTCGACGGTGCAGGTGGTGATCCAGTGGCCGCACCAGCTCGCCGCGGACTCGGCGCAGGGCAAGTGGCTGCTCTACCCGGAGGACGCGCCCACCGTTGACGGAGAGGCTGGTTGGTATTCAATCGCGATCCTCGAACTAACGCCATCTAGTAACATCTACCCGAACTTGATTAACAAGCAAAATAAGGATGCCGATTCTGTTGTACAAAAGTACAGGGGTGGAAGTCTGTTTGTGGTTTTGCTATGCCTTCATATTTTCAGGCACGAAAACAACATGTTTTATCAATGGTAGATAAAATACTACCGACGGAGACATTAGATATTGTCTCCTTGAAGCAATTGGATTAGTTATATTCTAGCTCCCCTTGATAAAAGATGTTGTTTTCGTGCCTTAAAATATGAAGTCATAGCAAAACCACAACGATAGTGTTTACAGACTTCACCCCCAGCACTCAAAATCATAGTACATCATACTTCTTACGGACGTAATGTATTACGTCCGTAAGAAGTAGGGCAATATGTTATTTTAGTTTGGCGCTGTAGGGGCACAGAAGTTACATATAAATTAACCTATGTCAGCGAAATAATATAAGCGGCCACTATGTTTCACCAGTCTTCGCGCAACATCTGCATTGTACAGTCGAAATTATAACGGTAGCTACCAAATAAAAATGGAATTTAAGTATTTTAAATATATCAACACAAAATAGTTTATTTATCCATAAAGGCGCTGCACATAATCAGCACCAAATTCGATTTCAAGCTTAAAATTCACTCGCTAAAATGTATGATCTAAAGGCACTTATATACACCATTATTAGCTTCCAAAAGATTTTCCATGAAACGAAAATAGTTGAATAGAAAAATAACTAAGAAAATAGGTTTATATTCAATGCATAAGTCTTGTAAAAAATGCTTATTTATATGTACTATAATTTCCAGATCAAAACGGCGCGTGCTTCGTGAAAGCAAGTGAAATAAACCCTCTAAACCTGACCAGCAGGCCTGGTGCTCCAGAGCCATACTTAGAGAATCTAGAAATGGATCCCTTCCTAACTACCGGCAAACTGAGCGTCAGTTCCAGCGAGAAATCCCGTAATGAGACCAGGAGGAAGTTTATGGAGTATTCATCTACTCATACCAGTAGTAATAAAGTAAGAAGAAGGAGGGATGTCGATGATGATTTTGCCACAGCTGAAGCGTACACGGATAAGGATGGACAGAGGAAGCATGTTGTTAATTTGGTAAATATTTATCCAATTTAAATTTCATATGTTTTAAGAAGTATGAAGTTAAATGATGTAATGTTTTTGTTTTCAATGTTTTTTATTTGTCCATGGTATCACCCGCGTTTATGGTTACTGTGTCGTAGCGTGATGTTATTAAGTTTATAAAGACCTTCCTCAATAAATAGGATATACAGTGCAAAAATAATATTTGAAATCGGTCTGGTAGTTCCAAAGCTTAATGCGTTAGCTAAACAAACTCTTCAGCTTCATAATATTAGTATAGATATCTTGATATCTTGAACGTGTCCTTGCTATTAATAACTAGACATTGACTGAAATAAATGCTAATAGAAGGTGAAGCCATTCATCATCTTATCCCATTCTCATCGTATTGTTCATTTAGTAAAAAAAGAAGAGTCAGAAGTCAAATACTGAAAGTAATATTAAAGCCATTACTACAAGAGACGTGACGGGAGCACACTGCTTGCATTCTCAAGTCCTTATATGAATTGTCATAATTAAATTATTCCTGCAGAATTGTCAAGAGAAGACGGCGAAGTGCATACAGTTCCAATGCGTGATCTACAAGTTGGGGCGGATGAAGACGAGCACGATCAGCGTGCGCGCGCGGCTCTGGAACGCGACGCTGGTGGAGGAGTTCCCGCGCGCGGCGCGCGTGCACATCGCCTCGCGCGCCTACATCCGCATCCCCGACAACTACAACATCCACCAAGACGAGCACCACGACGACGCCACCACGGTAAACACCATTACATAACTCTGTTGACGATAAACTAACCTACTCTTTATTATTGGGACGACATTTCTGTCATTTTCCATTCAAAAGAACGATAAAGTGATCTTTCAGCTATAACTCCGGGTAAAAGATAAATTCACAAGAATATAGGGACGCAAAAATAAATGATAGACAGATGATTTTACTGTCAACAAGGCAAATCCATTGATGATCACTGTCATCATCCATTTTTATTTAAAACATGTGTTTATTGAATTTGCCCTCGCTAATAATTACTTGACACTGGCTGAAATACCCGCTAAATGCAGGTGGAGCCATTCCTCATCTTATTCCATTAAAATATCATCATTTCACTCATTTCGTAAAAAAGAAGAAATCCATTGATTTGACATAAATAGGTTTCGGCTGTAAGTAAACGAAAGCTTGGTATTCTGGTTTGAGCGTAGGCTGCTTGGATTCTTGCCGTGGTTGCAGGCAGAGCCGTAAATAGGGGGGTGCCACTGGTGCCCAGACAAAGGGCGTAGAATGGCCAGACCAGGCAGGACTATTATTTTTTCGGTTTGCTCCTGATAAGTTCCCGCTGCGCCCCGAATATTAAAAAAAAATATCTAAAAAAAACAAGCGCGCAGTTATAGAAGCTCGCACAGGGCGCAGAACAGGCTATTTACGGCACTGGTTGCAGGCTTAATTCCTGTCAGCGGCAAAGCTCGAAAATGAATAAAATACAAATAAATATAATACATCATCACGCCTGTATTCCCCGAAGGGGTAGGCAGAGGTGCACTGTAGTGCGCCCACACTTCGCCGATGTATTTTGGTCCCAATGTAATAGGGAGGAGCCTATTGCCATTATACCGGGCAGATTCCCCTTCAATACGAGGGATATTTGGGCCATAGTCCACCACGCTGGCCCAGTGCGGGTTGGTGAACTTCACACGTCTTTCTATAGACGTGCAGGTTTCCTCACGATGTTTTCCTTCACCGATCACCAATGACTTTCCTGAAATTTGCTCTGGTCTGGATGTGACTGGGATTGGCCGTAGTCCATTGTATTGCACCCAATGCAGTGAGCCGAGCGACCAAGGGTCGACAACCTTTTGAGTCGGAAGAGTCAAAAATTTTAAAATTTCAAAGTTTTTAAAGAGCCCCGATTTTTTTTCTTGCCATCAATAAATACAGGTACTTCAGGGGTCGAAACAGATTGTATGGTCGAAAATACTGATTTTACATTTTACATTAGGGCGGGAAGACACGCGTAATTTCTTTTGACAATACCAAAACAAATTATGTGTCAATATGGCTACGTGCCATCATACGGCATCGCGACGCTCAATATGCGGCGTTGCGATGCTCACTATAAGACGTCGCGACGCTCACTATATGCCGTCGCTTGACAAACAGATAGACAGACAGAACGTTAGGGTTTCTATTTTCCTTTTGAGGTACGGAACCTTAAAAATGAATATTCGAACACCTAAAATCGATGAGTTTAGTTTGCAGTTGAGTATTATATTGAGTCCTACCGACAGGCATGAAGAAAGAATATCCGTTGTAGAAAGAGTGTGTGAACTCTTTGAAGACACAAGACATTTTACACGAAAATTAGTTTTTCCGAGTCTAAAATACTGACTATTTTCAGAAAAAAAACTGACCACTGTTCAAAAAACTGACTTTAACTGACTGTCAGTTTCGACCCCTGGTACTTGCATAAATAAAGTTTTTTGATAAAAAGACCCCTGCACTAGACTAGTCACCTAATCTTGCATCTTTCCTTTCTTTACGTAATTTTCTTGCTGTTTCTGGACATTCTTGAAACTTAAATCAAATCACTTTTTATTCTAAACAGGTGGAGACCGTCGCATATCCAGATCTGCAAATAAGCGAACCTTCGGAGGTTCCTCTATGGGTGATTATCGTATCAGTGATAGTGGGACTCATTGTGTTGATTCTGTTGATCATCGCGCTCTGGAAGCTGGGCTTCTTTAAGCGCAGTCGGCCCGACCCGACGCTCTCCGGAAACCTTGAAAAGAATCACGAAGCCAGCCCCTTCATCGGAAGAGACCGGAATAATGTTCGATAGCCCACAGCGTTGATTTATATCGTAGGCAGAGACATTTGTAAATGAACTAGGGCTTAAACTTTCAAGGGTAAAGATGAGGAGAAAGAGATGGAGCTACACGAAAAAAAGAGACGCAGGTACTCTTACAGAGCTTAGTCTAACTCTTCTCGTCACGCCGCTGGTTAAGTAAAAAGCCTTCAGAGTCCACGCACAAGTATTTAGTACGTAATATCTCTAACTGTGATGTCTTCTTAGAGAAAAAAAAACACGTGTATGTGATCTTATTATGGTTTCTATTTGTTAATGTTGAGAACTTGAGACCCATCTTTGGTAAGTCGATGTTGAGACTTTACGATATATTGTTTTGTAATTTGCATTTCTTTAGCGTTAACGAAGATTGTTTGTTTATATATTCGAATGGATTATGTATTATTTTTCTGTAAATATGTACTTGCCTTGAGCTACGTGGTCATTGTAGCCCCGCACATACTGCGGCGTCAGGAAGCGCACGTCGGATTTCTGGCCAATATGAAAACGAACTGTATTGACACATGTAAAAAGTGCATTCTTCAACAAACTGACATTGTCAGGGCTAGCGAATTTTGATGCGTAGGAACGTGCATTACTACTACAGCCCTTTTAACGTCCCACTGCTGGGTACGGGCCTCCTCTCAATGCGAGGGGAATTCAGGCCATAGTCCACCACGCTGGCCCAGTGCGGGTTGGCAGACTTCACACATCTATCGAGAACTAGACAAGTTCCCTCAGACGTGCCGGTTTCCTCACGATGTTTTCCTTCACCGTTTCATAGCAAGTGATAATCTCGGATGAAAATGAGATTCGCACATAAATCCCAGAGATGCGAGCCGGGGTTTGAATCTGCACACTTTGATTTGCAAGGCGTGCGTTCGACCACTCGGCTACCACTGCTGCACTAAAATTCAAGTGCACATAGCACTAAAATTCAATCTGTATTATATTAACACAAAGTTCGTTTGATGTTGAGAACAAATTCAACGCGCGCGTTTTGAAAGCCCAGTGTGCGGGGTGCTTAAAGCTGCCGTTTCTTACTGTCGCAGGTTTGATGGACACATAGCCTTATTATTTATGAATAGATTTAAAATGTCTACTTAATTCGACTAGATTATTGACTAGTCACAAAATATAATAATGTTTTAGGTGTAGGTATATGTATAGTAATGTTATTGAAAACGGTCAATATTTGTTATTCGAACAATGGTGTCGATTCTGTTGGCACCAAACTAAACTAACGCCAACTAAACTTTGCCGTCCTTCTCACGGCTGTAATGTATGAGTAAGACGACAATATTTAGTGCTATGAAATATATAGTTGAGTTGTTGTTTGTTACATAAGAATCAACATCAGTCTACTCAAAATAAAGTGACATTCAATGGAAATTTACGAGAAATTCCGGTAGGTACTTAAGTATTTTAATATTTATCACGGACTTCAAGAATGTCGGATATATTGGCAAAATATGTTTGCTAATCCTATAAGAACCAGTCAATATCAGCAAAGGCAACGATTTAATCTTTAAAGGTAAAGGGAAACATTTTTTATAGGAAAAGTGCTGACTAACTTCGTTAAAACTTTAACGGCTCGTTAGCGAAACGGGGCGTTACGTCAACATAATATGCATATAAAAGGCGACTTTGTTATTAAATGTTAGGTATTTAATTATTAGTGTTGTAAACATTGTAGTTTTTATGTCATTAGATTTTTTACAACATTTTCTATTTGCAAGTAGAGGCATACATGTATTTCACACGTAATTTATAAATTCGTCCCAATAACACTGCCAATCCTATCACTCTAGTATTTTGTATAATATTTTTTTAATAAATTGACCACCTACATACTCTGGTTGTGATTATTTCTGTTAAAATACTTCTTATTGATACCTACTTAATAATACATTCTAGTTTGAATAAAACTGTGCCATTTTTATACGATGACTTTTTATTAAATATCTTCAACTTACATTACTAAGTTAAGAGTATTGCTGTCATTTTCATTATCGCAATGTACAAGCAAGATAACAATAGTTTTAGTGTTGTTTAATGTTGTCGTAGTTATGGACGGCAAAATTGGTGGTTATGGTACACATAAAAATATAAGTAAAAAATATATGCCGACGTACCAAAATTCGTATTTTCTTCATTACTAGGTTTTTTCTGTGAGACGTGTATCTCAGGCATAGATCGAAATAAAACTGTCTAAATTAGAGAGACAACAACTAAGAATTAAAAATATTTCTATTCGTTATTTCGCTTGTAGTTCACCCCCAGTCTGTTAGCACTATAATAACTTAATATTTCTTTGGACGCATCTTAGAACTGCAGATGATGCGTCTGATTTTGTAGCACAGAGTATTATAATATTTGTAGACAAATAACTAAACAACACTAAACTACGTGCATTTTTAGTACGGTCAAATTTATTTTATCGTAGTTTGTGTGCAATAAAATTGGGGTAAATAAATTTACTAAAAGTAAGTTTACTTAATTAAACCCTTGTTAAAATTAAATTATTTGCAACAGCATACAATTTTGTATAATCTAATTACCTACTTATCTAATATAAACAAATACATTTCGTAAATAAAGATACTTATTTAATTAATGTATTTATATAAATAAAGCTGACCTTCGACTAGGATTCAAATATGTTTTTAATATGGCTGCTTGTAGTAACTTTTTACGGGTGCAGGCTTCTGAAACATAAATAGATAGTCATATAAGTAGTTGTATATTGAATACTCTTTATAGATGAAACAATAATAAAGCAGTAATCAAGATGTATCACAAGAAACATACTCATTAATGCCTGAGAAGGCCCTGAAGTGACACTAAAAGCAGAAACTTCAACTACACAACTACGAGATTTATAATAAAATGGTGTTCGTCACTTGTAACTACCTAACTTGTACTATCAAAGTTATTGTATTATTGAGTATATAGTATACCTATAAAACTAGGTAGAAAGCTACACGACTTAAGGTCGATTTCGCCGAGTGCATTCAAAACCGAATTCACAAACAAAAGGAAATTAGAACTCAAATTGATGCACTTTAGATTGAGTTTAGTGTAACCTACCCTTATATTGTAACTTACATCCTTTTTAACTGCCGACCAGCAGAAAGTGCACAAAGCTGTATGGTTGTTGACATCATTTTTCTGCAAGCACGGTTGTTCCATTTCCCCTAGAATCAACATCCATTATTGAGTTGTCTATAATTAATGACTAAAAACGTTCCGTTCTTAACTATGTACCTAGAACATTACTATATTTGTTTTCAAAGAGACCCTCAGTGAACGAGCAGAAGAAGGTTAGATTTTCAGAAACAAGAACACGATAAGTTACTAAAATTGACAATATGTTACTGTGTATACTGAAGTATAATTAATTGAATCTATAGAACGATTGAATTATTCCGTTGCAAACCGGTTTCAATCACCTTCCGTCGAAAATACGTTTATATCACAAAATTACAGCAAAATAAATTACAGAATCGCTCAGCATTAATGCATTCTGTTGTCGTAACATCATTACATACTGTAATAATAATACCAAGTTGCTTTCAGAATGTCTCAATTTATAAAAAAAAAATACTTTATCTCACCGGTGTATAGTTGATTATCGAGATGCGTGATGTAGCTGCCAGCAAGACGCAGGATCTCGATCTTGCTGAGCTTCCTGTCGGGCGGCTCTGTCGGGATGAGCAGGCGCAGCGTGTTGAACGCCGTGTTCACGCTGCTTGGTGATACAAATGGCATTTTGATAACAATTCTATCATTGATAGGAATAAAGTAAATACCCAAGGCTACGTAGGTAAGTATAACATAGACGTTATAGCACTGTGATTAACTGACTAGGACAGACGGGCGGACTAGACAATCCTATAAGTATTTCGGTTTTCCCTTTAGCTAAGGAACCCTAAAAAGTTGATAACGCAGCTCGAAGCTCGAACATGTTTTTGATCACATAACTTACCTACTTACTAATTTGTCGTTTTCCCTCAATTCGGCAAATAGAAGTCGTTCACTTTGACTTGACTTCCTGTACTTTCGCTAATAAAAATGCAATGTTTCCTTGCTGTGCAATCAACATTAATACTAACTTTTGCGTCCGGTCTCTTTCGCGCGCATTCGCTTGGCACCTCTGCTTCGCTGCCGGCACTGTTTCCGCCTTCTGATACGCACTCATTGAAAACATATGCTGTTCCCACGACTCTTCACCGCACTGATAGTTAAGAAAGTTCTCCATACTTGCAAATCGTAACGTAATATTGTAATATTATCGTGTGTAGTTCCGGTTCAGATGCAAGATGCGTACTAATCCGTAGGCGTATGTGGGGCCACTAATAAGTATCCCGATGGATGCCACTGATGAAGGAGTCATTTAGGAAGAACAGCGCGCGCCACTGACTCCGCTCTTAACCGATAATTGTATAAACAGATGGCTGCCGATCTCACAGGGGCGGACTCGGAGCACTTTATTCTCATTACTTCCATTATTCATAATCATAACATAGTAACGTAGACTATATTGAGATAGTTATATTTATCTTCAAATTCATAAGGTTTATTTGGACGTAACAATATTTAGATTGAATTAATAGTTAATTTCGTGTTTAAAATTAAATTGAATATATTAAAACGATACCTTATTTTTTACCTGCACAGGTGACTATTCAACGCCTCTCTATTCAACGAGAAAATTCAGCTATTATTCTTCCCACAATTCCACGCGGACCCTTTTTTTAAATAATCACAAGTACATACCCAAGTATTTTTCTATATATTTAGGTTTAAAATAATGTTTATAATAAAAGGGATATGATAGTGTTAAAAAATCTTACTAAATATAACAGTGGTAATGCATACTTAAAAAAGCCTGGAGCAAATACTTAAGATCATAATTGTTCGTCTCAGTAGTCCGTGCCTGGTGTGGCGAATGGGTGACTTGTCATCAAGAATGTAAAACGCAGCTCGCTCCCCGAGCTTTTGTCTGTTGCTTTAAGCTAACTACTGCAATAAATATCTTTAATGACCCCGATGATGCGTCCACTGAATCTCCTGTTTATTTACATAATATGCTTTTGCTACCCATGTGTTCTAGTATTAGATAAATACTTACTTATTTTCATTATTTCATGTATTGGTACTAAATTACTAGTTTATTTGTGGGTATTGGAATAAACGGTGCTTTACATAGATTCTAGACAATTATCACTACACCAATAAATAGTTTCATTCACAATATCTCGTTCAATTCATTGTGAATGTAATGCGTGTGTTATGCGTCTCAAGGGAATGCGCGTAGTTCCGTGGGAACAGTGCTTAATTGGTTAAATTATACCGACTTGTCGGCCGTCGCAAACTCATTCGTATTCATTTACAACGGCTGACATGAAAAAACAATGGGCGGGACGACGATAAATTATTTTGATGAAAACAGTATGGGTAATTCTTTTTTACTACACATTTTCAGGTAAATTACAGGAAGATGATATATATGCAGCTAATCCTAATTAGATATAAATCACTATTATGTACCGAAAGTAAGGCCTTATACATATTTTAAGATGTTGGTAAAGTATGCAAAGAATTTGGCCCAAAGCTCGATTACGTAAATATACACACGTCATTATCTGGTCATCCTAGCGCATCAAGGATGGTTCACGTTGACCGGTGAGGCAATCGACGATGCTCAGGTTGCTGTTGGTTTTGCACACTACGTCAGGAACCCCCCTCCCCCTTCCCCCACTTACGTCGTCAGCCGGCGGCCAACCGGCGCGGGCGCGCCACGGCCGAGACTTTCTCCTCGCGACACCTCCGCCGGTGAAACAAGCGACGCCGCGAGTCGCACACGCAGACGCTCGCGAGTCGATCGCCTTCGCCGCAGTCGTGAAATCATCCTATAGTACCCACACTTCCGCGTACGAATACCGCTTTCGCTCCCTATACAGTTCTCATGCAAGCAATTCGTGTTTTAAATTTACATTGAACAAGATTCAGTGCATGGAGATATCGTGACTTTAAAAAACGACGGCGTTTCCAAAACGCTGGAGTGATGCTTGATTGTAATTAAAGGTGAGTTGAACTGCCTTTCTACAGATAAATACTGCTCGTGGTCCGTTTTGTTAGAACGATGAGATTCGATGATAAGGTAGGCGCAAACGTATGTCTCCGGTGAACGCAAGGACGTGAATACATCGATTGTTGGACATCGCAACCATTGGTCATAAAATTTTGCTTACTCAGCGCACTTTTATCGTCAACGCTTTGTAAAACGGAGGCGCACATTTGCATTTTAATTGCGAACTTCACAACAATAGTACTCTGCGCGTACAAATAAATTTCTTTGCCGACCTCACACAGCTACAATGTTTGACTTACAGTTACCTACTTACATTAGATGAACAGTTAGTACTGACTACGGACCGGTCTGGGTTCGGCCGGTATTTACAGATCAGCTGATTTAACACGGAACGTTAAATAGTGCGATATGAATCAAAGCAATCCGGTAAAAACCTTAGTTATGAAGTTAAAGATATTTTTATGATCAAGACTTCATTATTTAGTGCAAGATAAAGATCAGCTTAACATAAAGAGCTCATATTTCCTTTGTTATCATAACCGGAGTAGCAGTTCGGGTGTACTATTTCGTAAGTTCGTAATGTATTTCCGCTTTGAATTAACATGTTACATGGGTACAAAGATGCATATACAGACGATAAGTCTTTGAGGCTAACGACCATTTCGCAACCCTGCGCTTCTTTGTTAGACTTTATTGTGTAGGCAAAGTTGTAGCAGTTTACTACTGTTTATGACTTATATGTACATATAAATAACACTTTTGGTTAAGGAGAAATAAGAAAGTTGAGAAATGACTTCACCTGCGAGTAGCGGGTATTTCGCCAATGCCAAGACATTAATAGCATGAACAAATTTAATAAATACACACAATAGATAATGAGGGTGATAAATATATTGGATCAATTATATATTTGTAGATCGACAGGATTCAATAGAGGTGGGTGTTTATAGACGGAACTACACAGCACAAAATATTTATCGTTATTCACGATTATGATATGTGAACATCCGTGTGGTTTCCGTGTGAGCTCACTTTACAAAACAATGAAAACCACAGAATCGGTATTTGTAAACGATGGTACTGTGGAATGTTTTGTCAAATTGACAAATTTACAAATTAGTTGTGCATATGTTAAACTTTCAAATAAGTAAAACTTTATTCCTATTAAGCCTAACAATAATTAGAGTAGGGCTAGTATGCGTGACAAGGCAAGAATTAAGTCACTCATTATGACACACTGATTTACTTTGAGAAAGTAACTCGGTAAAAACAAAATACCTCACATTTGCTGTTATCCGACAGCTCGTATAAACGCTAAAAAAAATATCCTGCCAATGGGCCTTCGTTCCCGTTAAACCCGTAATAATCGGGCAGCCGGCTTCACCTTGTGAACAGATCCTTAGTTTAATCTACTTCTGCTCGCAAACAGCACAAGGCAAATGGAAATCCGCGTGACTCATGCAGGATCTCGGTCCGATCGGTTGACATCCTGCCAATGACCTATTACAATACGCCGCATGCGCACCGGTATCGGAGGCCGTTAATCGCATAAACAATAAATGCAACAGCGAAACAGTTATGTCACACTTTGTAATGTTTAATACACGGGATCATTGGCTGACACGAATGGTTTTCTTCGGGTGACGCATACAATCATTCATAGCATTAATTAGTCATTGGCAAAATATTTGACATACTCATAAAAAAGTTTTACGAAGATATTTACGAGTATGTATCTTTCTTTCTATTGAATTTGTGCGGGTTACAAGACAATTTAGCTTTTCCCGGAACTCGTCGGGGGTCAAACCTCGGAATACTCTTTGCATGCCGCTGAAGATCCTAGCTCGCGAGAGTAATAGTAGTTGGAATGAATGACAGCTCAAAAAAAATTATCTACCTAAATGGACGGACGAATGATAAAATATATAACAAAATAAGCAATTCATATAATGAAATTCATTTATAAACAACCGCGCTAAGTAGACTTTAACAAAATTAAGATGAAGACGAACCACATTTATCTACCTACTGAAAGACTTTATTTAGTACTAGCGCGAGCGGCCCGTCCCGGCAACCCACGGGTGGAAATTTTTTCGACTTCGCACGGGTGGCAAAATAATTTTTGAAATTGGTTTTGATTTGATTTGGTCCAGTAGTTTTTAAGTTTATTCGTTACATTCAAAAATACATAAACCTTTTCTCTTTATAATATTGTAAAGATATAAGAGAACTACTTATCTCAAAAAGTTGTACCAATCGTCGAAACTACCTAAATCTGCGACATAATATTTTGTACTTATATAAAGGATTGGCTAACAAACATTCAAGGCTAGGCAAATGGATAGATATAGATGAATGTTAGATCAATGGGAAGGGGTGCAGTACCTAATCCTAAATGTTAAGTTAATTATGCCGACGATAAAGATGCAGACGTCACCGCAGATCGAAACCGAAATGGCGAGAAGACTCCTCCAAACGTGGTGGCAAACGTCACTATCAGTAGTTTAAAGGCCTTTAAGTATAAACATATGTTTTTTTATTGTAAATTGGTCAAGCCCTGCCTTACAAACGACATAATTTAAATTACAGCATAGAATCGCCATAAAATATAAACAGATTTAAGCCTACAAACGCGTGGGCAACACGTTCTGTGTTTGCTGCCCAGCTGCCAGATAAATTTGTTAATCAAATACATGTTTTATAATTGTCGTCTGGGCAGACGAACCGCATTGTGACGGGGACAAACCTGTTTGGATGTTTTTGACAAGTACCAAAGATACATTTTGTATTAGATTATGCAGATAGTTGAACATGATACCGATAACAACTCTTTGAAATAGCTATCTAAGGCAAATCTTCGTAACTACACACCATCACCCGATACCAATTGTATAATCATACCAAAACGAACTGTATTATCTTTATGAGAAAGCTCATTCTTCAACAAAAAGTCATAGACGACGTGAGCGAATTTTGTCGCGTGGTCGCATGGGTTTTACCACAAAAATGTAATCTTTATTTATATTAAAATAGAGTCCATTTTGGAATTGGCAAAAACTTTAGGCGCGGGTATTGGAACCCATAAGGGTACCCAAATACGACTTTAGGGACAAAGTTCGCCATCGTTGTATGTTTCTTACACGTGTTTAGCGCCACTAGTTTTCTTCAATCACGCTCAGTGTTTAATGACAAAAGTCAATATCACAAACAGTCATGATAAATACCGACGTATCGGATATCAGAGAGAAATTGATTCTTTTATACTATCTCTAGAAGATCATACTTCCTTACATATTGTTACGTTGTACTTATATAATGAATACAATGAAGTGAGTACGTGATTTTAAGAGTGTTGATCCAGCAGAAGATAATGCACTATGAGCGCACAATGCCGGCAGCCGGCCGTTTGGCAAGTCGGCCTTGCGAGCAAATGGGTCAAATTTACGCGTCGCTTACCCAAGGGCAATTATACATCGCCGTTCATTATTTTATAATAATTTAAAAGCTTATCCGAACATCATGAGAAGCAATAACGCGTGCGATAGTAGATAAATATTTTTCTGCGAAAAAACGATTAACATACCGTGAAGTTAGAATTGTTTCATGCATTTAGAAAAGAAGTTCCAGTTATTGTAGAGTGCTACTACATACGCACAACACACTGCACTCAGTTCAATACAAAGTATAAGAAATACGTGCAACAAGATTCAGCCTAAAATTTGAATCATGTTCCAATCAGATGATTTACAAGATTCGTGCATGTCGTGTCTAGACTAGTTTAATGTGAAATACTTGTGCGTCCATTCTCAGCGGCTATTGAACATCGTGTTGCACAAGGAGTACAATAGTTATCCGGAATAATAATGTTGACCAGATCTCAACACACATCTTTCCGAGCGGGTCCCAAGAGCTTTCCTTGCGGTGGGTAGTTATAAAAGATAATGAGATAGCTTGGTTTAAGTATAAATCATATTCACAAAGGCGCGTATTGACTAACGTGGTGAAATAATATCGTTTAGATAATCTGTGAAAGGTAAGAGTTCCAATTAATCTCTTTGTTTTAATATTTTTCCATAAACTAGGTACCTAACTCAAAATGTATACAACAAATAGACACTATACTCAGGTAGGTGCAGGTAGATATCTCTATTTTATTATGCAAATAAAAAAAACTGATTTATGTTATTTCGATACGGACAACGCATTGATATGCAGAAAAAATGAAACAGCCGTCCTTGACTTGAGACAATCATCCTCGTGACTTGGGTTCTTAGTCTTCTTATAAAACAATCAAGGTTACGAGGTCAGACCAGGTGATGTTGGAACAACGGTAGCGGCGAAATTATCCGAGCGATTGGCAGAAAAGGTCAAAAGTGTGAATGGCATTTGTGTTACTTCTATAGTTGATAATACAGCTGTCTCTACAAAGATTAGATAGAGGCCTAGATTTGTACTAGTTGTGCCCCGCAATTCTACGCACACGTGACTCATAGCCTATGATACTCGTAGACATTCAGTATTTTATTAATAAAACTATTTCCAAAATATTGTCAGTAGTTCCGGCAATAGATGCCTTATATATTAATGTAAATAACCTAAATATTTCAAAGTCAAACGTGTTCGCAAGCTTATGTTCAGTTTTTTTTTGTATACAAGTAAATGTTGGTAACTAAACTGCTATGCAAATCATGTGGAATATTTTTATTGAACCTTTTAACATTATCTTGCATAAATCACCATTAAATTTGTCCCTGTGTCCTAAATAACCTTTGGCTCTCAGCGAATAAAGTTGCTCTTATTTTAATAGAACTTTTTTTAATGAAAACTACGTACCTACGTACCACACATTTGGTTCTGTATGTATTTAATATGCTAAAGTCGAACGAATGTCCCTGCTTAGATACAACCTTAACCCGTCAATATAATATAACTAAGCGTGTTTTACACACAATGCATTGAACAATACTGGCAGGATACGCTAAGCTAGATCTGTATTACTTTGATCAGTATCTGAATGCTAGTTAGTAGGTTCTTTGACGTTATGTTAGACAAACATGTACTGTATCTGTACTTTAATTTAGAATTGTTTTATCTAAATTTCCCCCTGCAAAAATATAAATACATGGGTGCTATAATAAATCTTCACCCATCACATACTTCTAATCCAAGCTATGTTCATTTATTTTTGAATTTGCATTTAGCTTATCGTTGCTAATAAGATCGGAGACTTATATACCCTTTCTGTAGGCTTAGCATGACCGCGTAGACATAAGTTTTATTTCATATAACTGTCAGATTTGTCGAAAATCTAAAATGACATCACACTGATCCATGTCCAGTACAAGAAGCTCGAAGTGACGTCATTTTCTCGACAAATCTGACAGTTGAAAGAGATAAAACTTATGTCTACACGGTCATGCTAACCCTTAGTCACATTTTATAACGACGAGGCCTATCTTTTTAAACACTCATAAAACACATAGGTACGCCTTCGGTAATCGGTATTGGCCTTAATGTAAAATCTAGATTTTATTATCATATTACTACACGTTCACATTTAGTCATTTCTTGTTTATATGTAAATCACAGTATAGAGGTTATATTTTATGTATAACCTACATCGTGTCGTGTATCTAATTAGGTTAACTGTTATTACTAATATATGATACTTAAGTGCCATAGCTTATTAAAATTGTACTTATCTATATTTTTTTTATTTATTTATTTATTCTTAGGAAGATTTACAGACAAATAGTATTAATATATTAAGATACAAGTATGTAGTCCCGTGCTATTAACAAATCTTCACAGATTAAATATATCTGTATTCTTACGAGCGTTTCAACATACTTTTTACTTCTTAGGACTATAACTATTAGTTTGTTGGTTGCATTATTTAGTTTGCATCTTAAAAAACATTTTTAAAAGGTAAAAGAGTGATAGACATTTTTTTTTTTTGTGTGTAATTTTTTTTTTTCGTAATTGTACATTGATGAATATTTGTAAATAAAATTTAATTCTATGGAAAAAAATCTGCAACTAGCAACATGGCGGATATTCACGATATGATATCGTAATATATACTGAGAATAGTATTTTAATTAAGTGACAGTTATTGATTAACATCTTAATTAAATCAATCATGTCAAACGGCCACTCGTAAGTTACTTAACTCTGTATTAAAACTAGATTTTGTGCCCACACACTTGTCCCGGCTGGTTACAAGATACCTGAATAGCAAAGATTTTAATCAATTTGATTAATCTCGTTTCAATTTCGTCGCACCGTGTTTGGAAGATGTCGGCTGCCACAGACATCAGATCAAACGGAAGTGCCAAAGATAGTCACGTAGTTACTACCTACTCACTACGTTCATTCGCATTGTAAGTGGTAACTATAAACAGACAAACATACAAAACGCGTGTAGCTACTCCCACTTCCTTTGTATCTAATGTGCTACCTGTTAACCCACTCGACCACGTTGCAAAATTAGCTCGCGCTGTTAATGACATTTCTTTGAAACATAATATTTTTCCATGAATCAATATATTCAATACAGTTTGTTTTGGTCTACCCGGAGCTTTAAAATAACAGATCTGTATTACTAGGAATGTAGGTACCTAATATCAAATCTGAAATGAAACGCTGCGATCCCTTTGTGCAGATTCTGTTGGCGCTCAACTAAACTAACTACTGTATTACCGTCTTTATCATGGCCGTAATGTATGAGCGAGACAGCAATATTTTAGTGCTATCAAATTTAGTGTAGTTCGATGTATATGCAGGATGTATCAGAAGTCCGAAATATTACTTTGGTTACATATAAAGTAGCTCAAATGTGGATGCTTAGTGAAGACATTTTATAACTAACTATCAAGGTTTCGGAGTTATAGATCTTTGAACATTTGTCACAGGTACCGCGTTGTGACCTTTGGGTACATCCATAACTCTGTTCAGCAGTGTAAACTACAGTTATGATGGGCGACTACCACTATTCAAAAAACAGAACACGCATTTTTTTCATAGAACTCGAGATATTACGAGATATATAAATTGACGACGAAACAAATTTTGGAAAAATATGGTCTAATTTCGATAAAATAATTATACCATTCGGTTGTATACCCGATACTAATGCAAACGTCTAAGTATTATTTCGGACTTCTGAAACACCCTGTATAATCGGTACCATTGTTTTTGGTTTAATCAGGATTCTCAGTTTAATTCAAGCTCATCACAAGTATAAGAAAGTGAATGGCGTTTATCTGTTACACATCAAATGTAAAGATTGCAACGAAGCACAATCACTGCAATTATTGGCTCTCCCGTCTATAAAAGCCTTGACCGGTGCATTTATATCATTTGGCGCTAAGATAATCTCGAAGATTAATTTTGTAGTATAAGTATAAAACAGGAACAAGCAGAAATCAAGTTGTACCCTGGCATAACATAAGATAGCATAAAAAAAAACGAATAGGCGAAAAATAAAGAAACCCCCCCCCCAGCCTTTAATATCCTAAGTATAATTAAGAACTCTGATCTCCACGTCAGAGGAGTTAGCTCGCGCGCCGGGCCAGACAGTGCCCGGACTATAAAAAAAAAAAAAATGCTAACCAATTTCTAGCCCATGTATAGACTTTTTTAAATCACAACTATATACAATTCAAAGAAAATTTAAAAAGATGATAAAACTGCAGTGTAAAAGAAATCTTATACTACTTCAAACAAAGTAGGATATAAAACAATCTTGTGAAAGTTTTTACGTCGATCAATATTAGGTATTAATGTTTTGGCGACTTCCTCGCTCAACGGCGAGCCAATGCAGCTAGCATTTAGTTTAAGATACCACATGAACCAGATTTTACATATTTTTAAAATTACTTTTATTTTCATTTAAATTTAGATTTTGATTCTAAATAATGTGTTAATAGTATTTTTTGGGTTAAAAATTAACGTATTACAAACGATTTTTACTTTTACAGGTTTAATAACTAAAGATGGCTGCAGAAGATGGCGGACGCAGCCGCCGATGGCCCTCGCTACTGTTGATCATTGTCGTCACAGTAACTTCAAGCCTCTGTAATCCTGGTAAGCATCTTACAAGAACGCTCATACACTTTATACACCATTCTAACCATACCTATTTAAACACCTACTATACAAGCAGCCCTCTTACCACCACATGTCTTTCAGTAATGTTTGTAAAACAAAATCGGTCAAAAACTGGCAGATTCTATTGAAACAACAATACTTTATGAGCTGGTGGTAAGGTCCCCTGGTATCATTAAAATATCCAAATTTTCATCGAAGCGCAGTTTTATCTTTTGTTAAACTCGGGTCACCGAGAAGTGGCACATCCACCAATGTTACTCCTCCTGTAGTTGTAGCATAAGCGCCAAGTCTAGACTTAATGTCACAGAATATGTTGATTATATCTCTTTCTCTCGTATGAAATAAGACAGAGAGCGACCGAGTCAATCCTTGACAGAGGTCTTGTCTTGACATGCGTGCTAACACCACTGTTATAGGTACGTAAGTTAAGATCTACAGAAGATGGTCTAATTTAGTACCAGCTTATGATGCGATACGATTACCTGACCCTAAGTAATTCATTAGTTCTTAACATAACACATTGAATCATATTACTGTTTAGGGCAACCAAAGCGGATATATCGACCATCGACTATAAATATTTACATAACTACACATACAACAAGTTTAACAAGTCTTCAGTATTTGCACAAACCACTATAGTCCTTTATGTTCAGTACTTACAGGCGGTATTACCTTAGAAACACGTATCCGGTGGTTCTCTGTGCAACAAGGATGTGGAGTTACTACTTATGTGTTTTTATTGTCACCGTGGACATCCCGCGTGTGGATCGGTCACGAATTCCCATTACCACATACAACACGGTTAATAGGAAACATGAACAGGATTTAGAATATATTGCTGGGTAAAATAGACGTAACGGATTGTGCCCCGTCAGTTTTATGTTCCGTGACTTGTTTTATTAATGCCTAATTTTCATAAAACAACAAGTCTGTCATAATCATTTACTTCGGTTACACAAAATAAAATGAGTACCTAATAAAATCACCACTATAATAATAGATGCTAATACCTATCAGATTTGCAGGTATCATGTTTAAGTTCGCTTCACTTTTATTCCAACGTAGATAGGTACATAATTCTTCTAACATCGGCGTTTGGGTAAACACTTTGGTCAGTCGGTAATTCTGTACAAAATGGTTCAAAAACTCGTCATCCTCACGATCATTCATTAGTGCATTAGCCACAGCACTAGGACCTATTTACACTGTACGGCAACCCGCTGTGACGTAGAGATCTTGACATTTTGGACGCGTGCGCGAGACGAAGTCACGACACCCGCGAGACATTTCCCCGCGACCTTGACTTAACTTCCGCTTCCTACAGGTCAAGGTCAACAATTATAAATCTGTTAACCTACATAGAACAAACCGGAATTCTATTGGAAAAATTAATAAACGGGGTCAAAACGAAAATATCCAACAAGTACAGGCATGTGCAACCGGTATTTCGGAATCCTCAACGTAAGGTCATCATTATGTGACGTAAGGTTTAATTTTATAATTGCAGCGTGAGCCCTTGACTCATACTGATCTTGAGTAAAAACTTAACACTACTCACGTCTAATTGAATAACAATAAAAAAGCATTGATCTAAGAATTATAAACTTTTCTGAAGACAACAAAGCTTTTAAGTGTTATAACGCGTTGGTTGAGCTTTGTAAGTTATCGTATCAGACATTAGAAGGCGCTTCATACGTCTCATTATAAAAAAACAGAATCTGGTAAAATATAGCCGTACTTTACAGTCCTACAGGGCAATGACAGCTGCCGCTCCTAGACATACCTTGATATTAGTAAGTCATTACGTAGCAAAATCAGGATATACCAAAAAAACAGATTAGTTTCAATAAAAAATAACTTCACTTTATAAACATTAAAGCTCAATTTAATACTTACTTAAGATAGTTACTTAGTGTTTATTAAGTATATTATAAGTACTTCTGCAATCAACAGATGATGTAGCTTAATTTCCGGAATATATTGTAGCTCTGTATGATAAAATCAAATATGAATTTGAGGCACACTTAATTCAAAGACTAGGAAGTTAATAAATCGCGCATCGCCTAATTACTATGTTTAAACCATGATGTTAGATCACGATCACATTATGGTCTTAGTATTGCATAAATATATTGATATTATTGGTAATTTGTACATTATATGCGAATCTTAGATGATATCTCCCGTATTATAACTATGAAATTATTTTTACCCCATGAAGGGTATTAAAAGTACCTATTAATACCCTCCACGGGGTAATATTTTTTTATATTTGTAATGTTTTGCCTAAGTAGGCATCACATTAAGGCGTCTTCTAGTGTTAATGAAAACGGTCATAAGTAGCATGTTTATTTGATGACTGATATGGTCTCAGGTCATAGGCCGTTTGGTCTTAACCTAAACAATGGATGATAAAATCAAATCATTAATCACACCATAGGCACAATCACTTTTGACACAAAGAAAGACAGTAACAAGTGTATAATATTCGTGACGTGTTTGCATGTGTAGGTCGGGCACTATATTGGACGTAGATTATCTAAAGCCCTGCGTCCACAGGGGCGTCAAAACTCACGCTACAAATTTTTGCCAATATCAAAACGAACTTTATTAACTCATAGTAAAAGTACATTTTTAACAAAATGTCATCAATGACACGAGCGAATTTTAACGCCTGGTGGCGCTCCTTTATCGACAGAAATACAATCTTTATACATATTTACATAGATTACATTTTCTAAAAAGTCAACGTAATTCGCTCGACTTAGTTTGTGCTGGGCCTTATAACTTAATTCCGGGACAATTTTTGACATTTAAATGTCGTGTGATCCAAGGATGTGCGTTATTACATATGCTTCCTGTTAACGTATAGATTGGATATAACAGAATATGATCGCACGTGCGCACGGGCACGCGAGACGCAATGCGTGTTGTGTGGCACATGTCGCGATAGTGAAAGCTGGAGGCCGCGATGCGTCGTAATGATGCCTCCACGAACCTAAATTGTTTGGATAATCACTCTTACGCAGCAGCATTTAAAGGGGAAGCGGCCAGTCTTAGCACAAAATTTATATTACAAACGCCATTTCTTTTTTATCAATCTCTGTATATTACTGTAAATTAACTTTAAAGCAAGATTAATACAGGTATAAATGCAATGCAGGTTACAAATTGATATCACAAACAGCTTAAAAAAATCGTTAAATTTATTTATTTCTGCCAAGACCGGGCGCTGCCTCTTTAAGTAACAACTTTTGTTAACTTGACCACAGCCGCCTGTCAACACGAAAATATTTTTTTCTTTTCTTTGACCCCATTCACAACAGAATACTAGCTACTCAAGAACGTCTCTGAAAAATCACGCTAAAGGCATAACAATCCAAGCAACAATACACAAGTATTATTTTACACTTCATCCATTTACGACGACACAACACAAGGAAGTAAACCTATTCACATTATGTCTTTTATGCCTTTCAATGAAGATGTAGGTATTGTATAATGTCAAATGCACAATATGCGCAAAAACTTACAATAATATAAATTCTGTGTAGGCGAACTAGGAACAGATTTCAATAGATACCATAAATACATGAAGTGTTTTATGAAACACTTGTTTTGTGTTTTCGCATGGCATTATTACATTTTGTAGAGCTCGTCGTATGTACCAGTTATACTTCTTTTTAGGGTTCCGTACCCAAAGGGTATCCTATTGCTGAGACTTCGCTGTCCGTCCGTCCGTCCATCCGTCTGTCACAAGGCTGTATCTCATGAACCGTGATAGTTGAGAGTTGAAATTTTCACAGATGATGTATTTTGGTTGCCGCTATAACAACAAATACTAAAAAACAGAATAAAAAAATATTTAAGGGGGCTCCCATACAACAAACGTGATTTTTTTGCCGTTTTAATAGATAATGGTACGGAACCCTTCGTGCGTGAGTCCGACTCGCACTTGGCCGGATTTTTTTACCAAATGAATGAAATGATGAAATTTAATTTATTAGCGGGTATTTCAGCTAGTGTCTAGTAATTAATAGCAAGAGCAAATTCAATTAATACACATTATAAATAAAATGGGTGATGAACGTGATAGAGATAGCGGATCCAGTTGTACTTAAGTGTCTGTTAACACATTGGATGCTAGGCCAGTTTTCGAGTACTTTCAAACTGTGCGCAGCCAGGTTGATCAAGCTCAGTGGGGTTCTTTTTGATGGTACGTACCGAGTAAAATAGCACGATTTTGTCGCCCGAATAGGCAGAAAGATACTCACAAGAGTTTTAAAACCTAGTGTAGCAGCCACCGTGTTAATCCGTGAGTTGCATAATACAAGTGTATTTATCATGTAATAATTAAATATGCATCATAATAATTATTACATAAAACATTATTTATACTTGTGGGAAAATACACGCATATCTCAATGGTAATTTTAATAAATTATCACATTTTTATTACCTTGTTATATAATCGTAGGTCAAGTAAGTGAACAAAAGTGGTCTAATGGTTTGAACGTAGGCCGTTTGGCTCAGTGCACCGAGAGGTTGCGGGTTCGATTCCCGCGAGGGGCAAATTTCAAATATGGCCTTTTCGAAATTTTCCCTGGTCTGGGTGTGACTGGGATCGCCCCATAGAGATTTTATAACGGAGATGGCATTTCGAGCAACGCTGCGGTATTTTTTTCTGATTTATCTGACTCCGCCATCTTTGTTTTCCCATATATTGTTTCCGTATGAGATACATGAGATAACAACAATGTCGGGAAAATCGCCGCAGAGCTATACGAAGAGTGGAGTCGGTATGGGTACTCTAGATACTCTTTGGATCGCCCCCAGTTCTTTGTATGGTACCCACAGTACACGCTTTGCTTAGTTTGTGAACATACGATGAGTATGTGTTGTCTGGTGATATAATTATAACTATTGAAATCCTGGGTAAACTTTACGATATGATTAGATAGGAATGGAATAAGATTAAGTTATTTTAGTGTCAAGTAATTTAAGTACATCTATAAGTACGAATAAATAAAATTGGAGTGTCTGTTTGTAATATCTAAATAGCATTATTTTAACAAATGCATGAAAGTATTTACGATACCTATAACGAAAATGCAATTTTTAAGGTTCCGTACCCAAACCAAATTACTAAGACCCTATTACTAAGACTTCGCTGTCCGTCCGTCCGTTCGTCCGTCCGTCTGTCACCAGGCCGTATCTCTTGAACCGTGTTAGTTGGATAGTTGAAATTTTCACAGATGATGTATTTCTGTTGCCGCTAAATAAACAAACAAACTAAAAAACAGAATAAAATAAATATTTAAGGGGGCTCCCATACAACAAACGTGTTTTTTTTACGGTTTTTATAGTCTGTCTGTCTTTGTTCCGGGCTTCCAAACGGGTGAACAGATTTCAACGGGACTTCACTGGCAGATAGCTGATGTTCCAAGGCGTAACTTAGGCTACTTTTATTTTAGAAAAAGCATTAGGGTACCGCGGAATGAACATAAAATCATAATTTCCGGGAAATCTCCCTAAAGTCCACACGGGCGAAGTCGCGGGCACAGCTAGTAATATTATAAATAAAATAATGACTATGTACCTATTTAATTCAGACGCACGAAATGAAACCAATTACCTTAAAAGTATAACGTTAGCCATGTTTTATTATAATCAATCTTAAATACTCCCTTCCACGGTTGTAAGTCAAATAGGCATCTTCAAGCATCTAGGTGCACTGGTAAAACCACCAATTTGTTTAACGGAGCGGTTGATTTGAGATAACCATTAATTTTAACCTGACGTTAGAAAAAAAATCGATTACAGCGATGAGCACCTGATGTGTCATGATCTCATTTTAGTGTAAAAAGTTTTATTAGTACAAAAAAGCTATACTTGAACTATTAAATTAATTACCCCGTCGGTATACCGGATTCGGTTTTTGTTTGCAATCTGAATCTCAGATCATCGCGATGACGAACCTCATAATCATTCCATCTCTTTTTTCATCAATAATTTGCCAAAAAGACTAAATCGCGATAATGGATCGCTTGCTTTACCCATTAGGTATATGCTAGATACTTCATTCATGCTGGTTTTTTTGGGGCTGGACTAAACTATATTCATCTAATGTGTTACCGTCCTCCTCTGGTCGTAATGTCTATGAGTGAGACAGCAATATTTTTATTTGCACTAAATTACGAATAAACTTAGTACGACAAGTACTAAGTTTATTCGTAGTTTAGCGCAAACATTATCAGCACCCATTACCACAATCTTGCGGTATTTATTATTTTATATAATAGCTGAGCCCTAATTATTTACCCCAATTGAAAGTATCTGCCAGTAAAAGTCTTGTCAAAATCAGCCGTATGTAAGGGAGTTTACCTCAAACAAACGGCTACACACATTTTAAAATTGCGCCTTCGTTATAAGTAGCATATATATAACAACTTTCATTTGCATTTAGTAAAAAGCTATTACTTTGACATTACAAGCAGACACTTGAATTTTATTTATTTCTATTGATAACAGTAAACTAAATTTGATAGCATAAAAATATACTTAGATTAGTATGATAAAGGTTGATGCCAAAATAATCTGCATTATTATCTACTTAATTACGCCTTGCAATTGTGAACAAATAAATAAAAATGTAAATCTTATCCATCTAAATGTTCGTTATCTACTATAACTAGCATAGATGTGACTTTTTAAGTGACATTTTATTAAGAAACAGTTCATTGCACGAGCCCTGTATAAAACTATGATAATAAATTAATACAATATGCATCACCTTAAATGACATCTCTCGTTGTATTTTTTTTGGTACCTGCCATCATATATTTATGTAATCACCAAAATGACCTAAGGTGTGCTTCAAATCCAGTCCGCCATACCGCCATAATTTAATTAAAATAAAAGGTATAAATCAAAGATAATTAATAAAAATCACATATTATATATCAATCACACTTGGAATATTTAATTAAAGATCTACTTAATCGACAATTTATCTTTGTCTGAAATCAGCCAGTTATCTATGTTTGGATCACATATCTCTTGTCTTGCGAATATTTTGAGAGGGAAAGATTAATGAGAACTCGATGTTGTGTACCTATATGCAAATAATTCACATACATGATGTTTAAGAACTTTATAAAATAATACTACACATTACTATACTACTACTACATTGTACAATATTGTACAATACTACTACATTGTACAAGGTATCGAATACGCAACGCAAAGTTATAAATATTTGACCGAAATACAAATATAATTTTGAATTTGTTATTGCCGCCACATGTAAAATATTGGGTTCTATGCAAAATGTTCTCGTATTTTTATATTATTAGCTGTAGACCCTCGTAAATGTAATTTATAAGGTTTTCTGGGCTTATGAAAGAACGCAAGGCCATAACACATTAGTTACAACGCCTGTAACTTAGAAACAACGATAATTAGGTATCAACTATTCACTAGGCATCTGCTGTTGTAGCATGTGCGCTAAGACTAGACTTATGTCATGGAATTCGTTGACGTTGTATCTTTCTCTCGTATGAAAAATGACAGAGAGCGAGTGAGCGAATCCGTGGCAGAGGTCTTGTCTTGACATGCGTGCATGTACCTATATGGTCTTAGATTATTATTTCGAAGTTCCGATACACCCTGTATATAGCCATTCACGGTTTTACACTACATTTGTTTTCACCGCATGACTCCTTCAGTCACGGAGTTTGGTATCTCAAGCTCCCCTCGAATTTGGGCCAGACCAAGAATCCGTGAGTTGCGACACGCATTGCACATACAACATGTAAATATTGCATTCGCTCTTCACGTATGCAGCTACCTATTGGCTTAGAAAATAAAATGAAATGTTAGAAATGTTTTATCTGTAACGATAAAAATCATTTTGGGTGGAAAAAAAAATCTTGTTCTAAATACTTACTATGGCGTTTTGCGAAACCAGGATGACAAAATTAGTACCCAAGATACATAATTATTTTACTGAAAAAATCCATATCCCAGACTATGGAAAGGTATGGGTATCATACCCTTGTATGGTACCCATAGCTTTTCTTTGCCAGTCCATTGACTGGGGTCGTTTCCATTTATACCCAAACCAGGGCAAATTCCAAAAAGGCCATTTCCGAAATTTGTCACTGATGGACCCTCATCAATCGATTCATCTGTGGCGACATCTATTTCACCACATACGAACTAAATCCTGCATCGCGCAATTAAAAGTTATCCGAGCGAATGAACATATATACAAGAACCCGACAACAACCTATGGGCAGTAGCCCACCAGACACAACACCCGTCTGGTCGAAGGATCCTCCCGACTCAATGGTAGATGAGGAACTTTACACCCTGTTCCTCACCTCGCCAAACATCAACCACCGGGATCAGTGAGCCGAGTAGCCTACGCACAGACTACTAACCTAACCGTTGTCAAGATTATATGTATGTAATACAAACATGTTACCTATTGCGATAATTTTCTTCAATGACACACATCTGGTTACATATAGCTAACCCACTTGTATCGGCTGTCAGCACCTGAGCCTCGTGAACTAGCATTCATAAATTAATCCACGCTTATTTTGCTCGATACATTCTTGAATCTGCGATTGCGGTTAAAATGCCAAGTATGTTGGCAACTAAATTAATGTGACCTAATGGAAATACATTTAGCCGGTGCAGGTGTACATTTCAGACCTAGGTCCATAGGGGCGTCAATACGCTCGTGCCCAAGTTTGCCAATACCAAAACAGACTTTGTACTAAAGTACATAAAGTTTAAATTTGTAAGGTAAAAGCCACACGACCACGCGTGAATAGTTAGTGGCGACATCGATGATATTTCGTAGAAAAATAGTTTTTTCACTAGAATGTTTATGGTACAGGTAAAAAGTTTATCACGCGAATTTTGACGCACCTGTGAGTCCCGGGGATTTGTTTTATTTTCCTTTTTATGATCTGATTGTTTTCTATCTTATTGAAACAGTTTTTTTGTAGTCAAATATAAATGTTCTTCTTTAAGTTATTTTTTATGTATTGTTTTTTTTAAACTTAGGCCAAATCAGGTGTATAATCAGCTTTTGAACTATCTTTAATATTTGTATTCACATAACGAAGAGAACAAAGATAAACATAACATAGCCACCTCACTGATCAAACTAAGGTTGGCAAAGCAAATAAAAATAATGTGTTAATATTAAGTTTTCTTTAATTGACCAATCGAAATTCCGACTTTACTTAATGATTGCAGATACTATCCATAACGAAGGGTAGCGTGCTTATTATTTATGCATTATGAAAATTGTAGATCTGTGGTCGATATCTGATTAGATCAATATCAGCATGTAACTGGTTCTACGTTTATACACGCCCTGTTTGCACTTGCACCCGTACTCTCTCTCGAGCTTTCAACATGGCGATATTGTCAGCAGTCGACACTGTCGCATTCCTAATTCGAATTACGAAACCAAAGCGCCCACGGGTGCAAACGAAACACGAGTACGATCTGACGTATCTGTCACACCCACCAGCTGTCAAAAACTGGGCTACTGACAGATTCGTTTATCTCAATTATCGATCCTTTTGTTCCCAACCTTTCACTGTCTCGATCTCTTCTTGATAGTGTTATAATTTCATTCGTCAGTATCAAATCTATCACGACTGAAATATTTATGAAGTCGAATTCTAATTTGATTTTACTTGGTAAATGGGTTATCTACAGACAACCTATAAGTAATCTAAGAATTGTCTTTACAATCAGTTGAGTGTCAGTTCCTTAGGGAGGAAAATAGGACTGTGTTAGCACAGTCCTCTTATCCTCGTACGATAGATGAATAAATCTGCACGCAAATTCTAAAATTGAAACCAAGACATCAATAAAACATTACTCCGTCGATTACCACGAACACGCAATATTATTTACAATCATCGGTTAACCTTTCGTTAGAAGTCCAGCGCTGGCCTTTTACAAAAGTAACGGGTGTGATTTATTTATTAACTTCGTTCATTTAATAGATCACTTGCACTATAATACTTGTATCATAAAAATGATTTATAAAATTTTAAATGGGAGCTTTGATTAAAGCCCTACCTACATCATTGTCTTTGCATTAAAGACAGTGCATAGTCAACGCACAAAATGGTAGGCCTTCCTTGTACTCCTTCTGAATTCATATAATAATTTTAGAAAGGCCGGCCGGATACGTATACCATTTGGCGTTCCTTAACTTGCATTCTTATTGTATTGCATTTATTTTGAACTCCGATTATTAATTCGGAATTCCGAGAAACATTCCGCCCGTACATATCAAGCTTTAACAGTTTATAAAACAAACGCCCAGCTTACTTTATTAGGACATCAAGAATTATGACAGGTAACCAATATAAGGCTCGTTCCAGCAGAGGATAATTCGATCAATATTTGTCCTATAATTTAGACTTATTCTGTCGCCTTAACGGACTAATATATGCCGATCTAATCATACCAATACCAAAGATAGAGACGGCTATTTCAAGCACTAACCGCAAACATACATAGCGCCTTGGGAGGTATATTCCAAGGCATATTTAATGAACTTATTCTGTTTTTTACTGGTTATACGTAAAAAGCAATCTAATTTAAGCCACAAGTTAAAAAAAAGTATAGTTCATTGCAAAAATCATGTTGTAATTAAAATAGAATCATACAAGCTAGTCTATTGACATTTAATATTGATTTCGCAACAATCATTGCAATTTTAATTGCTCATAAAACAAGCATGCTACAAAAAATGCGTACACGCAGGTGTCCAAGCAACGAGTTGTCTGTTTCAATGTAAAGTTCGATGATTTATTACATACAGTACGTAATATGTTAGTTCGCTCACTGACTTAGGCGTATTGTTATTTTATACATGAGCGATTTGTCCATTCAATTCTAATGCAATAAGTACCTAGGTCTTTCATGACATATCTCTTATGGGCATAATAACGTTGTCATTTTATTTGTGATTTATTACCACTTATTCCAAGTTTGGATATAGGATACAATTTAATATACTGCTCTAATTTTACGTCATTAAAACCGTCCTTCATTTTTACAAACTTTAATCTTATTAAACTTTTTGGTATGCTCCCGAAAATTTGGCTTTCAATTTAAGACGCACGTCTATTTATTTGTTAAGATTTCGTAAGCTGTCAAGTAAACACTTCGAACATTACATTTATTCGGCATGTTAGAGTTTACGACAAACACCTGATTTTATTGTAAACTTTCCACTGGAAATGGAACTATAATATCATAACGTAAAGGTTCTCATTTACGATACATCTCGGCTATTATAGAGCAAGGTCTCGATCGGAACGCACGCGCTCTGCAAAAACGACCCGCAGACACATGTCCACTTTGTATGCGTATAACTGCCTCGAATAAGCGTTAATTAACCATGTTAACCAATCAAAATTCCTGGCTGTATCTTGCATAACATTATCGACCCACCCACCGAGATCAATACTTTCGGTTTTATGCGAATATTTGGTGTAAACATTATGTACGAGTAAGCCATCACATTAAATTAAGGTCACTGCGTTAACGCGAAATTACCTATATGGGTATCTTAATTCGTGAAATTGCCCCTAGAGTCGTTTTATGAACTCTTATTACAAATTTCACGTTAATGGATTGAATTTAAGATCAGTTAAAATGGCGCTCTAGGTTTGATGAGACTTAAACCAAATTATTACGAGCTTTTTCTATCTTTTGACATCTAAATTAAATTATATTTGTATTTAAATATCACTATTAATTTGCAGTATTAAATATACTGCAATTTAAATAGTTCTACTAATACAATTGAATTACACAACTTTATTTAAATATCATGTAAATTTATGAAGATTGTACTAACAATGTGTCTTTGTTTTCAGAGGTGTACTACGAGAAACAACGCTACGATGGCTGGTTCAACAATAGAGCCTACCCTGATTGGGGATCAGTTAGTGAGTACTAATTTACTGTTGAAGAATAATTAATTGGTGCAAAGCAGTAAAGTTGTCCGTGTCTATAAATACAGAACCCCAATACCATAAACTTGATAAAAGGGTAAATGGACACTATTGTTGTGATGACACTGTAATGAAGATGTTGTGACATCGTCCTTTATATATTTTTTTTGCCTTAAAACACGAATCAATTCGGTAGTTAAATTGATAGTGATAAAAGCCAGATTCTGTAGAGATCAAGTTAAGCGTATTGGTGTCCTTTTTAGGGCCATAATCTTCGAGCAAGACGGCAATATATTAAGTGCTGTCAAATATAGTTTAGTTGCATATATATACTTAGACAATTAATAAGAATTCCCTTAGAAAAATGGTACGAAAAAAAAATTTAAATCAAATAGCAATAAAGCTTTGTATTATGGACTAATCCAGTCGAATCACGATAAGCTCAGTCAATTGTCACAACATGAGCAAACAATACAAGTTACATCAGACGTGAATATCAGGTTATCCACTCTCCAAAAATCAACCTCTTTGTCAGCTGTCATTGTTCCAGCTGACGTCAATCAAGACCAATTTGGTTTAGCGGTTTGATTTATCGAGTTAGCCTTGCTTTAATCTCTCCACCACATGCATTATACTCATGAATGGCTTAAGTAGCTCGGATACTCAAGCCCAGAACACACAAAGGCGTCCAAACGTCCGCGTCAAAAATTCTGCCACTACTAAATCGGTTTGTTTTGACTCATTAAAAAGAATAGTAAATAAACGCGATAAAATCCGTAAAATAGTTTAATTTCAATGTATAGTATTCGCGTAAATATTAGAAAACAATATCATTAAAAAGAGCTAACTTTTGGGCGATATTGACTTATACACATATTTGTAATCAGCATTTTTTTCTGCGTCGAATAGGTCTGCTCTCCCGTAAAGTTATGTACGGAAGAGCATATAGCTAGAGCAAATAGCCTTCCACCCTATAGTTCCTATAGTCCATGGGCTATAGTCAACTACGCTGGCCCAGTGCGGGTTGATGAACTTCTCACGCCTTTCTATAGACGTGTAGGTTTCCTCACCGTGTGTTCCTTCACCGTTTCATAGCAAGTGGTAATTTCGGATGAAAATGTGATTCGCACATAAGCCCAGAGATGTGAGCCAGGGTTTGAACCTGTACACGTTGAAAGGCGTACGTTCGACCAGTCGGCTACCACTGCTTTCAATTCATTTTGGTATTGTCAAACATTTTGACGCTCGCGTCTTAATGCCCCAGTGTGCACGGGGCCTTAAGCGTATTTGTGGTCATTAACATTTGATATACTTACTTAATGGGGTTGTTGAAACAATTATATTTCCAATAGATTAGCAGATTAAAAAGAACTCGTATTATATACATTTAAAATATCTACATTTTACACACAAGACTCTTAAGTAACTGTAAAGTAAAATGATTTAAACAAATTGATCTTCCGCTTTGATTAAATAATAATTTAACTACCACAATCAGATATGTAATATTCGTATAAATGACTTTATAACTCTTTTAAAGTCGACCAAAGAACATAATATAAATCTTTATTACACTTGGTCGTAAAAGTTTATTATGCCTTTTAAGTGACATTATGTAGTAAGTACTCATATATTAAATAATTTTATTATTACGTCTACTGACGCTTAAACTCATTAGTAATATAGAAAGCAGACAGTTTTCAGACGCTGTTTTTACTTTAGATTATAATGAAATATTGCAAATATGTTTACCTACTTTCACTGTAAATACGTGGGACAAAACATTTAAAAACCGGCTAAGTGCGAGTCGGACTCGCGCACGAAGGGTTCCGTACCATTATCTATAAAAACGGCAAAAGAATCACGTTTGTTGTATGGGAGCCCCCTTAAATATTTATTTTATTCTGTGTTTAGTATTTGTTGTTATAGCGGCGGCAGAAATACATCATCTGTGAAAACTTCAACTTTCTAAATAACACGGTTCATGAGATACAGCCTGGTGACGGACGGATAGACGGACGGACGGACAGCGAAGTCTCAGTAATAGGGTTTCCGTTTTACCCTTTGCGTACGGAACCCTAAAAAAGTCATTACATTATTTTTCTGAATACAATGGGTGTCACGCAGGATGTATACGGATCTCTTGGTTTATCTTACACAAACATATTCATTGTTTCTTGATACTTTACCGAAAAAATCATCAACGTCAATAAAGTACATAATTTTTTGACAACTTGAAAATATATTAGATAACAGTAAGACAGTCAGTGCCGTGTGGAGTCCGGCATAGAATAGCTCCAACCCAACTCTTCCCGCGGGTGTCGTACAAGGCGACTAAGGGATTATTAACTCGCGCTTCGGTGGGCAGCAGCGCCGTGAGCCCAACACCATCCTTAAACTGCGATCGCCAACCCGCATGCCAAGCGTAGCGATTATGGCAAAACCCCCCATGACAGACACAAATACGAATCGGCCCCCAGTCTCCGGTAGCGCCGCCGCTCCTGGCTTTGGTAGTGGTCAGGTCAGTGGCGGAGCAGGGGGTGCTAAGAATCCCCGGAGGAAAGCCAGCTACCATCGACGACAACTGGCCCTGGCAACTTATAACGCACGCACTTTAAGGACCGACGAGAAGATACACGAACTAGAAGACGCCATAGAGAGAGTTCGCTGGGACGTATTGGGCTTATCCGAAGTCCGAAGAGAGGGTGAGGACACGATAATCCTGAAGTCAGGCAACCTTTTCTATTATCGAGAGGGCGACCAACTGTCCCAAGGTGGTGTCGGGTTTATCGTCCACAAGAACCTCGTTAACAACGTGATCTGCGTTGGGAGTGTGTCGACGAGGGTGGCGTACCTCATACTCAGAATCACCGGGCGATATTCGCTGAAGGTGATACAGGTTTACGCGCCAACGTCGACACACCCCGACACGGAAGTGGAGACTATGTATGAGGACATATCCAGAGCCATACATACGTCCGAGACCCACTACACGGTGTTGATGGGGGACTTTAATGCGAAGCTGGGCAAACAGAGCGGCAACGAGATGAGAGTGGGGCAATTTGGTATCGGGCAGCGAAACCCACGGGGTCAACAGCTGGTTGACTTCTTGGAAAGAAAGGGGCTCTATGTCATGAACTCTTTTTTCAAGAAGAAACCCCACAGAAAGTGGACCTGGATGAGCCCCGATGGTTCCATTAAAAATGAGATCGACTTCATCATTTCCAGCAAAAAGCAGATATTCAGCGATGTCTCTGTGATCAACAGGGTTAAAACCGGCAGTGATCACCGCATGGTTAGAGGTACGTTGAATCTGAGTCCTGCACTTGAGCGATCGAAATTGATGAAGTCGACGCTCCGTCCAACCCCTGCCGATATCCAAAACCCCGAGCACTTTCAGCTCGAACTTCAAAACCGCTTCGAATGCCTAGCAGACTGCACATCTGTGGACGAGACCAACAGCGGGCTAGTGGAAACCGTCCGTGCCATCGGAGCTAAGTTTTGCAGACCACGACGCACCGATAGAACCAAGAAGATCTCGACTGGAACTCTCAAACTTTTGGACGAAAGACGCGAAATGATACTGCAGTCTTCGGCTGACATGTCGGTTTACAGGCGCCTCAATAGACAAATATCTAAATCCCTCAGGCGCGACATTCGGCAATTTAATACAAACTGTATTAAAGATGCCATCGAGCGTAACAAAGGCTCAAAAGTATTTGCGAGGAATTTGTCTATTGGGCAAAGCCAAATGACGAACCTGAAGACCGACACTGGCAGTGTCGTTTCGTCCAAACCCGAGATTATGAGAGAAGTCGAGAAGTTCTATGGACGGTTATACACGTCAGCACAAAGGCCCGCCATTAGCCCAGATGCAGACCCAAGAGCTAGATTAACCCGACACCACACCGAAGATATCCCGGACGTTAGCTTATACGAAATCAGAATGGCTCTGAAACAGCTTAAAAACAACAAGGCACCGGGCGATGACGGAATCACTACTGAACTTCTGAGAGCGGGTGGAAAACCGGTACTTAAGGTCCTCCAGAAATTGTTCAATTCCGTCATTCTCGAGGGTACAACGCCTGAAGCATGGAACAAAAGCGTGGTGGTACTGTTCTTCAAGAAAGGTGATAAAACCCTGTTGAAGAACTACCGACCCATCTCGCTTCTGAGCCATGTTTATAAGCTGTTCTCCAGAGTCATTACGAATCGTCTCGCACGTAGGTTCGACGAATTTCAGCCACCCGAGCAAGCCGGGTTTCGGAAGACCTTTAGCACCATAGACCACATACATACGCTGCGGCAGGTTATACAGAAGACGGAGGAGTATAACCGGCCACTATGCTTGGCGTTTGTGGACTATGAAAAAGCCTTCGATTCCATAGAGACGTGGGCTGTGGTTCAGTCCCTCCAGCGATGTCGCATCGACCACCGATACATCGAAGCGCTGAAGTGTTTGTATAGGAACGCCACCATGTCAGTCCGAATCCAGGACCAGAGCTCAGAGCCTATCCCATTGCAGCGAGGAGTAAGACAAGGAGACGTTATCTCTCCGAAATTGTTTACCGCTGCATTGGAAGATTGCTTCAAGCTGCTGAATTGGGATGGACTTGGCATCAATATCAACGGCGAGCACCTTACTAACCTTCGGTTTGCAGATGACGTCGTGGTCATAGCGGAGTCGCTAGAGGAACTGAACTCTATGCTCGGTGATCTCAACAGAGTTTCTCAACAGGTAGGTCTTAAAATGAACATGGATAAGACGAAAATCATGTCGAATGTCCATGTCGCACCTCACCCAATAGTCGTTGGGAACACTACTCTCGAAGTTGTCGACGAGTACTTATACCTGGGACACACGGTCCGATTAGGTAGATCCAACTTCGAGAAGGAGGTCACTCGACGAATCCAACTCGGCTGGGCAGCGTTCGGGAAACTGCGTCACATCTTCTCGTCCGATATTCCTCAGTGCCTGAAGACAAAAGTCTTCGAACAGTGTGTGTTGCCAGTGATGACGTACGGATCCGAGACGTGGTCGCTCACAATGGGACTCATAAGACGGCTCAGAGTCACTCAACGTGCAATGGAGCGAGCTATGCTGGGAGTTTCACTGCGCGATAGAATCAGAAATGAGGACATCCGCAGAAGAACCAAGGTTACAGACATAGCTCGAAGGGTTGCACGTTTGAAGTGGCAATGGGCCGGACACATTGCCCGGAGAACGGATGGCCGTTGGGGCATCAAAGTCCTAGAGTGGCGGCCACGAACAGGCAAGCGGAATGTGGGACGACCCCCGACCAGATGGACGGACGACCTCACCAGGGTCGCCGGGAGTCGATGGGCGCATAAAGCCCAAGAACGTAATCTGTGGCGATCTATGGGGGAGGCCTATGTTCAGCAGTGGACGTCTCTGGCTGATAGATAGATAGATAGATAGAAGACAGTCAGTAACAGAATTTATGGTAACTTGACTTCACGCAAGTGGGAACCGCTTTTTCTTACTTTTTGTTTCAGTAAGTATCAGTTACGTAAATTTCATAACTTGTTACTTATTTTAAAAATATTTAAATGCAAATTAACTTATTATCGATATATCTGTAGCACGATCTATGTTATTAAAATATCTGTATATGTAGCATATATTATAAATACTCATTAATTAAAATGGAAATAAATACTGTATTAGAGATGTAAATAATTATTTACATGTGTTGGATAGATAACATGGCTCACTCAATTAAGCATATTTGTAATGTATGTTATGTTCACTTTAAAAAAACATATTACATAATTTATTACATGTATTTTAATTTAAACGGAATCTTAACATGTAGATGAATGATGATGATGAAAAATGTGCATGAAAATTTTATATTTTGAAATTACTACAATTCTTATTTGAATTCAAAATTATTGCGGTGGTATTCAAAAGCCCGCCACCTAAAAGACATCAACGCGTTCGTATATAACGTGTCTCTTAAATCGACGACGGGTTACCGATGAAGTGACTGATGCGCCATATTGGGTGATGCAATCAGCGAATTTTTGTCCGTCTTTTAAGTTGGGTTTCGTGTAAAGTTACTAAAATTTGCACTTAAGTCGCCTTTTAATAGTCGATATGTTATCTTTCACCTAAACATAATATTTACTAACTTTATTTTTGAATGCAATAGATAACTATATATTAAAATCGATAATGATTTTAATATTATCAAGGTTAAAGACACTATGTATTTACATCATAACATTTTCAAAAAAATCTGCAAGCAAGGAATATTTTTAAAGTCTTACAATTTATGCTAGGCTAAAACACATCAGTGGAAAACAATCTAATTCGGTCGTAGTTGAAACTTAAGTCTACAACGCGTAGTGAGCGGTCCGTTTCTATTACAACTTCGACCTCTTGCATAAAGCGGTCAACTCGTGAATCAAATATAGCATAGATAACACGGCTCGATAAATACCTTATTAATTTGTCATCCACGACTATTACGAAACCCTATAGATGGCTATTGACAGGTGGCTCTAAAGTGTATATTTACTATATCGAACTTCTAATCATACATAAGAAACACATCTACATGTTTAGATTCCGTTTAAATTAAAATACATGTAATACATTATGTAATATGTTTTTTTAAAGTGAATATAACATACATTACAAATATGCTTAATTGAGTGAGCCATGTTATCTATCCAACACATGTAAATAATTATTTACAACTCTAATACAGTATTTAGTTCCTTATATATTTTCAATTTTATAGTAGGTATTCTTAAGTCTTTAATTACTATCTATTTACCATGACCCTAGCATAATAGGATATTCGTTTTATGCTTCTAAAGTTAACCATCTCAATCTGTAAAATGATTTTCAACTGATAATGCTCGAAGAACGTACGTGAATCGAATCCCACGTCCTCTTTCCCATATTTATATAGTTTTAATTTAATGAGAATACTTTGCTCCACTTACAAACGCCGTAACTTCGTAATTCGAGTATAATTCACAATAAATGAGTTCAAAACTATACTGTTTATGATACTGTCTATAATATATTTTCAATTTTAAAATATTCTGTGAATGGCAATAAATAAAACTACTTAAAAATAGGCTTATTAAAATAACTATTAAAAAATACATACAGAGTACTTTATTGCCGAATCGTGAGCGATTTATATAATGGAGTACTGATAATCGTGCTATAATAATAATGACGAGAGTTAACGATAACAGAGGGGTTATTTGTGCGCAAGAAGATCACTCCTCGCCCCTAATTCATCGCTCATGCAAAGCGGACTGAGAGTTACAACAGCCACGACACGTTACACCCATTTGGTTGGGAATTGCGCATGCATTCAAATCTCGTTGACTACCCATTTCTTAGATGTACCTATGTATCAAACCTAAACCTAAACCTATGTATCAAAAGTATTTTAAACATAAATTACGTATTTGTGCCATGGAGCCAAAGCGTTAAAAAAAATATTTTAAAAAATGAGCCCAAAATTAATTGCCTCCACTTGTGACAAAAGGGCTGGCACTTTCTTTGCTCAACCAATAGGATTTGCTATTTAACGAAGAAATGCAGCCAGCGTTCTTGCCACCATCCCACGCGAATCAAGTCTTTTTAATTGATATTTTTTTATATTTTCTCATTTTTTTAGATATTAATGTAAAAAGTTAGGTATTCATTTGACCAAATTTTAATTTGTACATTATTATAACTTTGTCTTTAATCTAATTAGAAGTAACTAAGATTCAGTCAATTTCACATTTCATCCGGTCATTACTTTTGACGTCAATTACGTTCACTCACCTATATGATCATACAAGTCAAGTCGTCTTTCCATGTCAGCCAAATTAGGTACCTGTGAAATTTTAGTTTAATTTTAAATTCGAACTAGTCGAGAATAAACAAGTACATTGATTTGAGATATACTGGATTTTTTTTAGTTTGATCTTAACTATTACGGATCTATTCATACGTTGAATCTGGCTTCCTGATAATTGCGTAGGTGTTCTCAGTGGTTGAAAATTTACGTAAATAATGTACTTAAATCGCACTTCCTTAATTATCAGACAGCCGGCTTGACCGTGTGTATAGAGCTTGATCGGCTTTGGAATTAAGCATAAAATCCTATAATTTTATTATTAGCATGTATAATGAGTGGATCATTATTACATCCTTCGTACAAAAACTATACAATACGGCGGCTACTTTAATATACACAAATCGTGACTGACCATGCAATTAGTGTAAAAACTTATTGAGAGGTTACTTAAATACAACATTTAATTGGCAACCGCTCAATATAAATAATATAATAAACTCATGCAGGATATCGCACACGCAGAGAAAACACGTTAATAAAATCAGGCATACGATACCTAATAATGTCACTAACATGACTCGTTGAGATATTACTTTTTTTATGCAGTAGGTACTTCTCAAGGATTTCTTTCAGTTACAGGTAATTTGTTGCTCATAATCATCATAACATTATAATAAATAAGTATTTATTGCCTTCTAAATAGGTATAGAGTAGTTACATACCTAATCAAATTAATATTTTGAATACTTTATTTCAAATCACAACTATTTACAATTTAAAGGAAAAAAATAATAAATTAAACAGATCAAAATTAAAAGAACATATTTACAGAAAATGTACTTGTGCCAAACCGCTGTCGCTTGGCAATGTTCCCAGAAGGCTGGCAGCATTGCCACGTTGAATGGCACTCCAGTCCTCTGGTCACCGGTTGCATCAACCAACTTCATAATTTATTTGTGCGTAATGAACAACAATATTACAATTTACTGAAGTAAATATATGTTCCGAAAATAAGACGAGCTATCCTGATAACCGAGAGGTTCTTGCTTTCATCCCCACCTTATCATTAACTAGTTTAGTTCCAGTTTTTGTTATTATTTTGGGAAACACTGAGCCAGTAGATCATATTATGAGGCCAATAAGGGCGTATGGCTTAGTTGGAGGAGCTACTATTAATGCGATAACTCCACATTTGCATTTAAACAAAACTACTTATTTTTGCTCACATAGAATATTTTTATTACAAAAATATCAAATGAAACTTCACAAACACCTGTGTTTTCTGTGTAGCATATTATTACAGTCTAACATTTTTTTATTAAACTTGTACAATTTAAAGTCACATAACACTGCATGCTCCAATTGTAGCGAGTGTCGCCCGCCAGTTAGCAACATGTATCATATATTAAATCTGGTTTGTTATATGCTACTTATAGAAAACTGGTATTAATTTTGGCACCAATACTTAAGTACATATTAATTCTCCACGGCTATTTATAAAGACGGCTGATGATTCATAAGTTTATTTTAGTGTTTTACAGGGCTGGGTAATTACGTTTACGTTGGCATAAAAATACATAGTGAATTTCTAAATTATTGTGTTTTAGTTAAAATGTAAAAAGGGATAAAATAAAGTAAACTTTATTTACCAAAACAATTACATATAAGTTATAGTCACAGTGGAACCCAACTAGGGTCTGGTCTGTATTTTGGGTTCCCTGAATGAATGAGACCTGGGTTCGATACTGAGTGTCTACCATGGAGATATTATAACGCAGATGGCATTTCGAGTCCGCGCTGCGGTAATTTTTTCTGGTTTAACTGGCTGTGCCATTGTTGTTTTCCGATATAATTGCCGTATACTACAGGTTCATGAGATAACAACAATGGCGGAAAAATCGCCGCAGAGCTGTACGAAGAGTGGAGTCGTTATGGGTACTCTAGATACTCTATGGTATCTACTGACACAATTTATAACAATACCTCATTACTCCGATTTGTTTTGGATCTATATCTGATTCTCATCTGAGAATCAGATATAGATGCAAAAAAGCTGGACTAACTGACATCGGGACTAAATGAAAAATAAGAAAATGATGAGGATTTCACACGACCAATGTCTAAGCATCGATTTTAATAGTAGACGCGCTTATTATTAAAATAATGAAGGCTCTTCAGTATCGGCAAATATAATTATACGAACAGATATTGCTCAATTCAGCAGCTTCAGTTTAATAGAGTGAGCGGCAACGTTCACTTTTAGCTACCTACTAAGCTAAGATAACAACTTTATCTAAAATCACACTTCCAAGAAACAAGCTTGTCAAGCTTATCAGTTGAAATTTGGTAAATGGCATTCGTATCACGGACCGGATATAGAAATAGTCATCAGCCGAAGACTATTCCAATGTACACTCATGAAGAAAACAGAATATAACCTGCACCATACATTGTTTAAATAGCATTTAAGCTATATCTATGTTTATTGTAACAGCTAATAAGGAAATGAAGACCCCTTTCTATTTTACACAAGGAGAATTGCACTTTCATTCTCAACTATATATTTACAATATTATAAATCATAATTAATTAACTCACTTTAGGTCAACTAATTTTAATAAGAGCATGTTCACCGGACAGGTTTGATGAAGGCAAGGTACTGTCAGCAATCACTTTGAATGGTTACTTTACTACATATAGTGACTTTAGTGACATTAAAATAAAAGTACACACTCACTTAAATTAATTCAATTGATGATGTTATTCAAAATACTTGACCATTTCGAAACTATACAAATATTTTTAAGTGGTAAGTTCCTCCTTGTATAAGATAGAGGAGAGTTGGTTTTACGATCGGTCCGTTAACATTTTTCGCAGTAGACGAACATATATCCGCATCGAACGAATCTGATCCCTACGAACGCACACTACAACAAACTTTCAACACACACAAGCTCACGGACAAATATCATTAGAAGCCAGAGAGATTTGGCACGGGGAATCTCTGTTATAGGATAGTCCAGTTTATATAGTCAATGAGTGTACATCACTTTATTAATACGAAGGACAGTCGTCTTCAAAACTTCATATATTTTTATCCATATCATAAAATATTGCAATACCCTTAAAACCATTACCTATTGTCTTTAGGTAGTCGGCTGACGAGAAAGACTCCGGCCTCGTACGCTGATGGAGTGTACATGATGGCGGGAGTGGGCAGGCCTGGAGCCAGGACTCTTTCAAAACTCTTCATGCGAGGGCAAGACGGACTGCCTTCACTCGCAAATAGAACAGCTCTACTGGCGTTTTTTGGTGAGTCATAATAGCTTACTGTGTAGTAGTTCACTTGTGTTGCAACCATACTTATCGTAGATAAGTATGTCTATCGTTGCGAAACGTCTATTACTGTTATCGCTAGTATGTAGTTACAGGGATTTTCCGATGCCTAAAGAGAAAAACCATTCAGTATTTTTGACCTCGATTAAAATATTCAGTTTCTAATTCAAACCTTTGAGTTTCTGGAATGTTGTTCTTCTTAATTTACGTTTTGTTTCAACTAATTTGATTGTTCATAATGCGTTGCTGTTCCTTTAAACTCACCAACGTTTTTTCTTATGGCTTTTAAGCATTCCAAACCGGTACATATATATTGACGGCTTTCATGAAAAAAAGTATGTAGGCCATTCTGACTATTTATAAATCCTTGTATGGACTCTCTTCTTCTAATTTAAGGGCTCGGCCCTTGTCAGTGCATCTGATGAAGTCCCCGCCATCTGGGTCGATCCAGTGCAGCCTTCTTCACCTCCACATACGACATCACACCAACCTTAATAAAAGTGTCATGTCGCATGAGATGGCCTATCATCTTTCCTCTTCTGTTCCTTATTGTCTCTAATAATGTTCTTCGTTCTTGCACTCTTTTCAATACATCCTCGTTTGTTATCATTTCTGTCCAGCTGTATGGACTACGTAAGTAATAATAGATTCATTTTAGCAAAGTTAAGATTACAATGATTTTAAGCACGTATTGTATTTCAGTACTTTGTCCTCAGGTCAAGTGGTAACCGGAGAGATAGTGATGGCATCCGAATCAGGGTGTCCCATCGAGCACCATCGCATACCAGTAGACAAGTGCGACCACATGTATGACCCGGATTGTCAGGGCGCCAAGTACATGCCTTTCCTAAGGGCAGCGTACGACCGCGCCACAGGACAGAGCCCTAATAGCCCTAGAGAACAAGTTGGTACCTATTTATTTTATGACTTATTTAAGAAATCAGTAATCACTAGTTACCTAGTTAGATTTTTGTTATTCGATGATCTCTTGGCTATTACAATGTACGAAAAAATTGGTAGGTACTCAGCCAAGGATCTATATTAAAAGTCGTAAATATTTTTTTTATATTTGCATATGATAATAACAAAGACAACTGACGTTATTCCGTAAAAAACGTCGTGAAATACAAGTTTTCATAACGTCTTATCTATACTATACATATAAGAAGCTAAAAATAAGATTTACCTATCGTCAAAGCAAATTATAAATGTGAGAGGATGTTCTTAACTTGAGGACGCTAATGAATGTCTAAAATATACGTCGACGTCATATCCAAATCATTGTTCTCACATCAAATATTTGCACCGTTTGCAAAAGCAGCTCTAATTACGAAATCACGTCTTGACGTGTAATGTAAACTAAGCCTAACCGCGATGGTCGCTCATTGAAGGCCAAATTCCAAGCAATAAAACTTAATGGCATATAACCCAGATACACCCATCACACGAATGCAGCAACCGCATGCTCAAATACGTCTTACGATTGAGCCTATCGGCCTGAATATACAAAGGAGTGCGAATTCACTGAACTTCTTTGAAAACGTACTCTGTGGCTATTATAAATAAAGATTGAATTTCTGTATCAACAGTCACGCGATTAAATTCATCGATTTGTTGCAAAATTGTCCTTCGTCTGTGAGTTAATACAGTTCATTTAAGTATCGGCAGAAAATTGGTCTCGCGCATTTTGACGCGTCTATTTTAGCAAGGCTTAACCGTAAAACCACTTTAGGAATGTTAATTGATGTTAATTACTGCACTTCGATCACAAGTGTCTAATTCATGTCTAAATCTGGAGGATTTCTTTTATACATGAGTATACCCTGCATCTACTTTTTGTATAACGTTTTTTTTTTATTCGACTTGTAACTTCGCTACAACTACTTTAAAAGACTGTATAGCATGATATTGCAAATGTTTCGCATTTTAATTGCTGGCACTTTTAGTAGGTACACCTCTATTCACGATGCGAAACATTTTAAATCGTAAAAAAATTCAATAGACTTTTTTACATATTTCTTATATGCTGAGCCAAGGAAAAGGATTAATACTTATTTTAAGTTAAGTTGAAACACGCACAAACTTGTTTTGTTTTAAATTCCGATAATATATTCAGTGACTGTTGTCTGTCTACTGTGGTATTATGGAAAAAGTGCCGATCTAACTAAGTACTAAACGGGTATTATTCTTCTTAAAAACTACGTAGCGTTTTTTGGATAGATACTCACCTTTCAAAGTATAAGCAAACATAATAAATACCTAAACCATTGCTCGAGACACCCGATAAAGTTTGAAAGATTAAGCATCAACTTTGTAGCCAAGTCTCAAAGCATCGTTCAGCGCACAACCAAAACTAATTGCCTCCATGCACGATACGGCCGTGAACACGACAGCACACGACATTTTATTGACTTTGTTGCAGATAAACCAAATAACATCGTGGATCGACGGCAGCTTCGTGTACAGCACTAGCGAGGCGTGGGTGAATGCAATGAGGTCATTTCAGGTGCCACCAGCAGCCCCGCCTGCCTCTTTATGTACTTCCCTATGTGTATACTAATATATCCGTTTAATTCTACATACACTTTTATCATAATATTATTTATGTATACCTTCAGTTGTTTAGGCACTAATCAGTATATAGGGTGTATCAGAAGTTCGAAATAATACTTTACGATAAGCATGAGAATCGGGTACACAACTGAATGGTATTTTTTTTTTAAATGAATGAATGAAGAATGTTTTTTCAGCATTTTTTTTACCACCATTATATAATCTAAGCATATGTGTCTATACATTATGTGCTACGCATGGTGTTTCGGCCGCGAAATGTGTTGCCAGTTTATGTCGTCTAGCCTCATTTGATCGATTATTGGAATGCATACTAAAACCTTTGCCAGAGAATGTATTTTCTGCATGAATAATTTTAGTTTAAAGGTACTGTTACGTCATCCTTAATGTTTTAGTTTTTCTTATAAGCTTAGTGAAAGAGACAGTGCAAAACAGTCGCAATAAAACCACCGTGCAAGTAACACCTCTCTCAATTTAATCAGTCCCTACAGTCAAGCTAATCAAAACCTTATACGCAACAACATATGGTCGAAATCGCGCCGGATCAAGACGTCGAACACCCGTGCATTCCTAACAAAAGTATTCCGAGCGGCCGGCTCCCGAGAACAATAGATGCGCCGGGCTTATCTCTAATGACCTGTTGTTTGTGCAGTTTTTAACAAGATTTATAGAAATTATAATATTCAGTGATCAATGAGTGACTACAAATACGCTTATAACTGGACATTATATAGTTTTGCACATTATCTATTGGAACTATGTCAGAGCAAGTGAAGCAAATATTATCGGAACTTGAAGATACTGCATTATTGCTACAAAAGGCACAAACTAACTTGAAAAAATGTCCTAAGCAAAGACTGACAAGAGGATATATAGAAGCCCGTTTGAAAACAATTGAAGAATACTGGAACAAGTTCATAATTGCACATCACCACCTAGTCAAGTATGTACCTAAAGAACAAAGGAATGACATACCGTATTTTGCGAACGAAGATTACTTTATTTTAGAAGACTTATATCTTTGTATTCAAGGCGATTTGAGGGACCTATTGTCAAGTGATGGTAAGAAGACTGCACAAGGCCTCGCAAACCATGAAGAACACGTTAAGTTGCCCCGAATTGTGCTTCCAACATTTTCGGGTGATTACGATGATTGGCCTGCCTTTCAAGACTTATACACGACGTTAGTTCACCAGAAGTCATCCCTGAGCAGTGTACAGAAATTACACTATTTAAAGACTAGCATGACTGGAGAAGCAGCCGCTTTACTCAAACATATCCAGATCACTGAAAGTAATTATAGTCAGGCGTGGCAGTTACTGAAATCAAGATACGGGAATAAACGCCTTATAGTCAACTCTCTTCTCAAGAAGTTATTTATGCAGAAAAAGATACCCACACAGACTGCCAATCATATAAAGACGCTATTGGATACAACCAGTGAATGTATTAATAGCCTGTCTAACCTGAATGTCTCCACGGATTCATGGGATCCATTAATCATATTTCTGGTCAGTCAGAAATTGGACCCTGAGTCGCACCGGGATTGGGAGGAGTATGCCTATAAAGACAATTTAGAGGAATTGCCTAAGTGGACAGATCTTGTAAAGTTTCTAGAAGCTAAATACCGAACCATGGAACTCATTGCACCACCGTCAAGAGAGAGAGTAACCAAAGGCAAGGAATGCGCAGTGCACATGTCCACAGAACCAGTGACACCCAAGCAAAGATGTTGTTTAATATGCAAAGAAAATCATACGATATGTCACTGTAAGGAATTTACGAAGATGCAACCAGCAGAGAGGTGTGAATATATCAAATCTAATAATCTATGTTTTAATTGTCTGGCCCCGGGACACTCAGCAAAAAGATGTCGATTACACATGTCCTGTCGCATATGTCACAAACGTCACCACACGCTAGTACATGAAACTAGCCCGAAGTACGTACCAAACCAACCAGACAATTACCAAGCACAGCGAAGTGAAACCCAAGCAGATTCTAACCAAGATATTGAACCGCGAGTAAACATGTCATCATATTTTACCGCCAACACGTCCACAGCGTTGCTGGCAACCGCACTTGTTCCAGTTAGAAACACATCTGGACAGGTGACAGTTTTAAGGGCATTAGTTGACCACGGTTCACAGGCGACATTTATAAGTGAACGAGCTGCCCAGATATTAAGAAACAAGAGAACGCCTATCCATGGCACGATCACTGGTGTCGGTTCAACCAAAACTGTCGTCAAACACGCATGTACCATAGAGCTTTTATCAAGATACGAAGATAGTTTCAGTCTCAAGGTGAAGGCGTACGTCATGCCAACGCAACTTACCACACGTCTGCCTTCACGAACAATCACCATCAGCACCTGGTCTCACTTAAAGGATCTAGTATTGGCTGACCCGGGATTTCATCGACCGGGACAGGTCGATCTACTACTAGGTGTTGACGCATGCGCCCACATTATGAAGAGTAGCATTATCAAAGGTCCTCCAGGTACCCCGTGTGCACAAGATACCAGCCTGGGTTGGATTCTTTTTGGGCACATACAAGAAGACAAAGACAATCAAGATTTCACAGTTATGCATATCAATCTAGACGTAGACAACATGCTAAAACAAATGTGGGAAATAGATACAGTCCATAAAAGAGTACTTACTAAAGAAGAAAGGTTATGTGAACAAATATATGAAGAAACACATACTAGAACAGAAGAAGGAAGATATATAGTGAGGTTACCTTTCAAAACAGAGAATGTAAAGTCACTCGAAGGGAACACTAAAGATATAGCACACAGAAGACTTTTACAATTAGAGAAAAGATTTCGAAGAGACCCCGACCTGAAAGAAATTTACACAAAGGTTATGAAAGAATACACGTCATTAGAACACATGGAAGAAATACCAGAAAAAGAAGCAAAAGAAGAAAATACTATATACTTACCTCATCACGCTGTGGTTCGTAATGACAAAGAAACCTCGAAGACGCGCGTCGTATTCGATGCTTCCGCCAAGGGCTACAATCAGGTCTCGCTGAATGATGAGCTACTCGTAGGACCGCAACTGCAAGAAGATCTCAGAAACATTATAATGAGGTGGCGGATGAAACGTGTTTGTTATGCTAGTGACATACAGAAGATGTATCGGCAGATACTGGTGTTCAAAGAAGACGCCAATACTTATCAGCGCATTCTGTGGCGTGAAAACGAGTCAGACATAATCAAAGAATACCGTTTACTCCGAGTTACCTTTGGCACTGCATCAGCCCCTTATCTCGCCGTCAAGACACTTCACCAGGTGGCGGAAGACGAAGGTCAAGCATCTCCAAAGGCCGCTGGAATCATCAAAGATAGCTTTTATATGGATGATTTAATGGCCGGTGAGGACACTTCCGATCAAGCCATAGAGACGGCACGAGAAATATACAACATATTAAAGAAAGGTGGTTTCACACTATCTAAATGGTCATCCAATTGTCCGCTATTTATGAGATCTATCGAACCGAACGAGAGAACCACTTATGCACATTTAGATATTAACATTGATGGCATAGTCAAGGCATTAGGATTGGTATGGAACCTAAGAACAGATCAATTTCAATATCAGTTAAAATTACCTACAAATTCAGCTAAGATCACCAAGAGAACAATATTGTCAGACATCCAGAAGTTATTTGATCCCTTGGGATGGATTGCGCCGAGTCTGGTTATACCTAAGATGTTGATACAGAAGTTATGGCTACACAAGGTCGAATGGGATGATCCAATAAATTCAAAACTAGAGGAAGAATGGATGAATGTACGTGCAGATTTAGAAAATGTAAGCGATATACGAATAAATCGATGGCTGGATACAATTAGTACTGAACTTAAGAACATTCAAATTCACGGCTTCAGCGACGCATCAATGCAAGCTTACGCAGCAGCGGCATACATAAGAGTAGAGAAACAGGATGGATCTGTAATTACAAACCTCCTAGCTGCGAGGACAAGGCTTGCACCGTTGCGAACAGTGTCCTTACCACGCTTGGAGCTTTGTGGAGCACTGCTGCTATCAAGATTACTGAATCAAATAGGACAAGCTATGAGAGTACCTACAACACAAATGTATGCCTGGTCGGATTCATCAATTGTTATTGCATGGTTGTCCGGCGAGCCACATCGATGGAAAACTTTTGTAGCAAACCGAGTTGTAGAAATAAACGAAAACCTTAACAACAATCGATGGTATCATGTCTCCTCAGAGGACAACCCTGCAGATATAGCATCCAGGGGTACATTACTTGCTGAGCTCAAAGAAAATAAATTGTGGTGGAAGGGCCCAGAATGGCTTACTCAAAAGGGATTAGAATTTAAGCAAGAGATAACAATACACACAGATTTAGAAATGAAACAGGACAAAATACAAGCAAATTTAATAATACAAGGTCAAGAAAATGAATACAAGAGTTTAACATCACAGTTTAATAAATTTTCTAACTTACAGGAACTATTAAAGGTTATAATATTCTGCAGAAGATTTTTAAATTTCAAAGGGAGTACAACAAACATTGAATACAAACAGAGCTTGACTACGGAAGAGTTAGACACAGCGTTGACGAAATGCATAAAACTAGTACAACAGGAAGAATATAAAGAGGAGATAGATAGATTAAAAGTAAACAAACCTGTGAAAGGAAGCAGTAATATAAAATCACTTAACCCTTACTTAGATACGGAGGGTACGCTCAGGGTGGGCGGTCGTCTTCGACATGCTGATCTAGAGGAACGGAGCAAACATCCCATAATTTTGGGCAACAAAAACAGCCTAGTCCCACTGATAGTAGCGGATGCGCACACACAAACCCTCCATGGAGGCGTCCAACTCATGTTGTGCCATCTACGTTTTAGATATTGGATCATAAGAGCTAAGGGACTAGTAAAAATGCACATACACAAGTGTTTAGTATGCGCCAGACAAAGAGCCATTGCGAGAACCCAAATTATGGGTGATTTACCAAAACCAAGAGTGACACCCACAAGAGCTTTTTTACATAGTGGTGTAGACTACGCCGGTCCCTTTCAAATAGTAATGTCAAGAGGCAGAGGCATCAAGACACAAAAGGGATACATAGCAATATTTGTATGTATGTCTACAAAGGCAATACACCTGGAAGTAGTAGGAGACCTTACTTCAGAAGCGTTTATAGCGGCGTTTAAACGTTTTGTTGCCCGACGAGGAAGATGCAGCCACATCTGGAGCGATCAGGGGAGAAACTTCGTCGGTGCTGACAAAGAATTGTTGGAAGCTTGGAAAGACGCCAATTTAAGCTTTGAAGGTGCAACTGCAACCCTACTAGCACTGGAAGGCACACAGTGGCATTTTATACCAGCCTACAGTCCCAATTTTGGAGGCCTATGGGAAGCCGGTGTAAAATCGCTGAAACACCACCTAAAACGCGTGCTGACCACCAATCTCACCTTCGAAGAGATGACAACGGTACTATGTCAAGTGGAAGCATGTCTCAACTCACGGCCATTATGCCCCATCGATGACACTGACCCAGACTGTGTAGAACCACTCACACCAGGACACTTCTTAATAGGAGAAGCCCCAATTGTTGTCCCTTCGCCAGACTTCGTAGAAGTAAACATGAATCGACTGTCCCGTTGGCAATATACACAAAAGCTTCTAGGCGACATCTGGCGACGCTGGCAACAAGAATACCTTACCCGGTTACAGCAGCGGCCAACCTGGCTAAACAAAGTTGAAGAATTCCAGGTGGGAGATATAATATTGATAAAGTCTGATGGCTTACCACCTGGAAAGTGGTCACTTGGTCGAATAACCAACAAGCACCCGGGAGACGATGGATGTACCCGAGTTTACAGTGTAAAGAGTGGGAATAGCATTGTGAAAAGATCTATATCCAAGTTATGTTATTTACCTATTGACACTGTGTAAAATATTATTCCTTGTATACCCTTACCTAATAGTTTCTGCATGTAGACGCAATATACTGCCTCATTTTGTATGTTTTAAGTAAAATCAAGAATTTATCATTTTGTGTTTTTAAAGGACCTGGTAGTCCTTTGGTGGGCGGTATGTTACGTCATCCTTAATGTTTTAGTTTTTCTTATAAGCTTAGTGAAAGAGACAGTGCAAAACAGTCGCAATAAAACCACCGTGCAAGTAACACCTCTCTCAATTTAATCAGTCCCTACAGTCAAGCTAATCAAAACCTTATACGCAACAACAGGTACTAACCATGTCTTTGTTATATCAGTCCGTTTATTTTAACTACTTACCTCCAGTTTCGTTGGTTACAATAATTTTCCATGTTGCTAGTGCACTGCTGGGTAGATTATTGACGTTAAAATCGTATTTAACATGGCAATGCACTGTAGTTACATGTAGATTTAAGTACTTGCGCTATCATTACCACACTAGATAATTTATCTTATTGCTCAAAGTAATTGAAATAGGTTTGTTCACAATCACTCATGTTTCTTCACATCGATAGATTTTGTTTCGCTACTTTGAGGCAAAGGTCACGTAAAGTAGTATGCTTGGGAAATAGATAATACGCAAAATATTTCACCTATGTTAATATTTCACTAAATATTACACTAACATTATGCATTTGTATTTTTAATCGTTATCATCGACACCTCTCACCCAAATTCAACTTTTTATGAAGTTTGTTTCTCAATCGAGATCTAAATTTGCTTAACCTTCGTCTACTTCCTGACTACCCTAGTATTTTAAGAGCTTATCTTCTGTAACATTTATTATACTCTTCAATATCTTTTCAAATTCAATTTTTAATATCGCTCCTTGAATTGTGAAGTTGAAAATCGTCAGGAAACTTGCACGTTTATAGAAATACGTCTTGAGTTCAGCAAGCCACCCTTTGCCAGAATTGTGGATGGATCCCGAATTCCACTCACATCAAAAAAGAGGGACTGACTCTGTGCACTGAAGGACCCGTCTGTCTACACTTTACATTTTCAATATACATGCGTGATGATGTATATGTATTCTTTTAACGTATCGTTAATTTAGATTATTGATTGTGCTAACAGAATGGAAGCTTATCCAGCGAAAGCGGAATGCCACTCCGCAACACAAAGCGAGTGCCACTCTTCAACAACCCTGTGCCGCACTACATGCGTATGCTCAGCCCCGAGAGACTTTACTGTAAGTTACATACTATGATATACTGTTTCGATTTAGTACAGCTTATATCGGTTCATGTCGAGATATAGATCCTGAAGTACAAAAAATACAGTAGAAGGAATTATATGGCAGCCCTTGTCCTATTTTTTTTATACTCAAATGGATAAATCATATTGTTTTGACTACGATGGAGTAAATTTTAAGCATATTAATTTCCAACAGTGTTAGGTGACCCTCGAACAAATCAGAATCCAGCCATGGTAACGTTTGGAATTTTGCTCCTGCGTTGGCACAACGTGGTGGCCGCGCGCGTGCACCGCCAGCACGCCGATTGGAGTGACGAGCAGATTTTCCAGCGTGCCAGACGTATCGTCATCGCTAGCTTACAAGTAAGCACTATGGGCGCTCGCCTGAACATAGGTTATTATAACCCGAAGCACAAGAAGTAACGTTTTTATGTAACGTCAATTGTTAAAAACATAGTAAATTGGAAGTATTACGTCTTTTATCTTCTCTTCTTCTCTCTTCGTCTCTAATTTCAACAAGCGAATTTATCAGTCAGTTAAAGTATGCATCTGACAGACCTACCAAAACTGGCGAAGATTATCTAAGTAAAAATTAAGAAATCATTTTGTAATAGGTTTGAATCGGCATTAACTAATTAACTCTACAAGTTTTAAAAATAAAGCAACATTAAGGACATACAGTCATTAAGGTTAATTAATATTTTCAGAACATAATTCTCAACGAATACGTGCCAGCATTCCTCGGTGCACCAATTCCGTCTTACCAAGGATACCGTGCTGAAGTAGCGCCGGGAGTGACCCACGAATTCGCGGTAGCCGCGTTCCGTTTCGGACACACATTGGTCCCGCCCGCTATACTGCTGCGAGACAGGAACTGCAAGTTCGGCAGGGCGCCAGGAGGACATGACGCTATTAGATTATGTCAAACATGGTGGGATGGGAATGTAAGTATTTTTAACCTATGCGTGCCATAATTTCATTGGATATTTCCGGCACAGTTACCTAGTCCCAAAAAAAAACTATGATCATCAACCGTATATACCGTCAACATATGTTGACACTTAAGTGGCATGACTTGACTCACCGCACTAGGTGGTTGGCTTTTCGGACCACTATCATATTTATTCATTTATTTCTCTATATTTTTTGTACTACTTAGGATGTAATGTCCCAAGTGCCAATAGAAGAAGTGCTCATGGGGATGGCGTCTCAACTATCAGAGCGTGAGGACGCGCTGCTGTGTTCCGACGTGCGCGACAATTTGTTTGGTCCCATGGAGTTCTCCCGGCGGGATCTGGGTGCGCTCAACATCATGCGCGGAAGAGACAATGGAGTACCTGACTACAATACTGCCAGGTACCATAAGTCATCTGACCTTTTGCCTACGGACCGAACTTTAGTTGATCCCACTAAAATACCTACTTTCTGAAGTACGTGTAGCGTAATTCAAAGTTCCTGTTTCAATTTTCAGGGAATATTACGGACTGCCCAAAGTGAAAACATTCAATGAAATCAACACAGAGTTGTTTGAAAACAACCCGGACCTGTTGCAAAAGCTGATTCAGATTTATAATGGGAGACTCGATAACATCGACGTATATATTGGTATGTTCGGAACTTACATGTAATTATGTATACAAATGAATCCCCCTCGCATTGAGGGGAGGCCCGTGCCCAGCAGTGGGACGTTAAAAGGGCCGTAGTAGTAGTAGTAGTAATGTATACAAAGGTTGATACTAATCCAGAATATATTACAGGAGGCATGCTAGAATCTACGGGGCATCCGGGAGAACTGTTCAGAGCCATCATCACTGACCAGTTTACAAGGATAAGGGACGCTGATAGATTCTGGTTTGAAAATGATAAAAATGGGTGAGTACCTTCAACTTTTCCTTTATACCCAATAGGCAATCCCCCGAACTTATCATAAATTAAATTAGTATACACATTACTATGTAGATATATCGTATTTCGACGAAACTTAAAGTGAATACTTATCGTTCAATATTTTCGCACTCCAGTTATCCATAATACCTTCGTTTCTTATCCACTATCTTTGTTATTTCCAGCATATTCACCAAACAAGAGATCGAAGAACTTCGTCACATCACGATGTGGGACATCATAGTAAACGCGACGGCGATAGGGCCGCGTGACATCCAGCGTGACGTGTTTCATTGGCACTCCGCCGACCCCTGCGCGCAGCCCTACCAGCTCAACGCGTCTAAATTGCCACCATGCAAGTTCCTGCAGGGATATGATTATTTTGAGGTACCCATCCGTAGAATATCAATTCTATCAATGGATAAATCTATATCTAGAAGTTCTAGAACATAGAATTAGATTCCCTACCATAATTAACTATAGATATGATAGCTTGGTCTCGTATCAAAGTTTTAATCTTGCACAGTAAATAACTTCCAGATAGGATAAACAAGATTATAAAAGCAGCATTGTAATTTTACAGGGCAACGAGTTCACTTACATCTACACTTGCCTCATACTTGGATTTGTACCAATACTGTGCGCCGGTGCCGGTTACGGAGTAGTTAAGTTACAAAACAGTCGAAGAAGAAAACTGAAGATTCAACAGGAACATTTGAAAAATGCTCAGTACAAAGGTAAGAAACAAATGTTCATACTTATTTATATGAAACGGTTTCACTGATCTCATAAGCCATGCTAAAAGCATTATAGCACATTATAGGTGAATAATCTTTTGTTACAGGTTCAGTCGATAAAATGGTCTGCCGTGAATGGGTGCATGCGTCTCATAAACGTATTGTGAAGCTGAGATTAGGTCCAGAACCGGCATTGCACGTCACAGACCGAAAAGGAGACAAGCTAAGGACTGTACCTTTAGATCACACTGAACAACTCACTGTTCTGGAAAGCCAGGTAGAATACAATAACAACTATGATGTTTATTGGTAGAATCTATATGTGTTCAATAGTTTATGTATTATATTTTCGTGTTCATCAGGAAGGCAGAACTAAGAAACGGCCATTGGTCTTGATCAGAGCTCCTCGCGAGCACGACTTGGTACTAGAAATGGACTCAGTCGCGTCACGCCGCAAATTCCTTGTCAAATTGGATACATTTTTATCACAACACAAAAAGTCCCTAAGCTTAAGCCAGGTAAGGCTCTTATTTCAACGAAAACTTAACAGCCTGTTAAAGAGTATAATCCATCAATATGAGTAAATAAAATCTATTCTTTTAGGGTCATCGCGAACAAATTCTCGCAACAGCTGAAACAAGAGAACGTAGGCAGCGTAAGCTGGAACATTTCTTCAGAGAAGCATACGCTATTACTTTTGGCTTAGCTCCCGGTGAAAAACGAAGAAGGAATGAAGACACGGATCAAGACGTAAGCACTTATAATCAAAATACTTCTAAATAATACGAAATATTGTAATCATAGTACACAATTTCAATTGCAGTCTATAGTAATGAGGACTTCGCTATCCAAAAGTGAATTTGCAAGCGCCCTTGGGATGAAAGCTGATGCTGTATTTGTCAAGAAAATGTTCAATATCGTCGACAAAGATGGAGATGGACGAATTTCTTTTCAGGTATCATAACAGCTTTATTTCATTAATATTTCAACCATTTTCTACCTACAAATCAAACCTTATACGAGACTGTTTAAAGTTCAACCTGCATTGCCATTTTATAGAAATATTCAGTAATGAAACTATTTTTTCTTCTAGGAATTCCTTGACACAGTAGTACTCTTCTCTCGTGGTGCCACAGATGAGAAACTGCGTATTATCTTTGACATGTGTGATAACGATCGCAATGGCGTTATAGACAAGGAGGAGCTGAGTGAGATGTTGCGCTCGCTGGTAGAGATTGCTAGGACCACTTCATTAAGAGACGAGCATGTCACTGAACTCATTGATGGAATGTTCTCTGTAAGTATATTCATTGAACTACGTCTTGACAAGGGAGCACTAGAAAAGTTTTATTATATGTTACTGTGTGATAACCTAGTTGCGACGTTACAACAAACATACTTAAGTATGTATAGAATCATTAAGGTAATTCACTTCTACTAAATAAAACAATATAACATACGATTTTAGGATGCAGGTCTCCAACACAAAGATCACCTCACATATTCGGATTTCAAAGTAATGATGAAAGAGTACAAAGGCGAGTTCGTCGCTATCGGATTAGACTGTAAAGGAGCAAAGCAAAACTTCCTTGACACATCCACAAACGTTGCTAGAATGACCAGTTTTCATATGGAGCCATCCATGGAACAATCCAGGTAAGGAATGCTACTGAAAGTCGACTAAGATGTCACAATTTACGTATTCCAATTATACACATCTGCAAGCTAGTTATATTCTTTATAGGATACTTGGCGATTTTTTACAAGCTATCAAGCTATTCGATATCGTATTTCATTTGTCTTGATTTATTCAACCACCACATACCGTTCCACAATTGAATGGTGCCTTAAGCCAACCTTGCGTGTGTAAACGCTAACAAGCAGTTAAGTGTGGTTAAATAATTAAATACCTACTTTCAGACACTGGTTCCTCTTAAAATGGGACTACATGACAACCTTCCTAGAAGAAAACAGGCAAAATATTTTCTACCTGTTCGTGTTCTACGTGGTGACCATCGGTCTATTTGTGGAGCGATTCGCGCACTACTCCTTCATGTCGGAGCACTTGGACCTGCGGCACATCATGGGTGTTGGAATTGCTATCACTAGGGGATCAGCGGCTTCGTTATCATTCTGCTACAGCTTGCTGCTGCTTACTATGTCCAGGAATTTGCTGACTAAACTTAAGGTAAGTAGATAGCATAGGTAAATAATATAGCTACTGGGTTTTATTATCTAAATTTAAAAATGGCATTTGTGCTTTACTATAAAAAAAAATGTGTAGTAATGTAAGATTTTCTTTGGAGACCATTTATTTGAGGACCTAAATTTATAATAGAATTATGAGAAACCAATCAACCAACATCAAAACACTGACATTAAAACTCCTTCAACTCTGAGGTAACTCATTAATTGCTGAATTTACACACTTCGGTTTTAGGAATTCAGTATTCAACAATATATCCCACTGGACTCCAGCATCCAATTCCACAAGATCGTCGCGTGCACCGCACTGTTCTTCTCATTACTCCACACGGCGGGGCATATGGTGAACTTCTACCACGTGTCCACGCAGCCCGTTGAGAATCTTCGCTGTCTCACCAAAGAGGTTCACTTCACTTCGGACTTCAGGCCTGGGATTACTTATTGGGTGTTCCAGACAGTTACCGGTAAGCTTGTGCTAGACATTATGACTATAATAGATAATTTTTAGACACAATCAATTCAGTACTACCTAATATCGATTTTCTCTGTTTCGTGTGAATTGAAAGACTTAGTATAATTTTAGATTTTAAACCTTTAGTTATTCTATCAAGATGAAAAATGTTAGTATAAAATCCTACTAAGTCATTGTCATCTCAAAGTCTTGGTTTTCAGGCGAATAATTTCGTATATACTACGCTTTTCTGTTGGTAACAAGCACCCTTCGTTATCCAACCGTTATTTGAGATATATCAGTGTGCTACATGACTACCTAAAATATATTCAGAAAAAGCCCTAGGAGTATTTTTTTTTTTTAGCAAGCAAGAGTTGTTAATTTATATGTATTTTATAATACTTCTTACAGGCGTTACGGGCGTGCTGTTGTTCGTGATAATGTGCATAATCTTCGTGTTCGCGCATCCGACGGTGCGCAAGCGCGCGTACCCGTGGTTCTGGCGCGCGCACTCGCTGCACGTCGCGCTGTACGCGCTCTGCCTCGTGCACGGCCTCGCCCGCCTCACCGGCGCGCCGAGGTTCTGGATATTCTTTCTCGGACCCGCTATAATTTACACGCTAGACAAAGTGAGTAATGTAAAAACCACTATGCAATGCCATAAGCCGCAATAGCTTATTTATTACATTTATTTGGTAGGATTTTTTTGCTTATTGTACCTACAATATAAAAAGAAATAAGTAAACGTCTATATATATAACAGTATCGGAAGGTTTGACACAAACGGACAACCTTTTTTAGTTTAATTGTGGTTTTTAATAGGTCGTCTCACTTCGCACGAAATATCTAGCGCTGGATGTACTAGAAACCGAAATGCTGCCTTCAGATGTCATCAAAATTAAATTCTACAGACCTCCAAACCTAAAGTATTTATCAGGTATGTATCATAAACAATATATTAACGTTTTAAATTATATTATAGACCAAATATTATGCATGTATTTACTACGACTTTCTATCACTTCATCAGGTCAATGGGTTCGCCTTTCATGTACTGCGTTTAAGAAAGAAGAGTTCCATTCGTTCACGTTAACATCGGCGCCTCACGAAAACTTCCTCTCATGCCACATCAAGGCTCAGGGGCCCTGGACTTGGAAGCTACGGAACTACTTTGACCCCTGCAATTTTAATACTGAAGACCATCCCAAAATCAGGTATATTTATACGCATTTATACGCATTGTTTCATATAGAATATATTTTTTTCCGTGATAAAAAAACATATATATATCTTTGTTTCAAACCCTAGTAGTAATTATTTATTGTAGAAAAATAACGACCCCAATTGTATTATACGTTACGTAACGTGTGGTATTTTGAAACAGAATTCAAGGTCCTTTCGGTGGCGGCAACCAGGACTGGTACAAGTTCGAGGTAGCCGTGATGGTGGGCGGCGGCATCGGCGTCACGCCCTACGCATCCATACTCAACGACCTCGTGTTCGGCACTTCCACCAACAGATACTCCGGGGTTGCTTGCAAAAAAGTACGTACCCATTCAATACAATATAAAAAAAGAATCTGATATAAAATGTAAGTTCAAGTGATCTACCCCATAAAGTAACAACATTAGTAACTCCAACTAAGCTAATTTTTTCTGCTAGAAGAGCATCTTTCAGCTCATAGAATACTCTATCATCAATAAACATGTAAAAAAATCGCATAAGTCTTAGAGTTTTCATGTCTTTGGTTTATAAAATTGACATCGACATTCGAATTTCGATTAAATTTATATACTATGCAGAGTATCGGGTTACAGCGAATTTAAACTGCTGATACACTCTGTATACTTGTTCTCTACATAATGTAATACTTACCTATTGTTTCGAATATCAGGTGTACTTCCTATGGATATGTCCGTCGCACAAGCACTTCGAGTGGTTCATCGACGTCCTACGCGACGTGGAACGCAAGGACGTCACAAACGTTCTAGAGATACACATATTCATCACACAGTTCTTCCACAAGTTTGATCTCAGGACAACCATGCTGGTATGACCATTTCCTTTATATCGACGCTCGAAAGGATAAATGTCGTAACTGCCATATGTAATATGTGTCAGTTACGACGTGTTTGCTTTCCACCGTCGGTATGTACAAAAGTTACATAGACACACTGGGGTGTGAAACTTTATCAGTGTAAAATATCTATCCATAGATTTTTGGGGGGTGTGAGGAACAGGGTGTAAAGTTCCTCATCCACTATTGAAAATGGAGGATCCTCCGACCAGACGGGTATTGTGTCTGGTGGGCTACTGCCCGAAGGTTGTTGTATATATGTGCAATAGCTCGGATCGCTTTAATATCGCGATGCAGGATTTAGTTCGTATGTGGCGAGATAGATGTTGCTACAGATTTAAGTTTAAGGGGATGCTAGGACTGTAGGTAACCCTCATATCACACAAAAATACTGATGTACCTCAATGAAAATTTTAAATCTTACATTTCACAGCAGTATTTTGCGGGACTACTATGTCAATGTTTTTGTCTAATCAAATGACCGATTTATAAACCAGCACCTACAGCGAATACCTAGGGTATTTATTTAAAATACGATATTATGTATATGTATTAGCATAAGGCAGCACTTAAGATCTCATAGAATCGAAGTTCCTCAAATTACCCTTTAACTGCAATCCCATATGAATTTAAATATGTTCGCAAATCTACAATTAAATAGTGTCCATTTATTTTTTCCAGTATATCTGCGAGAATCACTTCCAGCGGTTATCCCGGACGTCCATGTTTACTGGGCTGAAAGCCGTCAACCACTTCGGGCGGCCCGACATGTCTTCATTCCTTAAATTCGTGCAGAAGAAACATAGTTATGTAAGTGCCTTTTATTGTTAAACTAACGGTAAGACGGTGACAGCGGACCGTCTATTACCATTATTACCTTTAAACAAAAGTACGCCACACTCATTCAATCTGTAAATATATATTGCCATAGACTACATTTTCAAAACAAATCAAGTGATTCCGCTCGCCCCTGTATCTTCAGAGAGTGAATGTTAGTGGTTGGGGTGTAACGCAGATCTTTTAAATTAATTTATTATCTAGCGTCAGGGAGTTTTTTTTTATTTTTTTTTATTTCAGGTTTCTAAGATCGGTGTGTTCTCATGCGGGCCGCGGCCGCTCACCAAGTCCGTGATGTCTGCGTGCGATCAGGTCAACAGGACGCGCCGTTTACCCTACTTCATACACCACTTCGAAAACTTTGGCTGAATCCACACGCGCACCTAAAACAATACAATTAGAGTTTAATTTAGTTCAACCATACGCAATGCAAGTAGGGTAAGGTAGCCTGTTTTTGGTAGTAGACGTCACTAGTATATGAAACTATATACAAGAACATTTTTTTGGTAATTTTCACAAATTGTTTGGCTGTTACGTCTTGTGTGTATATAAATTGCTTTTATGAACGTATGTGTGCAGTCTTTTATACATGTAATGAATACTTATAAAGTTTTACCGAATTAAGTTACCAACAAAGTGCATGAGAATATGATTTAGTATAAATTGTTCTGTCTGTAGATAAGTACTTATTTATTATTTAGTTTTATGCTTAGCAACATCGGCGTAAATTTCATCAATGGTTTAGTACAAAATATCGTTCGCATTTCAATGTACAAAAAACATAAAATACTAAATTTGTAATTTAGAAAATAATAATACTCATTGAGATCTGGATTTTTATTATTAATTATATCTCGATATTCTAAAAACACACCTGTATTGTAAATAATGTATAGAAGTTAGATTTGGCTTAGTGTAAGAAATATTTTAGTTTACATTGAATCTAATTTAATGTAAATAAATACGTTTTGATATAATTTTTTACATTTTATTCCCTAACTAGGCATATAAGTATATCCTATAACTAGAAAAATACCTCCTTTTTAAAAAATCGATTTATAAAAAGTAGTTTTTGTCAATACGAACTCTTACTAGACGAAGGATTGAGATTGTCAGTACAACAGCCAATACTCATTAATATTTAATAACTACCGAAGCGTAACTACTGTGCCATTATTCCCAGACCTTATGGACTGTACTTGGCTTATTTATGGACAGTAATTGGGGGCTTCTCGGTTAATTGAAAGTAAAAGGTACATACAATGGCCTTGCTATGCTCGAGAGCGTGACACACAACTCAGCACCATTCAAACAACTAAAACACACAATAACGATAATCATAAAACAAATTTTCCAATTAGGAATCAGACATCTTGAATAATTAAATTTGAATGGTGGTAGTTAACTGTGAGTTATACCTCACAACGTAATCTAGTTAAATATATTTAGCAAGTCAATAAATACGTGATAGCAAGCTACTACTAATAGCAAGGTACCTACTCCAAGTAACATCTCGAAACTTTCCATCTTAAAATTAACACAGTGCATTTATTGCAGAACCTGTCATATGGTAAATACTTAATAGGCCGCTTGGCTTACAGAACTAGATTGTTGCGGGTTCGATTCCCGCCAGTGGCAATTTCCTAAATTTGCCCTGGTCTGAGTATAACTGGGATCACCCCCAGTCCATTGTGTTGTACCCATAGTACAAGTTTTACTCAGTTTGGGTTCATACGATGAGTATGTGTCGTCTGGCGATTTTTTCTTTTTTGCCTATATATACCTTTATTATGTTATAGGGAGGCAAACAACGTTTCACCTGATGGGTAAGTGATCAGCGCCGCCCATGGACACCCGCAACACCAGGGGCAAAGCAAGTGCGTTGCCGGCCTTTAAGGAAGGAGTATGCACGTTTCTTGAAGGTACCTTTGTCGTATCGGTCCGGGAACACAGCTGCAGGAAGTTCATTCCACAATTTAGTGGTGCGAGGAAAAAAAATCCTGGTAAATCGCACTGTACTGGAACGCCATTCATCCCGATGGTGAGGATGGTAATGCAGTCTGTGGCGAGCCTTGCGATGGTGGAATTCAGCGACAGGTATAATACCGAGTGAGTGTGGTCTCGGTGCGGTCCACAAATCACACAGGCTCGCAATTAAGGCCATAACGCCGTGTATCATATTGCACCAATAAACAGTGCTCGAGTTTAAGTTAGTTACCACACAATGCAGCCGATGCGTGCGGCCTTCGTTCTCCCTTCATTTCTTGCACATCGCTGTTTACTCGAACCTCTTAAAGTAAATAATTCTAATGCACTTTAATTTGCAAGGATCGTACAATCATAATTTACCTACAGGGTGTATCAGAAGTCCGAAATAATACTGTGGGTACATATACGGTAGCTCATAATATGTGCATGCTTAGTGAAGACAGATTATACCTAACTATCATAGTTTCTGAGTTATAGACCTTTGAATATTTGTTACAGGTATTGTGTTCTGGCCTTTGGGTACATCCATTACCCTATTCAGCAGTTTAAAACAATCTTATAATAGGCCGCTACGAATATTCACAAAACAGAACATGCAATTTTTACATAGGACGCGTGATATTACGAGCTACAGAAATTGGCGACGAAAAAAAAACATGGTCTAATTTCCAACAATTTTTTATACCTTTCAATTGTATACCCGATACTGATGCAAACGTCAAATTATTATTTCGGACTTCTGAAGCATCGCAGTTAGTAACGGAGATAATTTTTCAAAAGGATTTGCAAGCTGCTTTGTTCCGCTACATTTTGTTATAGACAAACTTCAGTAAGTAAACTGAGGTTGGCTACGTAATTTTGATTAATGGCAATGTTAAGTCTAAGCTGCTGTACGATGGCTAAAAGTTTGTTGTGTGAGTAAACCCAATTTTGAGCTACAAGCAAATATGTGAAATCAATCGCACTAGCGATTATGAAAACACACAGTTTCGTTTCTATGTATCTTAATAACTATTAATGTTAGAAAAATAAGACCAAGACTGGCCGATAGAGAAAATGCTTGGCTTTTATTCGTTATGTATAACCCAAATTACCCAAAATGTCAGTAAAGGCTTTTTAGAAATCAGACGGCATCAATACATACGTATCCATTGTCAATATTTTAGTTATAGGTACCTAATTTTTATAATTAAAGATATTTATATTGTAGGGAAGTGATGCAATGTGAACTTTATATTAAATTTATGTAAGTGGGTATTCGCATAATCATGAAATATACTTAATACTTACTTACTTTAAAATTGTGTAAATATCCATGACTACCTGTCATTACAAGCATAATGTATACATCAAAAACTTTTAATGATGGTCATAAAAATCTTAAACATCTCCCAAACTGGCGCGGGCGAGTCTACGAGCGATTCGCTTCTTGAAAACGTTGGCTTACAGAAAACATCTTCGCGAACGTCTAGTTGATCTTTTTTTTTAAGTACTAGCCGGTATGATGAATGGGAGCTATTTTTATATCATATTTTATCTCAATAAGGGCACTTGAGCTATTGTTAAACTCAGTTTAACTTTACTGTGTAGTAGGTATTCATTCGGTATTAACGAAACAGCGATTTATTGTTTTATTACGAATCGATCCGATCATGAGCTCTATCATAGGTTATACGTCTACAAGTCGCCCTACGATAAGTATATGTATGTATGGCAAATAATATGTTCGTCTCACAATTTCTCATACGAATATTTTTACATAAATACTAACGGCTATTATAACATGCGAGAAACAGTAGAGCTACTGTTCTCGTTACCTCTATATTAATGAGTTGTCAGCGTCGCGTTATGTAGAGTTATCTGCATAACTGCCGCTAATTACGGACGGAGCCGCGTAGAGACAATATAGTTCGTGATTGCGTAATGTAAGAATCGGAACCGCGAGACTGACTCTGCGTCGTACACCTAGAGGGGATCACTGGCTTAATCCATCACGCCAACAATTATGTTTGTTGCATGAATTAATTAACTTTCACAGCCCACGGGCCTCTCGGACGAAACACCGTAATAAAACTAATCAAATACAAGGTTTCTCGCCATCAACAATAGACAGTTTGACCCCTAACCTTTATTCAAACTACTCCTTTTGTGTTGATATTTACAAGCTACAAATAATTGGAACTGTCAGTCATTACGACGAACATACAATAAGGAATACAGGCGGCAGTGTGCCTTAAAACAAATGAGATAAAGTTCATTATCAAGTAGAAAGTATTGATCAATGTCAAATATTTGCCATATTATAAGTTTACACAATTTCTTTCAATACGGCAGCATCAATCATATTAATTTAATGATCATTATTATGGAGTGAAGACATTCATGACGAGCTCTATCGATTTGAAGATAAAACCATTAAATATTTGAATGATAGAAATCACCTATAGCAGTGAAAAATATTTGTTCACACAAAAGCATATAATTCTCGAAATATTACCGACAAAAATCACTGCTAGTGATTCAATAAATTATCACCCAATTCGCACTCGCGGCGTTGAGTATGTACAGCCGTTAAACTATCCACGTGATTCGATGCTCAAAAAATTGCACAGATCTTACCTATCATAAATTTAGCGCTTAATTAGCTCTGGAAACCGTATCATTTAAATGCAACGTCGTGAACGAACAAGCCAACGGCCCGTGTCGGCCGTAAAGCCACACGCTCAGTTTCCTTGACTCGTTATATAACCTTACACTGTTTCACATTAAAATTAATGTTAATGGAATACCAATCGGTTGTTCTGACCTTTGGACAGTCAAAAAATCATAACATCGTTCGTGTTTACATGATAAAGAAGTTATACCTGTTTAATTTTCACTTATTTGCTTGCTTAGAAATGACGGCAATCGTAAGCTTCAACATAATTTTGAATTAATTTATACATTATTTAATAAATTTCGCCAAACAACACATACTCATCGTATGATCCAAACTAAGCATATCATGTACTATTAGTACCGTACAATGTACTCTGGGCGATCCCAGTTCCACTCAGTTACGAAATTCGAAATGGTAAATTCCTAAACTTGACTATATACCTAGTGATCGGACTACGTTAATACCACATTGTTATTTGTTCTATAGTAGCAGTTACCAGACTCTACCCGTAGGTATAGACTTCTAGGATAAAAACTAGCCAAAATATGTTAATCCAAAGAATTATCTATGACCATACTAGTTTTAATCTATATCAAATTACCCGTTTTTACGTAATGATCTTGTTCTTCTTTTATGGAATAAATGGAACAAGATGAGAAATGGCTATCGTCGAGTATTCTAGTGTCAAGTAATTATCAGCAAAAACAAATTTAATGAATAATATTAATAAACGTGGGTTAATAAAGATGGCCGATGAATCTACGTGATGATCAGTCAAAGTAAAAAAAAACCCACTTTGAAATTTATACAGTAGTGACAATAAGAATTTATTACTTTAATATCATCGACGAACGTAAGTGACCCATTACGTAGGCGGGAGAAAAGTTGCGGAAAATGATTAGAGTCGGTACGAGAGTTCCGCACGGGTGCGCGTGCGCGGCTTATCCTCACCCACTTCCTGATTATATAATCTTACATAATTAAGAAGTTGATAAAAAAACACATAGATACCCTAATATGTAGGTACTTCTCCAATTATCAAGTTGAAATCTTAAGACATAAGAGCATCACTGTTGTAAGTAGCTTGAGGAATTCAGAAATGGTAGATATTATACAGACGGAGTTCAGGAAAAATCGAGACAATGCATCATATTACTTCACCTCTATTCATCACAATAGCAGTGCAGGTGTATATGGATCTAAAAGTGCCAGTAGTTGCGGATCCTTAAGGTATAAACATTCTTGTCTACGACTCGACCAAAATGTATAACGGGACTGTTCACAAGACAGAGCGAGGACTTAACTTAAGTTCGATTCGATTTTTAAAATACTGTGTACTGTAGGATTTTTTTGTTCTAGAAGTGGACGTTATACAACCGATGGTTCTAGACCGATAAGATCTAAAATGGGGTGGATTCATATGCTGCAGAAGGCTTCCGGTTGATGATGATGTAATTTGACATTACGAAAAGGTTACTTCAATTCAACTAAGCGTAACCTTTAGAATAACCTCTTGAAATCTTCAAATGTAGAACTCTCAAGTTCATTTGCAACACCATGACCCTGTGTATTAGAAAAGGCAAGCAAATCGAACAACCGAACTGACTCATTTGTCTATTAGCCGTCAATATGAAAGCTGTTTATTTACCGATGCAAGACTAAAAAGAAAGAAATAACTATTCGTCCCTTTCCAACTCGCTTTCGTCGCAACGCAACCGGTGGCTGACATCGTCGGCGCGGGCGCAGCGCGGGCCGCGACACGAGCGCGCGTTTAGTTTTCAGTGATCGCGCGGCGACGGCGCTCTCTGCCGGCGACCTCCGGAGTTTCGCAAGCGCGACACATTTCCTAGTGCTAGTGATGTGCTAAACATATCGGAGCCGTGTCCGGCGGAAATCCACTTTACCGTGCGACGTGTGACGTCAGCAAGGGAGATACCGCGAGGGCAGCCGACCGCTGATCTCCGCAGGTGAATACGATCGATCAATTAAAACGCTGGATGGTGTCTGCGGCGCACAGTCGCACGCAGCGCCGCGGCCCGGCATCCTTGTCCTCAATTAATACAATTTACTGCAATTCTTGGCTGAATTCAACATTCTGTTGTACCGATTATTGTTATCTTAAGGAGGTACCCAATTTACAACCGCCCGCACCTACTCGTAATTACGACGAGATAGGCCGCGGCCCACCGAAATCTATAAAAGTAGATAATTATGGTTATTGAACCGTACCAAATGCATTTGTTAAGCTTGTCGAAGAAATGATGATATAAAAAGTAGTTGCGCTTGATTTTCGTAATTTTTTATAAACAGTCACTCGAAACCGAGCAACCGTTTTTGGCGATCGAATATGAACCAATCTTTGACTAGCTCAGTGCAAGTTTCAGTACAGTATCTTGTGAAATAATAAACTTGCATTGCGGTGGTATAGCTTCCAATAATATGGCGTATTGGGTAACAAATTACGACCAGGAAACAGATACTGTTGAATGTTGGTCGATTCAGTTTGAATTAGCGGCGTGTCAACTCAAAGCGACCGCAGCTGAAGCAAATATGATATAATTGAAGCGTAATGTTGTAAGCCACGAAATGAACCCGAGATTAGATCAACTTAACGTAGTCCATTTTGTAAGAAAGCCATGGGTTAGGTTTATTACTGTCGTAATTGGGCGCAGTGCTCGGTTCTACCGCGGTATTATAATACCTTCTGTGAATCTATTTTACACTAATTATAAGTTAGATTTTGTCATAGCTTCGGGTACCTAAGAATCATATCTGATATAAGTATCGGAGAATTATAAAAAAATAACATATAATTTTTTAAATTCTTATGTATCTTCCGAGTCAAATGTCCGATACCTCGCTATTAAGGTTATTTAATCACATTATATTTCAGATAGTTAGGTAAGAAAACAATAATAATAAATTACCCATACTTCTAACTCGATATTTATACTATTGATTTTCTATTGTTACGATCGATGCCGTATAAAGTTGATGGTGCCGCCTATTTTAGTCATAATGTCTTTTCAGAAGCATTCAGTTACCTATAAGCTGCGGCACCATAGTCCGCCACTAGCTAATAAGAAACGATAACGAATATCCCTTTTGCATGAGTTCCTAGTTCATTCGTCACTGCATAGGCAGGCATCAGAGGGCCAGGTGCGACAGTGGTCTTGACATTTGGTTTACCAATTCGCCAGCTCTATCTCCAATCGCCACTTGCAGTATCACGCACTGCACAAAGGCACTAATTCCATTAAAAGTGTCGTAATGCTCTGACTTTTAGGGACTGCGTTTCAATAAATCATACTTACCAAATTTGTTGATGAATAAGCATATTTTAATCATGATTTATGTGTCTGACATTTAAATCTACGAATATTATGTTGTAGCTACAGCTTAGCTGATGCTAAATTTATAATAAAATCTATATTGAAAAAAAAAAAAAATTAGTATCAATATCACCACGATTTTTCCCTTTTGAGAGATAGGCAGAGGTGCATCAAATTAATGCGATATCAAAACCGAAGTACTTGAAAAGATGTATGAATGTGGATGAAGCGGAACAGGTATGTCTGGATCGAAGTATGTGACCAACGATAGTCTCTGCCTACCCCCGTAGGACACAGGCGTGAGTATATCTATGTAGAATACTAATATGACATTAAATTTGATATTTTGAATTGTAGTCAACGCTGAGATAAATACATAAATAACTACCTACTTAAACGATACAAGACAACAATATTCAGGTCAATCGGATATTCAATATGCAATTCCAACTCCAAATTCAGAAAACATTTTAAATGTCACTTGCATTTTTATTTACCAAAGCTGTATACGGACCTGAGTTAAAACTAAAACAATACAGTATTGGTGTCGAGGTCTAATATAAAACAAAATAAAACAGTACATCTACAAAAAAATAAATATCACAGAATCTTAGAAATTTAAGTCCATATTCAAACCACCTAATGTCACTGAAAATGCATTTCAACTTTCTTGAAATGTTTTGGGTCTTCCTTTATTATAATGTTAAAGTAAGTTTATATTTTTTTTTACAGCGTTGTAGGACTCCTAATAGAAAAATACAATTTATTTTAGTTTTTGGATAGACTGAATTTCTATAAAATAAGCATATTGTTTTATTATATTTACGCGAATACTATACATTGAAATTAAACTTTTTTACGGATTTTATCGCGTTTATTTACTTTTCTTTTTTTTTTTTTTTATTTCGGACCGATCGGACTGCAAACAACAACTAAATATGAGGGTACCCATTTATTAACTATGACATCAGGACGTCTAACACCTCAGTCCCCCCGTGACCATGGTTGCTGTAAAGCAGCCGAAACGTCGGGAAAATAAAATAGTAAATAAACGCGATAAAATCCGTAAAATAGTTTAATTTCAATGTATAGGGGTAAGTTTCTGACAACCACAAACTGATGTCCTTCCCGGTTGATCGCCAATTGTTTTATGATCAAATCGCTACAACAATAGCGTGGAGAGCTGCGCTTGCGGTTTACTCTATTCACACGGTAATGCCGGCTGCCCAACCGTTACAAGTAGCTTATAGCTCGTGTGTACACTACAACACACATACAAAATGTTTTATTATTAAACATCCGTTTCCAGTAAACCAGTAACTATCGGGCAGACAGCTTTACCGTGTAAATAGAGCTGCGGCGATGCATTGTGCGCGCGCGCCGACTGCCGCGCTCTCCCACAGAACCTCCACGTTTGTTTTGCACCGTAGACAATGTGTTACTATTTCTCAGGTAGGTAGGTATTGATTAGTAAAGTAATGCCTGACATAGATTAACATTTCAACGTTTCAAATTGCTCTGTCATTTTGTTATGGATTGATATCAACTGAATTTTAAACCAGGTTGTATTTTCGCTAAAAGCCTTTGACTGTTTCTGTCAAACATGTTTACAGCAACTTTATAGTTTAAAGTATCGGCATATAAAATACTAGGAATGCTTGTATATCCGGATCATATTTTAACAAAATGAAAATCTGCAGACAGTTTCTGTGAAATTGCCGCCCACACTAATACAATCACTTTTGTGTTCCCAACAATATAATTGTTTAACATACACGTACGTTCTCAAATTGTATCATTACTAATCTACCCACTTATACACATCTCTTCTTACTCTCGCTATCTACCTAAATGAAATTTCTTTCCTTTTAAAGAATATTATAATCGTTTTGCAGAGAAATACAAGTAATCTTAGCCTAAAATTTCAAAAACGTCGAAATTAATAGCCTAAGGAAGTCGATAAATAACATATTACAGTGACACGTGCGATTGATTGGTTAACTGTACAACAACTTTTTGCGAGACTCCAACGGTTTTGTAAATCCAATTAATTATGTTCATAAAAAACTTATAATATTTAAAAATAGTTTTTATTAACGAACCTACTGTCAAATGTTTTCCGTCACCGTTTCTTAGCAAGTGATAATCTCAGATGAAAATGAGATTCGCACATGGAACCCAGAGGTGCGAGCCGGGGATAGAACCTGCGCACTTTGATTGCAAAGCGTGCGTTCGACCACTCGGCTACCACTGCGAAGATTTGAATACTAGTTTTATCTATACTTCTATACCTACTAATATTATAAAGAGGAAAGATTTGTATTTTTGTATACATACAAAATTCGTTACAACGAATTAATTTAAAAACTAACGGACCGATTTCAAACATTATTTTACCGTTCTTCTCAGTCGGGCACTCTTGTCAGAGTGGTCGTGGTTGTTGAGATGGTGTGCATGGTGGATCTTCCGTGTCGTCGTTCTCCTTGGCGAGGGTTACCGCTCTGGCAATGCTTCTCCACTTCTGGCGGTTGGCAGCATTGCGAGAACACTGCGCTATGGTAGATTGAGTTGCCGTCTTAATTAAGTCTATCCAGCGTGTGGGAGATCGGCCGCGTGCTCTCTTTCCCGCTACCTGACCTTGAACTACAAGTCTCTCCATCGAGTTTTCGTTTCTGGAGATGTGGCCAAAGAACTTTTGTATTCGCAGCTGCACAATCGACGAAAGCCTGTCTTTGATTTTTAATTCTTTTAAGATGGTGTTATTGGTGCGGAATGCCGTCCATAGAATCTTGAGGAGGCGTCTCCAACACCACATCTCCAGCGCGTCGATTTTTCGGCGATCTTGTATCCTAATTTAGTGATCATGATGATTAATATCAAGGACCAAGTTTCAGCTCCATAGAGAAAGATTGGAAAGACAAGGCATTTTACCTTTAGAAAGCTATATTATCACTGAGTAACATAGGCTATATTATAAACCCGTGCCGCTATATATTTTATAAAATACGAGAACTAGCACCATCTTGCATCATTGAGGAAATTATAACAGATATTCCCATCTCTACAAATTGTTTCACTTTGCAGAACAGAATTCATTTGTGATGATAATGCCGATAGAATAGACAATCGAAGACATTATTTTAGTAGGAATCAAAAGATATGATATTATCTACCTATAACTAACTGATGCAAAAATCTAAATAGTCAAGAGGTGTTTCTTCTAGTGTTCACCCAAATATCTGTCTGTCTATAAAAGTAATTAGGTATCTGTCTATAATAACGTTGGAGTTAATCTGACTTCATGCTAAGTAAATTAATTTATTGTGAATTAATATAGATAGATAGATAACTTTTTATTGTTCCACCGCAAAAATTAACACACAAATTATACAGTGTCACAATAGGCGGCCTCCTCACTAAAAGCGATCTCTACCAGGCAACCTTAGGATGGAGAGGATCAAACTGAATTATTAATATAATGTTTAGCTGAATTCTGTTAATAAGGAGTAATCTTTTCGATGGCTAACATCCAGCAAATTAATTTTATATAGGTTTGAACCAACTCTTGTTATGTATTACATAACTTATATAAACTTGCTTACACTTTAAATCTAATACTGATCTTACAACATCTGAACGAGTTCTAGAAACCCAAATAACGTTGCTATATAGGCGTAAAGGGTGTTCAACAGGTTATTGGCGCTCAGAATGTAGTTATTTAATAAATACATTGTAATGGAAAGGGTGTCGCCAATGATCAAAGAGGAATTTCGGGCAAGGCCGGCTGATCGATGTTTGTGCGGCCACTCTTGCGTAAATCTCACGCGCGCCGCTGCGCAGCCGCCGCACGAGATGTGGCTGTCACCATGTTTGCGTTTTCGTTTTCCTCGTATTTACATTAAACGCTTGTTAATGTCAACGGCCTTCTTCAAACTGATCGTGTTTAAAGTAAGTAATCCTACTTAAAAAGTATGCAGGAGTTCACTTACGAAATCTATGTAATTTATTCTATAGTTGTCATGCCCATAAATGTTTATCTCGAGTTAAGCTCGGCACTTGATCGGGAGCCACCGCTCACGGCTCCGATGTGAACGTGCTGATACAACTCTATTTTTATTATATCCTTTAATTTGAATATGAGTGGATAGCCTCGTACCTAATCTAAAAGGATATTGAGTAACATAGGAAATTAGTGCAAGTTTTGTTTTCAATGATAAGATTTATATCACGAAATGGCGCCACATCCTTTACTTAAATGAACTATTCACTAAACCTATTGAAATTAACATAGAGCAATGGCTTGTCTGCATAATCATCATTACACCTGTATTCCCCGTAGCAGCAGTTCACTGCAGTGCATCCTCATTTCGTTGGCCTGTTACCATTATAACGGGCACGTTCCCCTTCAATAGGAGGGAGATTCAGACCATAGTTCACTACGCTGGCCTAGTTCGGATTGGTGAACTTCCCACACCTTATTATAGATGTGCAGGTTTCCTCACGATGTTTACTTTTCGAAAATCTCAGAGATGCGGGCTTTTGATCTTAACCTGCGCCCCTTTCGTTCAAGACGAGCGTTGTATTAACTATATTACAGCTGCAGCTCTACATATTAATAAATGTCGTCTATTTTGAGGGTATTTCAGTGAGAAGTAGACGACAGTGTGTACGTACATCAGCTTCGTGTTGTAGAGTCGTGATAAAGCACATGATACGGCCGCTATTGAAGATCCATTAGCGTAATGACTAATTACAGACGATTGTATAGAGTGAACGCACACAAATGCGCCGCAGGACCCGGGGCCGGCCATACGAAGGCCGTATTGCAACCTCTTGGATAAATTAAGCTATAAATAACACTAAATTAGGATAAAGGAATTACACGTCGAGGATCGCATCACAAAGTTGTTAATTTATTAAAAATAAAATAACCTTAAGTAGTAGTAGTAGTAGTAGGTATATTATGTTTAATATTTGCATAAATAATATTTTATGCAGTCATATGACGGTAAAGAAAATATTATTGACAATATATTATTTATACAATATCTTCATGCAGTGATCTTAGGGTGAAGGCAATATTATACAGCAATATTTTTAGGTAGGGTATTGAAGAACTCAGTAGGAAGTCAGGTTCACCACACCGAAGCAATGCCGATATAATGGTAATACGCTCACCCCCTATTACATTTGGGCCAACATACATTGGCAATGTGTGCGTGCACTGCAGTGCACGCCTGCCTACCTCTTCGGGGTATACAGGCGTGATGATGTCTGTTTTATAGTATAATATTAAATTCACAGTAAGAAAAAACATGATCTTTAAGCCATAGGAATAATGCCTTTATTTATATCTACAACAATCTTCGACAGTCGGTATTGCGACGACTTTTACGTCGCCGATTTGCTGGCAGTTTCTCACGATCTACTCACAACGTGTCGTGTAATAGAATGGATGAAAAGTACTTGTACATTCTAAGTTCGAATACATTCTTACTTAGATCATCTTTATATATTCGCCTTATTTTCAACTTATTAAAGTTGGAAGATATGATAAGAGGACAACGATTTCGTTGCCGTTTTTAATATCCTTTAACACGTAGACAGCGGCACGCATTTTTGTATTCTTTCCATTCCTGCGGTAGAGGCGTTTAAGACCTCGTTTGAAAACTATAATTATGGCGGTAAGGGGCTTATTAAAGTAGATACACCACTGAATACAGTAAATAGGGCATCTTATATATTCACCTTTTTCCGAAACTAAATCAAATTTAAGTTACGGCCTCCGCACGGCAGAGAAGATTATGTTTTTCTTAGCTACACAGCAAGGAAGACACATACTAGGCGTATTAGACCTCGTTCCGCACGTAACGTGATAACATTGTAACTTCAAATTGTTTTGTAACTTGTAGTAGCGCAACTAGATTGATATAGGAGCCGAAATCAGCGTGTAAGCTGACGTCGGTTCCGTGATCCACAAATAGCTTGTAATAATCCACATTGATACGTAACCATGTAACCACAGCCATAAAATAACAGCGGATACTATAGCGTAATAGGTTCTAATACTACAAAGTAACTGGGCTTCAAGCCTACCGTTGTATTATGAAAATGGTTACACTTTATAATACGTAAAAATTACATTTTCTATCAACGAAAGCAATATTACCAGTGTAGAGATTAAACGTTGCCACCTTGAAGCCATTACATCAGTCATATTCTAGCTACCTTTGATAAAATATGTTGTTTTGATGCCTTGAAATATTTAGCCGTAGTCATACTACAATGATGGGCCTAGATCGGTAACGTCCATAGAGGAAACAGAAGCCATATAGATTCCACCCTGCGGCCTTGTGGCAATTTTTTTGACGTTTAACTGACATCCTTCATTGTAGTTGCCAGATCCAAGGTGTCAAACATTATAAACAAGCTGCGTATTTATAAAAGTACATACGTTTTATAGCGATTTAATACCATGTTTACTGTAAAACTTTGACTTACTTGATCCGACAACTATAATGGCGGATGTCAAAAAATTTGCCGCAGGTCGGAGTCGATAGGGCTGCTCCTTTTACTCTATGGTAACATCATAGTTGAACCATAGTTCATTTGAAAACTGAAACCTCGGTCCATGATACCTCCTTTAGATTCATTCAATTTGATTCCAATTGTTGAAATAGTTAGTTGAAAAATAATACAAGATAATCGTCCGGCCAGTCTATAATGTTGACTTAAATACACAGCTGTCTTGCAATTTATCATCCTAAATAATAGTTGGCGGTTGCGAAAACTTAGGCATTGCAACAACCACGACATTGTTGGACGTTAACTACCTCTCGAATGCCTAAATGTACGAGTTACGATATAATGATACAATCGATTAATGGTATTGTTCAAACCTAATCGATTATACTGATAGCTAGATTATGATCTAATTTGAATCATGCCGTGAAATATACTATTACGTTGAATATATCATAGTTAGAGTCTAGAACACCACCTGTTGCTTATCACTCAATGTAAATTTGCAAATATGTATGACCACAGCTTTTGCAATATTCAGTAGTCTGGTATATGTAACGTATACTAATTTAACTTCACCTTATTGTAATAAATGTATACAGGAGTTTAACCGAAAGATACGTTTCCAAAAGTCCATAAATAATATCAGATCCTTCCATTGCTTCAACTGCTATATATGTGCTCCATAAAATATCACTCTGCGATGTTTGGTCAAATATTTCATGCGTTGCTCACGCTTTTACGGCACATGCAATACTTGCAAATGCGTAACTAATGCGAAAATGTTTTGTTGCAGGTTCGGACCCATCGTCATGGGACTTGCGAAGTTAATGTACCTAAGTTGGTGATACGGTGTATTTTCAACTAGTGAGAGTGAGTGTGTGTGTGTGTGTGTGTAATGGACACTGAACAATAAAACGCGAACTTCACTGAGCAAACGCGTGGAAATGAAAAGAGAAAAGTACAAGAACAGCATTCCGGAACACGGGTAAGTTCAATGGGATCTGTATAAAAAGGATCCCAAACAGTGCATAAATTTATTCAGCTATTCCCGATCGGCACAAATATTTCCCGTAACAATAAAATATATTTTCTAACAGTTATCTCTTTCCGCGGAAAATAACTTCAACTTATCTCTATCATAACAAACGTGTCAAAATACGCGTGAGGGAATTTATTCGGCTAGTTGCGCGGTTTTTACAACGGACATCAGCCTTTATGTATATTAACATAGAGTACATTTTCCGAACAAGTCAGTTGTTTGTCCAGCAGAAGTTTGTCCATCTTTATGTGCTCTGATATTACTTTAGAACCAAACTACATAAATCCACTCATTTTTATTGCAATTTTCTAGGTCGAGCAACTCGAAACAATAAAGAAAAACAAGCATTAATGCACGTTATAATCACTGAATCAAATTTTATTATCTTCCATGTACAAAATATAATTGTTACAAAACCACTCATTGTTTTGAAGCTTCCGACGTAATAAACTGCTGGTTATGTAAGTTATAGCGAGCTTATTTACACTTATCTTGAGCCTACGAGTAACGCACTACTAAAACATTAGAAACTGATGGAAAACAATAGTCTCATTCGTGCAGAGAACAAAAGATTTCGAGTGTAATTAACATAATTTTAGGTTACGGATATCAGGGTTTGTGTTCGGAACAGTGAAGTGTAATATCAGATTTGCATACAATTTAAAATGCCGTTCTTTCCTGTGATTAGATTTTTTGTTCCGCCCTCTGTTGATCAGGCTTTCAATAAAATCTGCAGGGATATTACATACTTTATCCTATTACAAACAAGGCATTTAGAGTTTTGCGTTCATTTACTTTATAAGTACAAAATAATAAAATAAAAAATCGTCATTATTGGTTATTAACGATAAATGATAGCAACAAAAGTTACGTAACAGCACTAAAAATATTACTCCTATAACTAAAATGTAAGATTAAAAGAATATTGAACAGGACTTAGCTTACTTAGTTATTTTATGAAACGTGTTTCGTAACAACATCCATCATTCTGAAATCCCATGACCCAAAAGGCGTGTGACAAAATAGAAACTGCAAAGCACATTTTACTCAACAACACGAACGTGAGATATATGAATAAATAATTGAAAATGTAAATCGCTTTCTTATGTTATGAAACGTAATGGCGGATAACGAGCATCGCAACACTAAGAAATACGATAACTAAACAAAAAAGTGAGACTTGGGTCGAACGAAGCCCAGTGTGCCAGTGTGCTACTTATCTACCAGCTGATTTCGTGATGATATAATTGCGCTGGCGCAGCGGTGAAGCGGTGACGTAAATTCTGGTAAGGCCCGGAGTGAGGTGAAAGTGTCAATAGTTACGGGGCAAACTCGCGTCGGAGCCGTGACACCGACTCCGGCGGGCCCGAAGGCGGCAAGTTCAAACATAGCCTCGATATGCACCATGCACGTGCGATAGCCGATATTCTGTAGATTGTATTGTATAGGACTATCGAACAATTACCTGCATCCTTAGCATAACCGCTTAGACATAAGTTTTATATCTTTCAACTGTTAGATTTATCGAGAAAATAATGTCAATTCGAGCTTTTTGTACTGGATATGGCTCGGTGTGACGTCATTTTCTCGATGAATCTGACAGTTGAGAGAGATAAAACTTATGTCTAAGCGGTCATTAGATAACTTTATTATACCCACTTATGTTAAAATTATAAGATAGAAGTCAGCAGAAAAATCTCCAAAAGTATTCGATCTTTTACAAGTTCACAAATTATTGACAGCCCTGCATGGTATCTACGGTCGACCGATCACCTATCCACTCACGATTGATACACGGAAGCTTAATGTCAGGGAAACTCGTTAAGACTCAAACTTAACCTTTTGAAGTTTAACTGTCAACTTTTTCAAGCCCCGCGCACAATGGGGCGTCATAAATCACGCGTCAACATTATTATCAATACCAAACCGAACTCTGTGCTCATATAAATAAAGATAAAAATTCTGTGTTACATCCCCGCGCCTCAAAATTCGTTCGCGCTGTCATTGTCATTTCGTTGAAGAATGAACTTTGTCTATGAGTCAATACAGTAGTTGTAGCATGTGCGCCAAGACATGACTTATATTACAGAATATGTTGATTTTCATCCTTGCTCGACTATAAAATAAAGCAAGAGAGCGAGCGAGGGTATTCGTGACAGAGGTTTCGTCTTGAAATGCATGCTAACCCCACAGTTCGTTTTGATCTTGACGCCTCGGTGTGTTTCAAGGTGTACTTTTATTAACTTTTTAAAAGTACGGCAGGTGTCATAATAACCAATCTCTCTCACAAGTCCTTTTGGTTTTATTGAAGAAAGTCGGCTTTCTATAATCGCTGCTGTGGTGTTGCCCAACAGTGGTGCGGCGCGGGTGCGGATGCGGGTGCGGCAAGGTCGGAGTTGTTGACTCGGCTTTGTTTTATTTTTGCCACGAATTGCGTGACGAACCCGCAGTGGAGTGGTCATGACCATAACTAAATTATACGACAACCGCAAGCCTTCTATTTGGAAACGTGAATATTTTATAATCACTCAGTGTGCTTGAATGTCGTGCTATGAATGATTATTTAAATTTTCTTGAACTCTACGATATCTCTTTCGACTGCTACTTACAGCAAAACTGCAATATCTATTTTAAAAAATTGCATCACGCAGACATTTATTTATAATGCGTGTTGTAAAACTACTTTTTTGCCAAAAATAATAAACTGTCATTTTCTATAATTATTAATTACCATGGTGGACTATGGCCCAAATCTCCCTCGTATTGAGGGGGAATGTGCCCGGTATAATGGCAATAGGCTCGCCCCCTGTTACATTGGGACCAAAATACATCGGCGAAGTGTGGGCGCACTACAGTGCACCTCTGCCTACCCCTTCGTGGAATACAGGCGTGATGATGTGATGTGTGTGTATTAATTACCACCTGCTGAAAGGTGAAGGAAAACATCCTGAAGAAACCTGCACGTCTATAGAAGAAGGCGTGTAAATTTCAATAACCCGCACCAGCGTGGTGGAATATGACCCAAATCTCCCTTGTATTGGGGGGAATATGCTCGGTATAATGAGAATAGGCTCGCCCTAATTACATTGGGACCAAGATACATTGACAAAGTATGGGTGTACTGTAGTGCATCTCTGCCTACCCTTGCGGAGATATAGGCGTGATTATGTATATTATAGTGTCTTAGCAGAATGGTCAAGAAATGAATTATCTGTCAGTATAAAAATACTGACAGATAATAATAATAGTAATGATAGTGAGGAAGCAATAATACATACAATATGGCAATGCAATCAAACTGATTATAAAGTTATCTTATGTCGTAATCAGTAAATCATCGCTTGTTAAACAAACGATATTCGCAAATGCGATGACCGTAGATCTAAATTTATTCGTTGTTCAGTATAAACTAGTGTTATATAAGTATTAAGCTAGTACACTCGGGCGTCGAATGTAAAAAAATTGCCAATACGAAAACGGACTCTGTCTCCAATTCCAATTCCAATTATTTTTATGGCTCCATCGTTTACCGATGATTTTGCCAAATACAAGTTTATATATAGATATGCTATAAAGGTACAAAACTTAGGTAATAAACTAATGAGCGGTAACACGATAACTATTTTTATTTGGGAACAGACGATAAAAGAATAGATATAAAATAAAAATAAAACTAATAACAAAAATAAAATATATTTTTTTAAAGGACTCTGTCGTAATAATCATAAAGATTGAATTTCTGTGGTAAAAGCCACGCCCCCACGCGTTAAAATTCGTTCACGCTGTCAGTGTCATTGCGTTGAAAAATGAACTTTTTCTCTCAGTCAGTACAGTTCGTTTTTGTATTGGCAAAAGAGTAGCCGCGTGAATTTAACGCTCAAGTGTGTTTGAAGCTTCGGCCCGGCAAAATACGGTACAGCCATAGTTCGTGTATAATAAATGTCAAAATATCACTTGGTCACAATTACTTTGTGTATCGGTTTTAGATTTGAACTTGCAAAACTTCGCAAAGCGTGTGAAAATGTGTTTTAGGGAAGGACGAAATAAAGGAAATAAATATTTTACAGAAACTAAGCGGCAGGTAGTAAAGGGTGCTTAGAAAATAATGCACTTGCATATACTATACAAATTAATTTGGTACCTGCTTATAAGCATATTATAATTATATATGTATAGGACAATTTTATTGTAGGTAATGAGTGTACGATTTTCGACGATTTTCTTTAATTTTATCATAATGTACCTACATATATAACAGTGAGATCTTATTTTAATATATGCAAGCTTAAACAGGTTTTAAATACATATAATCGATACAATAGGTGCTTAATGTACACCCACAATTTCTGATGGTTGTAGTTAGTACGTGGGCGGCTGTGCCGGATCCGGAAGTGGGTTCGCTTCACACGCGCCTCGTGCGTGTCTGTGGGCGGTACGTGCGTGCCGCCGCCTCATAAGCCACACTTAATTGCAGAGGCTTTTAAGTCCTTGGATTGATATAATGATGGTTCTGTATCATTATACCATTTAAATTCAATAAATTAATCATTACGCCCGTATTCCTCGAAGGGGTAGAGGCAGAGGTGCACTGCGCGGCGCCCATACTTCGCCGATGTATTATGGTTCCAATGCATAATGGGCGAGATTATTTATATCATTATGAAAAAATATTTTTTTAATTAGTATTAATCTGATTACTGGGTATTCGTATAATTTAAATAAGATCTTAATGTTAGCTATCAGAACCTAATTAGGTTCCTTAAAAATACTTCTTGGGTACCCTACCTGTTTAAATATTTATTAGCTTCACAAAACACACGATATTATTTTGAAAACATGTTTTAATTTGCTTGTGTTTGTCATTTTGGTTTCGTTATTTTTTGCAAATTTCATGCAGGTAATTGTGTAACATTAGCACCGAGTCACGGCCCGCGGGTGCGCTGGCGCAGGAAACAATCACAGATAATGATCGAGCAGCTTACTGACATTAACATTCATCAGAGAACGCGGACGCTTCGGCCGAACAATCCAACATCCTGTCTCAAGCGCATAAACACTCATGTATAGGTTACATTAGAGGTTATGAAGCGATAATATGAAAATAAACTGAACTTCAACGTATAGTTGGTGTATCATAAATAATATTTTAGGTACATATACGCTTGCTAATATGTAGTTACAAAGTGATGGAAGATTATACCTAACTATCATAGTTTCTGAGTAACAGACCTTAAAAGACCTTACCAGAAAGTAAGGCCAAGTTGGCCTCCAAAAAGTTGGGTGTGCTCGGTAGGGCGAGGCGGTATTTCACTGTGGCTCATCGCCTGCAACTTTACAAGGCGCAAGTCCGTCCACACATGGAATACTGCTCTCACCTTTGGGCCGGTGCACCACAGCACCAACTTCTTCCTTTGGACCGCCTGCAACGAAGGGCAGTTCGAATTGTCGATGACAAAAAGCTTACCGATCGGCTAGACCCTATGGCGTTGCGTAGAGATCATAGGATCTCTGCATTTCTACCGCTTCTATCATAGAGAGTATTCCGAGGAATTGTTCGGTATTATACCTGCCGCTGAATTCCACCATCGCACGGTTCGCCACAGACTGCATTACCATCCTCACCATCTGGATGAATGGCGTTCCAGTACAGTGTGATTTACCAGAAATTTTCTCCCTCGCACCGCCAAATTGTGGAATGAACTTCCTGCAGCGTTGTTCCCGAACCGATGCGACAAAGTTATCTTCAAGAAACGAGCATACTCATTCCTTAGAGGCCGGCAACGCACTTGCGATGCCCCTGGTGTTGCAGGTGTCTATGGGTGGCGTTGATCACTTACCATCAGGTGAAACGTCTGCTCGTTTGCCTCCCTATCACATAAAAAAAAACCGCGGGTATCGTGTTGTGTCCATAAGGCATCTCCATAACCCTATTGAACAGTGCAAACTACATCAACGACAGCCGACTACTAATATTCAGAAAACAGAATTTGAAAATTTCGCTTAGGCATAGAGATATTTTAAGTTTTTAAAATTGGCAACAATTTTTTTTTTATATTATATTCGGTTGTAGGTATAGGTACCCGATACTCGTGCAAACGGCCAAGTTTTATTTAGGATTTCTGAAACACGCCTGTATAATACTGGAGGCTCCAAACTCTAAAATAGCTCGCTCTAGAATAGCTCTAGCTTGCTAAATTTATAATTTCAAATTGTATAACATCAAAAGTACCTACCTCTGTAGGCGGTGGGAGGACAAAGGAGCTTTCAATTGTTAAATAGAAGTTCGCCGTATGTAAATTCGATTACCGAGAATCATGACTCATTAATTACGCATGATATACCTCCTGAAGTTTTTTTGTTGGTTTTTACGGATGTCCTCACATGACGATGATATCATTAACATATTTTTTACCTCAGCGCCGTTGGAATAAACAACAAACAAACTTATTTGTCACTATTACTCAGAAGGTAAACATAAGGGATTAAGTTTAAGCTTTTTGTTGTTGTTGTTAAACCCCGACATCGCTTATTGACGACAGCGGCAGTGTTATTGACACATCACCAAAACAATAGCACGGGTCACCTTAAACCGTTGAATACGAGAACATTGAAAACCAACTTCTTGGTTGAATGTCACGCTGAAGTTACAAAACACCATTAATTATTGTCAAGAAATCGTTTCAAGTCACCGCCAATATTAACTAACTACTTTGTTTTAGACTATCGGCAAAGTTAAGTCTTCTCTAAGGACATCCTTAATCGTTTCATAGCTTAGCCTTACTTTTGGTCTGACAAATAAATAAATACAACAATCAAATACAGGCATACTTTTAATTAGTAGTTAGTCGATATACGGTATATAATTTGTGTTCAACAATCGTCGCGCCACCTACACGTAAAAGTGAAAACCCGAAACACAATCTGTTCAACAAACGCTTTGGATGACCCTATTTTTTATGCTAATAATACCAAAGAAGCTGAATTTAACGACGGTGTTGTAAGCAATACCTTTAGAATAAGGTAAACTGATTTGTTTTAATTTATATAAAACCAAATGACCCAACGAACTTCGCGTCACCTACCTTTGTTTCTCATTTCCAAATTTATTTCTTAAATCAAACCACCCCTTTATTATACTGACCAAAATAAAATAATGATATTCAAATGAGTTAAGCTGTTTTTGAGTAGCTATTAGCCTGACTAACGGCCAGCGATTGATTTTCATAGGTAGGTATATATATGTTTGATGAAAACAGTTTTCAAAATATCAAGCATCGGAAGCTTATTATACACAAAACCTTACATAATAGAAAATAATACTCTATTGACACTCGAATCATGGATCTTTAAAATAATACCATAGTGAAACACTGACGCCGCGGGCACGCCATGAGCGCACCGTGTTTACATAATGAGGTATTTCGCGAAAGCGTCAACGTGCAACGTGTCGAGTCATGCGGACACACATGAGTGATATACCGTTAGGCTCTATTCTCACGGCAAAGTCGGCTGCCCGATACTTACGGGCTTACCTAGACTGGGTGTAAGCATTAAAACTTCGGTTGTCGGCTGTCGGTTTACAGGAGTCCTGTAATCTCACGTGAAAGTTAGCGTTGTATTTTTCTGCCACTGCACATACAGATGTGCAGTGCCAGAAAGGTGCAGACCTGAGTAGCCATGAATTTTCAAGTAGTCGGTCCCACCGTGTAAAAAGAGCCTTACGTAAGGGCTTATATTTACATTATAAATGCATTTGTCTTTACACATATTTTTGTCTTAATAGCAAAAGCTGATGATATTAATTTAAGATTTCAAAACAACTTTAGATGGCTATTCGTCAAACAAGGTGAGGATGGCATGTTCTTCGACCAATGATTATTTCACAGTAATAAGTAGTAAAAAATATGCTTGCGTACTATATAATCACTTGATCACTTAAGTCAAAATTATCCTTCTGCATTCCTTTGCGTAGGTACGAAATCGATACGAAGCGTGTGTAATCGACAAATTGACATATTCCAATCACACTTTGGGATTGGAATACATCACGTTGGCGAATCAAATATTGTACTTACCTTTGCAACGCGAGGTTTTTTTCTGATACAAAATCTACGTCTGTAACAAACGTGCTCTAGGTTTAATAGATTTCAACAAGGACCTGAGAAATGATTGGAAGACAAGTTACTTTGGCTTTGGGTTCGATTCCCGTTAACGGAAAATTTGAAATGGCCTATTCTGAACTTGCCCTGGTCCGTACCCAATGTACGAGCTCTGCTTAGTTTGAGATCATACGATGACTATGCGTTATCTAGAGATAAAAACAGAATTATTCCACTAAACGCCCATGTTTCTTATGCAGCTGAATAAGAAATTTTAATAAGCCCATACGTAATAAATTATACAACGGAGCCATATCGCGGATACCTGTTTGGCTCAAAGGTCAGCTGTGGATACGCATAGCGTCACAGCGGGCTATGAATTGCTTATGATTATTGTGACGTTGAAAGCCCGAGAAAAATAGTAGAGATGTGGAGAAACTGAGCTATTCAATATTGCATGACGTTAAGATAATACAGGTTTTAGGATACACGCATAAAGTGTGGCACAAAACTCTGCTAATGTTAAAACAGGCTAAACGTTTTGTTGAGAGATTGAAGAAATTGTAGAAGATCAATTTGTAATTACTGTACAATGGAGTTGTTACGTAATTTCGTATTAAAAATAGTAATTGTTAAGTATGTACATACAGTAAATAACAATAGGCACACTTTTTCTGATTTTTTCTTGTAAATATGTTATTTACATCACTTGCTTGCTAACTAATAAAACTATAACCTTCAGTTTATTTATACATCTCCAAAACTAAACAAAATCAAGATACTAAAACGAAACCTACTCAGAATGAAATGCCAAACAATCGCCATTATCATCATTGTATTATCTCAGATATCTTTGCAAGTCGATCTCAAGGACCTCATTTCAGTGAAAGCGGCGTCGCATTGTCGTCAATGTTTCTGCGTGATTCGATATACAGATGAGTTGGAGATCCGTTAATCGGCGAATGATGTGCCAAAAATTATCACAATGGACCTCCATTCAGTATTTCCCGAATAAGAAGTAAGTGATGACTCAAATCGAGTACAATACTTACAACCAGCACGCAAACATTTCGTGATTACATCACACTAATCCTTGGGTAAATGGTTACGAAGCATGTATTAATATATAAGTCGTAAAAATATTATAACGTCTTTATAGCAAGAATGTACAATTTTTGTTAATTAATTTTGGCGACTGTTCAGCTGCATTATTATTTATTTTACTACCGTAACGACACGAAATAAAAAGGTCTCCCTAAGATGCACTATTACAGACTCTTATTAAGTATATTATTCTACAGTTTATTATTAAGATCTTCTTAAACAGTGGCAGTGAAACAAATAGTCGTCTACAATCCGCAACCTCCTGCACGCTACCTGCAACTGTTCTCAGTATGATGTGCCTGCCTTTACACATTTAAAAATTGGCACTAAAATCGCACCAAAATATCTAATGATATAGAAATTAATCCAACGTTATTCGCTTACATAACGAAAGAAACTATAATTAAGTATCTAACTGTGCGTTTGACATTTTTAATATCTCCAACGTATCACATCAATCATAATAACTGCGGTCCATCTCAGCTTTATTTTGCCACCATGGCCCTTGTCTGCAAAAAGATTAACCACTGCTCTAAAACAATACACTTACTATGACGTTCACAAAATTCTGAGCAATATTTGATAGCAACAGATTCAAATTTGAACTGTCTGTCAAATTGTGAACCGGAACGTTGGAGAAACTCGCTCTTGCGCAACCGCACCGCGCACTCTGCTGCACGCGTCATCATTATGCACTTTCTTTATGCACTTAGTTGAGAATTAACTTAAGCGTTGCATTTACTGTTAATTTCGTACTTAGGTATTGCGTCATTGCCACGCAGTTTTAACAGCAGAATAACGATATAGACATTAAGGTACCAGCTCACAAAACGCCATGTGATAATCTCACAAAGAAATACAATTTATGTATCCGTTTGTAATATCAAAATAACAGCTTTTTACTTAATGCAATTTTACGCGTGTTAAAATTGTTCGTCTTTCTGTCTGTTTGTTCCGGGTAAACTCGCAAACAGCTGAACATTTTGACAGGTCTTTCACTGGCAGATAGCTGATGTTCAAAAGAGTAACTTAGGTTTCCTAGTTACTATTTCCGAAAAGCATTTCGCGGGAAAAATGTAAAACAGCTAGTATCTCTATATCGACGCTTAAAAAGCAATCCTTACTAAGCGACAAAAAATCGTAAAATTAGTTATGTACCTACGCTCGATACCATTCCAACGGTCAGATTTTCTGCGTCCAGTGATATTTAGGTATAACTAACTAGCTGAACGGGTGAACTTCGTACCGCCTTAGAATGAGTGGCATACGAAAGCAGCGCCACCTATCGGGTCCAATTGTGAATCTAAACCATCCAGGGTGGTGGCACCATGCAGCTAGCTAGTTGGGTGGCCAAACGCATACAAAAAAAAACATTCGAATAGGTCCAGCTGTTTAGGAGGAGTTAGCTTACAACGAAAAGTGGCATTAATTTTTATATATATTGATCATACGATTTTTTGTCGCTTTTTAGGGTTGCCTTTCAAGCGTCGATATAATAAAGTTGTCTACTAATTCTTATGATACAATGTCGCATATAGAAATTAGTAGCAAATATCCACGCAAGTACATTTGCGAGATCTATTCCGAGTCACATGAGCGAGCGACTTTTTGTCGCCGATTTCAATATAACTGCTACGTTAATTTACCTACTTGTCTTCCTATTCAAACCTGTCATAACATTTTAAGCAAGAAAATTTCAGTTTGTTTGCTAATAAAGTAAAGTAAATGCTACATAGTTTTTAGTAGCTTCAAAAACGAATTAATAGATACTTATAGCTCTTCCTTCAGGGAAATTTTGAAATATTCAGCATTCAATGCGTTGCTTGTGCATATTTTATAAAAACAATAATTGGATTGAACTTGACCTTCTTTAATAAAATTGTCTTATTTTAACGCATTTAGTTTGTTTATTTTAATTGAGCCTTAGTAATGAATATTAACTGTGTCGCTAATTAATTACTTACTTCATACTTAAACAATTTGGGGCAAAAAAAAATTAATTAGGCGTATAAGTTCTCGTTGCTTTTTATTGATAACTAGCTGTGCCCGCGACTTCGCCCGCGTGGACTTTAGGGAGATTACCCGGAAATATGAGTATTATGTTTTTCCCGCGGAACCCTAATGCTTTTTCTAAAATTAAAGTAGAATAAGTTACGCCTTGGAACGTCAGCTATCTGTCAGTGAAAGTCCCATTGAATTCGGTTCAGCCGTTTAGAAGTTTACCTCAAACAAACAGACAGACAGACAAAAAAAATTAAAATTGCGTTTTCGTTATAGGTATCGTATATACTTTCAAACGCATTTGGTAAAAAAGTGTTATTTTGATAATACAAACAGACACTCCAATTTTATTTATTTGTATGTATATGTATGTATATGTATTGTATGTATGTATGTATGTATGTATGTATGTATAGACTAGCTGACCGGGAGAACATCGTACCGCCTTAGAATGAGTAACATACGAAAGCAGCGCCACCTACCGGGTTTAATTGTGAATCTAAACCATCCAGAGTGCCACCCAAACGCATACAAAAAAAATCATTGGAATCGGACCAGCCGTTTAGGAGGAGTTAGCTTACAACGAAAAGTGGCATTGATTTTTAGGGTTCCGTACCCTAAGGGTAAAACGGGAACCCTATTACTAAGACTTCGCTGTCCGTCCGTCCGTCCGTCTGTCACCAGGCTGTATCTCATGAACCGTTATAGTTAGAGAGTTGAAATTTTCACAGATTATGTATTTCTGTTGCCGCTATAACAACAAATACTAAAATCCAGAATAAAATACATATTTAAGGGGGCTCCCATACAACAAACGTGTTTTTTTTGCTCGTTTTTATAGATAATGGTACGGAACGCTTCGTGCGCGAGTCCGACTCGCACTTGGCTGGTTTTTACATACATATATTGATTGTTGATTATAATAGTTTATCGGTTTGACATAGTAAACAAACCAATACCTACTACTATTGCCAAGCTTATGGTGTCGTCACCCGGGAGAGTTTTACCAAACCATGGTGACATGTCCATAAATTAAACCGTTTCTGTTACCAAACCTGCCCTTATACTGCGGAAATTCTTAATAGACACCATAAAACGTTATTTCCAAACACTAAAGTGTAACTTATTAATCAACAGTCGAAATTGATTATACTTGATCATCCAGTGATTAAGTCATCACAGATATAGGAGGATGACCGCCATACCGAAGCCTATTACTTGCTTTTGACTTCAATAATAAGAATACTACATCATCACGCCTTTATTCCCCTTTATAGGGGTAGGCAGAGGTGCACTGCAGTGCACCCACACTTCGCCGATGTATCTGGTCCCATTGTAATAGGGGACGAGCCTACCCCTACGAGGGAGATTTGGGTCATAGTCCACCACACAGGCCCAGTGTGGGTTGGTGAACTTCACACGCCTTTCTATAGACGTGCAGGTTTTCTCACGATGTTTTCGTTCACCGTTCAGCAAGTGTTAATCATTGTTGAAAATCGATTTATTTACATTAAACACTAAATTCAAAGAAAATTATGATACAAGGGTAGAAAAATGACATTCGCACATGAAAATTATCTCAAAGGTGCGGGCCCAGGATTTGAACTTGCACCCATTACGTTCAAGGCGGGCGTTCTTGCCCACGAGTGTACCACTGCTGCATCTGACTTTCAAATTGACTTATTAAGTTGGGTACCTATACGTAACAAAGAAATATATGGGTTTAATAATCCTATACCTTAATTATATCAATTAAAAAGTGATTATTCAAAGATATGTCAGTCTCGCAGGTAGTTTTCAACGGAACTGAAAACAACACATCAATTAGGAATTGCTTTTTTGCGAACAAATTCAGGTAAGTTATATTGAGCAAGGTGACGCCTAGTTAGGTAAAACCCTACAGATGAATACCGGCTTTATCTTGGGTCACACCACTGAAAAGATAATGGTATTTACCTACAGGACAGTACGGTAAGCACCACTTAAAGATTTGTGCACGTTGGTCCGGTATTAATTAAGCGCACACATTTTAGTTTGAGTGGACTGCATTTAGGTAAAAAATAATATAATTGTAAACTATGGTGAACCATGTTATGTTGTAAATGCGCCTGACCATAGAGTCTCATGCTAGTGATGCTATTAAACATATTAAAAAAAAGAAACGATTTGTTGACCCAAATTTGTCAACAAATCGTTTCTTGCAGACAGATTTCCAACAAACAGATTTCCTGACTCAAATGTGCCCAACATATCTTCTTATACTAGACTGCACTTTTCTCCAGGATAATGTAACGGTGGGTAGGTAAAAACCTGAAGAAATCATTTATAAATCTACTTAGCATATGTTCCTACATAAAAGGTACTTAATAAAACCACCACATTTTATTGCCACCTAAGAGGTGCAGAGTGTTAACCACACGGTGATATCATTGCACGTGACTGCCGCCCAATGGCGGACTTGCACTGGAATTTATTTATAACAATTAATGAAATCAAGGAAAGGTTTTGTTGAATTATATTCTTACAATATCACATTTACTATTGATCTGTAAGTGCAAGAGCGTTATAAGATTCTCGCTGGTCAGTCATCGCTTCAAATATGTATGCTGCTAAAACTCCATAGTCTTTCTTTTTCAAGTATAAATCTTAATTCTTCAAAAACCTAGATGCGCTAATAATCTAGAAATAACTGAATAATTTATTTCATTTAGAGTCGATGCCAATTTGAGTGCGCGCCTATTCTAAATGAAATAAATTATTAGGTTGTTTCTATATTTTTAGTGCACCTCGGTTCTTGAAGACAGTGTAGACTTTTTTTAAATAATTTATTTTATATGATGATCAAAATTGAATAACTTAAAAAATAAAGTACTTAAGTAAGTACGTTAAACTTTTTCTGATGCGTGTTTTTATTAGGATAAATTAAAATCTAGATTGTCAGTGATATAAATAAAGTTTAATGCATACGGAAGCGTTAATTTTCCTGTTCAATTACTATGGATGTATGAGGTCATGATGCGGTGCGGCGGCCCCGGTGCGGCTTGGTGCCCGCTACACTCAAGGCGACCCATCTAGGATGTTATGATCTTCTCGGACAGCGTACAGTCGGCAGCTGATGTGAGTATCCAATAATTACAGAATATAGTTTAAAATAAGACGATTTCCATATAGATAATGATATTATAAACTAGCTGTGCCCGCGGTTTCACCCGCGCTAATAGTTACTTTGGTGTAGAGTGATGTTATAAAGTCTATGATTATAAGTCTATAATACCCGATTCATGTTCGGGAATATTCCCGTTTTTGCCACATTATTCGTTGCTGCTCCGCTCCTATTGGTCGTAGCGTGATGATATATAGCTTATAACCTTTCTCGGTAAATGAACTATTTAACACAAAAAGAATTATTCAATTCGGACCAGTAGTTTCTGAGATTAGCGCGTTCAACCAAACAAACAAACAAACAAATTAGCTTTATATAATACCCGATTCATATTCGGGAATATTCCCGTTTTTGCCACATTATTCGTTGCTGCTCCGCTCCTATTGGTCGTAGCGTGATGATATATAGCTTATAACCTTTCTCGGTAAATGAACTATTTAACACAAAAAGAATTATTCAATTCGGACCAGTAGTTTCTGAGATTAGCGCGTTCAACCAAACAAACAAACAAACAAATTAGCTTTATATAATACCCGATTCATATTCGGGAATATTCCCGTTTTTGCCACATTATTCGTTGCTGCTCCGCTCCTATTGGTCGTAGCGTGATGATATATAGCTTATAACCTTTCTCGGTAAATGAACTATTTAACACAAAAAGAATTATTCAATTCGGACCAGTAGTTCCTGAGATTAGCGCGTTCAACCAAACAAACAAACAAACTCTTTAGCTTTATAATATTATTATATATATTATATATTATATTATTATATTATATATATAATATATAATATAATAATATAATATATAATATATATAATATATAATAATATTATAAAGCTAAAGAGTTTGTTTGTTTGTTTGGTATATATATATATTATATATATATATATATTGTATATATATAGTATATATTATATATATAATATATATATATTAGTATATTAGTATAGATTAAAAAAAAAGATTTTATTCCTGGCGTCTCCTTAAATATTTCACAATTTCACAAAGATCGCGAGGTGGTTTATACTGTTCTTGTTTCACCTCAAATGTAGTAGTAACATTTGAGGTGAATTAAGAACAGTGCCGCCCTCTGTTTATAGCTTATTCTTCTGCGTTCACGAAAGAAGATGAAATTATGAAATATAAGTAAGATAAAGTATGACTGCACCTGAAATTTACAGTTATTTTGCCTGAACTAAGTAATTAATGAGTAATTAACAAATTAAATAGATACACGTTATAATTGAAAAGGGTGAAGGTGAATAAAATGGCGGATGCCTCAAACCAGAATATATCTGTTGCCAACAAAGTTATCTTATCTGTGGCAACCTGTACAATAAAGTAACAGTTTGACAAAGATAAATGTTGCAATCTGTGTGTCGTATTTGCCCATTACGATTTGTTTGAGAAACTTTTGCTACACATTTGATATTGCAACTTAATGCAGCGTGCATGACACTGATGCATTTTCTACATGTACGATATTTATTATTATCGCATTTATTCATTATTATTACATACAAACTTGTTTTTCCCGCAACTTGGAGCGCATAGATTTTGTAATAAGTACGAACTTTCATCTCCTTTTTATGATTTTAGACCCGCTTTGTGAGCGTTTTTTAAAAATATTTCCATTATTTATGTCAACAGTATATAAGCGTTAGTCAAAATGTGAAGTTTCCAACGGTGTAGATATTGCTAGGTCAACAAAAGGCACTTGACAGCACATAACATAATTTTAGTATAGTTTAGTTGCTAAAACAGTTCTAGTTTGCCTTCTAACATAGATAGAATGGAACTTGAGTAGTATGTACGAGATATGAAAGTAAGGAACGGAACGTAAGGTGTGAGCGAGCGAGAGCATCCCAGTATTCTACATTAATTATCTTTTATTAATTTGCATGATCGTTAATATTGAGTAAGCATACATCGTTTTATAATAATAATAAGGTATACCCATTTAATTAAATCAATTAAATGCAAAATATACTGTCTCTCCTTGACTGCAGTATGGTTTTTTTGCATTTAGAAGTCTGACTCAAATTCGCTTCAATTAATTGATTACAGGAATCTAAGTAATCCAATCAGTCGCACCATCGCGTATTAACCACAGTTAATTTGACCAGATAATATCATAACCTTATAATGTATCTACGGATAGGTATTGGCATGTATTCAACTATCTACAAAATTTAAATTTATAATAGAAACATGTATGTTGTGATTCTCACAATTTACGAAACGCATAATAAAGTGATACTTATCTGTCATGTAGCAAAAGGCATGTTTGGTATATCTACACAAGGGGTAACCTCTTAGCAAATATTTAAACATCTTAAACTTGGCCGTTGAAGCTATGATACAGTATCGTAGTAAATGTACATAATCACGCATGTATTGCCCGAGAGAGTAGACAGAAATCCACTGCAGTGCACCCACGTTTCATGGGTGTTTTTTTGCTCCCATTATAATAGGAATGCTAGGGGCGAGCAGATTTCGAAAAAAAAAATAATGTTACAGCATGAATTCTCGAGAACGACACGAACACGTCAGAAGATGGTTTTTGAGGGGGCTGTAAGCAGTAACAGAAGTTATCCACAACACGAAAATGCGCCACTAAATTAACAATACACAAAGCTATTTATAATCATTATATATAACGTGCCTATTAAAGTCGGACTTCGACGAAAGTACGAAATATTTCACAAGAACAACCTCGGAGTCTAAGCGTGACTCAGCGGATCAGATGAGAGGGTTCGTGCACTGAATTTGACAGGCCTCGTGTAAAGTGTATTATACTTACTACAGATTATTATCCTAACTGAGATACGCCCTAAATGTCCCTTATAAAAACTAAAGAACCTTTCTTTAGGGCTTATTCGTCATAAGGCTTAGTATAACTTTTGACATGAGATTGATTATTCGAATTTTCCTATGCATATCACAGCAGCCAAATTGTTACGTTCGGTCTTCGTCGGACGGGGAAGGTAGATGAACCAATTAGGCAGTACGTTAAGGTATCTTTTAGCGTTAACAGCATAAAAATAAAGAAATTCTTACCGTAAAAATCAAGTAAAAAGGTATGCATTTTTACCATTTGTGTTAAAGATAAATCTAGCTTCTAGTACCTGAAACATGTAAAACAAAGCAACAACCAGCTCAACAGTACACAGAAGCAGCTAAGTGCTTTATAATTGCAAATTCATAATAATTGTAATGTAATTTCATCAACTCGCTACTCTAAGGCCACGACCATTGAACACAGTTCAATGAAAATATCGTTTGATTCGACTAATGTTTGTTTCGGCCTTCCGATGTTTTTATGCGCAGTCAATTTTTGTGCTACGCTAAATTATCTAACTAAAACCCATCACCCACTAAGGTGTAATAAAGTTAGCAGTTACTGTTTAAAACTCTCAACATACTCGCGAGGGCAAATTCATTTGGTTTTTAATATTAAATGCATTATGTGCATGTTTACAGCAAGAGCCACGCACAAATTCGCGTCATCGAAGATTTAGATTTCGTTTAAATATGTGCTTTTTCAGTAAGTTAATACAGTTCATTTTGTTTAAGTGCATAAAAGTTTAAATTTTAATCAACCGAATGGGTACTCGAAGTTGGTGCAATTGTTCACCCAATCAAACGATACGCCTCGATGGGTAAATACAAGTTCTTTGTCGTATTCAAAGTTATTACTACTATACGGACAAACGAATATTTTATAAAGTCATCGTCTTTATTGTATTCCAAATTCGTTACAATAGAAAAAAAGATAGGCTGACATTTCGTTACTCTTTTGAATTCTGCAAGAACTAGATGTGACGGCACTATGACACAGATTTGAGCTCCAGCCGATTGTAAACTGGATTTGAATGGGGCACGTTCAGTTTAACTAACCGTATTATCAGAAATTACTTTCATATTCACTGTTTTTGGTGCGGTAAGTAATGACATGATTTGGATTTGCATAATTTTAAATGAGATCATGAGATGTGTGAATAATTGTAGTTGTTATTCACATGGTGAAGCCGGCTGTAAACACTCCCATACTCTTCAGGGAGCAGTTCTCGCGTCAAATTGGTAGTATTTTTCCGTTTTGTGTCGACATATTTCGATTAGACCTCTAATCGAAATATGTCGATCATGCGAGAATTGCCTCCTGCCACTGTAAATCCGTTCCTGTTAAACCTGTAAAATGATCTGGCAGCCAGCGTTACGGTGAGAATGGAACCTTACCGTATCCGGGGCAGCGAATTGGATTAGTTATACGTTAGCCCACTGCCACGCTGTACAATGGAGTATTTACTTCTTTCGTATGTACTATTATATAAACGTGTTTTGTCTCTAAAGTGTCTGCTCTGCTATTATGCAAGGAAAACAAAGAGCCCCGTAATTCAAACAACAAGTTTGTTACTATAAATTACAAAACAATATCTCTAAAATTGCTATCACAATGCATAGTCTAATTTCATTATAAGAATGGCGAATGACACTTCTATAGAGATGTCGACAGAACCTGTATGTACCTACCTATTTTCATAATATTGTATAGTGCGTGAGTAACTTTGTTATCGTATTTTAATCAACCCTTTAACAATCGTTTACTGCATCGTCGTCCGCGCAGATTCTCATACTATTTTCCACATAGATTTACCATTTGAACCGTACACCTTGAAGCTAAAAGAAAACATACTGGCATGCCAACACATCGACTTAAGCGATTTTTTTAACTTTGCAGGAGAGCATACTCATTCGACGCAGAAAAATTTGCTGGTTCCAAATATGATATAAGTCAATATCGCCCAAAAGTGTCGCCTTGCCTTGCACCCCTCGATATACACTATTATCGGTCAGGTAATGGTGCTGATTCTATAACCAACTAACCACGCTAAGGTATTATTGCCTTCCTTCTCACGACCGTAATTTATAAGGGCGACAGCGTTATTTTTAGTGGTATCAAGTTTAGCTCAATCGTATTTTCGTATCCACAGAATCCGTAGATTAATATTTTTAATCCAGTTTTAATTTAACATTAGTTTAGTGATAGAAAATAAATTTTAATTTTCACATTTCAACATAAAAGTAAATTTTCAGAACCGTTCCTTTTTTTTTAATGGACTACGCTGTTGGCCTTGAGGTGGCCTTTACAGCTTTACCGGAGGAGTGGCGAGTGCAGAGTGCACTCCAACCAAAGCCTTAGGGGCGTACAAGGGTGGCAACTAGCTCAAGAGCGCCACAGAGGGCACGACCTCGGCTTGGGCAGTTACCGTGAGGGGAGAGGTAGTCACTGTGCTCCCAGGTACAAAGATGTTCCTCGACCTCGCCGGCGAGATCGGTGTCTGTTTGGGAAACGCTCCACATGGGTAAAGCTTTTATAAAATATAAACATAAGTAGTATGTGCTTTACAGGTGAAGAATATCTTGATTTGCGATATAAATTATGATGGCTGATAATATTAGTATTCAAACTAATTCGTTAAGGAAATATCTGTCCGACCTTGTGTCTGTAGGAAGTGATTTCTGATTCTTATTTACTTCTTTATATGTTGCTATTTAGTATGCCAAATAGAAAGGTCAGCCAGCAGTAACATTCCGTTTCCGGAGTAAAGGAACCGTTCTCTCGATACTGACATCACCACCTACCTGCTTATTATCTCGATTTGAGATGTTAAATCGATAAAAAAATATGTAATATACAAGATTTCTCACAAAACAAGTACAATTTTAAAACTTTCGTTGTATTTAAATTGGTAATGACATCATCCTATATTCGGTCAAACAATTTGACAAAAATAGAAGCCGACATGTTATATCACGAGTTTAATATATAGCCCGAGTCAATATCCAAATGTGGCATGTAGGTATCTAGTTGATATCAAACATACCTTATGTATGTCATAGAAGATAGACTATGTAAAAGTGATGATTGGGATGTTTATTCTCAAATTTACAGAAATTTCAATCCATACACAAACTATCAAAAGTGACATTTTAAATTATAATAGCGTTCTGTAATGCCATTGTAGATATATCGACAATATCCGCATTCGATGCAGTAAAATTCGATGATTCCAAATATGTATGTAAGTCAATATCGCCCAAAGAGGCGCTTAAGTTAAATAGCCTTTCACCACTCGATATTTTTGTTTTTTTTTAGCCTATTTTTGTGCCCCACTCCCCAGCAAAGGCCTCTCCTTTAATCCTCCACACAAGTGTGCGGATTTTTTAAGGAGGTTTGGACCATAGTCCACCACGGAGGTATAATATAAATTTGGAAGGTAGACTGTGTTTTTTTCTGGCGATGTATATTTAGTAGAGATGAAACGGATATCCGGTAACTATCTGGTATCCGGCCTATCCGGCCTTGTTTTCACTATCCGGCCGGATACCGGATAGTAATTCACTATCCGGCCGGATACCGGATAGTAAAATACAAAAAAAAACTCATTATTTTACTCAGGGCAAATTATACCGCAATAGGATATGGACACCGTTTATTTTTATAATAGCACGTCAATAATATTTCTTATATTAATTTTATTAAATTTATTAATTAGTTTAGTACTCAAAATTAACAATTGGCAAATTGTGGTAAATCAATCCGGATTTGTTGGTAAGAGGCGACTCTGCTTGGCTTCGTATACCAGACCAGCTTCTGAAAATAGCCTTTCGCTGTAAACGCTACTGCCAGGTGCTGAAAGATAAGTTCTAGCAAATCTTGACAACTGCGGATACTGATGCAAATTAACTGACCACCATATGAGTCGTGATTGCGATCGATTTCAGATGTCTTTAAGCAGCGTCATGTAAGGCGATAATCGCAGGGCCGAATATCCGGCGCTCTGGCCTGGTAACTTGCCCAATATCCGGTATCCGGCCAAACCACTATCCGTTTCACCCCTAATATTTAAATAATATTTATTACTATAGTCTGACCTCCTTTTTGTACTGGCACTGTAGAACTCTTCTGTACTGTACAATACCATTCCAGATATTTTCTAGATGAATTTAAATTTCTTAAAATAAAATTAGTTTGATGCACCAATATTGTATGGATATATTGCATCTGAGTTGCATCATTCATATTAAATTTAGTGTTAAACATCAAGACGGTCTAGTAATTCTTTTTTTTTTCTTAGGATGTTTTTGAACCAAAATAAAATTAATTAAATGCAGCAATATTGTATGGATATATTGCAACTGAGTTGCATCATTCATATTAAATTTAGTGTCATGCATCAAGACAGTCTAGAAATTCTATAATATAAGACAGATGTGCTTATCAAATGCTCTCATCAATCATCTTTAATGTCGTCAGGCATTTTGAATACTCTTGGTACTTACCTAATGATTATGTAAGTGTATCAAAACACTAGCACATAAAATATACCTACAAAATTTGGTAATATCGAACTACTTATGGCGTCGTGGGGATTTCTATCATTTGCAATTTATAACTTTAATACGTTTTAGTTACAGATATGGACTTTAAATACATAAATAAAGGTTCGTGTATCTCACAGGCAAACTGGATGTAATTAGTGTTAAATGTATGTAACTTGCCAGGAGATTCGGTTTGCGACCTTACGTAGCAAATGGCAGTAGTAATCTGTCATACGGTGTTGGACAAATTGATAACTATTTCAATCTTAAAGAAAGATTGTCTACACGGTTTCAATGGACATTGAATGATTTTGTGCCCACACATAAAGATTCCAAGTTCAGAGCTTAAATGGAGTAGCCATTGATTTTCTTGCACGCACGTCAAAATCTAACAAAAAAAAATTACATATCTTACGAATAAAATATTGGAGGTGGATTTAAAAATCAAGTTTGTTTTTTTTATTTAGGACATCCAAGAATTGTTTACATTAATAACATATTAATATAGCATAGTGTGGTATCCCTAAGGTGCCTTCTCACTAGCACACTCTCTCTTTTTCGCACCTTTTAAATAGAGTTGGTTGTCTGTGATTTGTGTCGATCTAATAAACTCGTAATTAATTAATTTACGGGGTTTTATTGAATACATATTACATACAAATAAGGTAGCACTAAATGCACAGTTAATAAAGGTGCCCTACTAATAATCGTTTATATTTTTTCCAAACCTATTTTAGTAATGTACGAAAGGTTCCTAAAATTAGGTACTGATGTGAAAATGTTATCTTTTAATTTCTCAATGAACATGTTAATTACAAAGTGTTTTGTAACAGTTCCAAACAGCCCCGATTACATACACCATGACTCATCAGGTCGTGGTAGAGATTATGAAGCCTAATAATGACGTCATCGTATGTGCTGCAGGTCAGGTGCTATCGCAGTTGACGTGAAGCGAAGCACGCGTACAGGGCCCCAAGTCTGCTAACACTAGCGTCGTAGAGTTGCTGTAACTCCATTTTTTAAGGCATAAAAATGACACTTTCTAGCAATGGTAATTTGAAATTGCATCAAGGTGACAATATCTAATGTCTACACTGCTCATATTCTAGGTATCATTGAAAAACATGTTGAATTCATGCCTTAAAAATGAAATCATTGCAAGTCCACGACGATAGTGTTAGTAGACTTAGGGCACTGGCCTGTGCTTGCGCACCAGAAGAAAATGTTGTAGGTATCAAACAATTGCCTGAATGACTCTACAATTGTTGCAGTTAAATAAACAATTTCTTACTTAAACAGTATGAAATTAGTAGAACGTATCTTTCTCAACGACTAATGTAATTGCTTATTTGCATAATTACCATATTCTGTGCGGTGTTTTTTGCATACGTATTGTCTGTTGCGTGCAGATCGACTTTTCTAAAAGGACTACACTTCATTAGCGAGAACAGTGCCTACCTAATGTTGATAATAAGTGACAATCGTAATTGTATACCTAACTTTATAATGGATAAAATGGGAGAAAACAGGTAAAATCTCCGCTGACAAAAATATAAATAAGAACGTGTTTTTTAACCGACTTCATTTCGTTTGAAGTGGTTGTACATCATTACAGTCCTACTACACGGAGATCAAACTTTCCAAAAAAACTCAACATTCAGATTAAGAGGAGCACAAACAAGACTAAGAAGAGGTGTGAGGTTAAGAACTATCTCAATAAAAACGCTAAAGCTTTGAGTGAAAGATATATAATTATTATAAAAAATACAAAGCCATCGTGTGTATAATGATATTGGAGGCTAAGACTTACCTACTATAAAAGTATGTAAGTACACAATTCTCGGGTTATATTTTTTCCTAAATAGAAATGAAGCTTGTTTATATATATCTACTAATAAATTTAGAAATATTTCCCACCAGAACAATAGGCAGTGCCCTCGAAATATTCAATCGAATGTAAAAATTGATTCGAACCGATTCGGAACTCTACTGTTTCATTTCGAAATAAAAATAGCCTAATGTAACTTCCTAAACACAAGCTAACAAACTGTTAAACGGATATTTCGCAACTAACCAACCGCCAAACTTTTCCATTTAGATTAAAATCTGCATAACGGTACCTACCACTAGGTACAGTTTTCTGTGACGGTACCTTCTAACGCCCTACGTCCACTGATGCGAGTGAATTAACTTGTCTCATGTTAAAAATGTACTCTGTATTAATATACATAAGGATTGAATTTCTGTGGTAAAAACCGCGCGACCACGCGCCAAATTCTCTCGCGTCATCGATAACATTTCGCAGAAAAATGTGCTTCTTCGTCATGTTATTACAGATCGTTTTCATATTGACAAAGAATGGGACGCTCGTTTTGACGCGCCTGTAAGCGCAGGGATTTAAAGTTTTATCTATGAACCGGCATGCGGCACGGAGTCGCGTATTGCCGAAAGCATTGCATCGTGACGATTTCCACGGGATACGCGCACGTAAAGGCTTGTTCACATTATAATTAAGATATTGATTTGGATTTGGATTGTAATTAATTGCAATAATTACAATCTCTTCCCTTTTTTCAAAGTCCCGATACACCGAACCAATTTAGTTGGCCAAACCCCATAGCTAGACCAATTACCACATACAACACTAGTTGGAGAAAACTTGATCTTGATATATTCCATGACCATTCCAAGCACTATATAAACAAAATATTACACTGTGATACTAGTTAATTCCTATTAATTTTTATTATACTATTTTAACTCGTATTTTTATAAACTTTGTTATGTCAGTGCTCCTTTTATTTTATTTTATAAGAATATTAATTTTTTCAATATCTTGTAAGAACATACTATTTTTATTTCATTTTATTTTAAGTTTAGTTTATAATATTGATACTTTAAGTTCCTATTAATTTTATGTTTTAATTTCAGTATTCAAGTTGTCTACTTATTAAGAATGTTGTGTATATGTGTAATTGGCGTGGCACATGCCCTATGATTAGGAAAGCAATACGTAAATGTTTGTGTTTACTCTGTAAATATGTCTTAAATAAATAAATAAATAAAATAAAAATTGTGAAGAAGTCACCGAGTGACATAACTGCTATGCGTATTGCACGCGGTCTTGATAAGAGAAATACTTAATACCTACTTTTTATCAATTATGAAACGGCCGCTTCCATTTAACCTAAACGAGATATTAATACAATCAAAAGCCACCCCACAATAACATACACAATAAGGTATGACACAGCGATGGACAACGGGATGCAATGTGGATAAACCTCAACGAGACGCGAACGGCGCGAGACGTGAACGACAAAGGCGACGCAGATAAGCCTCGGTACGTGCGCGCGCGCCGCGGCCGCCGGAACCTTGAATACCGCGCTCCTTACCGCGATATAATAATAAACCGCTCAGTCCGGCTTGAGCCTTTAACGATACAACACGACCGATATTGTGACAATACATGATCATTCCTCGACGACGCGCGAACCACGTACCTGTCCACGCTCATTACATCCCTTAACCCCCGTAGTTCTTCCGACATGAAGTGACACAACTAGTATACTGATAGTGTATATTGTGATGTTTTGTGCCAGTGCTCCTTGTGTCATTTTAGGAGGTATTTGTTGTGTTTCTAAGTGCAATTATAAAAGGTGAGTGGAGTATATAACCCGCGTTGGCATATAAGACCTATTATCTATTTTGTTTGTGATTCAAAGATCATTTATTTACGTATGTAATTTATCTTATTCCTAAGTTTTAACCCCATCAAGGCAAAAAACGGAAGCATCTAAATACTTGAGTTTATTTTACTCATGAGGAGTGAACATCTCGCACTAGATTTCCAAGATTCCTATATCTACACACATATTCCGGAAATTATCATTTTGTGCGTACGTTCAGTATGATAATATTTTTAATTTAAGTAATAAAGCGTCCTAGATCAGTTACATTTTTATTATGTCAAATTAGAATCAGAATAACATAATTCTGGAATTACTAACACATTCGTCTACTATTCCATACATTAAAAACATATTTTCAAACTACCTCCTATAACCATTCTTAATTAAGTTACTTAACGTTAATCAAGAATTGCCCCTACGAAACATCGTATCACGATAAACATAGTGAAAAAGTTTATGTGCAGCCGGTAAAACAGAGCCCGTTCAATTGTTCAACAACATCTACTTCAATGGAAACAGGACATATCACAAACGCTGACCTTTATACATCTATACAATCAATCACAATAGCATCCACACGATCATTCACAATAGAAGTTTTGTTAGTAAACGTAAACTTCAGTCCGTCCGCAAAGTACGTGAAGACTAACAACCCTAATAATACGAGTCCTGAGTACATATTACTTATTAACCCAATGACAAAATATGCATAAAACACGGTGGTGATTAAAAAATTGTTTGTTAACCGTCAATTTCTAAAACTTGTAATATTTCTCGAGTCCTAAGTAGGTGAAATTTTCATAAAAGGGATTTCTCGTACATTTTACACTATTTATCAATGGAATTCAACTCGAATACTGTGATAGGTAAAAAAGTATAATTTATCTTCACTAAGTATCTACATATCATCTACCTGAAATATTTTTTCGGACTTCTGATACGCACTGTATTGCTTATACAATTTTTGACCAGTAATAGTTTAAAACTTTAAAAATTCTTAAATTTTTATTAATACTACCATATTTCCGAAAATTAAACTTTGATAGTTTAATTACATAAAATTATTTTTGGACAATATATCCTTTAGAATAGAATACAATATAATGTTATGGCCAAAAAGCCTGAAAGATTGAGCCCAGCCAAAGAGACCCTGTCTCTTGCCAAACTAGAGGTTAATCTGTGTTATGGGAGACAGTGCCCTTCCGTCTAGCTCAGTTATGAAGCATTATATATGTATAGAGTAGAATAGCTTAAGACTAAAATGTGAATATGTGTTACAAATAGAACTGTATAATAGTGCGGTAAGTAGTTAGTCAATTACAAAGATATCTAGGTAGATTTTCATCATGTGGCTGTACAGTAGAAATAAAATGCAAATGATGCCATAAGACGCTGATAAATAAATTGTCAGATATGTACACAACTTGCACCACGTTACATAAGTCCTAATCAAGAATTTCACAATTATTATGTGCGAAGTTTTTTCATCGAGTGATTAATCATTTTCCACGAGGTATGTACCTTCTAGGTGTGTAGTCATTGTTAATGTCTACTCACAGATATCAACGAATTGAATTAATCTCGCGAGACGCTGTTTCCAATGTTGCAACATTGTTGACAAACATTTAATTAACCTTAATTGTAATCGCAGTATCCGTATCTAACTCGCAACCACTGAGGCTTAATTTGAAAGGTAACAACTCGTACACAACTCTATAGGCCTGACCTAAATAGTAGATAAATTTTGCCCTATTAACACGACATTTCTAAAATTAGTAAATGATTATCAGTATAGATAAATGAAAAATGTGCCTCGTAAATTAACTTGGCGCTTATAATTAATTAACTTTGTTCAAATTAATAGGTAATGGGCTACCCACATTCGTTCCTTGCACCAATGCCAGTGAGTTTGCTCTAGAAGCTTGTACTGCGGTGATTCGCCCCACCAGTTATTCGCACCTTCACTATGTGAATCATCGAAGTGTTTATTCTGAAGGGCTCTTTCGGACTATGGTGCGAATAGGCAACGCCAGCTTATCTTTTCTTACCTTTCCTCCTCCTCCTTTGCATGTGATCCAGGTTTGGCAGGAACGCAACCCGCATCATGTTATGCGTCATTATATGGGCCTCAACGACCAACTAGTAATCCAGAATAATATGACAATTGTATCTGTTTATCAGGAAAGAAAAGACGCTAGGCTATGTAATCGATATTTTGTCATAATACCCGCTTTAGTTCGGAACCAAATTCAAGTTGAATAAATGTATACTCCTACTACCTATTATTGAACAACTTTTACTCATCCACTTCTAAAGATTCACAAACCATTAGATCGGTTATAACATCAATGGCTAATTTAAGGCAAACTAACAAAGTGCAAATTCGATATGATATTTAACGCCGTTATCTATTGTAAAGTCGTAGTTACAACACGTTATACCGAGAGCCTATTGGCTAACATGAAAGTGCACATTAATTCCAGATTACTAGGTATCAGTTTCAAAATCAATGCATTATTGTATGCCATATTACTAATGTTAATCTACAGCGTTGTATTTCGGCCACTCCTATCAAACATTATCAGAGGCTTACACAAGCACCGTGGGATAATTAGGATATACAATTTTCTTATACCTTAGGAGCTGTTTAATATCGGAATACCTTGAAGTAGAACACAACTAAATTAAGCCTACATGGTACATGTACAGTCATTGAAATCACAAAGAGAAAAAAAACAAGTTATCCCCGCGTCCACAGACGCGTCTTTGTCATATTTTTTTCCGAAACTGTATTAACTCATAGAGAAAGCACATTTTTCAACGTTGTATTATCGATCGCTTCGCGTGGCTTCAATATTTATGTTTTCACAGGAATTCAATCTTTATGCACTATAGTGCACCTCTGCCTACCCCTTCGGGAAATACAGGCGTGATGATGTATTATTATTATTATTATTCAATCTTTATGTTTATTAAAATAAAATACATTTTCAAAAGAAGTTATTTCGCTCGCCCCGGTGGTGCAGAGCATAAAGATACTTATTTATTTTCATATTTGTTGTACATTATATTCAGACTTTTAGATAACATTACATTTTTCATTGTTATCCAACTACTGCAGAAACTAAGTTAAATTTTTAAATCTTTTTTTGCTGCAATGAGTTTTATTTGTATGAGTTGGCTTAGCGACTACCGGCGGTGTTTAACTTACTCGTTAAAGACTTTCTCTCATCATCGTCTATACACGATTTGAAATGGTAAGGATACTCATATTTTATTCATTTATAATTTGAAATTAAATTTACTCATAGACGATGCAATTATAAGACGTGCCGGCGCGGGCGGCGGCGTTAAATAATTTGATTCTCAACCATTGTTCTGTGTTGCGTCAACTTCCTATTTTAGATCAACCTTCATTTAAAAGGGACTCACACACAACATATTTATTGAAGTGAATTCAATTGTCATACAAATATCAACTGTCTTTTGAACATAATTGATATATCTATGGAAAAACATACAAACACATTAATAGAAACACATTAACATTCAGAAGTTCATATACTAAGCAGTATACAGTATACAGTAGAGCAGTGGTAGCCGAGTGGTCGAACGCACGCTTTGCAATCAAAGTGCGCAGGTTCTATCCCCGCACCTCTGGGTTCCATGTGCGAATCCCATTTTCATCTGAGATTATCACTTGCTAAGAAACGGTGACGGAAAACATCGTGAGGAAACCTGTGTGCCCGGTATAATGGCAATAGGCTCGCCCCCTATTACATTGGGACCAAAATACATAGGCGAAGTGTGGGCGCACTGCAGTGCACCTCTGCCTACCCCTTCGGGGAATACAGGCGTGATGATGATGTATTATACAGTATAACTACTGAAGTAGATATATTTTTCCATAGGTGCATGAAAAAATTGACATACCCGTATGGAAATGTAAAATTTACGACCAAGTGCGGGGCCATTCACACTGTAAAACCCGATAATTAGCTTATTGCGATACTCAGCTATTATGTTTTAACGGAAACATATCAGCAGTAGCAGAACAATAAATATGCTAGTTCACTCAAACAAGCATTTATTATGAGATATAATAAAGAAATCGTGTAGATTTGAAATTCCATGAACCGGAGTTTAAAATCACTAGGTACCAAATACGATCAAAGCAGTTCCGTTCTTTTAGAAGATGAATACAAGATGTAAATAATAGATAAATACCTTTACGCTATTATATAGCGTCTATTCGTAGTTTATTTGTGGCATGTTTTGAAAAATCAACATTCCCAAGGATTAATAATAAAAGTAGGTACAATACGGTTAAAACTAAAACTCGATGCCGGAACTGCTCACTAACGATTATGTAGATGATCGATGCAAAATCCTACTCTCCGATATATCTCGTGATTGAATCATCAAACAAAAACCGCCAAGTGCCAATCAAATTCACACATACCGACTGTTCTGTAATGAAGATTTTTTGTTGCGGTTTGCTTTAATTACGTGCGGGTTGTATTTGAAATACGTTGTTTTGGATTTGCCAAGCCGAGTATTTGTTTTTTTTGTTTTTAAACACAATTATTTACGTCAACTGTTGATTGTCTTTTGTTTGAAATAAAAGTTTACGATACAACAATTTGAACCAAACAAAAGACAATCGATTACTGAGTACAGGTTATGCGATTTTTTAAAATCAGCAATTTTCGTCAATTTTTTACGTTGGATTTTAATAAAATAACGAAATAATATATGTATTAAGTAGGTATGAACAAGGCTACTCTCAATTTATGAAGTTATGAATGAATAGAACGGGTTAATGACGATGTCGGCTGCCTTGTCATTACATAAAATGAGTTGCTCATCTATTGTGTTATTCCATCCACTTGTTCAATGAGGACGATACCATACGCAAGGTTTTTAGTTCGGAATATTGCAGGTATCGACACTTTTCGCGTTATCAGGCCCTATTTGAAGTATGCCAACGGTCCCTGTAATAATACTTATGTTTCGACATAGTATTGCAAACAATATGTCACGACACGTGCGACGAACATCGCTAAAAGAAAAATGCTAGCACATACACGGTGTATCAGAAATCCGAAATCTATAAAGTGCTTGCCTTCATAAACGGTAGGTGATATGAAGATGCTCAGTGAATATAGACTATATCTTACTACTGTCACCGTGTTACTGGGTATTGAATATCTGTCGTAACTTTTGTGTTTAGTAGTAGAGTGTATCCAAACAGATAAACCAATGTTAACAGCATTTATAAGAATCAATAAACAGTACCTACCTATATGGCAATTTTGCATAGGTTTCAAGAATAAAGAAACGCAAAAGCAAACTTAAAAAAAAGAAGTCGTATTGAATTTTTTTTTTATTTCATTATTAAGCACTTTATATAAAGTTAACTGCGGATGTACATAATATACTCAAACTACTCTTGGATATCATGAAACATAATAAAGTTTTTGAAAAAAGAATAATAATTTGCATATTTACACTACAGCAAAGGCATTTATAAATATTAAGATAGCAAAACTTCATTAATATTACAATCGGAAATGGACCATTAACCGCAGAAGGCTACCTCAAGAACTCAAGAGCCTTGTCTACACAAATCTACAATAATTTACAAAACATTGTCGTGAGAACAGAAAACGAGTAGTATTATGTCATAGAAAGAAACGATTTGTAAATTCTCAGCTCGGTTATCTAAAGTACTAACAGACAATACTAAGAGCGTAATGCAAATGAGTGTAGTAACTAGTGGCATTATTCAATGTTCTATAGTTTATTGTGGAACTTGGCCTCCGGTTGACCTCGGCTGCGTCACGGCACAGCATCAACGCAGCTCAGAAACTATACCGACTAGGAAGAGGAAAAGTTACGTGCTACCTACATACTGTATAGAATACGCGTTATAATAACTTCTGAATAGGGCCCCAAATTCACAGCACTTAATTATTTAATGCATAAAAACATTGATCAACGGTAGCCAAAATATGACTAGACTTCTGGCTAATGTCTGCGCAGCTCATATTCTAGCTATCATTGATAACAAATGGTTTTTGTACATTATAAAGTGAAGCCATTTTCATAATACATCGATAATATTAGTAGACTTGAGGCTCAACTGTCTAGGAAAAGGTGCATTATTAGTATAGGTATAAAATAAACAGAGGGCGATTAGTAGACATAACGAAGAATCTATTGTTATAAGTATAACAGGTTCTATTCCTATACAGGTTTCATTTTCGTAGATAACTAGATATTATCAGAGATTAAATTTTACGTAATAAATAAACACTACGAGTTGAAGCAATTTCAGTTATCTTAAATTTTAAAATAACCGATTTAATTAGTGTATTATATTATATGACACTTTTGTACAAGAATATGCTATTGTTGATAGTTTGTAAATGGATTGAAATTTCTATAAACTTAGGGGTAAGTAACCATAATTAGAAATACATGCTTATTCTATTCCTATAGGGTAATTTGCGTGTCATTGACATCTTATTTTCATCGCATCTTAATTGCTGATTTGTGAATGAACTTCATTACCTAGTTGTTTTCGCAATAGAAGTATCCAAGAGACTGTAATCTCTGTTGGTTTATATGACTGCTCATAAAGTTTATAAATATTAATCATTAAGAGCATCGTAAAATATGTTAATGATTCCTTCATTAAATATGATAACTACAAAATAATTATCTAGCCGCCTGCGCACATAGTTGCTCATAAATTTGATTGGGCATACCCGCTCGAGATGGCCGCCGCAGATAAATACTCATTTCCCACGTTAATTGAGTACAACCGACTATGTTGCAATATTTTTTATTGTTTCAAACCAACAAGACCGCGCTGACTTATCTACTTCTCATATCGCAGCGTCGCATTATCGAACGAATTAACTTTTAATAACATTTAATTTATTGTGATATTAATCACCACGACAATGTTCCTAAACTAAAAGTTTAATTAAACTTTGATACACGACAGCGAGGCACAAAGCTATGAATTATATAGACGTGTAATAATAAACACTGATAGGTATTAATCATGTCATCAAACGTGAGCCTTTACAATACGTTATGATGAGTAACTCACAGTGCCTAAACAATTGAAAGGGTACCTATGGTGCGCGCGCGCATCTCACGCGTCGGATAATAACACGCCGTACAATTATTAATTAAACGTCCGAGGCTCCGCACAAACCGGCGGAATTGTCTTAATTCTCAGTGCAGCTATCTAACCAACATATCTTATTACAGGACCTTGGGTTGAATACCAACTGTCCGTTGTTTTTATACAGAGCTGTCATCTGAGAAGGTTGAGCCGCAGACTCAATGCAAACGTGTTACTTTGGTGTCGGCCGATGCACGCCGACGTCGGCGCCCGTCACTTGAAAAATGACCACTTCACAGATGAACCATTTATGTCCTGAAACATAATACATCAAACTGAATTATGAATACAGTAATTGATGTACACGTTCTGATAATTTATCACGAAATATAATGGGCAAGTGCCTTGATTTTATTTTGCATCTCACATATTTTGACTGGCTATTTATGAATGTTATCTTACATCTAGACTTATAAAAATATTTGGGATGGTACTTATTAAGTATACGAAATAAATTATATATAGTAATTCGATTTCATGCGAGTTACGCGCAATATTATGCATCTGTTATTTAGTTGCGGAGGCCACAGATCCGGCACGATGCACAAGTTTTGCCGTAGGTATACGTCACGTTTACATAATTTAATAAATAGCCAAAATAAACAGAGTGGTCGCACGTAGTCTAATCATAATATAATACGCACACTACATTATACTTAGTATTTATACAAGTTGCATGAGAATCCGAATAGATATGTTCCGGCATTGTATAACGCAGTCAAGGTTGGATAATAATATATATTCATAACGGACTAATTCTTTTTTGGACAAAAATCTTTCTCTTGCCGACTTCTGCGACCATTTGAAATACCTGCAATTTTAGTTTTTTAATCACCAATAAAATATACACCATAAAATATTCATTTATTGAAAGTACTAAATTAGTATGTTAATTTTTAGCAAACCATTTTGTTGTATCTAAATGAGGTCTGATAGGTATTTTTTCTCTGGGTTAACAAACTCTCGGAAGATAAAATAACTCATTTAAATAAAAGGAGTCCAGTAATAAAAAAAGTATTTTTTCGTTGGCATAGGTATATTTTTAACACCTTAATCTTCAGGACCGGAGTATGCAAAGAACAACAATGAAAATAATGGTATTGACGAAAACCGAGAGGGTACTGATAAAGTGGGAGGTAGAAATTTAGAGTCAATTAGGTACCTACCGCAAAATTCTTGAGTAGAATTCGAAAAGCCAGCCAATAATAGTTTTACAAATATTATGTAGGAATGACAAAGAAATCGGATGAAGTACCTTCCTACCACATTTTTTTATTCCGCTCTATTTGATTATTAGTTTGGGTGTGATCAGTGGCAAGGTCATATTATAGTGTCGGGCAACCGGCACACGTCGGATGATGTAACTGGTACCTGCCTGTACGCACCGCCACCGTTGATCGATCTACTTCGATGCGATAGCCGTAAAAAAGTGTCACATAACTGTATTGATACTGACACATAGCGGACCATCCATCAAAGATGTTTCTTTCCGAATTAACATTTACACAACGTGTAGATACAACGGGATTTGATGCAGCTGATAAACCCTCCAATCTATATATTATAAACATAGGTATATAATAGAGTCAATGTTTCCAATTACGTACGTAAATCTTCTTTTTTTGCGAAATAAATAAAATAATGAACTTTAATGGAACAAGATTAAGAATGGCTCCACCTGCGGTTAGCGAAAATTTCAGCCAGTGTTAAGTAAATTATAGCACGAGCAAAAATAAAAATAAACTTGAGAGGTGTCAAGGGACACCCGGATGGAACGAAGTTCCTTTTGAAATAAAACAATTGAAATCACACACCTTTACAAAAGTGTCGGTCGACACTTTTAGTCTTAATTTTTTCCGTCTAGCCCCCTTTCGCAACGCGCCATAAGGAACTACGTTCCAAAAATGGGTTATGAACGTGGTAGAGATGATGGATGTGATAAGATGATGGATGGCCAGGTACATACTTTCCTACAGGAATCAACAATCATTATGTATCGGACGTCGCTGATTGGCACAGGCGAGAAACTATCCCTAACATTACTAAAATCTTCCGTAGATCTTATATGTATGTAAATTAGGGGTTATGACATTGAGCACGTTGTTGCATTGAGCACGTTGCGTTTCTTTGCTAATTTTATAACAGTTGATTCGGATTTAAAGAACATTGGCGGATGGCCCGCCATTATTGTAACTGTAGGGGTCAATTCTTGCACTATCGACATTATCCCTAATTCGACATATATGTCGAAACAAAACGAAAAAATACGACCAATTTGTAATATAGGGAGAATTGGGCCCCAGAAAGTAAAAAGTCCCTTCAATTTTATGAACCCAATTATATGAATTTTATCCACCAAAACGTTTAGTAGATTTTCCTGCCAGTTCTTTCCGACTATGTATGGAACCATCATTCAAAGAACCCGACCTTCTCGTCCTTATCTGGCAACTCAGGCAAAATACTTATTATTAATGATACACGTATATATAAGCGATCACAAACGCGTGAACGGCATCAAAATTTAGCATAGTCCGTATTGATTACAAGGTTAATATTTGCAATATTAGACGTGCCCTCAGATCCTAGAAAGGGATTTGTTTGGCCACCTCAGTACCGTGCCAGCAGTCACGTCCGCCTGTTTTATGCACTGCGTACTGCATTATGTGCACTATTTAACAGGTTGTAGGTATATCATAGGCCTGAACTTCGAAATTCCGAATGTATTAGTTACCTAACTGCATTTGAGTTTACCATCAAACAAGACAATCGAATGAAGATGGTAGCTATTGAGGTATGAATAATGAATATTTTATGATATTATTTATTCATTATAATCTTGCTACAATAGAGACGCGAGTACAGGAAAACACTTTATTTATATACTTACTTATGATATTGTACCCAAAACAAAATAATTATCGGCAATGGTTTTGTGTATTGCGGCTGTGTCATCCTCATGTCATGTCATGTCATCATGTATAGGATATTCGTGGCCGTAATGTATACGCAAGGTAGCATTATTGTTTTCTGCCAAATTTAGTTTACTTGTTCTTTGTGTACAACAAAATTGGGGTCATTGTCCAACATCCATTGAATATTGGGTTCTTGAACCTTCATCACCTGAGGTTCAAAGATGAGCCACAAGAAATTCATTGCGTTTGTAAACATTGTAGCCGCAAGGGCAGCGCCACTTTGTATAAAACTCATTACAGTCATGCAAAACACGCCGATAGCACACTGTAATTATATGAGTACAAATTACAATAGCTATTCTGTACGTGAACAGTAAAGGCCATCTCTTATATCGTTTCACAAAACCCTGTAAAAATTCAGTTATTGTTATTAACCGACTTCATTTTAGAGTAAGTCATTTGGGCGTCCAGACGCAATTATCTGAAAATACACCTAATAGTTTTTTACAGGCTCAAAAATTTAGAAATATACGCTCTAGTGGGTAGGATATATCGCAGTGCAAATGAAACGGCAGAATTAGGTCCTTCTTTAATTGATACTTTTTAAAAGTTCGAAATATTCCTATAACGACAAAACCAATTTTCATTAATCAAGTTAGCAGTGGTAGCCGAGTGGTCGAACGCACGCCTTCGAATCAAAGTGTGCAGGTTCAAACCCCGACTCGCACCTCTGGGATTTATGTGCGAATCTCATTTACATCCGAGATTATCACTTGCTATGAAACGGTGAAGGAAAACATCGTGAGGAAACCTGCACGTCTGAGGGAAATTGACTAGTTAGGGTTCCGTACTCAAAGGGAAAAGCGGGAACCCTATTACAGCGAATGTCCGTCCGTCCGTCCGTCACCAGGCTGTATCTCATGAACCGTGATAGTTAGAGAGTTGAAATTTTCACAGATGATTTATTTCTGTTGCCGCTATAACAACAAATACTAAAAAACAGAATAAAATAATTATTTAAGGGGCTCCCATACAACAAACGTGATTTTTATACCGTTTTTATAGATAATGGTACGGAACCCTTCGTGCGCGAGTCCGACTCACACTTGGCCGGTTTTTTCGATAGATTTGTGAAGTCTGCCAACCCGCACTGGGCCAGCGTGGTGGACTATGGCCTGAATCCCCCTCGCATTGAGGAGAGGCCCGTGCCCAGCAGTGGGACGTTAAAAGGGCTGTAGTAGTAGTAGTAGTAGTAAGTTAGAGCGCGTTGAAGTCGTTTTAACCGTCTTAAAGAATACCTTCCGAAATTATTATATTCATAAGGATAACACGGCGATTGTTTGGTAATCTTCCCTAAGCGCACTTGTCAGCTTGTGTAACCTATTTGCCCATCGATTAACTGTTTTACAGAAGAATATTTGTAAAGAACAATTATTTTGACAGTGCAATCAAGCGCTACAAGGTTATCACTTCGAGTATGTGTGATATTTAAGCTTCGGAGGCTATATTCACACAGCAAAGTCGGCTGTACCGTTTAAATAGAGCCTTGCATCTGGAGCTTCAAACTTGAACATCATTGCGAAGTGTCACAAATCTGGTGGTGATGGTAATAGAATCCTTACCAATCCCATTTGTAAACTTATGAATTAATCACACATTTTGCTAACTACATTTTGTAACAGAATTAATATTTTGGCTATACTATAGCAGGCGGATAATTTTTCAACGAAGACTGTAGATCATACAACACAAAGAACTGTTCGTTTAAATCTGAAACATGGTTAAGGTTTTAATAGGGCAGAAAATACGAAACACTTTGGTAATCGAATCGCGAAGTCTGAGAATTTACATACGTAGGTTAAGTATATACAAAAAAAATACCTACACGGTAAATAACTACGTTTCTGTTTTACCAACCTGACAACATTGACCCTGACTACCCTTAACTCAATGTCCATAATTCACATCATGGATTTCGTAACATCATAAATTTTAAATTACAATCACATTAAACCTTATTAATGTTTGAAACATCTACATAATATCTAAATACAATGTTGTCAACAATTTGGTAAAAATCATCAATACAATGACTTTTTACAAAGAATGATTATAATATTCGTGTTTGTATAACGTTCCTATGAACTATAAACGTTTTATGAACATAGTTTTAAAAATACATTCAGAATAGATACTTAACCATTTTTCTACTAGTGATTGGATTAGTGTAACTTTAATAAAAATAAATTGTATGTCCTTTTGGAAAATACTAACCGTGGAGTTTCTTGTCTATTTTCTCTAGGAAATTCATTTCGAAGTCCTATATTTTATTTTGTTTTTTTGACGAATCATATGCGTAGTGTAATAAAAAACAAGAAGACTGGGATATGTGGGATTCTTACCCACTACAACCTCCCCGGTGACCGTCTTCGACACGTTAGAGGGACTCTGGGATCTCCTATCGGAACGCACCGGTGTCCCTCTGTGCCTCGCTCCCGAGCTTTAGTGCCCAGGAGCTCGTTTCGGGGGGGAAGCAGATGTTCGCTCCCCCCTGCACCTTCGCAGTGCATACGGCGGCGAGAGACCACCCCTCGCCGCCATCCTCCTCAGGGTCGTCGTCAGCTTAAGAGCGTCCGGGGCCCACACCCCAGACGCTCACGACCCCAAAGGAAGGTCATAAACACTGGGCCAACTTCACCTAAGTAGATCCATCGTAAAATTGTGGTACCCGTCTCATCAAAAAGATGATATACGCGCGTCATATACCTAATAACAATGAGTACGTGATGCGCATGTGTTATGGGATCATATATTGAAGGAGCAAGGCTGAGTCACATTCCGGCGAGGCAAGGTGGTCGGTCCCGCCGTTACCACCGCCCTCGACTTCGAACGACCGTGACTCGAGGTCCATGACCACACTTGGAGAACTGATCTGATATGGATGGTGAGGCGTTTTCCTGGAGACGCTTAGAGATCTTAAAATTATAGGGATAGTCGTCTAAACTTGATGTTGGTTCTATCATAAAAGATCATGGTAGATGATGTCGTTATGTATCGTCTATGTAATATTTTTTAAATAATTTGCAAATATTAACTTTTTTTCATTATCTTGAAGATTTACAAAGATAGGATGCACCAAGATACCCAAATTAAAAGATCTCGAAGGACTCGGCTCGACTTTGCTCGAAGGACCAAAAACATGTATGGTCCCTTGTTTGTCCCGTACACGCTTCTTGTTGCTTGGTTTGTTTGTTTGTGGAATGATACTTACTTATAGTATATAAAAGTATATTGGGCAAGTACACTAACGGATTTGATGGTCGTGATAAGTGAGCACGCGCGGTTTCCTTGCTAATCGATCGCGAACTGGTCTGTATTGCAAATGATACCGATCGTGTCACGTAAAATGCTGAGTTGATGATTTGTATATGTGCGGTTGTGTTGCACCGTACAGATTGGCAATAATGGAATATAATAGCTGCTAATGTAGTTGACACCACTAATTTTACGGTTAAAATATACATGAATATTAAAACCTTTGTAATTAAAAAGTATATTTTTTCGAACGTTATAAAGATTTGTACGACTGTACATTAAGTTAATGAAACATTAGTAATTACTACTACTACTACTACAGCCCTTTTAAGGTCCCACTGCTGGGCACGGGCCTCCCTTCAATGAGAGGGGGATTTAGGCCATAGTCCACCACGCTGGCCCAGTGCGGGTTGGCAGACTTCACACATCTATCGAAAACTAGTCAAGTTCCCTCAGACGTGCAGGTTTCCTCACGATGTTTTCCTTCACCGTTTCTTAGCAAGTGATATCTCGGATGAAAATGAGATTCGCACATGAAACCCAGAGGTGCGAGCCGGGGTTCGAACCTGCGCACTTTGATTGCAAAGCGTGCGTTCTACCACTCGGCTACGACTGCTACTCGGCTACCACTGCTTTTTATTAGTAATTATTTTATTTATTTATAATTATTAGTAATTAGTAAAACATATACTTGCTAAACCAAATTGTAATATGCAAGCCGTCGGGCCTGCGACAATATTACAATTGCTGTTGCTGAGGGTCGACAACCGGTCAAACGTCCATTAAAACCAATGCATGCATACTAAATCAGCCTTTGTGCTCGCTAATGTTAAAAACATCCTCCTTTGCAACCCGAGAGCTGGATCTTCGCCCTTGCCGCCACCTACAGCTAACCAAGGTTAGCTGCCAACCTTGCGACAGGTGCAATGACCCTACACCTACTTCCGGGAGCTACAGGCCAATGTTTTATAATGAGAGCATGATAAATTACTGAATGTGTGTAATCCTCAAAGCTTTTTGTGGTCATTTAGGACGCAGAGGCGGACAAGTAATGTTGCCGTTTGTCAAATCGTGCGATTTCATGGACGATCATGGGTTGAAAATGATTTTATGCTACCAAGTAGGTATAAAGTTAAACATCTACTATATAAAGGTACATATAAGGACAGTCTTTGACCGGCTAGATACTTATATTGTGTAATATTGTCATACATATCGATAAAGTTAGATCATGCCTGATCTTTAGCGTTCAAGGTATTGAATATAATAAAAATGTAACTGGAATTAATGCAGGTAACCAGCAGATACATAATACATACATACGAGTACAATAGTCTACATAATTTACGATTCGATTCCTTGAACTTTACCGACTACTTTATTATAATAGCTCTGATATTTACGCTCATATAAAAATAAACAAAACGAAATTATGTATGTACTTTTATAAGAACATTGTACACAAGATATATTAACCGAGTGCTATTAACATTTAAATACAGTTTGTATTAATATTCGGCCTCGGGTTTGCAAATATACAGCTAGAGAACAACATCAGCCGCACAAGCGATATTGTTTCCGCCATCGGCGTACTAATAGACAAACACTTAGCAGCTGACATCGAGCAGCATGACAAATTATCACGCGCGTATCATGTTTCTTTCTAGTATAATACTGGATAAACATCCCCGTGCGTGCATAGTCCATTTAATATAACTACTTTATACCTTCCGCTCTGAATCTCGTGCCTAGCAACATAACAGAGTAGGTACATGCTAGGTACCCAAAATCACCAGTTACGAGCCCACGTCTAAACGTAATCCATCTTAATAGGTAGTAATATATATTTTTACATGTTGTGAAACTCAAAATTCATACCAATTTTTTGTCGAATGATAAAATACTACTTAACTCCGATATGACGCTTGCACTCCAACTCTAGGTATCCTACATATGAAGGTGATATACATAGAATAAAATGACATGTCACATGAAGCATAGGCTTAAAATCTTACCAATCTGGATGTTTTAACCAGTTACAGCGGCTCTTTTCAAATCAAAAGTGATTTATCATGCCTCTGAAAATGGATGGTAACTTCCTATAAATAAAGTAAGTTTATATTAAGAATATTTTATAGTTAAGCAGTGGTAGCCTCGTGGGCAAGAACGCCCGTCTTTAACGTAAGGGGTGCAAGTTCAAATCCCGGGCCCGCACCTCTGAGATAATTTTCATGTGCGCATGTCATTTTCAAACAAACATCGTGAGGAAACCGGCACGTCTATAGAAAGGCGAGTGAAGTTCACCAACCCGCACTGGGCCAGCGTGGTGGACTATGGCCTAAAATCCCCCTCGTATTGAGGGGGAATGTGCCCGGTATAATGGCAATAGGCTCGTCCCCTATTACATTAGGACCAAAATACATCGGCGAAGTGTGGGTGCACTGTAGTGCACCTCTGCCTACCCCTTCGGGGAATACAGGCGTGATTATGTATATATTTTATAGTGTAGTAATTTAACATTACAATCATATTTAACGATCACTTCCTTTATTGACGAAGGTCGCGTTCAGCTTCTAGTCTTTAAACATAATAGTCATCTACAAATGGCACAACGTTATAAACATCAATCGTGGTTAATTTGTACTTGAAACGCTATATTTTAAGTTTAAAAATAACACCGAGCTATTTTATCATAGTAATGTAATCACACGTGTACATATATAGACACATAAGAACAGATATATTAAATAAATTATTTATATCCGATTAGGGATGTCAACAGTCCGACTTATTTACTTTATTTTTACCTACCTAATTGATTCTATTTTTTGTGGTAATTATAAGTCAATAACCGTTATCGATGTTTACCTGTACCTTTTATTATGGGAATCAGTCTCAACGCACACGTAATTATTTTTACCTACCTTCAATTAATAGAACAAAACAAACAATAATACGACGAGCGTTGATTAAATTTAAAAAAAGATGTCGAATGCAATATATTCTTTTAAAAAAGGAACCTACCTTGTAGCACAGTGAAATAAGGACTAGGCTTTATGTTACGTTAGTAGTAAGACTAAGTAGTCTTACAAGACTGCTGTATACAGGGAGTTTCAGAAGTCCGAAATAATACTTTGACGTTTGCAACAGTATCGGGTATACAACTGAATGGCACAAAAAATCGATCGAAATTTGACCATAATTTTCCAACCTTTTTTTTTGTTGTAAATTTCTATAACTCGTAATATCTCGAGTCCTATGTGAAATTAGCATTTTCTGTTTTGTGAACATTGGTAGACGCCCTGCATAAGTGTAGTTTATACTGTTAAATAGGGTTATGGATGTACCCAAAGGCCAGAACACGATACCTGTGGTAAATAATCGAGGGTCTGTCACTCAGAAACTAATAGTTAGGTATAATCTACTTTCACGGTAATATACGGTAGCTAATATGTAGATACATAACTACATATTAGCTACCGTATATATACCTAAACTATTATTTCTGACTTCTGATACAACCTGTATTTGGATAACACAACTCTATTCACGACCTCTGCTGGTATGTATAGTAGTTGATAGGGCCTTAATAGTAACCAGTTCACCTCGATCAAGGTTCAGTACAAGGAACGCCGTTACCTCGGATTACATTCTTGGTGTGCTTCCGGTAGGTACCGCTAGTGAAGTGCACACGACGCTAGTTTCCGACGTGTGTTCACTGATATATCAATTAAAAGGTCAATAACAGGAATGTTTGATTGATTACTTTTGATTCCAACTTAGCTTGCTAAACATTTAATTAAATATATGCCGATTACTAATTCTTATAATTTGTTTCTGACTCGTATAAAATTCCTACTGAAAATAAAATTCTTATTTGAAATTCTTCTTCCGCTAGATCCTTTCTTTTATGGACACGTTCTAAATAAATCAGTAGTAATTTGGTAACGTTGCCAACAGGTACGGTGTAGTAAACGTTTTCAACTAATAAATAAGATATGATTAAGACATCATTTCGTACTCAGTTTTCAAAATATTTTACCTAATTAGACTAACGTTCATCACTGTTTACTTCATGAATGTATTATATCTGCCTTGCTTCATTCTTAAACATTAAATAAGCACTTTTAACTGTCTATTTCGGACGATTAACTGCAGCCGAGGGTCCTTGCAACAGTATATTTAACAAAATTGTGGATTTGCTCTCGATTTCACGGTAGCGGGTCCGTTGCACAAACGCACGTAATCGCGAGCGGCGTTTATTGTTTAATTGGTGGTTTTGAACCGAGTGCACCGTAGGTACACCGCGATGTACATCCGTTTCCCAAAGGCAAGTGGCGGCTGTGTGTTTCGCAACTGCGGCGCAGCCGGCTCCGTGCGCCCGCGCATTCCACCCGCCGCGGCGGCTGCATCGAGATGTGGTCCAAACAGCTCCTTGCAACATAGCGCCATAGAATTATCCAGTTCCTTGTATGGGCGCACGCAATGTATAAATAAGTAATTTCAAAATATTTCTGAAGGATTTTTCCATACCGGCAAACTGGATTAACAATAAGGCACAAGCGGATCGTTCAAACAACAGTGTACCTTACTTTTAAGGGTTAATTAATTGTTTGTCCCTCTTTCGTAGTCTCACAGTGGAAAAAGTTTTATCATTTGCATAGGAATTTGTGCCCATAATACCAACATGTAATAAACCAATTCAATTAACATGATTGCCTTTAACAAGATCTACCTCAGAAGGTTATATTTTATTAAACAAACTTAATTATAAGAGGTTTTTAGTACTGCGTATTTTGTTGTTGATGTATTTAACAGGAGAGTCATTACATGGTGAATTAAACATGTTTATGTGTTTTCGTGAGGCACTACGGCATTACTTTAAAGTCCGAGCGAATAGTGTCAAGAACGATCTCCACTTATTAGCATTTTAGAACAGTGCATTTAGTTGCCGACTGTGTAATTTGTACATACCCTTAAGATACCGTGATTCGCTGTATTACTGCAATTATTATTTACGTACTTAGTAACTTATACTTACCAATTTTATTCAATTCATAGCACGAGGCTTACGACATTAGAGGGCTTGAACTTAACAAAGTTCATCATCATTATCATAAGAAGTGGAAAAAGAAAGAGTTGGCAGGATTCTCTAGAGCATTCACATTGCGCCGATTGAATTTCAATGTAGTAGGAGCATAAAATCTAAATCTTTTATGACTCTTTATGAGACTGTATTATAACGAACACTTATATCTTTAGAAGTCATCTCAAATTCGTTTATTTTTTATTTCACGGGCGGCAATGAAATGTATAATTAATTATAACAAGGTTCACATAAATTGCTGAAATCGATTACTTATCAATATGTAATTAATTATTTTTTTAATAACACCTTTGCGGTTGACTAGATTCATATACGGATACGTCCTTTGCAAATAGATGACTACCTCTTTGATTATAATTAAGTATATTTACATATGTAACGAGATATAGGTTTGAGCTGGGCCAATCGTCATTAATTTTTTCAATGTAATTTTTTTTATCCGTGTCGGCCATTAAATCATTTAATAGTCGGATTTAACGCTCGTTTGGAATGCTGCATGCACTGAGAAGAGCCGGTACTTCATTAAATAAAATTATAACTTTATGCCTAACAAAATATGTTTGTTTATTTTAGGCTGGGTGAGCGATGAAGGGGTGGTTCGACGCGTTCCGCGAGGAAGGCGGTCCGACGCTGTACGCGTACCACAACCGCACTGCGGTAGCGGCTGATGTACCGGCGCTGGCGCTGCTGCTCGCCGCACTCACGCTATACCTCGCTTTCCTCGCCATCTTCCCGGGCATCAGGAAAGAGGTTGTATTCCATGACCTTTTCAGCTTACACTACCTATATATGTAGATAGATAGAAAACTATTTATTGTTCCACGTCTTAAAGTAATACAAACTACAAATACATAATATAAATTAAAAGTGTCAAAATGGACACTAAAAGTGATCGCTACCAGGCACTCTTTATGTCACAGATCACTACTTTTATGTAGTGTTGCATTAGCAAATTTTCTCTATGGGGATTTATTAAAACGGAGATACGAAATAGGTTCAGTCAGTCCAAGATAGTCTATCATTTGTCGATGAAGACTTCTCAAAAAGAGGATATAATTTTACTTTCTTCATACCTGAAAGGATATAATTCCCTTATCGACTCATCACTAACTCGGAATATTCTATATTTCACCACCAGAACTTGTTTAACACTAAATTGTTAATTAATATGTCCCCAATCAATTGAATAAAGAATTAGGATTAACTTCATTCTTCATTAAGCACCTGATTATAAAACTAAAGTCAACCAATGAAGGTAAGCAAGTTACCTATCTAGGACATATCTATCGAAATATAATTTCCTATTTCCTCATTGCACTTTATAATTAAATGCAGTTAGCTAAGATTATCACGAGCGCATAGCCACATCGGAAATACGATCACCTACATTCGCTATCCACATGACCATCGAACGATATTGTATTGGATACCTAAGACATAACATTAAGATACATCTATTGTTTACAGAGATTCTCCACGTTCATCATCGTGACACTGAGCCTGTTCGTGGGAACCGTTATCTTAGGTAAGTTTTTAGTGATTCCAAACTATCTGTAGCTCAACCATAAGTTTCATTCCTGTTTTACGTCGTTAATACAGTCGAATCTAACAACGTGCTTCTCAAAGTCAAACAAGAACTAACAATTTATCATGAAACATTTCACTTAGATGCTAGCAACTAGTGATTCCTAACGAACATATAAACACATGGTAGAGGTACTATTTGCGTTTCCATTACTTGAACGACCATGCGTGTAGCATAGTCGTTCCGAAAATATTATTGTTTATGATAGAACTCTCCAATTCAATTTTCAGTTTCTTTGTAATAACTACTGAAGCGTTACCTTTCAATGAATAGGTGCCGATTAATGAACTTATGATTGACATGGCATGTGCAAAGATAATGGCAGGATCCTATATACAGATCCGAGTTCACCGAATTATTAAATACTGCCAATCATTGCGATGGTCCAACCTTGAAGACAATTAAACGAGTTAATTACTCTCATTTGCCGTGAAAATATTAATGAACACTTAATTAAAAGACTGGTAGGCGTGTTGCTTAAAAGCAACGAGTAGCCTAGACATTAATAGTTTCGTTTTGCTTTGAATAAATGTTAATTAAATCTAATAACGAAACTACTTAACGAATACAGGTACAGTGAGTACATACAAAGTGATGCATTGGGAGCAAAATGTTGCGTATAAATTATATAACTATTTATGACACTGAACTCTACTTCATTAATTAAATACCTAGAGAGGTAGAGCTTAGAGAGAGACAATTTTTCTACGTTACATTAGTGGTTTTACTCGCATAAGCAAAGCCAACTTTGATTGACGTTTTCATAGAAGTTTATGTTCCTAATATACATAATTATAGATTTTAAATTTGGCAGTATAAAGATAAAATTTTGCAAAAATTGCGTAATAATCCCTATTGTCTTCGGGTGACCGACCAAGTGGTGAAATCAACAGCTTGCCTTTTGCCATTGACCGCAATATTTTGTAGTTATTTTATTCAAATTACTTTCTTATTTTATATTTTTTATACATATAGACCTCATACACCACTGAATTATTATGTTGGAGGTCCGTCTATAATCCGGATCCATCCGTTCCCAAAGATATGCAATAAATGACCAATCCAAAAATCTAAGGTATCTCGACTAACTCTGGTATTTAAATATTAATATGTTATAATAAGAGGTACCTCGGTGTGAGTAAACTGAGATGTAATGAAGGATTTGTTAATTTTTCTCACTAAGCTGACCAAATATGATACCAAACTACTCTCAGAACACTAAACTCACATTCATCGATATCCTATTAGGACAAGGTATCCATAAATAAATAGAGATAGTGTACATTACATTTCACTGTTCCAGTTATCAATTATACAGACACTGAGTCATTATAAATTCCACGCGAGTATGTACTGAGAAAATCCGGTTCCAAGAGTTTTATTGAACGGTAAAAAAACAAGTCGATAAAGCTTGGACATTACATGTTGCTATGTGGATTGGCTGCATATAATGATTTACATAGTTTTTCTATCTGTCCTTATTGTTCTACTTGCTAATATTCACAAGAAACCTATTTGAATTCACAAACAATAGAATGGTATTAACTATTGGAAGTTAAATTGTAATTTATATTTAGCTATTCTAAAATAAAATCTAAGCATGACCACATATTGGGATATATGCATTAAAGAACTGCCTTTTAGAGATCCACCAAGAAACGATAACATTTTTATATCAACGACCTACCTATTCACTAGGTTAGTGTCACGCATCAATAGTTGACCTATTGTGTGGATGTTCCAGTGTGCAAGCTAGGCTCGTCATGGCACGTGGCGGGGGCGCGGGTGGCGCGGGCCGCCTACCGCGCCTTCTCAGCGGAACGGGTCGACTGCTGGCTGGCTGTCCACGTGGGGCTTGGTCATGTTAACGTCACGCTCGCTGGTAAGCTTAGAAAAGCGATCATGATCTTTCTTCCTTTTTTACATAATAAATGAAATGGTCAAATTTAAGGGATTACGATGAGGAATGGACTTTGTGGACTAATGATTAGTTTAGTTAGCCTATCTTCTGACTCCTCCCACTCAGCTTTATTCCTTGTGGGCTATTCAAATACGAGATGGTGATCGAGTTGCAGTAAAAAGTTCGTGACGTGATTCAACATATTCAGAGTAAGAAACTACTTGTAAGATGTACCCTGTAAGGATTCTATAGCAATTTAATACGAAATGTGAATTCCTTACGTGTTAGAAGTCTTTTTTTTATCTAATAATGTGGTATCTAATTTCAGCTCTTCCTTGGGGTAACACGAGTGCCGTGGACATGGGAGTGGACTATAACGAACAGTTCCGCTGGGAGGAGGCGGGTGCCATACAGGAGTGGTACCACGCGGGTCTCACTAGAGGACTGCCATTCCCTGTGTTGTCGGTAGCAGAGCACTTTGCGGTGCAGCACGAAGGCTTCGAGTGGGGAGCCAAGTATCGCGCTGCGGGCTATACCACGTCGACACTGTTATGGTAGGGATTATGGACTAGACATCATCCTATTTTCCTTTTTTTATACACTAGTATTAGGGGTGCAGTTTAAAACCCCAAGAACTCGCACCTCTATGAATTTCAGCCTTCATGTTCGACTGTCATTTTAAATTAGGACAACTACTTGTTGTACCTCGAGGGTAGACAACCTAAGGACTTGCGCGTCTATAGTATACTAGAAAGACCTGATAAGTACACCAACAGCACAGGGCTAGCGTGAGCCATTTATATCGACTAACATGTTACGTTATTCCAGGACAGCACTAGCGTTATGGTTGTTAATGAACCTGCTGCTGGTGGTGGTACCGCGGTACGGCGCGTATGCGATGACAGTCCTCGGCGTGACGCTGTGCACGGCTGCAGGTGGCTACTGGGCCTCGCTGCCACACGCTCCTTTGGTGGTCCGCCTCGACGGAGCGATGCTATTCTTCTCGCTCGGCTGGTGTTTCTGGATGGTGCTAGTAGCAGGTTAATCCTCACAACAATTTTTACTGAAGTTAAAGTTAATTTATAGGTATGTTTTATGCCAGAATCTTTTTTAATAATGTCAGGATTAGAAGCTATTAGAGGCTATTTTAGATCAATATAAGTAAAGAATAGTCAGATTAACTAAAGATCGGATTAGTCTTGAATCAAGAGAAAAATTAGATACAATTATATAGCTCTACCCCATGTGTTATAAGACATATAAAGAAATTAGTAGTCACCACGTATAAGTTAATAGCCAGAAGATACAGTTATTTTTAGATCTTTTTGGAGGATCTTTCATATTCTATATTATGATGTGTTAAGGGTAGCTAATGTACATTTAAGAATGCATAAATCCATTATCACTATTAATAAAAAAAATGATATCACGTTCCAGGCTGTATCTGCATGGTTGTAGGCCTTGTGATAGCGATCCTGGATCTGATATGGCCGCACCAGTTCTCTACAGTGCTCGAGGTAGACTACGACACGCCGTATGACAGACACGTATTAATCGTGGACAGTCGACAACGGGCGCGACCACAGCCGCAGGCCTCGCTACCAACGAGAATTCTTAGGTAAAGACATTACCATAAAGCCGCTTTACCATAAGTTTGAAGCGTTCACATCGCTCGAATGACTCTTATCTAAATATGGAACGGTAATTTTCACAAAAATTCTACGCATACCTTCTATTGAAACTACACGCATTGCGTCATCCGCACCACATGATTAAGCCTTCTGGGAACCTAATGAGAATATGTTACTACCACATTAAGAAAAATTCTCACAAAATTACAGAAGACTATCATCGAAAACTCGCGAGACAGATGGACAGGTGTCCATGTCAGTGGTCAGTGAAAATGAGAGAGGGCGAGATAATCCCGCCTTCCAACACGAACAGAGGAAGCCCAATTCTCCTTGGAGGTATCCCCTGTTTAGAAGACAAATAGATAGGTGAGTTTATAAGAGGTTGTCTTTCATGAAAGCACGTCAATGTTACTTGCGTACCATACCACTGTACAAAAAACTTACCACAGAAAACAAATTTCTAATTAGATTTCATAAAGTTTTACTGTGAATGTCGCTAGTGCTGCTAACCGTAGACACAAGCACATGAATTCCTGCAAAGTAATTGTAATTTGTTGCGTAATGTTATATACATGCGTTTGCATAAAAGTCATGCATTGATAAATAAGGTCGTATATTTTTTAATTACAGAGCGGATTCAGCGTCCAGTCTAGGTTCAAGTATAAACGGTAACAGTTCCGCCATAAAGATGTCTCCACTAGCGGCAGGCGGCATACCCATCACCTCACCCGCCATACCAGCACACAGGTAATAATAATTTTGATTGTTATTCTAAATTACAGCTTTATTTTCATGGATACTTATCTTTAAACTTCTTTCAAAGACATATGACGTCGCCCAGCCATACTTTTGGAAGAACACGGACTCAACTTTAGGAGGTATTAATTGATCGTATTATAAACTCTTATTCCTTACAATTTTAAAAATGCCTTTTACTCATTTTACTTATATTGGGAATAGTAAAACAGTCAATATTGTAATTTTATTTTCAGGTTCCGACCACAAATGCCAGCCACAGAACGAGTTAAAGACATGTGGTGAATAGCGAACAAATAGCATAATTTTGAGACGATGACAAACAAGTTATTGGCATACTTAATTTAATGTCTTGATCTCTGAAGACGTTCAGAATACGGTGAGCAGGATATTTTATACACAAACTATGCCCAGTATTGTACCATTTGCAATGTTTTAAGATTATTTTCCGTATATTGCTTGGCCATAGCTAAAGGGTACCAAATATAGGTGGTTGAGGATTTTACTATTCTATTCAGACGTTAGCCGTCTATAGTTTAACTTTTACTTTGTCCTATAGCTTGAAGGCATGAAAAGGGGAACAAGTAATAGATTACGTCTTTCATAATAGTAGAAAATCAAGTATACTTAAGTGGCAACATTAAATTGTAAATATGTAAATTATAGGTAGCGATCATGTACTGATAAAATTATGAATAACAAATACCGTCCAGTGTCATAAATTAATGCCTAGAATTAATCTCGTGTACCTCTTATATAACAGTGAGGGTGATGACTGCATCGACATACACTTTGTGCCATGTAATGATACAAAATGAGGTATAGAAATTAGAAAACCCAATCAAATGACATGGCTTCGAACAAAATAGTGTCACGCTGTAAAAGAACTTAAGAGTTTCTCGATAGTAAAGGTATTTTCCTTTAGATGTCCTTATTACATGACATTAAGTTAAAATGACGATTATGTTAACAGGGAAAATTGACATCAAAGATGAAAGATTATTGAAAATAAGCAACACGGGAACGAAATAAAATATTAGATCTTGTGTCTTTGATGTGAAAGTTCCCTCCGAATAATATTTCTGACGACATATCAATTAGACGTAATGACATCGATCCTATGGAAATTGATAGAATGTATCACTAGAACGAAGTCATTTAGGTGTACGCTTATATTAAGTTATTTATTTTGTATTTTTTCATGTTGATTGCGTATAAAACTAATGTGATATAGTGTGTAGTATGTAATAACAATCACAATTATCATTCTACGTCAATTTAGTCTAACTGCTTGACATCACAGAACATTTTCAATGTTGTGAAGATATGTTTGCAACAGTGAATGTGTGTTGTATTGTATTTTACGATAATTTTAATAATTGTAAAAGAAGTGAGAATCTAGAGTGAATGTTTTCAAATTGTAGGTATTTATTGTGATCGAACAAAAATAAAAAAAATCGAAATGTGTAATGCGTGATGTGCTTTTTTACCCTTTTGCGATGCCTAAGATAAAACCAACTCTCTCTACTCTCAGGATATTTCTTAATCAAACATTTGATTTTGTACACAACACCATTTTAATAGAAGCCAATAATGCACACCAAATAAATACGAAAACAATAACTTACAAATTAATAGGTATCTAAAATTATATCTAGGTTCTATCAGTCTCATGCGTTCGATGATTGAATTCGTTTCCTAAAATCATTTATCATCACCGTATTAATTAACAACATCAATTATCTTGGATTTTTAAACAATTACAATAATTTACCAAAAAATATGTAAGCCAACTTCAAAATAATTCTGTAGGCGGATAAATTACTTTTTCAGGATTTACTTTTATATAGTAACTTACTAGGTTACCCTGTTCTACGACTGGTCCTTGACGAGGTGATCTAGGTTCAACTGACAGAGGAAGGCACTCCAGTTCACGTATCCAGCGTTTATTTCCATATCAGCATCCGTCCAAAGTTTACACTGTGACAAATAAAATCTTTTAAAACTAACCACATAGATACCCAAGAGGGCGGAGTTAAGCCACCAGCCTAAATACAATAGGAAATATTAGATAACAAGACACAATCACGATGGACCAACATTACAACGATGGTATTTTGTCTTCTAATTAGTTGCGTCTCGGGGCATCTAGCCTTAAGATAGTTAACACCTCTTCAATGAAATGACTAATTTATTACTAAGTTAAGCAGAATTTAGAATAATTCGGACGTACCTCCGTATCTTTGACTGGTGGCGCGTGGCGCACCACCCTCTGGAAGTCAGCCTCGGTGAGGTTGTACACCGGCCTCGTTTTGAAGTCCAGAAAATCCATCAGGTCATTGTATCGAATGTTACAGTTCTCATCTTTACTCAACCTGATTATTAAAACAAAATAAGGTAGGTACGTTTTAAGCTTGGAACTAAATACTCAAATGCGGTGCATTTTAAAGAGCATTTACTGACATCACCTAACCAAATAAAAAATTGATGCCGTTTTGCAAGCGTAGAGGATTCTACGCTATTCATTTTGATTAATTCGAGAACGACCAAGATCTTGTCGTCACTTACGCTGCACCGGGAAACCCTAAGCTATTGCGTTTTACTTATGATTTTATAATATTAGGAGACTTGTAGTTTTCACACTAGCCAAATTTGCCTACAAATAAAGCCTTAACAAAAATATCAACTTACTAATAGGCATGAAACAATAACGAAACCATTCAGAATCAAACCAAAAATGACACATACACTTGCAGCATGCAGTCCATCAGGTCAGGGTTGATAGGAAGCCTGTGGGCCCTGAGGAGTTGCCGTAAACGATGCACCGAGAGCACCCCAGTGCCCGATTCGTCTGCATGGATTAATCCCTCCCTTAGCCGCTCGCGATCGTCCCATAAACCTCGAGTTAGATCCGAAAATACAAGAGACCTTGCAAAAACAAATAATATATCAATTGATAGTAACAAGTCGTAAAAAATAACAGTAAGACCTAACTTTTAAACTAATGTATGTGGCGCCAACAACCATAAGTACATTGGTAATAAGGTAAGTTCATAGGGTTTATTATCTCACCTAACCATCTCTCGTCGTGGACTCATCTCCTTCCCGGGGTCTCCACGAAAGTGTCTTATCAAAGAAATGAACTCGTGTTCCGTCATCTTTTCGCACATCACTTCCTTCAATGCTTGTCTGTAAATAATTACTTAGTTATCTTTATTAAAAGATACTTAATTCATCATACAACTATATCCACTCAAGTCACTCAAACATTTCTAACTCCTAGGATCTTATGTTTTATGTTTACTTAGAGGTATCACTTACTTGAAACATTTCACAGACATAAGCTCGCTTTTATCTGACAGAACAGCGTTCATATATTTCGCTACGAAATTCTTATAACCATTTTCTTGCGAAGCTAAAGCTCGCCGAATCTTGTCCATTATCAATGGTATATTTGCCTTTAGATACTGTGGACATAAAGATATTACAATAGTGTTGTACTGAATTCACACATTACCAAGTAAATATAATAAATGTAATATGCTAACCTCTTGTGCATGGACTTCCATGTAACGCAATGCGTACTCATCCGCAGCGACCAGTCGGAACCGATGTTTGTTGATGACCAGCTCATTGCCAACCCACATGTCCTTATCTGTATAAGCTGGTGGTTCTTTGGGCACAAAGAAATTCACATCGGGAAGGTACATTTTATCGCGACGGAAGAATTTGCCACCCTGTAGGAATTTACAAGTGTTAATCCGTGTCACAGTACAGAGTAGATACCTTGATCATTGTGACCACAGCCTAGTCACTAGTTACGAGGACCCCTCTAACGAGGAAGATCCTTAGGTTCTAGTGGTAAGAAAAGAGGGATCATTCTCGTACGTAAGACGCTTCGAGTACGATCCCCACCTTAGCGTAGTTGGATGAGACTAGGCCTATGACACTATTTTTAAGAACATTATTAAGTTCTTAAAAATACTGTCATAGGCACCAAAAGATAATGTTTTATGAACATACCGAAAATCCAGAGTTACGTTCGCCGAGTTCAAAGACACCAATAGTATCATCACAGAGAAAATATTTGATGATGAAATAGCGCTGAGCATCTACCGGGTCGTCATTAATGAGTCGTGCGGCGAAACGAAGCACGTGAGAGTCAAAACCAACCCTGAGAAAACAACGAATTTGTGAAAAACTTTTTTAAAAAAAGCATGCTTATGATACCTAAAGCGATTGTAAAACTCACCTATCTTTATTGAGGAATTTCATAAAGTCTCTATGCGGCGCTTTCGGCTCTACGGTGCGACAGTTCTCGGCCGAGTCGTCATAGGACCCGTAGCCGTTCCATGGAGGCAGCTGCCGATCGGCCGCGTTGGCGCTGATACACTCCGTGCCTTCGTCGTGAGGCGTAGGTAGGGGAGTGAACACATCTTAAAAAAAAAATATATTTTCTTCAACGCCAGTCCTGCATGGTGCATACATTTTCAAAGGAGATCATGACCCACGATGAAATAAGTAAATGGTAAATAGTTAATAAATGAAGTTTTCTTCAAACCTGTTATTCTCGTAAAACCCACCATCCAAGCAAAAATTATTGAAAAAAGTATGGATTCAATATACAAACAATGGAGTTTCTTGCCCATTCCACTCCATAGGAAATGCATTCCGAATTGGTGGTAGAGATACTATTATATTTTGTATTGATTTATATGAATAAAAAAAATCTGATTGTGATTCTAATTAGGTAATCAGTTTATCAAATAGTTGTAAGAGTCAACAAGAAACTCAATCAAGCTCTGAAAATGACTCACCAAATCCGTAAGTAATCCGGTAATACTCTTTAGTGAACGGATCACAGTCAGTCAGTACGACATTACGTCCGTACACATTGACTATTGCACCAATGCTGAGGTCGGCAGGACTGTATGAAGCAATCGGTGGGCCGCCAGTCATTTCAATGCATAATGGTATTTTCTGAAAATTATTTATTCCAATATAATAAAATCTAGGATCTGACTTTATTGATTTAATAATTTTTTTATGCTGTTACTATCAAAAATATTATATTTATTCAATTCTTTTTAAAATAGTCACAGTTTTATAGTGACTACATACCCTTGGTAACCGCATTCTTTTTAAGAACATTGCTCCAGCTTCCATTCCAGAATTTGATGGCAGCACTTCTTTGATCTCAATGGTATCATCTGCTAAAAAGTAATGTATCTCCAGGAGATGCATGGTACCAAATTCTGAATCACGATCATCCCAATAGCCATGAAACCTTGAATATGTATATACAGTCAAACTTACAGACAAATAGTAATTGAAGATAGGTGATATTATAATTGCGTGCCTCATTGTTAAAGACTTAATATATTGATAGCTACTAATATACAATCAGCGAAATGTGCATCAAACGTGAACCTCTGTCCATCCATTCCCATACTACAGGGGTGAAGATGTACTTACATTAGTATTAAAACAATAAAAACACATACCTTAAAACTTGCCTATCAAAGTCTAAAAATTGTTTGAATGGCCTATGCTTTGGAGGTTTCATAGTATCCGGCGTCCGCTATAAAGATGTAATTTTTTTATTAGAGTAGGTATTATTGCCTACTTAGATAGGTTGTTAAACTAAGGAAACCTTTTCGATATTACGAATAGGTAAGTAGATACCTCAATAGCGTCTGGCCAAGGTATAGGATCAGGTACATTGATGCCAAGTCGATTTAGAAACACTCTCGTAAAATTATCGCAATTCACAATCTGCAACAAAAAAGACAAAAAGTGGTCAAACGTACGTCAATGAAGGTGGGCAGATTCAAACTTCAACACGCACATTTAAAATATGTAATAGATTTCACGTAAAAAAGAATTACCAAACAGATTATCACTTGCAAAACGGTGAAGAAAAACCACGTTAGAAACCCTGCGCGTCTAAGAGAAGGGTAGATATAAATCATAGTGGAATAACCAAATTCCCCGAGATAAACAACGACACTATACGGCTCGCCCTCTATATTAGGATATAAATATATCAGCGAAATGTTGGTGCACTGCTACCAACTCACCTTAACCTACTTACCCTTCCGGGGAATACAATCTTGATGATATATTCTTTATTATTGAACTATGTAACTTATTTAATACCGACAGAGAGGGTATACAATATATAATCACGTATCTACAAGGCCTCACCTTGAATACTTTCCCAAAGAATGTGACATCCCGTCCAATGTTTAGATCGAGTACGTCGTAGTACACATCGTAGCTGAACGGGAGGCGTATTCTCTGACGACTGATCAGGGTTCCTAATCATACAACCATTATTAACAGGGCCGTCTTTACCCGGGGGTTCAAGGGGTGCGATGCACCCGGGCGCAGAGTCCTAAAGGGCGCAAGCCGACCGCCATACATTTCAATAAGCCCAGAATTTAGTTCGATGCAAAAATTGCATTTTTTGTTGACATGAGTGGGGGGGAGCAGGCTGACCTTCGCACCCCGGGCGCCAAATATGCTTAAGACGGCCTTGATTATTAAGTTTCGTGATACCTTTATGTGTAAGTACCTAATAAAATCACCGGAGTTATCTGGGAATGTATCAAGAGTCATAAACGGCAGCATATTAGGTACTGATGTAGGAAAGACATTTTTTACGCCAATACTAATGTATATTATTCTGAGTGCCTCTAAAGCCACAAGACACATATGTGGGTTCGTACCAACAACGCTTGTGCTTTGCTAAGATTGGGGTTAAAGGATTCGAATCTTTACTAGACTATTGACACGGTTTGCAAACGCGTCATAAAATCGTAGTGCATACCAGGTACTGTAAATAAATAGTTGGTTCCTACCTTGCGACAACCCACTGTTCTCAGTCCTCGGCTCCATCACCTTCAAAGTACCATCTTCGAGAAAGAAGAATATGTCCACCTTCCGCAGAACGTGAGACACGTTAAGAACTTCTTGCACTGTTTGTTGGAAGAACCCTTGAAACCTCAGGATCTAAGAAATACAAGTAAATGCTTTATACGATCCACCGCCGTAGATGAACGGAGTAGGCTTGAGTATGTACCTACAGAAACTACTTAACCATATTTTTCCATGTCATAAATAGTTAATATCCAGAGATCTCTACTAATATTTTAATAGTGGAAATCATAATTAGGTACGTCCTTTTTTTGTAACGATAAACGCTATATCCACACGGTCAAGCCGGCTATCGTTGTCGCGGATTTCATCGCGATTTATTATCTGTTATTGTCATGTGTCAAGGTGAGTGTCAATGTCATTAGTTTTTGACAGTGCGCGAGCGCGTTTATATAGAAAAAAGGGCGTAGGCGTGGGAACGCTACGATATGTGGGTGGTTGTATTAAGAGCAAAGCGTGGTAAAATGGTTCCACATCTACCTACAGTGGTTAACAAGAAAACCGAGTGTAGTCTTCATGGAGTGAAGACCGACAAATGGTTGTAAGTTATGCATTGCTAGGATGGAGGTAGTAATGCAGTAGGTACAGAGAGCGTGTAAGTACAAAGTAAATAATTGCGTGCAAGGCGTGGAGTCACGATGCACGAGGCAATGCTACCTAGAGTATCGGGGTGAGTCCCATTACTATTATTACGACAAAGATTATTCGAGATTATTAATTAGTAATACGAGCACGGACTCGTCATTACGGTAAATGTGCGATTGAGTTTGTACTCGAGCTATAGTCTTTTCTAGAGGGGCTATGGTTAGAGATTTGAGTAGGCCGCCTTGCGTAGCGAGTATGCGCAAGGGGCAGCCGCCTTCGTAGCTAGTATACGAACGGGGCACAGTACCTATGGGCATGAACACCCAAGTAGTACCTGGTGGCAGGGTAGAGCTGTAGGGGAGTGTGTGGAGGCTCAGCTGCGGGTCCGGATGGGCCGCAGTGGTGTTCAGGTCATGTTATGGAGGGCCAAAACAGTGGAAGACCAGAGGGTTGGAAACTGTACCCATTAACTTGGGCTCCTTAACATATGAGTGGAGTAGCAAAACAGTGAACGACCGTAGGGTTGGGATCTGTACCCATTAACTTGGGCTCCTTTTAGTGGTACACGAGATTGAACAAGTAAAATCAGTAAAGAGAGTCAGTCGCACAGTTTCCATGGTGATGAATTGGTGACGTTATATTATTATGCTGATTATAGAACCACAGGCGCCGCGACATTATGGTGGAGGTGCTCGGTCTAATCAGATAATGAGTTTTGAGCAGTATAAGATGAGATTTACTATACTTATTTTTAATTTTAATGTGTGCCCGTCCGGGTACAATTTTTTTTTCTTTTTTTTCTTTAAGTTTGGGAGGTCTGCTATCTCAGGGTCCCTTCATAGACAGAGCTTACTGGTAAGTCTGTCTGATAGACAAAGTTGTTGTAGAGCATCAAACAGTCTGGCCCCGATCCGTTCAGGGAGGCTGTAGTCAAGTTATATAGATTGGCAGAGTGGCAATAGAGAGGTACAGAGGTACAGAAACTGGTGACTCTGTCTGTGGGACAGAGTGCTATATAGAGTTGTGGACAGTCTGGCCCCGATTCGTTCAGGGAGGCTGGTTCCTAAGTGCAGACAAGCAAAGAGTGCCACTATTAGAGACTATAAAGGAGGTTGGTCCCAATCCGTTGGGAGAACCTGTTGTAAGTTGTTTTACTAGTAAGGGATGACCTGGGGTGGCTATGACCTATGCTTTCTTAAATAGACAAGTTGGTTAGAACTATTTATTCTAATCATACATCTTTTAGAGGATGTGATTCAACATCATGAGTATTCATGGGACAATGATTTGTCCTACATCGAAAACCTCTTGTATATAGGTTTTCGGCTAAATAAACGTATTTACAACATTTGTGGTTTTATTTATAAACTTATGATTAAATAAGTTGTTTGTTTTATTTTACCTCCATATTTTTACATTTGTTTGTACTATAACTAAACGTGTATAATCTATGGTTTTTATTTGGTAAACTTCTCTTTGTGTTTTAGGTACCGTGAATGGGTGCCTTATGTTTTATGCATCTATTTAATTTAATCCAGAGGTATCCGAATATTTATTTAGTAATGGTAATATCTATGGTTTCCCTGGAAAGAGAAACCCATGTGATGTATTTTTAATGTTCGTCCTAAAGTGTGTTACTCCTTACTCGTTACCATCACTGCCTGTCATTTGTTGTGTTGGCTGCAATGGTATTAGGCTGCCATGTTAAAGAGTACTGCGACAAGTATGAAATGTTATGATTATTGTTTACGTTTCGAAATGGTGTCATTCTGTAATGTTTACTATTTTGAAGTTACTTTTTCGAAAGCGTCTTACTTTGCGTAATTATATTATAAGGTGCTATGAAGGCATATTATTATCAAACAGCATGGTCTGTGTTGAAAGTGGTGTAAAGTGTATTGTTTAAAAGTATACATGTACAAACGTATTCACAGAATGGTGAAGGAAATTATGTTCTAGTGTATTGAGTATGGAACATGGAACAAGTAAATTTATCCATGTCATTAAGAAATAAGTCGGTCAGTGCTACATGCTAGTAGCTCATAATGTAAGAGCTCATTGTTAATGATACCTTATAATAAGTAGGTACCTCGTATGTCAACCAGTAGTATAAATAGTTTTAGGTAGATAACTGGGTACAAGCGTATTCTGAAAGTTCCAGGATGACGATGAGCAAGGCACCTTTTGACAAGACTTAATGATGCGGTTAATTGCAGAATTATTTGAGCGAGTTGTACTGATATAACTGTTCCAAGCTATGCCAGAGCATGGCTTCAGAGGATTTAATGCGAACAATGGGCAATTAAACATTTGTACGAAGAGCTTGCAAGAAGGAATATATATGTATACATGGCCCTGGCCAACAAGGCCATGAGTGGTCTCAAGATATAGTGAAGGAGAGTAAGAACTTTCAGTTTGAGGTGGATGTCGTAATTATCAACCTTGACAGTAAATTATTGCTAAATCTGGTTGTGACAATATCCATACAAAGTTGCCTTAGCTGTCCTTCCCACATTTAATGGGAACATATTATAGTGGCAGTTAGAAGCAAGTGTGAGCAAGCAAGCCCTACCAAGAGATGATAGGCTTGCATATCTTATATTATCCTTGCCAGATACTGCGCTAGAGGTTGTCCGTGGCTTGGGTACTATTGCACAGAATTACAAAATTGTTGTGGACGAAAGGTTGATTTAGAAATAACAATATATTGATTCAGTTGGGGCTATTATAGAATAAACCGATCATAGCAGCTATGAATAGAGTTGTCGCAGAATGTGTTTATTTTAGAGGGTTTATTCACTAAAATAGTTTAATGAAGTATCTACTTCTGATGTTATGTGTAAATGAAAACATCGGTTAGGCCAAGAAATTAAAGTATGCAAGAAGTTTAAAGCTTGATTATAAAACACTTGAAAGAGGTTGTAAACACTGAAGAAGGTACCTATCTAGTTGCCTGTTTTGTGAAGGACTATGTATAATTATAAAGATCATATAAAATATCTGACTAAATACGAGAAATAATTAACTGGGAGCAAGATGACATCTATGCAGTATTTTAGAAATTTCTAGCTAAAGAGGAATGATATCAATGCAAGGGCAATCATAATAGTGTTGTGTCCCAAGGAATTTGCAGATAAAGACAACTGTGTTTTCATTGATATTATAGTAAAGGACAATGAGGAAATTTAGACTCTTGCTTTATAGTGGTTGCCAACCCAGCTATACTATGTTAATAGTTACCTACCTAGTGGTTTATGTTTTAAAAAGGCTAAAGTACATGAGTTAGTAGGTACCTATATAATACATCATCATCATCACGCCTGTATTCCCCGAAGGGGTAGGCAGAGGTGCACTGTAGTGCGACCACACTTCGCCGATGTAATGATATGATCTATATAATGAAGAGTTATAATATTTTCCTTTGGTCCAGAGGGAGCTACAAGAAAATTCGAATCCCTGTTCTTTTTTAGATGTCTTATGGGATATTCATGCTAATGTTGTGTGTAGCACACCGGTGCCCAGTATAAAGTGATTCCATGGCAGAAAGGAAATAATGACTGGTCTAAATAAGTATTGATCATTTTTAAATTGCTTATATGAGAATTTTTCAGGTACAAAATATTTTTTTATTAATAGCAGTTGAAATTGAATGGACAAGAATTGATAAGTCCAGAAGCTGAAGTTACAAATGGGATTTTCTGACTGCAGAAGTAGTAGAGATGCCGCAGCATGGGCAATATTGTCTGGGGGAGTATGTATTGGATTATTTTGTTGATGCTGCGGAAAAATGCATATGGCGCTGAAGTATACCTTCGGGTGACAGACACGAGACAACAGTAAACGCTACCGGCTGGACATGTCAGAGAGGTATGTATTGCATTATTTTGTTGATGCTGAGGAAAAATGCATATGGCGATTGAAGTATACCTTCGGGTGACAGATCCGAGACAACAGTACATGCTCGGGCAGGACATGACAGTGGGATCCACATCTTTGATTTGATAGCCCAATTTTATTTTGATTTTAATTTGGAAGAAAATTTGCCCGCTTAGATAGATATGCGAAGCAAGACTTTCCGTTTGATTGAGGAGGGTCAGGATGTCATGACGGACAGTCCAGACTTAATAGAGCATGATGACCTAGCAGAATTAAAATTCGAACAGAAAAGTTCTTAAAAAGCTGGTAAAGTGTATGTATATGTTGTAGGTATGTATACCTAATGAATATGTTTTTGAATAATGTTTATTATTTTGATATGGGTAAAGTTTCAGAGTTACAGTTGGAGGCTTATACAACCTACAGTAACTAGCTACCATAATATGGCCATATGTTGGTGATGTGAGTAATATAAAGAAAGTGTGACACTAAGAGCAGAAATAAGTGAAAACTTGCTAAGATTGGTAAATGGAGCTGATGGTGCATATTGTGTATCATTATTGAAAGCAGATGAGACAGAATTTAATGTTCGGTAAGATATCTTTATTGTTTAGAGATGGAGAGAGTCGACATTAAGAGGTTATTCCTCAGAGTGATAGCAGGTCTGATTGGTCCAGACAGTAACTATCTATCTTTAGGTGAAAGTCTGAAAGATTCAGTTGAAGTAGAAGCAGATGTAAGTTCATGTGAAATGGTGCACAAAGAATGTTTAAGAGATGGCCTGCTCCGTAGCCAGACAGAAATTACTGAGTAGACACCTGTTGATGCTTCTGTGACTTCTCCTGTGGTTGGGGAGTGTCGCGGATTTCATCGCGATTTATTATCTGTTATTGTCATGTGTCAAGGTGAGTGTCAATGTCATTAGTTTTTGACAGTGCGCGAGCGCGTTTATATAGAAAAAAGGGCGTAGGCGTGGGAACGCTACGATATGTGGGTGGTTGTATTAAGAGCAAAGCGTGGTAAAATGGTTCCACATCTACCTACAGTGGTTAACAAGAAAACCGAGTGTAGTCTTCATGGAGTGAAGACCGACAAATGGTTGTAAGTTATGCATTGCTAGGATGGAGGTAGTAATGCAGTAGGTACAGAGAGCGTGTAAGTACAAAGTAAATAATTGCGTGCAAGGCGTGGAGTCACGATGCACGAGGCAATGCTACCTAGAGTATCGGGGTGAGTCCCATTACTATTATTACGACAAAGATTATTCGAGATTATTAATTAGTAATACGAGCACGGACTCGTCATTACGGTAAATGTGCGATTGAGTTTGTACTCGAGCTATAGTCTTTTCTAGAGGGGCTATGGTTAGAGATTTGAGTAGGCCGCCTTGCGTAGCGAGTATGCGCAAGGGGCAGCCGCCTTCGTAGCTAGTATACGAACGGGGCACAGTACCTATGGGCATGAACACCCAAGTAGTACCTGGTGGCAGGGTAGAGCTGTAGGGGAGTGTGTGGAGGCTCAGCTGCGGGTCCGGATGGGCCGCAGTGGTGTTCAGGTCATGTTATGGAGGGCCAAAACAGTGGAAGACCAGAGGGTTGGAAACTGTACCCATTAACTTGGGCTCCTTAACATATGAGTGGAGTAGCAAAACAGTGAACGACCGTAGGGTTGGGATCTGTACCCATTAACTTGGGCTCCTTTTAGTGGTACACGAGATTGAACAAGTAAAATCAGTAAAGAGAGTCAGTCGCACAGTTTCCATGGTGATGAATTGGTGACGTTATATTATTATGCTGATTATAGAACCACAGGCGCCGCGACAATCGTGTGAAGGGTACAGAATACAGAGTATAATATATGGGGAATACAGAATATTCTGCGAATCCCATTAAACCGGTTGACTTTTAAAAGCAGCCGATAGCGATATTATTTTTAAAGTAGGTTAGGTTTGGATGTGTCTTCCTTACGTTTTTATCGTACATAATCCAAGTGGGAAGGTCGGGTGCTTGCTTGCGACAGTAGAGCGAGGGCACTCTGTTCACCCCCTCTTGCTTGTCCACCAGCATGTTCACATTATCGATAGAGGTGAATATTGGACGAACGCCGAAGCTCTTCTTTCCGATCTAAAATGAAATAGGCAGTTCGGTTTTTTTTCTACACCTACATTTGTTTTTTTTTAGCAATTATGCTAATGTATTTATGAGATCTTTAAATAAGTAGGTGCTTATGTATACAAACAAATCTAACTAAGTAGATATCTAGATACTTAAAGGCACCATAGATCATGGCTATACTTAGAATTGTTTAAGTATATGAGGATCACTGAAAACTCGGTCGGCAGTAGTGCCCTAATATAATCAAATAGGTACGAGATACGTTCATATCCTAAATTATTTAACAGGCAAAGTAATAATTTTATTTAAGAGACGACCGTTTGTTAATGGTTTGAAGTTAGGTGAGTTTGATTGCGCTTAGATCACTGGGATCAGCGCATCGGTGGTTGCTTAATCAATTTTCGTCAGAGCTAATTTTAGGTGTCCATTATAGGTACTTGGTAGATAGGTATCTACGAGACTATACAGTTAAAGTACCTTGGTACTTTTCAATCAAAACTATTGCGATGTGATAAATAAGTCCTAATAGTAAATGGTAATGCGACCGGATCCTCTGACATGACGAAGTGCTCATATAAAATTACTTACCAGTGGATTGCTGCCATATCCAGGCAGAAGAGGTAATCTTGGGTTTCGTATAGACATGATTTAAAATGAATGCAACCTATAAAAACTGAAACAAGCGCTTCGAAAGCAAAAATATTGCAAAAAGCGTGTAGGTAAATAATTTGGTAAACAGTTGGTAAATAATAAATCAAATGTTTGTTGCTATGACAACTCTGAATTTTTTATTTTGCGTTTTTTAGCTATAGATAATTCAATAATGAGTTCATGCATGAAACAATTGCGGTTCTTGCAATTTTCTTGGATTGGCTTTCAACCAATGTGTCTTTAAAAGCAAATTTGAAAGCCTTTGCTAAGCAAATTACAATTTTGCTTCAAGCTGCATAAAAAAGCGTTCCATTATACGATAAAACCTTTGTTGCCCTATGTGTCTATTTATTTGCCACATACACAAGTTCTTCTTCTTCTTTTTTTACGAAATGAGTGAAATGATGATATTTTGATGGAATAAGATGAGGAATGCCTGCACCTGCGATATGCGGTATTTATGGCAATGTCGAGTAGTTATAGCAAGGACAAATTCAATAAATACACATTATAAATAAAAATGGATGGTGACAGTGATAAAGATGGCGGATGAATCATACACAAGTTTAAAAAAATACTAGTGACATTCTGTGGTGACATTACGACATACACCCTGACGTGTGTCAGTTCAATTTGTTGTCATACGTTGTTTTGTTTGTTTCGTTGAGGTCGTCATTTCGTGATTTTTGAAATACAAAATAATATACATACAAATATAAAATATATTTCACAATGATCGACTTGAAATCTAAAATTAACTCTTTTTTTATATTCAACTCCAGTTTTGGACCTAAGGAAGGCGAGGCGAGTGAATTTCAACACAAAATGCATTTTTGGTACACTATTTGCTAAATTATCGTAATTATTTGTTTTAGGAATTAAAGAGAATACTATTCTATCACCCCAATCCATCTGCAGATACTCGAAAAATGCAAGTCGGTTTATGTGAAGCTGTTGTGAAGTTCATGTCGTGAGTAGTTAAATTATTATCAGAAATTACAGTTCTCGTTATTTCAATCATCCGACCCTATGACTAGTTGGTTTTAGTACCTACGGTTGATACTTTTTTATCTCTATGACCACTGTCCACTACAGTAACGTGAATACAAATTGTAATTATGACTATTTGTCTTTATTTTTGTTTTTAGAACATTCTCTGCTGAACCATGTGAAGCTTTACAAACACAAACGAAACGATACATATTCTATCAACCAGAGAAAGGCTACTGGATGGTGTTGGTAATATTATTTGCTAAGCACTACTAATAGTTTTAGTACTTAGGTAACAATAAAGTTAAAACACATTGGTTTTACTAGTTGTATGTCATTAGAATTGATATTAAAATGAACTGCCAATGGTTATAAGTTCTCTCGAATAGTTATCCAATCAGAGCTGTACATATTGGAATAGGGCTGGTACATGCTGACCCAGAATTGTCCACTGCCCACCTCAGGATGTTGGGTTCCCTCTATTTGTTTTTCAAAAAAGTTTTTGTTTGTTTTTTGGGGCCAGACTCACCCTAGACAATAATCCTAGAAACTCCTGACTAATTCAGTACTTATGTAGGCCGATCTATGATATTACCTAAAGTTGAAATTTTCAGGTTGTTAGGATACCTTACACTACAAAAGCATTGTCAGCAATTGGAGAAAGCCCAGGAGAGGTGGTATGTAGCCATAATTTTTAATCAATGAATACCTATAGGATCTTCTTTTTTTGCGAAATGAATGAAATGATTATATTTCATGGAATAAGATGAGGAATGGCTCCACCAATGGGGGATTTTAGCCAGTGTCAAGTAATTAATAGCAAGGGCAAATTCAATAAATACACATTATAATAGAATGGATGATGACAGTGATAAAGAAGGCGTATGAGTCACTGAATGTAGGTTATTTTATTAACTTTTATTTATTTTTCAGGTAGACCCATTAGTTATGAACGACTTACTAGTATCTGCATACAAAATGTTTAGAATGTTCAGAGGTCCCTTCAAGGATATTTCCACTGAAAATATCTACACCATTTGTGAACAGTTCTTTAGACCAGTAAGTCAAAATTCACTTAAAATATAATGTGGAGTATTCTGTATTCATTACCAGGAACTTTTATTTCTTATTCATGTTTTATTGGCATACCTTGACTGTAGATTTTTATTTTCTGTTTCAAATTCTAGTACATTCTTTCAAGAAATATCACAAATGATGTATCAGATGTTATCCGGGGAGTCAATTATTTACCATTGGACAAGAATTCATTCTTCAAAGTGCTATGTTTTATTGATCTACTGGAGGTCAACTATCCAGACTTCAAATGTATCTCCTTCATTTATAATGAACAATTGATTTGGTAAGTATTTAACAAAATATGTCACTTAAAATTAAATCCATTTGGCTTAATTTTTTAACTGTATGTTTAGTTTATGACAAATTTCACGTTCACAGGAATGGTTTAGCCACAAAAGATATGCTTACTCTATACCAGTATTTAGTACAAACATTATTGCCAAAGCAAGTTGAAAAGGAGATACAGGGTGGTGCTATAGCAGCAGCACAACGACATGGCCGTTTCATAAGCCCTCCCGAAGGTATCCGGACTGAAGAGGACCTAGAGAAACTGGCGAGAGTGCACCTAATGCGAGAAGACGACAATGAGACGAGGCAGTATTATTTGATCATTTATAGGACTTTGAGTGCTACTATTTGTTTTACTGTTGATGGTAAGAACATTTACACCCAAATATATATTGAGCTTTTTTTTTTTTTTTTTTTGTGTCGAATGAGTATGCTCTCCTGTAAAGTTAAAAAATGTCGCTTAAGTCAAATAGCCTTTCACCCCTCTATATATCGACGGATAAAAGGCGAAGTGACTCAAGCATCATTTTGGTAACCTAGCTCAATAGACGGAGAAAAAATCGCTGTTTCCAATGACATAATAAGCTGGGTATCCACTAGAGGCAGCCTCGGGTCGAGCGGCTGCCTCGCTCCGAGGCCGCGCAAGTTGAGACGCTGCCTCAACCTGAGGCACGCCGCGACACGAGGCAAATTCGTTGCCGCGAGCCGAGCCGTATTTTGTCGGTTTTTTTGCCGTGCTCAAAGGAGCCTCAGTCCGAGCCGCACGCCTTGCAATCAAAGTGTGCAGGTTCAAACCCCGGCTCGCACATCTGGGATTTATGTGCGAATGTCATTTTCATCCGAGATTATCACTTGTTATGAAACGGTGAAGGAAAACATCGTGAGGAAACCTGCACGTCTGAGGGAACTTGACTAGTTCTCGATAGATGTGTGAAGTCTGCCAACCCGCACCGGGCCAGCGAGGTGGACTATGGCCTGAACCCCTCTCGCATTGAGTGGAGGCCCGTACCCAGTAGTGGGACGTTAAAAAAGGGCTGTAATTTGTTTTGTTGTTGTTTGAGAGTAAATATTAAAAATCCGTAAACCCCATAACATGAATCAGATAGTTAGAGGTAAGCTGTTCTAGTAACGTCCCTTTGCTGATGGCCTTAGGTTTCAATGTAACAAGGAGCGAGATATGCTATGTATTATTGGGGTCGTCCATTAATCACGTGATGTTTTATTTTGCATTTTGGAACGTAGTTCCTTATCGCGCGTTGCGAAAAAAACGGATAAAAATAAGACGAAAAATTGTAACGACACTTTTACATATGTGTGTGTGATTTTTATTTTACGACACTTTTACATATGTGTGTGTGTATTCGATTTCGATTGCGATTTCGATGTGTGTGTGTATGTATATGTACAATTTTATTTTTGACACCTCTCAAGTTTTTTTTCACCTCTAGGACTCTGTGATCGGTAGATTGTACACCACCATTGGACCAAATAGTCAGTACGTAATAACCCTTGCTTGTTAGATTATACATTTCGTATCATTTTCCAGTTAATACAAATCTTGAACTAGACACGTTCAGATCGCTAGACGCCTTCATGGGTCCGCAGCTGTCAACTATAGCATCAACAATCAGCGAACAATGTACAATACACGCCTTACAGACCGCTCAGCTGGCCAACACCGAACACAAGTTTGTTTACTTCAATAGGCTGAATTTGGCATTTAAATCATCCGTAAGTATCCTTTAGAGGCGGTGAACTTATAAGTCACAATTCAAAGTCAAGTTTATTAGCGTGAAGATATGGCTGAAAATCTTCCGCCTCAAAGTGTCGTGGTCTTGCATTTGGTTGCTAGCGAATTAGTCGCTTCGCCACCATTTCGTCGATAAGCGTAACCCTTACTTTCCTAGAAGGTTAATAACTGGTAAATAAAATATAAAATACGGCCAGTTAAAATACATAGTGAAAATGAATTATCTATGTATAACATGTGGTCTGATTTACGAACGCAAGGTCAGACCAGTCATCTGTTAGTGTAAAGTACAACTACTTTTTGTACAGAATTATACAGTGTGTATCACAAGTCCGAAATAATATTTTAGGTACATATACGGTAACTCATATGTGGATGCTCAGTGAAGACAGATTATACCTAACTGTCATAGTTTCTGAGTTACAAACCTTTGAATATTTGTCACAGGTATCGTGTTGTGGCCTCTAGGTACCTCCATAACCCTATATAACAGTGTAATCTACATCTACGAGAGACGTCTATAAATATTTACAAAACAGAACTAGAAAATTTCGCATAGCACTTGAGATATTACAAGTTATGGAAATTGGCGACGAAAAAAATTTTGAAAAATCATGTTCGAATTTCGATCAAATTTTCGTACCATTTAGTTGTATACCCGATGCAAACGTCAAAGTATTATTTCGGACTTCTGAAACATCCTGTATACTCTGTTTAGAAAATGTATTATATCTGTATCTATAGAACTAAATTAAAGATAGTTTTATATCTTGTTACAGACCCCAATCAACAAGTTACACCCATCTACAAGTATAAAACCTGAAGTTTTAAGTATAATTGCAGGCATACATTCAGATAGAAAAAGGTAATCGGCGCGATCAGTATTTTAATTGCCAGTTTAAGCACTATGCCTAACTAGCTTCTTAGTTGACATATATGGTAATTTTTTTAGCCTCGGAAGTTACGGTGAAATTATAATCAAAACTCCAGACGAATATTGGATTACTGGGAAGTCTTCAAATGAAAGAGAATTCTATGTTATTATACAAGAGAAAAACGCTAATTTAAAAGAAATCGCAGGTACAGATGCTTTAAGATAATTGACTAATTATATATATCAATACGAGTCCCAACAGTTATCTACCCCTTTGAGCCAGTTTAGTTTATAGGTATTTGGGAAGGTATCTGTCTCACCCAATATGTATGATCTATGGAGGGTTCACTTCTACCTTCCATACTATGATCATACTGTTCTGTAGGTATTGTGCTATTAAGTATTTCTGCGGTCTGTAGTGGTTTAAATAAGCATAATTTATTTTAAAATGATAGTCTAACCATATACACTTCTCATCAAAAAAATCGAAACACTTTCGTTTTTATTGTTTTTGTCCTAATTTTTAAAATTACTCATCATACAAAATACGAAACCTATGAAGACTTAATTTGAATTTAGAACATTAACATTAGGATTAATAAACCTCATACTACTCACTATTAAATGACATTTTACATTTATTCCTAAATATACACATTTTTCTGATAATCCTTATCAAATCATAAACAGCGAGGTGTTTCGATTTTTTTGATGAGAAGTGTATAATTTTTCTTTTTTGGCAGATGAAGTGAAACGAATATGTGAGGTACAAATGAAGGGAATATTTTTCTATCCCATGTGAAAGAATATTATAAAATGTATCGGCATCTCTATTTATATGTTGTCCAGAAGTGTTGGCCGATAGCGAAAATGTATATCATTATCATCTTATTAATACAATGTATGTTACAAAAATAAAACTAACAGAATATCGTTATTTTTAACATGTCTATAATTATTTTATCGTAAGTATTATAATATATTATCACTGATATTCAAACAATTACATAAGCTTAATTATTATCGAATGCTAGTCAAGTGATATCTTATCCTCTTTTTTCCAAAATTTTCTGTACACTTTAATAATAAGACTTCGATTTTCATAGGCCCACGCCACTAACACACAGAATAGGCATATCGCCCCCATCGCTATATGGATTAGTACAGAATCACGTGCAAGTTTATTTTCGGAAACTTTACAAACACACCCAGCAACAAATAATGTCAACAGAAAAAATTTACCAACATAAAGTCCCTCCAGGGGCTTATAATCTGTTCCTTTGTATTTATTATCTATAAAATGAATACTATGAATTATTCTAGCAAACATATTAATACAGTTAGATATTATAAATCCTACTGGTCCAAATACATAAGTTAACACATATGATAATAAAAGAAAACTGATTGAGAACACCACCATCAAATAGTTGTAACTGTTCAATTGGGCGCTACTCATCGTAGCAAACGCATAACATTCCGTGACGCCATTAATAGCTAGCAAAACTATAGCAACACAGTGGCTTCTTAGTAGTTGTACTGGCAAACCGCTTGCGACAAACGACTCTCCGCCATATAGAGTCAGCAATGTGCGCGCATAACTCTGGCCAAACACTAGCACTATCAGACCGATAGAGCCAACTGTTTTGCAAACATGTGACAATACTATACATGATTCCTGAATTTTACCTTGATCCTGCTTCTGAAGGGGCAGTTCTCTACTAACCATTTGTGTAAAGTAAAAATAACTGCTATCTTCAATAGGCCTAAAAACGAACCTAGCAGCTAAGCTACCCAAATTGTTGACCACATCATAAGTGGCTTGCTCGGTGAATGTCATAACTGGACTAACAGACATAACATACTTTTCTCCTTCTGTTAGAAGTTGCTTCACAACACCCTGTTTTGCAAAACTGAGTGTGAGCGCATTCAATTTTTTATTAAATGTGGAATTAGTCGACCCTACATATTTAGGTAAAAAATCTTTGAGACTTTTAAACTGGAAATCATCCATATTATCGTATAATTTATGCAAAACTGTATCAGGAACGATTTTACTTTTCAGAGCCCCTTTAGCATAAAGAGGTTTATTTTTAATATACCAATAGAAGAATATGTAATAACATAAAACAATACAGCCTATACTGCCCACTTGTGCCACCGAGAATGCTATCAAGGCCAATGATCTATCATAAATGAGGATTGACAAAAATAATATTGTTCTTATAAAGATATGCAGAGTGTCTAGAGCAACTTTTAATTTTATGAAACAAAAGAGCTGTGCAACTAACACTACATTGGCAGAACATAGTTCAAGGATACATGAAAAGGCTACACTCCAGCAACCAAATGTATACTGGAATGCATGCTCTGGATGACCTAATGGCAACCAATTCAGCCAAATATACACAAAAATCATTGATAGGACACAACTAACGGGAACTGATATCCAAATTTGATTAATAAGTTGCCTCCAGCCAATCTCATCTTTTTGTCCTAAGCAAGCTTTATTGAATGGCTCTCGGCTCAGGAACAATATAGTACTTTCTAACAGCAACAACCTCACATTCATGATGCCAAGCACCTCATGTCCTACGTTTCGTATCACCCATGCATTAATAACAAATGTAACACACCGAAATAAAATTTGAAAAACAATATTAAATGAGGCATTCTCAAGACTACTCATTAACAAATTGCGTCCCATTTTTGATCTATTAATAGACTTCAAACATTTACTGCGTTCCCTTCGTTGGAAAATGATTGAATGCTTCTTTTGACGACATATATCTTTTTATTGGAAAGACATATGACAAACCAGTGGTCATCATATGTTATAGATATTTTCTTGAATTGTTCATTGACACCAAAAGCTAAAGGGTCGACCCTGAAATGGAATAAAAGTGTGTTATATTCAATCAACATATACATAGGTACTTACCTAAAATATAGGGCACAAACCATGCATAAATATTAGATTTTATAAGCATGATACTATTGTTTGTGAGTAGGGGGGCGGATGCATCGCACTGTAGGTACTGAAAATATGCTCACTTATTAGATAAAGTGATGAGATCAGTTATTATTGTGGCAACACGTTCGTCGTTTTCTAGTTCGCCGCCAGATTCAAGGACAGCTCCGTCCTCAGTTAGAACCAAAAACCCGATCTGATCAGGAATCTTTTCCATTATAACTGCAATTTTAAATCAGTTTGACAACGATATTGTTATTAAAATGTAAATTAAAATAATAAAATTTACCTTACACGTACGATTGATAGAATATCGCGAGACTCAACCAAGTCTAACTACAAAGAAAAAACAATTTGACATTAGCAACAGCACCAACAGCTGGCCGTCTGACGTCTCTACCTTAGTGACCAAACTCTTTTTAAGTGAAAGTACTAAATTCGTCGAAGGTATATTTTTATACTATTTAATTAATGTTATTTGATCTTGAAATTGTATGTAAGTTGACAGAACTGCACGTGAAAGCAGTCAGCACTGCCTGAAAAGTACTAAACATATTCTACGTACTTTAATAAATTTGATGATGAAACAACTAAATAAGTAGGAAACTACTATGTCGTCGTCGTAATGAATCTACTTCTTCTTTTTTTACGAAATGAGTGAAATGATGATATTTTGATGGAATAAGATGAGGAATGCCTGCACCTGCGATATGCGGTATTTATGGCAATGTCGAGTAATTATAGCAAGGACAAATTCAATAAATACACATTATAAATAAAAATGGATGATGACAGCGATAAAGATGGCGGATGAAATCCGTAATGAATCTAGATCTGAAAAGTTTTAGAATACGTCGTACGTGAATGACGTTTAATATAGGAATCCATAGGGAACTTAGAGTAAACAGAGAAGCCATATCAACTGGGCCTTGCGGCAAATTTTTTGGCGTTTATCTGACATCCTTCATTGTAGTTGCCGGATCAAGTACCTACTAAGGTCTCAAACAATATGAACAAGCTGCGGATTTAATAGAGTACAAACGTTTTGATGTGAAACATCTTTATGCGAGGGGTAAACCTGATTTTATGCGTGGCGAGATTTGGCGTCGCTTCGCCTCAACAAAATGAAATAAACCTTATAACTTACTGCATAAAGTATAGTTTTAAATGCGGCCACGCTTCGTACTCCTCGGCTCCTCGATTCTTTCCGCCGCTTAGACTCCGCCCATCGGCTGACTCCGCTCACTCGCCGCTACGAGACGTTTATGTTTTATGTTTCACATCTGCCAGGCGTCCCGCGACGGCTCCGTTTTATAAAAGCGTTTTAATACCGTTTTTCTGTTACACTTTTATAAATTTTAATCTATTTTACATTTTATAGTGTGGTTTTTACACTTTTATGAAAAATACGCAGCTTGTTTTTTTTTGACTTACTTGATCCGGGCAACTACAATGGCCGATGTCAGATAAACGTCGAAAAATTTGCCGCAGGGCAGAGTCGATAGGGCTCCTCCTTTTACTCTATGATAGGGAATGACATGGTAATACAGCTCAATCTCAATCAAAGTTCAATATCGAGCAAGGAGAATTATATTTTTTTTGTTCATTCATTCATTCATCTTTATTTTGTGATTTGGTAGGTACTCGTAGTTTTCTAATATTTAGTGGTGAAAATTATTAATTACAGTTTTCTCTTCATATTTGAGCTACAATACATGCAGTTTTAAAGTGCCAAACTACAACCTGTAAGTACGTAATATAATTTTATAAAACCTTTGCGTAATTCAATTACACTGCACAGAAATGATTACGCACATAAACATATGCGCTATGGAGCTATGAGACTATGAGAAATCATACACGCAATTGCTTACCTATGTGATGTGTGATAGTAATGAACACTATGGCAGTTGAATTAACATTTAATGATAATGGGAGTCGTCTATCAACTATCAAGTGACCTGCCTTTTTTTCTGCCATCACCCATCATACTACAGCTCTTGTAAAAACAATTTTGGCATTAAAACTATCGTTTTACACTCAATACCACTAATCTGATGTCTACAACATTTTCTGCATGTGGGTGTTAGATTTTAAGAATTATTTGTAGTTTTCTAATAATCTTTGTAAAGGTATCTACCTATTATAATATCTCGCACATAGGCATTTAGTCCTGAATTATGTAGTATATGATACCAAGGTGAGATCAATTGATAAACAATATATGAGTCATGAGTTACTTGACAATTTAACACTACATTCTTATTAGTCAGCTGTGACCTGTACAAATAATGTCCACACTAACAATGTTACCGCTTTATAACATTAAATATACCAGATATAGCTATTTACTACTTACATATATAAATAAATAATCTATACAAATAAATAAATTTGATTTGCCTAGTAATGTCAAATTAACAGATTCTTACTAAGAATGCATGATCCCTAAAACAAAAAAAACATATTAAATATTTTTTTTGTCTGTTTTTGACTGATTTTGAAGAGACTTCCACTAGCAGATAGGAATAACTTCAGCTACTGTTATTTAATTTTAGAAAAATAATTAATTCATGGACAAAGTTACCGGTGACAGGTAATAATAAAGTAGCTGATATAATTTTTTAAATTCTTTTTAGATAACAATGTTAAGGTTTCGTCCCAAATTGGGGAGTGAACGGAGCAAGGAGTGGCGCTGCTGCTTCTGCATCCACGTCAGGACGGGCACTATCCTGCTGGGGACATGGCATCTTGTAAGTTGCTTTTACATTATTTTTATGACCTGCCCCCTTACCACTGCCTATCTTTCAGCAATGTTTTTAATATCACTTTCAGTTTTTGACAGTTAACTTAATACATCATCTGTCAAAAATTCACAGATACTATTGAAACAACAATAGTATAAGGGGTGGTAGTAGGGCTCCTATTCCAATAGTTGATTTGATTGATTGTTATTTTTACTATGCATAAAAGTGAAAATAAGAGTTTTAATGTTAGTGCACACCAGAGGAGTGGCAACCGAACTATTAAATAAATTAATAACAATGGAAAGTCAACTTCAATCTGTTTGAAATGTGACTGAAATTTGTATAATGGAATAAAATTAATTGATGCAAAGCTTAACAATAATTAAATTAATTTACATTAGGGATGTTCAGTAGATTCTGTTTTAGACAGATTTGACACTAGGTAGGTAGGTACTACATATTGTTCAAGGAATAATCAAGATATGGAATATTTCTTATTCTGTGCAAAAACGTTTACTGTAAAGTAGGTAAGAACCTGTAAACACTGCAGTCATAAAAAAATAAAAATGTACCACCACCATGATACAGTTGTGTAAACAGTATTTATAGAACATCATATGACAATTAATATTAATATGGTAATAACATAAGTATATATACACCATCACGCCTGTATTCCCCGAAGGGGTAGGCAGAGGTGCACTGTAGTGGGCCCACACTTCGCCGATGTATTTTGGTCCCAATGTAATAGGGGGCGAGCCTATTGCCATTATACCGGGCACATTCCCTCAATACGAGGGAGATTTGGGCCATATTCCACCACGCTGGCCCAGTGCGGGTTGGTGAACTTCAACTTCGCTATAGATAGCTATAGACGTGCAGGTTTCGTCACGATGTTGGGTTAGTAGCTTATGCCCCCAGTATCAGTTCCCCCCGTAACAGTTGCCCACAGTTTCACTTGCCCACGATAAATTTTATTACATAGATACACTTAGTATATATACTTAGTACCGTCAACAACAAAAGTGTTTTGTATTTTACAATATTGCCAAACAATGAGATATACAACAGTAGTTCATTATGGCCCAGGTGTTTTTCTTAGAAAACTTAAACCAATAAAAAATAAATATTATAGCATTAACCGAACAAAAAGGATATCATTGTTTCTTAGGAACAATTATAAGATTTGGTAGGTGACAGACGGACGGACAGACAGAAAAGTCTCAGTAATAGGGTTCCCGTTTTACCCTTTGGATACGGAACCCTAAAAACAAAGCGTTATCAATGATAAGGTCACTTCAAAGCTAACGCAAACTTTTATAGAAGATACCATAACAAAGTTTAAAAAAAAAATGAGCTCATTTATTTTAATACACCCATAAATGTAACTCAATTGTATTCTGACATTCGAGTTATTTTTATTGTTGATTTTGCATGTTTTTTTTGTTTTAGGCTAGTAGATGATTATTAAGTTGACTACATTTTATTTTGCTATGCTTAGTTGATTTTGTATGTATTTTTGTTAACTTTGTTTTACTTTAATTTAAGCTGATATTTTATTTTCTTGGTTTGATAAGTACATTTTTGTTGATTTTTAAACATACGCGTAAATGTAATTTTTAATTTAACGGTTATTATTCTATATTAAAAGCGTTTGTTGTAGATAGAGGAGCAATATTGTGATACCTATTATTGGCGATACTTTGTTTGTTGATTTTGCATGTTTTTTTCTTCAGAATGTTACAATTTATGTTGTACTAAAGACTCTATTTACATCTCTATTGAAGAAATGCGCTTATGAGGAAATAAATATACTTTTTTTTTATTAAGCCTTTTCTAGATCATAAATAAATATATCGGTACTTTAAATTAGTATTATATATTGGCAATACCATTTTTGTTTCCAACAGTACTTACTAATAGGTATTTTATGTAATAAAATGTATCGTGGGTAACTGAAACTGTGGGCAACTGATACGGGGGGAACTGATACCGGGGGCATAAGCTACTAACCCACGATGTTTACCTTCACCGTTCAGCAAGTGGTAATCATTGTTGAAAATGACATTCGCACATGAGAATTATCTCAGAGGTGTGGGCCTGGGATTTGAAATTGCACCCCTTACGTTCAAGGCGGGCGTTCTTACCCGCGAGGCTACCACTGCTACCTATATTTTATAAAAGAAGGCTGACATGCTGTCTACTCCTACACAATTTTATTTCATGAACAGATTTACCTACTATTTCTGGACTTTGGTTATAAAAAGAGCGTAATTAAAATTATTTATAACAAAAAACAATCGACATCAATATGTTCATAAAATGAAAACTACTGGGCCAAACAATGTAATTTTTATATGGGACCTAATGGCAACTATTCCGCATCAAACTAAAAAATAATCACGTAAATCGGATCTTAAATCCCAACGTAATCAGTGTACGTACATTAAAAAAAATACCAATCGAATTGAGAACCTTTTTGAAGTCAGATATTAAATTAATATCGCCAGACAACACATACTCATCGTATGATCCCAAACTAAGCAAAGCTTGTACTATGGGTACCATACAGTGGACTGGGGCAATCCCAGATACACCCAGACCAGAACAAATTCCAAAATTTATCTTTGACGGAAATTCGCAACGACCGGGTTCAGTTATTCGAGCGGCCTATACTCTGAAAACTAGACCATGCCGTCGTCGATTGAATAAGTATTTAGAATTCATAACATTCCTTGGACTGATTCATGTTATTGTTACAAGTTATCTTTGTTATCAATCATATTTCATCCTAGATGCTGCACCTCATAGCGTTAGGGTTCCTAGCGGCTATAGTCCGCGATCCCCGCTTGCTGGACGAATTGGAGCGCGAATCCGCACCTTTACCCGATTGGAGTGACGTAGGGCGGGTGAATGACGCGCTGCCCACTCCGCTCTCCAAGGTGGAGCCCCCGCCAAGCTCCTACCCGCAATACGCCGCCGCCGGACAACCGAGGGATCGAGACCATAGCATCATATATCGTAAGTTGCTTATCCATAGTAGTAATATTACTTACTTATCAATTAAGTTCATCAAAAGTAAAAAAAATAATTGAAAAAGTTGCCAGTATATGTTGTTTGACCACCAGTCTCAACTTTTTGGTATATTTTTGTCAATTCATTATCGTTGAATCGGTACATAAATAAAACTATTCTGATTACCACAGATTTCTAAATACACGTCATAAAATTTGACTTAGTTTTCTATAGGTTATGATTTATAGCATTACTTAATCCTAGTTGAAATACAGCCCCGACATTTCTATGCGTCACAAACTTGGCGCATGATGACGTCTCACTGCCATGTTCTTCATTAACGACGCTACGTGTATCGTGTTGTGTGTAAAATTTTAAATTAAGGAAAATGCCGAAACTTATAAAAATTAGCACAACGCTTATCTTTCAAAGCACCTAACACGATTTAGCCCGTTAAATCTACGATATACACACACACACACACACACATTCGGGAATACAGGCTTGTCGACCTTATTCTAAGGCCGTCATATTCCGTTTTTACGATATTCATGTCTGTTACACCCAAATTTATATAATGTTATGATCTATTTACAATGGCATTGTAAACCAAAGTGGTGTACCATAAAATTGGCATTGCAGATGGATTAACAAAAATATATCATCATCATCATCACACCTGTAGTCCTCGAAGGGGTAGGCAGAGGTGCACTGCAGTGCTCCTATACTTCGCCGATATATTTTGGTCCCAATGATTACATTGAGAGGGTGAGCCCATTGACATTATACCGGGCAAACATTTTCACAAATAGGGTGTTAGTTAAAATAAAAACGGTTTTTGAGGTATCATCCAATGTTGGGGTAAGTATTAATCAAGGCCGGTGATGGAACGAAGGTGATTTTCCTTGATCCGGGACAATAAGGCTTTCCGCACACTGCGGCGGCAACACTCGCGCGTCAAATATTTTGCCATAGCGAAACGAACTGTATTGACACATGGAATAAGTTCATTATACAACGAAATGACCCTCGCGGGCGAATATAGAATAACGACCGCGTGGCTTTTACGATATAAATTTAATCTTTATGCATATTGACACAGAGTTCATTTTGGTATTGACGCCCCAGTAGTGTCAGCACGCATATTAAGACAAGACCTCTGTCACGGATTGGCTCGCTCGCTCTCTGTCTTATTTCATACGAGTGAAAGAGATATAATCAACATAGTTTTGTGACATAAGACAACATAGTCTTGGCGCTCATGCTACAACTACGGTATGCGGGAGTTTTAATTGTGATCTCCGTGTGCTAGATGACGTGGACGTGGGTGCGCTGGTTACAGTGTGCACCCTGGCCATCACCTTCATGCTGATCTACGGAGCGGCCCTCGGGAAACCAGCACACCTCTTGCCGTTCTTCTGCCTCCAGATATTCGACTTTGCCATCACGGTGTGAGTATCCACATCCATACTCGTTTTTTTTCTTTATAATAAGACTAGAGTAGCTGTGCCCACGACTTCGCCCGCTTGGAATTTAGGGAGATTACCCAAAAAAATGGGTATTATGTTTTTCCCGCGGAACCCTAATTCTTTGTCTAAAATAAAAGTAGCCTATGTTACGCCCTGGAATATTCGCTATCTGCCAGTTAAATCGGTTCAGCCGTTTTGAATTTTACCCGGAACGAACAGACACACAGACAAAAAATTTAAGATTGCATTTTGTTTTATGTGTCGTATATACTTTCACATGCACTTGGTCAAAAAGGTGTTATTTCGATATTACAAACAGACACTTCAATTTTATTTATTTGTATAGATTTAATTAGAGCTGTAGGTATATAGATATTAGTATCATTAACTGTTAGTCCAATCTTAAATGCAGAGTTGAACTATTGTAATACACGTACATTGTGACGTAAAAGAGAGAAAGTCCTATGGAATTGGTAATAACTCCAACGGCCATTTGGTAGACTTGACTTTCAGAATATGACATGATATCCAAGCAAAGCAAGTTGATCCATACCAACAAGTTTAAAGTGCTTCAAATAAGCCAACGTAGCAATATTCTGGTAGACATGCCTAAAGTGCATATTATGTTGAGTGTTTTAATTACCTGGCACATTGAACTCGTTTTTATAATTACGCAAGCATGCGACATTAAGCATGTGGCAATTATCTAAAAAGTGTACCAGATTCCGCGACGTGCATTTGATAAAACAATGTTAAGAATTTTTTATGTATGTCATTGTTGTAGGTACTTTAATAGTGGCGTGTAATTTTATTTTACATACGTGTCCCTCTAAACGTGGTGGTATATTTAGTTAGACCTTCCCATCGCCGCCGTTAACAAAGATAGATAAATGGAATAATACTCGTATCTCTGTGTACTACCGAGTTAGAGCGGGATAATGATATGATTGAACATGCGTTTATTTACCCTAACTATACCTAGCCATCTTGTTTTTTTTATAAAGCTCTCAATAGATTTCCATGGAACTAAATACTAAATTCTCAGGTCTACGACAATTAAGACGACGATCGACCTACATGTTTTATCTATAGGCATATAGCATGACGCTGTGATGTAAATCAACATATTTGCAAACTGTAAACAAAACCTTCGTGAAAGTTCTGAATTATTGCATTTATAAAGCGATATAATTCTCGTAAACAATTTTTTTGCCCATTCCAAAAGGAACTATATTGACTGATGGAAGTAGCCCATTTTTCCTACGAAATGCCATCGTTGACGCTAGGTCGCGTGGCTTTTACCACCGAAGTTCAATCTTTATGAATATTGATACAGAGTTCGTTTTGGTATTGGTATTTGGTATTGGCAAATCAATTTATTCTTCCATGGCCTGTAAGGCTGTTAACGCACATTTAAGGTAAAACGGGAACCCTATTACTAAGACTTCGCTGTCCGTCCGTCCTTCTGTCACCAGGCTGTATCTCATGAACCGTGATAGTTAGACAATTGAAATTTTCACAGATTATGTATTTCTGTTGCCGCTATAAGAACAAATACTAAAAAACAGATTAAAATAAATATTTAAGGGGGCTCCCATACAATAAACGTGATTTTTTGCTCGTTTTATAGATAATGGTACGGAACCCTGCGTGCGCGAGTCCGACTCGCACTTGACCGGTTTTTATTTACGGCACTTTATTATCATTGTAACACACAACGCTATGTATCAGTGGGTATTAAATTGGGTTATAATGTGCGTTTGTTTGTTGTACAGTCTGACCGCGACCGGGTACTTGTGCTACCTGCGCTCTATCCACCGGCTGGTGGCGGAGACCCGGCGCGTGCCGTGGCGCGCTCAGCTGCTGCAGCTGCCCGCGCCCGCTCTCGCGCTGGTCGTGCTCTCCTCCTTCCTAGCCGCTGTGCTACTCAAGGTAATTACTTACCTTTTCTTGAAGTCTTTAACTTTGAAAAGATGAACTTACGACGAACTCACGACGGCAACTCTTAGTAGGGAAACCATCACAGCATGCCTTACGCACTAATGCGATAAGTATACAAGTGCAATGGCTAAAACAAGTAATATCGAAATGTGTTTCTTTGCAAGTAATTAAGTATTATTTAAGCAAATGGAGCTTGATATCCTTCTCAATGAAGCACTTATCTCAAGCAATTCAAATTCCTAAGTAGCTTATTATGAATATGTCATACAAAAAATGCTCAATTTCTTTTAATCAGTTACTTAAACACATCACATGTGATGAAGTCTACACAAGTCTACTACAAGTGCCAAAATCTTTAGTCATAACAGAAATCACTGGTGATAATTTCCCTCAGGGCTACTGCATCAGCATCGTGTGGCGTTGCTACAAGTACCTGACGATGCGTGCGCACGCGCTGCAAGCACCGTTCGTGATCTCGAGCGATGATATGGTGGCGCCGGCCGCCATGGCGCCGTACTCGGCCGCGCCCGCGCCGGACTACTCCAGCCTGCTGCCGGCATACGAAGAGGCCGTGAAGCAGACCCCGCCGCCCTCGTACCGCGCCGCCACCCTGATGACTGTTGGAAACGAAACTGCTACTACTGTAAGTACCACACATCATAGCATTATACTATGCCACTAACATGTCACCAATCACTGTGAGCTCATCGAAAAATATGCTAGAAAATGTGTTTTTGCGATTACAAACTTATTTTGTAGTTACTGGTGTATTTTGTAGTTACACAGCAGTGGTAGCCGAGTGGTAGAACGCACGCCTTGCAAATCAAAGTGTGCAGGTTCAAACCCCGGCTCGCACCTCTGGGATTTATGTGCGAATCTCATTTTCATCCGAGATTATCACTTGCTATGAAACGGTGAAGGAAAACATCGTGAGGAAACCTGCACGTCTGAGGGAACTTGACTAGTTTTCGATAGATGTGTGAAGTCAGCCAACCCGCACTGGGCCAGCGAGGTGGACTATGGCCCGAATCCCCCTCGCATTGAGGGGAGGCCCGTGCCCAGCAGTGGGACGTTAAAAAGGGTTGTAGTAGTTGTAGTTACTTTGTATGGGGACACCAGTATATCAACCGCAAAGTTAAGTTTGTCTCGCTATCCAGTTCATCTTTTCGTTAGAGTAATGCTCGGTGCTTTAACAGTTTAGGTACGGAAGCCTCGGTGCGCGAGTCCAGCTCGCACTTGGCCAGTTTTTTTTTTTTTTCAATGGAATGACGTCGGGTATCGAGCGAATTTTTACGCGAGATCGAGTGGTTTGCACTACAGAAATTCAGTCTTTACTTATATTGGCACTGAGTACATTTTCCAACAAAGTCAACTTTAATCTTTCGCCACAGTAGTAGCAGGACGTTACTCAAGAACACATCCCTATTTATTTGTTACTTGTACGAGTTGGTTCATGGCGAGACTAGGAGTACTAATCAAATTTATTAATATCACTAGGATTTTTCTTAAACTATTTATCAGCAGTGGCAATGGTAGCCTCATGGTCAAGAACGCTTGCCTTGAACGTAAGAGGTGCAAGTTCAAATCATTATCACTTGCTGAACGGTGAAGGAAATCATCGTGAGGAAACCTGAACGTCTATAGGAAGGCGTGTGGAGTTCACCAACCCACAATGGGCCAGCGTGGTGGACTATGGCCCAAATCTCCCTCGTACTAAGGGAGAAGGTGCCCGGTATAATGGCAATAGGCTCGCCCCCTATTACATTGGGCGCACTGCAGTGCACTTCTGCCTACCCCTTCGGGAAATACAGGCGTGATGAAGCATTGTATTGATGATGATGTATTTATCAATTCTGTTATCACTCAACATCATCATCGTAAGATTATTCTGCACATTCATGCAGTATTATTTATCGTCATTATTACGTCTGTATTACCTAAGCTAAACCTACCCCGGTTACGTAGAGATATTTTGCAGATATGGCAGGGCAAACACCGCCCACAATGCGAATTTCAAAATAACTTAAAACTGCTTGACCTTATCAAACTACATAAAATATTTATAAAGATATCTAGCATGAAAAACGGGATACAGACATATAGGAAACCATTAACAGAAAATATCGACGCTACTCGCCCTACATCTGTTTTAATAATTAATAAACGAAATTAATTTAGTGAACATTCGATCGATACACGCGCCTTGAATTAATTATGTATGTGAGTTCCCGATGAGGAAAACTGGAAATGTATACGTGTTTTAATCAGTTTGCCAACACATATATGATCCTATTTAATCTTTGGTTATTGAAAACAATTCAATATAATTTTCCGTATGTAACGACTATGCGGTAAAGTAATGGGCAAAGACCTTTAAATATGCATTATTCACAGGTATAGTGTTGTGGCCTTGCTTAGGGCACAACAATAACTCTAACTTTAACAGTGCAAACTACATCGACGAGAGGTGTCTCATAATATGCGTACAACAGAACTAGAAAATTTCGCGTAGAACTCGACATATTTTAAGTTTTAAAAATTGAAGACTAAAAACCGGCCAAGTGCGAGTCGGACTCGCGCACGAAGGGTTCCGTACCATTATCTATAAATACGGCAAAAAAACGTTTGTTGTATCGGTGCCCCGTTAAAAATATATTTTATTCTGTTTTTTAGTATTTGTTGTTATAGCAGCAACAGAAATACATCATCTGTGAAAATTTCAACTCTCTAACTATCACGGTTCATGAGATACAGCCTGGTGACAGACGGACGGACAGCGAAGTCTTAGTAATAGGGTTCCCGTTTTACCCTTTGGGTATGGAACCCTAAAAATCATTTTTTTTTCTTTACCATTCGGTTGTATACCCGATACTTATGCAAACGGTCAAGTATTATTTTGGACTTTTGAAACACGCTGCATAATTTAACTAACAGTACATTTTAATGCATACAAGTTAATTTTGAATCGTTTATTTTGTCAATAGAACGCGGCCAGCGAGCAGCCACAAGCCACCAATACAGTGGTGGTACTCCCACAGCTTGGCAACCAGACCAGCGTCTGAATCTCACACGCTTCACACGAAGACAGCGAGGGTTGGGATCACCACACAACAGTAAACATATAACACCTTAAAAAGAAATGTCAATACCGAAACATCCAGTTGACATCTTCAACAGACGCTAATTCTGTTGCTTACAAATCAAGGACTAAACTAATATTATCTTGCTTATGCATTGTAACAGTCGTAACAAGGGCAATACGGTATGTTTAGCCAAGTTTAGTCTGTGTCCCAACAGATTTAGTGCAATTGTATGTTCACGTGATGGTCGTAAAGGAGTGTTCATCTTGATATTATACTTAGCTACAAGCATATAGCGTAGCATCGACTAACGTTCTTTCCTGGCTCTGTAGCATGACCGCGTAGACATAAGTTTTATCTATTTCAACTGTCAGATTCGTCGAGAAAATTACGTCACACCGAACCATGTCCAGTACAAAAAGTTCAATGCGACGTCACTTTCTAGACAAATCTGACAGTTGAAAGCGATAAAACATAAGTTTTATAAGTCTACGCTGTAATGTTAAGGGGGCTGCACGCTTAAACGGCAATGTGTCTATCGACAACTTAAAACCTGCCGTGTCTACGGCTTTTATCGGTACCTTTAGCATGAGATGACTAATGTGCTCATGCTATGGCCGGTAGATAAAGCTCGATGTGACATCATTTGCTCGATAAATCTGACACTTGGAAAGGATAAAACTTTTGTCTACGGGGTCATGCTAAGCCCGCTGATTAAATGACGTACAATCAGTAAAAAACGCAATAGGCTAAATTCAACCATTCTATAATAGCCTCTAAATCATATACATATAAGAGTCATTGAAGAACTTAAGTAGCTAGCCATTTATTGCGCGATATTTCTGTAATTCAAAGACGGTTTGGTGTTGTTTCATTATCTTAGTCGACGCCGGAACGCTCTTGTCTTTAGTAATTTGAGAATGCTTATTTATTACGTTCATTATCATGTTGTCGTCTACCTAATCCTCGTTGCTCATCAAATAACCAAATTTTACGATTGACCGACAGCCCGCTGCGGTCAATGGTACCCTATGCACGAAGTATCCTTACATATTATTTATTTATTTATTTAGGAAAGATACAGTATTTTACTACTCTAGTTACATACACAATATAAACAAATAGACCAAAATAGTTCCATTACTTATAAACAAACATACATTAATGAGATATCCTAGTTCTTAGTATACTAAGAACTAAGATATCGATATTATATACATTTCAAACCATATACAAATGGAGTATTATAGCATTCATTTTGTTTGTTCCAACATCAACCCTTTCGTTTAAAATCTTATGGGTACCGAGACAATTTAGCTTTTCCCAGTGACTTGTCAAAAAATTAAGTACTATCTTTGTTAAATACCGCTATTATGTCCTAACAATAGATTATCTTACATCGTCTGTGTTCTCGTAAGCTTAGCATGACCGCGTAAACATAAGTTTTGTCTCTTTCAACTGCCGGTCTTGTCGAGAAAATGACGTCACGCCATGTCTAGTACAAAAAGCTCGTAGTGACGTCATTTTCTCAACAAATCTGACAATTGAAACAGATAAGACTTATGTCTACGCGGTTATGCTAAGACTGCTGGCTTACAGTAGTAACAGTGGTAAGAAATGAAGGCGGATTTAGTTACTGAACTAAAAAACAGCACAGGCGGCGACTGAATACAAATGCGGCATTAAGATATTTTAACAGCGGGCCCATGTTTTTGCGTAGCTTACACCGCTATGGATTAGCGGTTTCATTCTTATGCCTTGGTGTAGATAAATATATTTATTTTTAGTATCTATTCGTGTCATTTTGTGCTTTTATTGTGGGTGTGTGATGATAGTGGCACACGCGTGCTTATAACCTTTTTAGAATCACGATGTGTACCATGTGTGTAGAGTAGTGCCATTGAGTTATCGATGCAAATTTTATTTTTGTACTTCATAAAATTATTGTATTTACAACTGTAATGTAACGTCCGATGTACGAGATGTCATTAAATCGCTTTAATTGTTCTGTTGTTTGCGGCAAGATCACTATTTTTGTATTTCATATTGCTATACGCGTGTTCACACGCGTTGGTTCTCTTATATGACATTCCTGAATAATCATATTAAATATCTCATATAATTTTATTTTCACATTGGATGTCACATAAGCCGTCCAATCGGATTTGAACTCCTTCATCTTTGAACACCACGGACATATGATACTATCAACCACCACACATAAATTTCGCTTGTTATTACTATGTAACTAAAATATAAAAATGTGCTAAGGTACTTATATATATTTGAATAGGTATATAGCTGTAGGAACTATGTAATTCTACCCGTCTAATTATTGTTACTAATACAATTTGAGTGCTCAGGGTCACTTAATAAACGAGCTTGCTATAAAAGTTCATAAATATATAATCATATAATTTTACAGAGATAAATTATGAACATTCGTAGTGTCACAGGACACAATATTCAAATATTGTTAATAAGGGTTCTTTGTTGGGATTAGGGAACCCTAGAAATGCTTAACGAGTTGAACTAATTCGATTCCTTAATCTATGGCTAAAGTTCTAAGAGCACCAAAATATATTAGTATTATATTAGGTCCAACATGGTTCGAATTCTGTTGGTAGATAGATGTACAACTTGATTCTAACTGACAAAATTTAGTTTATCCGTATGTTTATGATGTTGATTTAGTTGTCAACTATTTATGACTACGAGGAGTCAAAATTACCATTTTCATTAGTCATGTAACTTGTTTTGTACGTAACTACCAACCATAGAGGTTTACTACCTCTATGGTAGGTAGTTGTCTATGCTAACAACAGAGTTAGGCCTATTTGAATAAACTATAACACTACCTACCGTTTTGTCTACGTAGTGTCTAGATCAAGGTGGTGTTAATATCAGTAGATATTTTCATTGTCATCGCTTTCATAAATGTAGTAAATGGTAATAAACCGTAAGTAGTTCCTCATGGCCTAATTAGTATTAGTAAAAATAAACGAATTTGATTTCTCTAGTATTAGCGTATGTACTTATTATTTACTATTAATAATTTGGGTATTTTCATGTATTAGTATTTTTCATCTTGTTCTGTCAAACCTTTTTTTCTTTATTTACTTACATGGAAGGGCAAGTTTGAATTACATATACAAAATGTGAGCAATATTGATGACGAAATTAATTGTGTAATAAATTAAGTGAATCTACCTACCTTTATTGTAAATGTACCTAAGTGGGTATAATGTACTAACTTTGTTTCGGTTTTCTTACATATTTTGTAGTAAATTAAACTAATACATATTATGTAAAATATTCTTGAAATAAATCATACATTATATGGAATATCTTTTTTAATTGAAAAACCCACACGTCACCTAAAATAGCAATAATAAATGTTGAATTTGAGTTTTCATGCTCATCTATGTGGGTTGATTGATTCCATAATATATGTAAAGTTGTTAGTTAAAAACAAGGATGCCTAGCTCTCGCAACTTGAATGTTAGAAAGGTCATATTGGGAAACAAACAATGGTTTGCACATGCGCGAGCCGCCGCGCGCCGCTCCGCAGTAGGTGCGAGGGGCGCACTCGGACGAAGGCGGCCGTCGGGACTCGATACGCGCGACGCCTTGCATTCTCTATTTATATCGACAACACACCCCCCGCCTCGGGCCGCGCTTGCGCTATGCACATCTGAAAACGACGAAAGTGAAAATTGCACATCATGGTAGCGCTCGGTGCATCGCGGCGTGATATAGGGCTCTAGCCGCTAATTAGCGAGCCGCCCGCCGCCGTGTAGTGCGCTAGGATGGCCATCGGGCGTACGGCGGCGACCCTCATAGGCACTGCGGCAGATCTGCGCCACCCATCAGCTGTGTCGCCGGCGAGGGGAGCGCGCTCGTGACGTCCCCGGCGAGTCTCGCCGCGGGCCGGCGCCGGCGGCACGATGGCGTCCACTATGCAGCTCGAGTTCACGCAGGCGATGACAGATTTCAAGACGATGTTCCCGGATATGGACGACGACGTGATAGAGGCGGTGTTGCGAGCCAACCAGGGCGCGGTGGACGCGACCATCGATCAACTGCTCACGATGAGCACGGACAACCAGAACGAGCGGCTAAGGCTCGAGATAGAGCGAGTGGAGGGCAGCACCCCGACGCGGCGCAAGGACCGGCGTATCGGCTCGCGGGCGGCGGTTAGCGGCGACCACGACGATACTACGGCACTTGTGTAAGTATTGACGGTTTGCCGGTCTCAATACAAACATTCAAACACACCTATAAGTAGGGAAGTAAGGGCATCAAATGCCTGACTGACCACGTGATTACTGTTAGCGTATGTAGAACACAATTAGTACAATTATGTCCTCCGTTCGCAATGTGTTATTGTCTGAAAATCTGACAACAGGTTAGGATGACTTGCGAATCGAGACTTGTAGTAGGTATTTACTTTCCTTCCTATTACATTGAAATACTTAAATAACCACTTTGGCGAGAAAAAATATTAACTAACAAAGAGCTAAGTATGTTTGGCTGTCTCTACCCAACCTATTTACCTAATGGGTACCTACTATTACGTAAGGAGTCACGTCTTCTAACATTATGTTACTTTTCTATCTAGTTATTTCTCTTCCTTGTTGATATCAATTAATCGAGTATTTAGTTACTTATCTAGTTAGGTATAATAATACCTCGGTAAGTACATAAGTATCTACCTAGGTACTTACATGTAAATGTATTACAGCGACGTAGACGATGAGTCAATACCACTAGCGGTGAGAAGAAAATGGGTACCAAGAATGCTAGGCCCATTACCACCTATGTTCCTCCGAATACCACCAGCCACTGACGCACGGATAGATCTTAGCTTGGAAATGGATGACGATAAAATAGCCACTTTCCTACAAAACGAGGAGTTCATGGCTGAGCTTCGGTGGAACCAAGAGTTCATGGCAGCTTTGGACAGTGAACAGGACCAGAAAACCAAATGTCACGATGACGAAGCTGCTTTCAAAGAGAGACTGAAAAATATGGGAAAATGTGAGTTCTAAATTACTAATTATTAACTAATAATAAATTTTCATTTCATATGCAGACAAAGTTAGAGCGTTTATAGAAGTAGGAATTGTACAAATAAGGCTATATTACTTAAGTATTTAATGTTGGCAGTGCACACCTCCTCGAACGCGAGGTACCTACCAAGAATCTGAAACACCTATGTTGGGTATAAATTGCGGGGTACCTATGAAGCTATGAAAATACCGGGCTATGAAAATACCTATTAACTTCTGAGGGAAGAAAAACATACATGCCAATTATCAAGTTTTTAGGTCAATGGTTCTGGATATCTGCCTAATCCACTGCCAATTTGTTTATAGCGTCCCGCAAGAAGTTCGCCCAGTTATCAAAGATGTTCTCTCGAGGGGGACCTCGACGTTCAGGCAACGCGCGGGCGCCTCCGCGGGGCCCGCCCGACAGCCTGCTCCTACAGGAAGAACACAGTGACGACGACGAACATCCCAATACTAAGATATAACAATAACATCCCTACATTGTAAACAGACATAAATCGAACACATTTACCAAAGCTCGCGTTACGCCACGCTTTAATTATTAATGATCGCTTACCCATCCAGCAAACATGAAATAGTGAAAAACATTTTTGTTGACTCATCGTACCTTATTGAGATATCGCATTAGTAAGATGAGCGATCACCAAACTCGAAGTGCTTAACATATAAGCACTAACCCACGTATTTTAATCGTAGAATTTTAAGATGGAGTGATGTGTGTTTCCAAAGAAAGGCTGATACGAATGAAATAATTGTAAGTTATTAGGGTAGTAGGTAGATACCTACCAATAAACTTATTGCATTATTAGTTAATACCTAAGTAATGTAAATAACAGGTGTAAGCATATTGAATCCAGTCTCTTGCAGTAAATACAGTTAGTGATCCACTTAATAAACAACTCATCTTCAACATATTTTTCCATTTTATGTATGTTTGAAATTCCTTCTTCCGCTTGTTGCATTTAGGACCTAAGCCTTAGGTACCTATTGAGCATGGCTAGAATAACCATAAGGCTATCATCAAAATATATGTATATTGGGAGCTAGATGGTACAAAAAAATGGGCTCCATATAGCTTGAAAATTCTAGGTATCCCTCGTGGTAGCGTAGTCTACCTTAAAAGGTAGTTGCGTAGTCTACCTTAAACCGTCAAATCGAATAAAAATGTGAAGTCAACATTGATGGCAAATTTCTTATTTATAGTAAGTAGGTACGTAGTTTGGTTTTATATGTACTAGGTACTTAGATAGTTTGGCTTAAGTCCAAATTGACGACGCAAGCGAATTTATTCACATTAAACAGATTTTGAATTCCAATGCTAGGTTATATTCTAAGAATTCGAAATAGATACTTAGGTTACGCACCTACCTATCTGTGGCTATATGCATTGTCGTTATACGTAGGTAGGTATAACTCCAAAAAACTAGTGTACCTATACCTCAAGAAATGGAGCATTCCATAGAAATTAGGACATTTGGCAACATTACCCTAGTACGTAGGTAGGTACACGAGAAAGGCCGAGACTCTTGGTTTCGTGCATATTGTATGTTCCACAATGCTTCCACTTCCATTATACCCACATTCTCGTGAGTAAAAGAAATGCCAGCATAACAAACCATCGTTGGAATTTGAAAATTAGGACCTTAACTGCTTTTGGTGCGGTGCCGACCTTTTGTTTTTTTGTTGTTGCAATGTGCCACTAAATAGTAGGTACACGAGTACGGTACGAACATAATCTACGTATGTGTAGGTACCTACCTACATACCTGTACTACGTAGGAAGATAGGTACTACCTACTACTGATTCAGTTGCAAATTACTACCAACAACGGATGGTACAATTGTCAATGTTAAATTAATAATATTTGTTGTTAAGCCGATTTCTTATGCGAATTGTAATAAAAAACTCATTTGTAAAATATTTTATTGCTTATTTTCGTCTTTCAAACTAAGCATAATTCTTCGCATGAGAAGGTACCTATACGTTTTCTGAGTCACTATTGGTATCAATGACTAAATAAGTAAATCATTTATTGATTGGTATCGATTCTGTTGTACACACACTTTAAACACCAAGTTTAAATAATAACACTTTAGTTTGGTTTTGATTAAAATATTTACGTTGACTCCTTTAAACTATATTTAACATGAATAAAAATATTGCCATTTCGCTCATATACTACGGCCGTAAGAAGGACGGGAATACGCTTAGTTTAAAGTAGTCTAGTATGGTGCATACAGAATCGACACCATTACTAGCGAAGCCAAATAAAATATTGTACTTAAGGGGAAATAGTTATGGCAACCTACACATAGTGAAGCCATGTATCATTTTATTGTTCACTTATGTCCTTAACCTGTCTTTTACTCACCGATCCCAATAGCACATTACATGTAAACAAACAGAGAAAATGGCTTTGGAATATTTTTAAGATACTTTAGTTGTAGGTTTGGTGGGTACCTACTTAACATCGATTGTACTTATTTTCTTTGGTACCTTAGGTAGGTAACTTATATAAGTAAGTTAAAGGTGTAACTACTACCTATAAAGGTATCTTAATGTCTTACATAACAACAAAACAATTCAAGTTATAATCTCCCGATTTCAAGATCGAGGTATTCTTCGCTCTAAATTGACGACGCGACGTAGGGTTTTACTTGACAACCGCGTGAAGAACACTCATCAAGTCATCACGCTGGGCGACGGAGCAGAACGGGAAAGTCGTAGGTATCGGCATCAAGACGATTGAGGACGTGCGTGCGATCTTCAAAGTGGACGAACAATTTAAAAACAACTTTTAATAATTTACATCATGGACACATAGAGCTTACATAAACCACGGTAATATATTACCGTGCCTAACTAAACCTTGCACTAAGTCCACCACCCATCGATTATCCATCCTGTAGGTAGGCGTAGTAGGTACATACAAACTTATCAAAATGCAGTGATAAGATTACTTTCCCTGTGAACCCACCTAAGTAGGTAGATGGTCTCTCTCTGTGACTATCTTTCAAAATAATTTAGGCAGGTTTTTCTTTTCTTCAAGTTTCTTGTAGTGGTAGCCGAGTGGTCAAACGCACGCCTTGCAATCTAAGTGTGCAGGTTCAAACCCCGGCTCGCACCTCTGGGTTTATGTGCGAATCTCATCTTCACCCGAGATTACCACTTGTTATGAAACGGTGAAGGAAATCATTGTGAGGAAACCTGCACGTCTATAGAGAGGCGCGTGAAGTTCACCAACGCGCACTATACCAACGTGGTGGACTATAGCCCTAAAATCTCCCTCGTATTGCGGTAGAATGTGTCCGGTATAATGGCAATAGGCTCGCCCCCTATTAGGTACATTGGGACCAATATACGATGGCGATCGCCGATGGCGATATGTGGGCACACTACATTGCACCTCTGCCTACCCCTTCGGGGAATACAGGCGTGATGATATATTGTATATTTCTTGTATAAACTAGTAGTGCAAAAAAACACTATTCTTACCCGACTGCTTAAGAATGGTGGTTATGTTTAAATCGTGTGTAGTAGATATCATATTAAAGAAAGCCGCATTACCTACTGGTGGATGACACTAGTATTGTGAGTGACATACATTTTCTATTCTAATGACTAACACAAATGAATGAATGTCCACTCATAAGTAGTTACACACTGTACGTATAATTAAACCGCTGAGTATAAAACGCATTGGTAGTTTCTCATCCGGAAAATATTGAACACAGAACATAATATAATACCAATAGGTAGTTTATTAAAAGTAAATGATAAAATTAAAATCTATAGCATGACGCTTGTGCAATTACCAAACTAAATAGGTAGCTATGTTAATCATGCATCAAATGTATCCGTTAAATCAAGATAAGTATAAGCGCTCATCTATTGGTCAATACCTCATGACGCAACTTGGGGGCTTATCAGCAAAACAAGTCTACGAAACAGCAAAACCAACGTGTCGCGAGAACGGCGGCGATACCTGACAAACTTATTTAATAGGGGACGTGCACAAGTCTTGTATCGACTGGAACAACCGGTCCTCCCAGATGAAGAGACGGTCGGTGTTCAAACAGAAAACACTAAACATATCTATAGTAGATATATTTTTAAATAAGGAGCTTTAGTTTTCCTAGAGTGTCAAACCCTGATGGCTCGCGGTTTGCAGCACACTTGTCTGCTTGTGTATTCAGCCCCTAGTCAAGATGCGTCTGCGCATCGAGCACGTGCACTCGTCACGCATCACGAACACTCAGAAATTTGCTTAGTTTGTCCTGAGACTCCGTGCAACTCGCACGCATGGAGGGCATGTACTTTTCCCGCGCAAGTGACTATGAAAAAGCAACCTGATATACATGAATTGGACTTTGCTATAGTGTTCTCAACGGCAGATTTAGAAAGAAGCTGCGCTGAAAAAAAAAATTCGTGAGTATCACTTGGACCGGTCAGGGCTTTGACCGTCCGCGTCGCCGGCGCGGGCGCATCGGATCCTCAATGCTAAAAGAGTGCAGTCAGTTGATCTATACTGAACCTGTTGTTCACCTTGACGATCAACGAACGTATTTTTTTTAATGATTTAAAAGTAGTAGTGAGTTTTTAAATAGGTACTCGTTAAGGATGGGAATTATTTTACTCTAAATTTTAATTCCAAGGTTTGAAACACTATTCATATATATTTGTACCTATACCTACACACTTAACTAGTATTTTGTATCATTTATCTGAGGGCAGGTACGTCTACCAATTTACTTATACGGTGCTTTCTTATCAAGTAATGTGTATTAAATTGTTCCATAAAGTTACGTTACGGACCATTTGGGCTGTTTTATGTGTAATCATATTTTACATTTCTTTCTTTTATATCATAAAAACTTTTATCAGAAAAATACTAAAGTAATTTTCGCAAAACGTGCCCCTGTTCACATATTTTCATAAATCATTAATTCATCGTTATCAACTAAGCACCTATACACCTACTTACATATAGAATCACTAGGTTTTGGTTTTTTCTACAAAATCATTGGTTTAGCTACTGCCATTTAATATAAGAATAAGTAAGAATGTACCTACTACCTACTCAATTTCTACCTGCACATAAATATGTATATTATCTAGTCATGTATCCACAAAAGAACGAACTCATTAATATGGACCACCAACGAACTTTACAGATCAAATAAAAACAAACACTCATAAGTACCATGTAAGCCATATATGTATTTTTCAGCCTTAATTACTTACCGACTCAAATGAAAATAATGTCCTATGAATAGTCCCACCATTAACTTTATTAAATAAACTCGCTACTCGTTAGCGTTTTGAATTAAACATCAGTTAATTCAATTTAAACTCTTTATAAACAGGCAAGCGAGGGAAGAAGAATCATTATTTCTTAAATTATGTATGCAATCGACATTACCTGGGACCGGTGGCGGGCATCCGTTGCCCATAAACGCATACTGACTAGCCGAACGACATTACTTTCATTTACATAATGCCAACGATTATAAGGATTACGGGTCTTATGGACTATAATTTAACTCAGTGCGTGCAAAAATTGCTAGCAATGTATTATGGCTTAAAACCCTGTCTTAAATACAACAATAGTAATTTTACTTCAACTAATAGCTAGCTGTCTAATTAACATCTAACTGTACTGTGGCACCATCTGTAATTATTTCCATAAGCTTCACTGTTTAATTAGATAAGACCAAGTTGTTATTTTATTAATATCTTTGAAAGTTAAGGTACGTAAATACATACACTCGTATAGCGCTTTAGTAGGTAAACATACCTAAATACTTATTGTCCGGAAATACACATATATCTGACAACCCTACAACACCCCTTATAGGCTCTCATACTGCGTGATATGTACTTACGTGCCTCGCTACTGAACAGCACCATTGCCAACATAAGAAAAATAAGGTCTGTTAAATACTAGTCTAGCTATAAAAACCCTAGGCGAACTCACCTAGGTTTTTAAAACAATTTTTAGTCCTAAGTATACTTACTAAGTACGCATTGAAAACGATTTCCAGAACGCAAACTTTAACAACCCTACTTAACGTCATTTGTTTTTCGAAACGCGCGAAACGTCTATCTTTACTTTGTAATGCATGCATAACAGAAAATAAGGAATCGTCCGCATTCTTTATCACTAGCATCGGCATTTGTCCTCGCTATTAATTACTCGACATTGCCATAAATACCGCTAATCGCAGGTGCAGGCAGTACTCATCTTATTCCAAAATATCATCATTAGACTATCCGGTATCCGGACTATCCGGCCTTGTTTTTACTATCCGGCCGAATACCAGATAGTAATTCAGTATCCGGCCGGATACCGGATAGTAATTTAGTATCCGGCCGGATACCGGATAGTAATTTACTATCCGGCCGGATACCGGATAGTAATACAGTATCCGGCCGGATACCGGATAGTAATTCAGTATCCGGCCGGATACCGGATAGTAATTTAGTATCCAGCCGGATACCGGATAGTAATTCAGTATCCGGCCGGATATCGGATAGTAATTCAGTATCCGGCCGGATACCGGATAGTAATTTAGTATCCGGCCGGATACCGGATACTAATTCAGTATCCGGCCGGATAATGGATAGTAATTTAGTATCCGGCCGGACACCGGATAGTAATTTAGTATCCGGCCGGATACCGGATAGTAAAATTCAAATATTCTCATTATTTTACACAAGGCAAATGATACCACAATAGGGTATGCAAACCGTTTATTTTTATAATCGCACGTCAAAAATATTTGTTTTATTAATTAGTTTAGTACTCAAAAAACATCCACATGTTTTGGTAAGAGGCGACTCCGCTTGGCTTCGTATCCGGTATCCGGCCAAACCACTATCCGTTCATCTCTAATCATCATGTCACTCATTTCGTAAAAAAAGAAGAACAGAAAAAAACATACAGAACCTCCTTTTTACAAATCTGTTAAAATGTCGAGGTGAAATATTCCGAGTCGAACAATTTGTCTATAGATTACCCACTATCTTATTCGTCGACAAAACGATTTCGTAATAGCGCTTCGTGCGCTGTTCCATGAAACGCTAAATATATGTCCAGCCGCAAAATAGCTCGCCGACCATAAATCAGTGTTTACGACAACGACCAACCCGGACAATCCCGCGGGATGGCCGAGAGCCTCGCAGATTGTGGCCTGCCATAATCGGATAACTTTAATGCTGAACTATAAATCACTGTAATTTAGAGCATATATTACCCACTCGTAACACCCGAGAAACGAACAACGTAGACAATATCACGATATGATTATGGAACTATACATTTATAAGTACGTATCTAAGACAGGAATAATTTTATTACTTTGTAGAATGTAGAATTATTATTATCGCAAACGTCTAGCTTGTTTCACTAGTAGAGAGAATCTAGACGGGTTTAAGAGTTCAAGTTTTTGTGTACGATTCACCTTAAGCAGATTGTGTGGTGTTAGTTAAATTTTAGGTTAAATTTTACAAACCGATACGGCTTATATATTTAATTAGAATATTTTCATAATAGTAGATATAAATCTATACAAATAAATAACATTGGAGTGTCCGTCTGTAATATAAAAATAACATTATTTTAACATATGCATATGAGAGTATACACGATACCAATAACGAAAATGCATTTTTTTAAATTTTTGTCTGTCTGTCTGTTTGTTCCGGGTAAACTTCCAAACGGCTGAACCGAATTCGACGGGACTTTCACTGGCAGATAGCTAATGTTCCAAGGCGTAACTTTTATTTTAGAAAAAGCATTAGGGTTCCGTGGGATGAACATAAAAACATTATTTCCGGGTATCTCTAAAGCCCACGCGGGCGAAGTCGCGGGCACAGCTAGTATATATATAAATAAGTTGCTACCTTCCACCTGAGGTCTTATGGGTAGGTACACTTTTACCTACTGATTTATAATAAGATACGATCCATTTCCAGCGGCATTGTAGACCTTTGTGGCTACTGAAGAATGCCATTGAGAGTAGTTGGTTTGTAGATGTACAAATAATTATGTAAATTTGACAGAGCTTTTATGTACCTAACTATATAGAAGATAATTTCAGAGGTACTTAAGTATATTTATATTTAAAAATCGTGCCCATAAATAAAATACTTTCTATGAAAAGCAAATGACGTAGACCGTGCTTCCGTGTATACTTTGACAAGTTTAAATATCTGGAGTTCTTTGATTTTGCGTAGATTTGTAGTTATACTATGTAGCTAATGTAGGTACCTAAATGAACCTTCTTACACCTTTAAATTTATATAAGAAATCATTATCTACACGGCTAACCAATTAGCCCAAGGCGCAGGATCCCATTCTTAATTTGTTGGAGGCGATTGATGAGTTTTTTCTAAGAAGTCAACCTACTAGGTACTATTAATGACATTATGATGGCATTGCTTGATACGTACACAAACGGTGCCCTTCTACTTTTCTGAAATGCTATAAATAATGGGGTTTTTATACGAGGCAGTTAGGTACATCCATTATGTTTAATGGCCACCTCGCAAGTCGCAACACATCGCGATTCGCACGAAACCAAATGCCTATGAGGTAATTTTAAGTGCAATTATGAATCTTTCTCGTGATTCGATATTGATAGGTACGTACATGATGCCGAACAGAAAGTGTATCGTCACGACTCACGATACAATAGAAACAGTAGTTAGCCATTAATCCACGTAAAAACTGCGATGTACGAAATCAATTAATTATTGAGATTTTACAATTCCACTGGCTGGAGTGGAGGCATTAAATCAAGTTTATAAAATCTTGTGTTCATTTCATCTGTGACCGTTTTTTCGAGACAGGTATGCAATCGAATACAATGATCGAATATGCTGCTTTGTTATGATATAATTAAATATCTACTGATACAAGTTGATTAATAAATATACAAATATTAATTTCAATTGACTGAACTATGTCCTACAGCTACGCATAGCTAGGTAGGCCTCGCCTACAATGCCAGAAATATTATAAAGGCCGTACCTAGTGTTTTTCATGGTAGAGCGCTACAGGATAGCAAACTTATGTTATTTTTTGTAAGCATCCTTTTGTCTTTACTGATTGCTTAATATCGACATGTCTTTAAAAGCTCAGGCAAAGTAAGTAATTACTCTGCTTTAATCTGAAAATCCTGGTAAAGTCACAGCAAGGTAGGTAAATACTACTAAATACAAGTTGCTACGTAAGTACCTACCACGAAATGTATAGAAATACTCTAGATTAAAGCTATATGCACTGCAATCACTACGCAAAGTGATAATAGACACGAGACTTTTCAACAGAGATAATCTAGTTGGCAGATACGCTGCGGATATTATGCATCTGTTACCACAGACAGATTACGTTGAGGAACTCGATCATATACCTATGTAGCAAGTGCGATATCAGTTAAATAATTGTCTGTAACGGTGGTATGTGACGTGGAAGGCGCAGTCGGTGTCTCCGCGGTGCACAATCAGTTCAGCTGAGTTTCACTCCGAGTATTCGCGCTGTTACTTTTACAACGCGCCGGCGCACACGACAACGATATGTTTTCCTAAGTCTCATTGTGTTCACTATGTCGAAGGAAATTTTTTGACTTTCCATTCTCTAGGCTCGTATGGCAGTTAACGTACTACATTATGGTGGGAGGATACCTTCTAAAGCTGAGTTCTGCGGGGCTCTAGCTAAATTAGATAAGACAAAAAGCGTTACATAAAGCAATATGCATAGATAAACTTTATATCGATATTGGTGAAGATACTTAGTTACTAGGTAGTACATTTTATTTAATCAGTCTCGTAAATAGTTAAAAGTTTGGTAATCGTTATGTACAGTTGCAGATAATCTTTAGCTGATATTAATTATATCCATATATATAGGTTTCTACACTCCATAATATTGGTGACTAGAAAAGTAATAGATAATATCTACATGGGTATGTACGAAACTAACTACAAATATAGGATCGGGTCGATGTTTACGCTTAATATGGGATTTAGGTAGGCATCTAAGTAGGTTCTAATCTAAATACTTAAGAACTATACTTCATTTGTTTTAACATTAGAAATAAGCGGCTCGTAGAAGCAGGAGTGCAGAACATTTTATTTCAAAGTTAAGTCAAAACAATTTTAATTCAAAATGGTAACATTAAAGTTGTTTTTAAATACTTAGATAAATAGATCCAACACACGCTTTAATTTATAATAATATCTTCATAAATAATTACAAACTTACAACGAATCAATGAATGAAACTACCGATCACACGATAATTTAAATTTAATTAGGATTTACATCAATATGACAGTCAAGATAAACCACCAAAATAAGAAAAATCCTATTGTCACAACGTGTGAAGGGATTAGGCAACATTTTAGATTTGGTAGAATTAAAGTGAAACGAAAAACGTTCCCGGTATGTTCACCCCTGCGTCTTTTAGGTTTTTTGCATCGACACTGTTATTTTTAATTTGGAATAAAATAGTAGGTATATCTAAATGGAAGCCACTTAATTTCATAAAATAAATAGTGAAAATGATCACAGTTACAGTCAGACAGCTGGTATATAAATACATTATAATAAATTCGGCGTCAATTGTACCTAACTGTAATATGTTAATTGTACTTTTGTTAAAAAAGTGTACATTAAAAAGAACCTTTTTTTCCTTCTGTCTAATGCTATAACAAATGGCGTATAGGTATACATATAAAATTAAAAACCACTGATAAACTCATCACGCACAACTACGAGCCCACACAAGAGTTGCTCTAGGAGTCTGCTAAGAACGTATTGTTAACAGTAGGAACAAACAATGATTATATACCTATTAGAATGGAATAAATAAAGCCTTTTATATCTAAAAGCCAAATTGTTAATAAATAACAATTATTATCAATGAAATAAATCTACTCTGACCGCAATTCGTCTCAGCGATAGCTTAGAAAATATGCATCATTTCCTTTATGGAGGACTCTAATTTACTTCAGAGATAACCTACCTAGACAGCTTCTCGGAACCAGATCGTGACTTTAAACTTATTATACGAATCAAAGTGCCTACAGAGAATAGAGCGCATTGTAGGCAGATTTGGTGCGAAAGTAACGGTGTGTGGACTCGGGGCGATCCATCCGATCTCGTAACTACGAACAAACGATCTCAGCGCAACGGTAAACTGTAGTGTTATCTTAAATCACCTCCAAATCTACGCGTGAAGCGGACTCGATGGTCGCGTTGTACCTACACAGTACGTATTTAGGGTTCCGTACCTAAATAGGATCACTTTGTTATCCGTCTGTCTGTCTGTTAAGACCCTTTTTCTGAGGAACTCGTGAAGATATCAAATTTAAATTTATAACGAAGACTTAAGTCTGCGGTCCCTTGGAGCTGTAAAAAATCAAACTTCTAAGTTAAAGCAATCAGAAGATAGTGCGGTTTGTGTTCCAAGTATAGAAGGTACAGTTTTAATACCTAACGAGTGCTTCCCGTTGACGTAAATCATGTAATTTGGAAAGAAACAAGGTCTTATAGCACAAGTAAAGGAAAAAATGTAACAACAGTAAATTTATACCTACTTACAACGCATTTTTTTTTGCGATTACAAACTTATTTTGTAGTTGGTTTGTATGGGGACAACAGTATACCAACGGAAAAGTTAAGTTAGTCTCTCTATCCTGTTTATATTTTCGTTAGAGAAATGTTCGGTGCTTTCATAGTTTAGGTACGGAAGCCTCAGTACGCGAGTTCAGCTCGCACTTGGCCGGTTTTTTGAAGATAAGTACTTAAGTAGTAAGGTCGAGGATAAAAGAACAGCAATTTGAGGCGCTCCTTTAGGTACATACATAATAATTACATGTATTAATAAGTGCTTCATTACATATGCTATTTTCATCTTAGATTATAGGTACAGTGGAATCCGTTTTAATGACTTCGAAGGGAAATGACAAACATGTCATACTAAGCGGACGTCATATAAAGCATTTTGTAGAAAATAAACAACTTCCTGTTTTTGTTAGGTACATAGAGAGAAACACAGCATATTCAATTAAAATTATACGTAATAAGTAGACAATAAACGGATTCTACTGTAATTATGCCGCGTGAGAAACGTTAGAATTTTATAGTCTTCTGTCTGAAACATGTAATACCAACTTTATACCGCCCAGATTGTAATTTATTTTTAGGATGGGGTAAAACGTAGGAAGAGCATGTGCCTACAGCATATAGGCACACTAATACAAGTTTAGCTATTCGTCCTCACGAGTCACAACCCGTCTTTGCATAGGCAGGCAATATTATAATGCAGACGGACGACGACGGACGCATAAAATGCAGGCGGCCATCCGCTCTTTCATTCCAGGAACATAAAATAAAACAACAAAGAACGCCAAATCGCTCAAGTAAGGACTCCTAGGAGGTGCAAGGCGACGTCTAACCGGTTTGGCCGGAGATTCTTTGTTTGGTTATCGCAGAGTCAAAACGTCGCGAATCGGGTCGAGCGCGACGTTCATCTCACCACTTGCCTTATCATATTAAATAGTTACATAAAACTTTTCCAGAGATAACGAGACGACGGATGTGTCTGCAACGAGAGTGGGGTAGCTGAGGCCCGGCGGCCTGATGGCGATAGGAGCGGTGCGCGCCCTGCTGCTGGCCGCGGCGCTGGCCGGGCTCGCGGACGCGCACGGTGTGCGCTTCGGAGATCGCCTCGCGCCGCGGGTCCCCGCCGCCTACGCCCCACGTAACGCCCCCTCCGCACATCACTTCGCCGAAAACGAATACGACGAAGTCTACGATCAGGAATATGAGGAGCCAAACGTCTCGGTTGAGGAGGTCGAAGTGCAACCAGAAGTCAAACCTCCCCCGCGTCGCCCCGCTCGCACCGAAGCGCACAGGCTAGAGATGAGCACCGAGTTTTTTGTGATTCCGGAACGCATTTCGTCACCTTCACCGTCCTCGACGCCATCCACAGTCGCTCCGAAGCGGTCATCGAACGTGACCCTTGTATCGGCACCGTCGCCGCCGAACGCAGGACCACTGAGAACTGAAACCTGGGCGGTGCCGGTCCTGGCCCTCGCTTGCATCAGTATGGTGACACTCGGAGGTTTCGAAGCATTCGTAATATGGGGAGCGAGACGAAAGGCCCCGAGCCACCGCCATCTGCTCCTTGGCCAAGCTTTACTTTTTGGATTGTTCTCGTGCGCCGCGACCGCCGCCCTGTTTGCGACCACGCCGACAGCATTCGCGTGCGGTGCGGTGCGTTTCGGAACGGGTGTCTCATACGTTATCGTGTTCGCCTCTCTCCTCGTGAAGTGCGTATTCCTGTTGAGTTTGAACGGTGGAGTTTACCTTCCGGCGGCGTACCAGGGACTTCTGTTATTTTTCGCCGTAATGATACAAGTGGCGATTGGTGCGCAGTGGCTAGGCGGCTCGCCACCGAGGGTGGTATCGGGCGGTGGGCGGTGCGACGTCCAGCTGTCGGATTTACTGCTCTCCCTGTGCTACGCGGCGTTTTTGATAGCTGTGGTGTGCGGAGTGGCGCTACGGTCACGGGGTATCCGCGACAATTACCGCGAGGCGACGCACATCGCAGGCGCTAGCGGGGCGACGGCTGCCGTGTGGGTGTGCTGGGTGGCGGCAGCGCTCGGTGCGCCCGAACGGCACCGCGATGCGTGCGTCGCTGCCGGGCTCCTGGCCACGTGCGCCGTCGTATTCGCGCTCATGTTCGCACCAAAAGGGCGGCGCCTGGCGGCATTGGGACGCGATGGTCGCTGGGATGCGGATCGCGAGGAGGGTCTGAGCTCGCTGGGCGCTGGTGGCTCAGGCTACTCGCCGTCCTTTTTCCACTTCAAGCCGGTGAAGTACGGCATGGTGTCGGCGACCGCGGCTGCGGCCGCACCCGCCGCGCCGGACCGCAAGGAGCCGCCCGCTCAGCCAGCCGGTTAGTTAAGTATCTAAAGTGCGCTACTAGTGAGGACTAGCGCTTCCACGCACGGATTGACCGCAGGACGTTCTGTTCGCAGATCTGTACGGGGCGATGTTCCCGAGTTCGCCGCACCCGCACTCTCGCCTCATGTACTCTCCGTCGCACTACCCACTGCACCCCTTAATGCATTACCATTACAACTACCCGCCCTATCCTTACCTTCTGCCGCCAGGTAATTGAATACTCAAAATCACTTGCTTGCAATGTAAATGCACGTTATCTACCTACTTACCTATCTCAATCTCCATAAATGTAAGGATTTAATTAGGCAATAGGTAACTATATTATTTTGTAAGTACCTACCTGCGACAGGTCTCGTAAGATATTAAAATATCTACATCTATGTTTTTTTAATTTTAAAAGTACCTACCCATGTAGTTACATACGCCAAAAGTTGCGTGGGAGAGTATTAAGACTGATAGTGCAATATGTCCACCTGCAGGCGTGATGGTGCGTCCCGAGGAGGGCAACGTGTACACGAGCGTGGAGCCCACCTTCAGCAGCAACCCCAATGTGTACTTCCAGCGCACGGAGCCACTGCACGTCGGCATGATGTACTGAGCCCTGACAAACCACAGTTCCGCAGCGAACACTGGCATTTGGCAGCAAACAATAGGTACACATCATCGGGCAGCGAGGGAATCACCGACTAAGTGATGAAATAATTATGTGCTGCTGCATCAAGTATGTCTATTCTACGCTCTTGATATCTTCAAGCTTGTATGATGGCCGCGTTCGTGTACTGGAAAAGCGGGTGCGCGGACCGATTTTTTTATTTTCTTAGAGTAGAATTGGAATTGTTTATACTTAAAGCATTTATTTTCTAGTCAATTTATAATGTAATTACTTTTCTTTTAATTAATTACTTTACACAGCAGCATATAATTCCGTAAAGGAATGGAGTGATCTATTCAGAAAAAACAAAAGCTGTTTGTGATTAAAACTCGTACTCAAACCCACCATGAAATTGGAACAGCTGGTAGAATAAGATAACTTACTATTAAATATAAGAAACCATTTAAATGTAAGTCATTCTTTTGCTAAATTGTAAATAAAAGTAAACAATGTTTCGGATTATTTTATTTTAAATTATAAAATTATTCTAACATTTCATTCAATGTAAACACTTAAATAACTGTATAGGCTTAGTTAACATGCCCATTTAGGGATATCTTCATCTTTTCCGAACATACACAATTCACTCACATGGTTGCCATTGGTCAGTTCTTTAACGGGGTAAGGTAGTTGTTCAATGTAATTAATGGCAACCTCATACACATGTACTTGTTCACTTGGTCCCAGTGGAGAGCAGAGCCAGGAGTCCCGAGGCGACTGTGAGGGAAACAATGTAATTACTGTGCCCAGAATTAAGGAATATCTTGTTTATAAAACAATGTCATGATATGATAAAATAATTTTCATATCAATATAGCCTCTCTTTTTATTACATTGGCAACCAAAGATACATTGATAATGTATTAGTAGACTGCACTGCTACTCAGCCTGTTTGAATACAGGCAGGATGATGATGTATTTATTTTGTCTCTAGTTAAATAACCATCAGAGAAAAAAAAATCGATTATCTATTCTATGAATAAATATTTTCAAATTGTTTGTAAAAGGATACACTGTGGGTGTGAGTGTGCGCAGGATGTAGAAGCTGCTGAGAATGACAATGGTGAGGAACAAGGCATTGTTGTAGAAGATGGAGTAAGTAGTGGCTTCATAGTCAGCCACTTCATTCTTCTTCCACAAAATCCTGCAAAAAGGCAAACAAGAATATATTTATTACAATATCCATGCAAATTTCTATAAAAGTACAAGTTAGAAAGTAGGTTTAAATTGTTATTGGTGGAGCTTGCATGTGACATATGTGACCCATATCAATAGACAATCAATTGTTTCATTTATGCAGAGCTCAACAGGTAAATATAATGGTCTGAATAATGAGTAGGTGATGATAGTGTAAAATACTATCATTAAACTAGTCCACTGATAAGCATAATCTTTGACCCTCCCATTACCTCTCATCCTTCTCTTTCCTGCTCATCTTCTTGTCATCGGCAAGTTTGCGAGCCATCTCACGAGCGACGGCATCTTCCCTGCGCACGGCCACACGATGCTTCAGCTGGAACTTGGTGTTGCGGTATGCGAGTGCCAATAGCCAGGTGCTGGCAGCTGTCACCATCGCGAACCACGCCAGGGAAGTGCTCACTTCGAGCGCATGCACCCGCCAGAATAGCCCTGAAAATATATTATGAGATAAATAAATAAATATTGAGCAAAATTCACAGAATAATTATTGCCTTTCGGAATTATTACTTTAACACAATTTAGCCGAGAAAGTTAGCTAAAAGTGGTTTATTTAATATTTCGGAATTCGAGCGGGATATGTGGCACAATACATTTGACTTTCACGCGTTTGTAAACAGATTTTTATGAATAAAAGTCCACTTTATTTTAAGGCAGCAAAATTGAGAGAACAGTAGGGTTTTACTTACATATTGGAATAGCAGACACTATAAACGCATTTCCGTAAAACAGAGCCGAAGACTTCGTCGACACATTTCTGCTGAAATCCTGCAGCAGCAGTTCCTCTTCCTTTGTAAAAGCTTTGTTCACCTTGTTCGACATGACTAGTTATTGATGGAATTAACAGGTATATGCTATTATTTTCAATGAATCTAGGCTTACAGGAATCTAAATAACTACAATGAAATTTCTATCAGCCTCAGCTGGTTACGCGCTGGCGAGCGAAAGCGAAACGTCAAATGACATGTAACCAACGTGTCAAAAAATATTGCCATTATCAAAATATACACTAATAGTGTAACGTGTACCTAAACCATAACCAAAACCGGTAAAATTACTTTCTAGACACTCTTGCCATTATGTAGTCGATTCAAACATCGAGTAACAATGAACTTTCGTATATTTTTTACTCACCTGTCACTTGTCAAGTTAAGTTCTCTTGTCTGTCATTTTTGAATTTTCAAAAAAACGTTTCACTGTGCTACTACTTTGCTGTTTGTTTGTAAAATTGTTTAAACATTTTGTAAAAGTAGTTATCAATGAATAAACTTTTTTGAAGTGCCGTAATAATTACAATGAGCCACTTTGAATTTGCTATACCAATACAGAAAGACGAGCTTCTGGAATCACATGCAGGGCAATATCATGTTGAGGATGTAGTCCAGCCGCGTTTGTTATTGTCCAAATTGCAAGGTAATTGACGAAATACCCGTTAGTCTAAACGGGCGCACAACTGCTATTAGAAACTTACTCCTGTTTATGAATCTAACTATAGGTACTTGCAGTTATAAATTCATAATATTGCCCACCTATGATCAATTTGAATTACAGATGCAGCCCGTGCTTACAACACAGACGGAGTGGAGTGCATACTGGAACACTTCGATACTTACTTTTCAATCATTGTACATGGTACTAAATTGGAATGGAATGTGATAAACAAAGGTATGAGTGTAGTGATGGTCTATATTATATTTGCTATATTGAGACTAGGGAATGTCCTCAGTAAAATATCACTGCTTTTCTCAAATTTGGACTTTATTCTTGTGACTAAATGTGAATCACACTTTCCCCTATTGGTACTATTATACCAAATGTATTAATTTATTTAATTTATCTAATGAAGTGAGGCTTATTCCCACTGGTAGTGCTTAAAACTACTTATTTAATTTTAATTATTGTTTCATAGGATTTGACCATATAATTCGAGCTGCCAAGAATCTCTGCAATCACCTGGAACTTATACTTCAAGATCAAGAGATAGATGCTGATGTGAGAACTAAGAATTTAAACATTGTCAAGATGTTAATGTACTTGTTTACACAGATTATGAAAACAAAAGACACTAAATTGGCAGCTGATGTAAGTTCTTATTGAACTATCTTTCCAACTAAGAGAAAGAAGAGAGATATTTACAATATTTGCCTAATTTTGTGCAATTTATCATAGAATTCAACAAAATTGACCCTTGGCAAGAAAGGGAAGAAGGCAACAGCTGATGAAGAGTTCTGCGGTTGGACTGAATCTGACAAGCTGGCAGCCCTGGTGACCTTGCACCTGGTGGTACAACAGCCACTGCCGAGGCTCTGGGACCCACCACTTGCTGAAGATAATTTTGTTGCGTTAGTATAACACCTTACCTTTTTATAAACAGTACTTTAGCATATACATGGTGATCACTTATATTTAGTTCCTTTTATTGAAAAGGTGGTCTAGAATACCTTTACCATAGTTAATGTGCCTAAAGGCAAATTTAGTTCAAGCAGGCAAACCTACTGGAGCAACCCTTGTATAATAGGGCCCAGTAACATTAGCATCAGTTGCTGGTACTCTGCAAATACATCCACTTTCTTTTTCAGTATGGTGGCAGACCCATGCTACAAGGCACTGGAAGAGCAAATAATAAAAACCAAGTCAGTCAGGGAGACAGTGTTTCAAGTTCTCGGTGTACTAATTAAAAAATACAACCATGGCACATCATGCCTTATCAAATTGGTTCAGGTAATTCTTACCAATTTTATTTGTAAACCAAAATTGTGGCTTTCCATAGTTTCCTATTAATTTGTATGTATACTGAATAATAATTAACTGAATACATTTGGACATCTGACATCCTGCACATCTTTAGAATGGCGTGTGAATTTCGCCAACCCGCATGGTGAACTATAGCTATAGGTGAAAGATCTCCATCGTATTGAGGCAGAATGTGCCTGGTATATTGGCAATAGGCTTGCCCCAATTACATTGGATCCAAAATTTATTGGCGAAGTGTGGGCGCACTGCAGTGCACCTCTGCCTACTCCTTCGGGGAATACAGGCGTGTTGATGTATTTATTTGTTTTATTTATAGATACTTCAAATGATGGAACATTCGGTATCACCAATATGTGCTGGACTGGTGCAGTTGACCACAGAATTTGGTCTCGGAACATTTGGACCTCAAATGGTAAACTGATGTGTTTTAATATAAAATTAATTATTCTATTTTAAATATTAGATAGTTTCTAAGAGCCCAACCAATAGCTTTAAATGGTATCTGGGATTGACCCACTGATTATTCCTGCATTGGTAGTACAGCCGTTTGTAACATGACAAAATGTGTCATACGTATGTGAATTTGGTCTCTTTCTCTCATATGCACCAGGAAAGTGAAAGAGCGATTGCGATGCGATAACCGTAAGATAAGTCTTTTTATGACGCACGTGCTAACTATGCTGTTGCCAAAAACGAAGGTGGGAGGCCTGCTTTTGATATTTTGTAGTTAATTGTGTTAGACTTGGTATTGTTTTATGTGTCCTTGCTTCAGTATGTGAATGGTTGATGTTGGTAGGTGCGGGAGATAGCCGAAGCCCTGGCGTCGACGCAGGACGACGGCGCGGCCGGTGCGGGCGAACAGGCAGCCGCCAAGAACTGCGCCGTCTTCCTACTCGAACTCACCAAGGAACTACCCAAGGAGATGACTAACGCCATTGCCACCATACAGCCGTACTTGGAGACCGATGAGGTAGGTCACTTGAATCAAATAAACCTATTGATGGGGCTTAACTCATATCTTATGAAGACTCGGGCACACTGGCGCCCTAAGTACCGCGTATTTTTTTTTGCCAATACCAACTCTATACTCTAATATACATAAAGATTGTATTTCTGTGTTAAGAGCCACGCCCCTGAACGTCAAAATACGCTCGCGCTGTCAGTGTCCTTTCGTTGGAGAATTACATTTTTACGAGTTAATATTGTTCGTTTTGGTATTGGAAAAAAATCTCTGCGCTCGTTTTAACGCCCCAGTCCGTGAAGTGCCTTAAGTTGCTATTAGATATTGTCTAAAATATATCTATATTAACAGAACTTGTGCCGTGCGACGACAAACGCGTAGACTAAAAGCCATCCAGCAGGCTTCAGCATGACCACATATACATGAGTTCCAATAATTCCAATTGTCAAACTTGTCGAACAAATTACGTCACATCGAGCATTGTCTACTACAGGGATTCCCAAACTAGGTTCCGAAGAATAGTCATCAGGGTTCCGCCAAAATTATATACGCATACAATTGTCGGACATAATACCGACCTATAAAACTATTTCATTCTTCACAATAAAACTTTAATCTAATAAACTACAAATTTCTAAAAAAAAAATACATCATCTCGCCTGTATTCCCCGAAGGGGTAGGCAGAGGTGCACTGCAGTGCGCCCACACTTCGCCGATGCATTTTGGTCCCAATGTAATAGGGGGTGAGCCTATTGCCATTATACCGGGCACATTCTCCCTCAATAAGAGGAAGATTTTTGGGCTATAGTCCACCACGCTGTCCCAGTGCAGGTTGGTGAACTTCACACGCCTTTCTATAGACGTGCAGGTTTCCTCACGATGTTTTCCTTCACCGTTTCAAAGCCAGTGGTAATCTTGGATGAAAATGAGATTCGCACATAAACCCAGAGGTGCGAGCCAGGGTTTGAACCTGCACACTTTGATGTGCAAGGCGTGCGTTCGACCACTCGGCTACCAAAAAAAAAATATTATTGATATACATTTCAGTGTTGATTTGTAATCATTTCATATGTGGTTCCATAAAATAAAAAGTATTTGGGTAGTGTTCCGTAATCTTTAAAGTTTAAGAACCCCTGGTCTACTAGATGGTTCCAAGTGTCGTGACTGGATAAATGATTATGAAGAAGCTTGTGTATGTGAATATCGTGTGCAGTCATACACGCTGCGCATCAGCGTGCTGGGCATGATGTGCGAGGCGCTGAGCGCGGAGCTGCGCGGCGAGGGGTTGTCGGACGAGCTGCGCGCGCGCCGGGACGACTTCCTCGACGACCTGTATGAACACATGCACGATCTCTCCGCCTACGTGCGCCATAAGGTCAGTCTGCATCCACATCGTCTCGACCTGTAACCGCCCGAAGCAATTATACAAGAAAAGTTTAAAAAACAAGTTGAATTGAGATCTTCTGTTTTTTTTAAGTTAGCTAAAAACAAAACATGCACTACCATGTTTTGTTTTTAGCTGACTCACGAGAGGTATATCTCGATAGTCTGTTTACATGTCTACTATTTTAAAGCTCTGTGGCCCAAGTCCCCTAACACTATTGTTGTGGAGTTGCTGTGACTTCATAGTTTAAGGCATGAAAAACATATTTTATCAATGGTAGTATGGGGGAGACCTTTGCCCAGCAGTGGGACAATGTAGGTTAAAAAAAAAACAAAAAAAAGCAAGAATATGACTGGTCTAATGGATATAAGGCGACAACATCAAGTCTAATCTCTGGTCATATTTTAGCTACCATTGTTATACGATGTTTTTTCATGCCTTAAAAAATGAAGTCATAGCAACTCTAAACAATAGTGCTACGGAACTTGGGCCGTGTCTGTTGAGTAACTGGTTCAGTTCTACATACAGGTCCTTCAGTTTTGGAGTCGACTGCAAAGGGAAAACTGCGTGCCTGTCGGCCGGCAGCGCTCGGTGCTCGAGCGCGCGATAGGCCGGCTCAAAGACAAAGCGGCCCTCGTCAGGAAAGCGGCCATACAACTGCTGAAGGTGAGAACACCGACTAATACTCATAACAGCGACGGTATTTCAAATAATTCACTTGTAATTATTTCGTACGATTATTAAAAAACTTTAAATGTTCTGAATCCATTTCCGATTCCTATGATTTAATTACTTTTATCGGTTTCGTTGATGTCACGTCCAAATAAACAGAGTATTTCAAATGACAGAAATAATGCAGTCCAGCAGTAGACTAATACCGGCTGATGATGATGATGATGTATGACTTCTCAATTATTTCTTTGTCGCCAATTATAGAGACTTAACGTTTCGAGTGCTATGCTAAATTGACATCTATGAACTATTAATTAAATGTTGGTGGCCGCAACATTTGCGTTTCAGCCTTAAAGGCCACAAATGTTACATGTAATTTTCTACTTATTGCTGTACTATCTGACGTAAAATAAAAGTCTTAAAATCTATGCCATTAACAAAATAAGCTCTGTCCCATTAATGATAACATACCATACTTGCTAAATGCAAATATTCTTTCTACAGATATTTTTGGAATGCAATCCATTCTCAGCACAACTGAAACTGGAATTATTAGAGGAGCAGTTAGACAGTGAACAGAAAATATTGAATGATCTTCATAAGAAATTGAACCCTGGTCCTGATGAAGAACTGGTAAAGAAATGGGGGAAAATCGAAGGGGAAGTCATTGATGCAATAAAAAAAGGCATAGAGGTGCTAACACAAGATGAACCGGAGCTATCTCAGGCGTCGGTCGAAAACCTTTACGAAGCAATTCGCAAGCATTTGCGAGATAAGAATTATTATAAGGCGTATCTAATTGTGAAGCATACGGAGAGGCAATACCCTGACGCCAAACTAATGCGATGTGATATGGAGAAGAGTGACCAGGTAATTACATATACCTAATTAAATTTATTACAATATTTGAACACAAGAGCTAAAGCTCTAGAGATAAATCTCTGAGGATTGCCTCATGATACACATTTATCCAACTTTTTTAGACTTATACAATGTCTAATACATTTGGTTGTGCTAAAAGTATTGCCATCTTCCTCATACATCACGGTCGTAACAAGGATGGCAATCATGAGTTTAATACAGTTAAGTTTGGTATCAATACTATTGCCAATACTGGAAGTATTTGTGAGCCAGCCACTGTTGTTATTTGCGAGAATGTATAATCGTTGCAGATTGAACGGATTGTCAGTGTATTAAAATACCCTTTAGCTCTTACATGTATATAGAATAGAGGTTATGGCAGTTGCATTTTATCGAATTGCGTTTCTTAACTATGTCAGTTAATCTAGAAAGAAAGGATATTGTTTGAAGATAGTGATTAGCCTAAAAAATATGACTGCGAGATGGAGTGGTTGGAACATACCATCAGCGGTAAATTTCGAAAATTTATCTTTCGGCTTTTGACTTGGTCTGGTCTGTAACTGACCCCCAGTCCATTTTATTGTACCCAGTTGCCTTAGTTTAAGATTATTGATGACTATATGTAGTCTGGCGATGCTTATACTATTGAATTGTTAACTTCACATTTATGTTCCAGATAAACTATTTCGTGGCTCTACTCCGAAACATATTTATAATACCGGACCGCGTACAGTCCGTATCGCTCACACAGCAGTGCGAGAATGAGCTAGCGCTCTACAAAAGAGTGGAGGAGAAAGAAAATATAGTCGCCTTCCTTCAAGAGTCTGTGCAATTCAGTCGCATGGTGTCCGAAGCCGTGCCAGTCATAAACTCATTGCTGATGTCGAAGCAAGCGGGCGACGTCAGTGAAGCCATAGACTTCTTTACAACAGCACATCAGTTTAATATAGAGTCCGCAAAGATGGGCGTCGCTAATATGCTGCTATTAGTTTGGTCGCCTGATCAGGTACGAATTATACAGGTTTGACATAAAAAAGCATCTTATATAGTAGACTGCGGAAACATTTACAGGTTTTGAGAGATTTTATTATTCTGCTAAAATATGAGTAAACTTTATTTACTTATTTATATTACGTCTAAAAATACTCATTTACGTTCCGTAACGTCAAATTCGGATAATTCTAATTATATTTCCTTCTTACATCAACAACTTTCTCTACAAGATGTGACATGATAGCCAAGTTTCCACAAACAGATCTTTGCTATCTAGTTTTTTTAAGAAATAAGATATTATTGTCTATTAACAGCCTATGTATTTTATTTTCCCAAAGCTTTGCTAAGTAGTGTGTAGAGTATATTACGTGCGCGGACGCACTCTAACTTGTCTAGATCGTTTCCAATACGGGCCAAATGCCGATCCCTGATGAGTTAATCGGTGGTAGGATAAACGCGAGGCCGTGGAGCGCGCCTACCGTGAGATGTACCTGGAGTGCGACAGCAAGGCAGAGCGCGCGCGCGCCTTCACCATAGGCCGCCGCCTCGCCGCGCTCGCGCAGCGCATCGACCGCGCCGCCGCGCTCGCGCTGCACCATCTCATCGACAAGTGGCTCGAGCGGGGCGACATCACGCCGGGGATTATACAGGTACCGATCATCGACCGCGCCGCCGCGCTCGCGCTGCACCATCTCATCGACAAGTGGCTCGAGCGGGGCGACATCACGCCGGGGATTATACAGGTACCGATCATCGACCGCGCCGCCGCGCTCGCGCTGCACCATCTCATCGACAAGTGGCTCGAGCGGGGCGACATCACGCCGGGGATTATACAGGTACCGATCATCGACCGCGCCGCCGCGCTCGCGCTGCACCATCTCATCGACAAGTGGCTCGAGCGGGGCGACATCACGCCGGGGATTATACAGGTACCGATCATCGACCGCGCCGCCGCGCTCGCGCTGCACCATCTCATCGACAAGTGGCTCGAGCGGGGCGACATCACGCCGGGGATTATACAGGTACCGATCATCGACCGCGCCGCCGCGCTCGCGCTGCACCATCTCATCGACAAGTGGCTCGAGCGGGGCGACATCACGCCGGGGATTATACAGGTACCGATCATCGACCGCGCCGCCGCGCTCGCGCTGCACCATCTCATCGACAAGTGGCTCGAGCGGGGCGACATCACGCCGGGGATTATACAGGTACCGATCATCGACCGCGCCGCCGCGCTCGCGCTGCACCATCTCATCGACAAGTGGCTCGAGCGGGGCGACATCACGCCGGGGATTATACAGGTACCGATCATCGACCGCGCCGCCGCGCTCGCGCTGCACCATCTCATCGACAAGTGGCTCGAGCGGGGCGACATCACGCCGGGGATTATACAGGTACCGATCATCGACCGCGCCGCCGCGCTCGCGCTGCACCATCTCATCGACAAGTGGCTCGAGCGGGGCGACATCACGCCGGGGATTATACAGGTACCGATCATCGACCGCGCCGCCGCGCTCGCGCTGCACCATCTCATCGACAAGTGGCTCGAGCGGGGCGACATCACGCCGGGGATTATACAGGTACCGATCATCGACCGCGCCGCCGCGCTCGCGCTGCACCATCTCATCGACAAGTGGCTCGAGCGGGGCGACATCACGCCGGGGATTATACAGGTACCGATCATCGACCGCGCCGCCGCGCTCGCGCTGCACCATCTCATCGACAAGTGGCTCGAGCGGGGCGACATCACGCCGGGGATTATACAGGTACCGATCATCGACCGCGCCGCCGCGCTCGCGCTGCACCATCTCATCGACAAGTGGCTCGAGCGGGGCGACATCACGCCGGGGATTATACAGGTACCGATCATCGACCGCGCCGCCGCGCTCGCGCTGCACCATCTCATCGACAAGTGGCTCGAGCGGGGCGACATCACGCCGGGGATTATACAGGTACCGATCATCGACCGCGCCGCCGCGCTCGCGCTGCACCATCTCATCGACAAGTGGCTCGAGCGGGGCGACATCACGCCGGGGATTATACAGGTACCGATCATCGACCGCGCCGCCGCGCTCGCGCTGCACCATCTCATCGACAAGTGGCTCGAGCGGGGCGACATCACGCCGGGGATTATACAGGTACCGATCATCGACCGCGCCGCCGCGCTCGCGCTGCACCATCTCATCGACAAGTGGCTCGAGCGGGGCGACATCACGCCGGGGATTATACAGGTACCGATCATCGACCGCGCCGCCGCGCTCGCGCTGCACCATCTCATCGACAAGTGGCTCGAGCGGGGCGACATCACGCCGGGGATTATACAGGTACCGATCATCGACCGCGCCGCCGCGCTCGCGCTGCACCATCTCATCGACAAGTGGCTCGAGCGGGGCGACATCACGCCGGGGATTATACAGGTACCGATCATCGACCGCGCCGCCGCGCTCGCGCTGCACCATCTCATCGACAAGTGGCTCGAGCGGGGCGACATCACGCCGGGGATTATACAGGTACCGATCATCGACCGCGCCGCCGCGCTCGCGCTGCACCATCTCATCGACAAGTGGCTCGAGCGGGGCGACATCACGCCGGGGATTATACAGGTACCGATCATCGACCGCGCCGCCGCGCTCGCGCTGCACCATCTCATCGACAAGTGGCTCGAGCGGGGCGACATCACGCCGGGGATTATACAGGTACCGATCATCGACCGCGCCGCCGCGCTAGCGCTGCACCATCTCATCGACAAGTGGCTCGAGCGGGGCGACATCACGCCGGGGATTATACAGGTACCGATCATCGACCGCGCCGCCGCGCTCGCGCTGCACCATCTCATCGACAAGTGGCTCGAGCGGGGCGACATCACGCCGGGGATTATACAGGTACCGATCATCGACCGCGCCGCCGCGCTCGCGCTGCACCATCTCATCGACAAGTGGCTCGAGCGGGGCGACATCACGCCGGGGATTATACAGGTACCGATCATCGACCGCGCCGCCGCGCTCGCGCTGCACCATCTCATCGACAAGTGGCTCGAGCGGGGCGACATCACGCCGGGGATTATACAGGTACCGATCATCGACCGCGCCGCCGCGCTCGCGCTGCACCATCTCATCGACAAGTGGCTCGAGCGGGGCGACATCACGCCGGGGATTATACAGGTACCGATCATCGACCGCGCCGCCGCGCTCGCGCTGCACCATCTCATCGACAAGTGGCTCGAGCGGGGCGACATCACGCCGGGGATTATACAGGTACCGATCATCGACCGCGCCGCCGCGCTCGCGCTGCACCATCTCATCGACAAGTGGCTCGAGCGGGGCGACATCACGCCGGGGATTATACAGGTACCGATCATCGACCGCGCCGCCGCGCTCGCGCTGCACCATCTCATCGACAAGTGGCTCGAGCGGGGCGACATCACGCCGGGGATTATACAGGTACCGATCATCGACCGCGCCGCCGCGCTCGCGCTGCACCATCTCATCGACAAGTGGCTCGAGCGGGGCGACATCACGCCGGGGATTATACAGGTACCGATCATCGACCGCGCCGCCGCGCTCGCGCTGCACCATCTCATCGACAAGTGGCTCGAGCGGGGCGACATCACGCCGGGGATTATACAGGTACCGATCATCGACCGCGCCGCCGCGCTCGCGCTGCACCATCTCATCGACAAGTGGCTCGAGCGGGGCGACATCACGCCGGGGATTATACAGGTACCGATCATCGACCGCGCCGCCGCGCTCGCGCTGCACCATCTCATCGACAAGTGGCTCGAGCGGGGCGACATCACGCCGGGGATTATACAGGTACCGATCATCGACCGCGCCGCCGCGCTCGCGCTGCACCATCTCATCGACAAGTGGCTCGAGCGGGGCGACATCACGCCGGGGATTATACAGGTACCGATCATCACCATATCTCCTCCAAGACCCAATTAGTGGATGTTATCAAGATATCAAGATACTTGTATGTTAATTTGTCACGTCAAGCGAGATATTAATCACTAGCGGATACACGGCGTGTGCTCCTACGATAAAAAAAAAAAAAATACATTTTGTTTATTTTCTAAAACCATTCTTGCATTATTGTCTGTGTAATGAAACCAGCACATCGGTTGGACGGTCCCAAAGTCTATAACGGACATACAAAAGAACCGTTTTTGTGTTTTATTTATTTGTATAGATTTACTACTTATCATTGCAGGTCTTCTGGGAGATGTTTCTGAAGAAAATCGACGGTACCACAGACATGGACAGTCATGCAGCACTGTCACTGCTCGTTATGATCGCCAAAGCGAAACCCTCAGTCGCTCTCGCTAATCTCGAAGTGATACAAACGCACGGACTGACAGCCGACTATGAGACGAGAGACATGAGCGTGCAATTACTTCTGCCATTAGCTAAAAAGGCACACAGATATCCGCCCGACCATGCGATAATCACCTCCGTATTCGATAGTGTTGTGGAAACATTCACGAAGTTCGATAAGTTCTGCTCGCTCGCCGCGAACTCTGTAGACTTGATATACGGAATCTGCGACACCCCTGAGATAGTCGCTGCAAAACTTTTGGCGGAAATGTACAAAAAGGTTGAAGCGACGATGACGAAAGAAACAGATAGCGAAGAAGATGTGAGTTTGCCGACGGAGCTGCTGACTCGATTCGTGTTCGTGCTGGGCCAGGTGGCGCTGCAGCAACTTATATACCTCGATATAAATGTGTACAGCGAGCTTAGAAGAAGAAACCAAGTAAGTTATCCATTAAAGTCTTAGGATTGTAGGGTAACATTCTTGCAATCAATATATAAAATATATTAATGGTAAAAGCATCTTTTTAAAAACAAGCTTTTATTTAATTGCCCTTAGTTTTTGTGTTCTCCTCAGCAAGCCCTTTCATTTGATACCCATACTGTGGTAGTGCAGAAAAAATAACTATTCCGCCATCTTGGATGATCTGCCATATTGGAATTTTAATGATGTCACATAGCTAAGCATGCATTGTCATCCAAAGTAAGGGTGTATACGAAATTTCAGCTCAATCGGTTAAAGATAACTGATTTAAAATTCAGTTGCAAGATTCCACCCGGACATATGTATGTCCGGGTGGAATCTTGCAACTGAATTTTTAATATTACCTTGCAACATATGTACGTTGCAAGCTAATAAAGCTTGTAATAAAAATCTGTTACGAACTTCGCCACATTTTCGTTTTGATAGAATGTTGAAAACCATGTTACTATGTATAAATGCCGCGATGCTTAATTATATTTAAAATCTTTTGTAACAAAACATTAGATACGACGTGTAATGGCGACTTTACAAAAGTTGTATTAGTGTTATTTAATATTTGATGAAACTGACAACGATCTAAGTTAGCAACTGTAAAAACTGTTGTAGGTTCGTGAAGAACGCAAAGTAGAAGAGAAGAAGAAGAAGAAGGCTGGTGCGTTCGCGACCCCGGGGCGGCGCGGGCGGGCGGACGAGCTGCGCCGCCAGACGCTCATGAACGCCAGCAACGCCAGCGCGTCCTCCCGCGCGCAGCGCTCCGCCAGCGTCACATCCAACAAGGGACCTTCGGTATGTCGCTAAATAATAATAAAAATAAATGTATGACGTCAAATCCTATAGTCTTCAAATTGGGACGGGTTATCAAATATTAAAAAAACGCTAATTTTGTGAGCGTTTATTATCGCGCTGCGGCGCTAGAATGACCTGTGTGGACGTTATACACCGTTACCTGCAACCATTAGACTAGTCATCTCCTAACTAGGTACCTCACTTTAGGTACGGAACCCTAAAAATGAAACTAGATATTGTAGTCACTAGCCATACCACAATTATTTTCGTTGACTTGAGGGCTATACTTTAAAATATATGGATATAAATAATCGTTATTTAAAATTATCTATGCAGTGTCTGCCATCATCAAGAGATTTCATTTAATAGATATGACTCATTACGTCCGTTTCTATAAAACTCAAACTTTGTATTGACCAAATACCCAGTACTATTTATTTTTTTTGTGACTTGAATTTTGACAACCCCATTTCCATAGAAATGTTCATTCACTTCACTTTTTAAAAGATATGGCCTCCATTGTTTTTAGAAATGTGATAACTCAGCGGTCCTTCAGCGATAACATTTCAAATTTAGTAGGATCATAATATTATTATTATAATATTTTACATATTTGACAGTAAAAATAAAATGCGGGTAATTGAAAAACAATACCTTTTTGTGTGCTAGACGAACACAACAATGACGGAGGACGAGGCGGGGATGGAGGGCGCGGTGGCGGACGACGCGGACGCGGAGTACGTGCGCGGCGTCTGCGAGCGAGACATCGTGGGGGCCGGCACCGCACTCGCGCGCTACGCCCCGCTGCTGCGCTGGCTGCTGGCACACCCCGCGCGCTGCCGCCCGCGCCTGCAGGCCGCCGCCGCGCTCACATACACCAGGTACATACACATTATACACGTGGCGGCCGGCACCACTACGCCCCGCTGCTGCGCTGGCTGCTGGCACACCCCGCGCGCTGCCGCCCGCGCCTGCAGGCCGCCGCCGCGCTCACATACACCAGGTACATACACATTATACACGTGGCGGCCGGCACCACTACGCCCCGCTGCTGCGCTGGCTGCTGGCACACCCCGCGCGCTGCCGCCCGCGCCTGCAGGCCGCCGCCGCGCTCACATACACCAGGTACATACACATTATACACGTGGCGGCCGGCACCACTACGCCCCGCTGCTGCGCTGGCTGCTGGCACACCCCGCGCGCTGCCGCCCGCGCCTGCAGGCCGCCGCCGCGCTCACATACACCAGGTACATACACATTATACACGTGGCGGCCGGCACCACTACGCCCCGCTGCTGCGCTGGCTGCTGGCACACCCCGCGCGCTGCCGCCCGCGCCTGCAGGCCGCCGCCGCGCTCACATACACCAGGTACATACACATTATACACGTGGCGGCCGGCACCACTACGCCCCGCTGCTGCGCTGGCTGCTGGCACACCAGGTACATACACATTACATTCCACTTCAACATTCCCTACGGTTTGTTGGCAACGCAACATTGAGTCTGTCACAAATAATTGGGCCGGCAATTAGTCCGCTCCCGCGCGATTCTCTCGTTGCGGCCATTGAACGCGTCGGTTGGTCATCGAAAGTCCGAAATAGTAATTTAGGTATATTTACGGTGGCTATTAGGTAGATGCATATAAATGATACCTGAATATCCTAGTATGTAAATCTCTTTCCAAGCGTCACGGTTGAATGTCTTGAAGGAACTGATGTTTACAGTGTATACCTTATGGCATATGATAAGTTTATTGGTGTTGTTCTTCTTGTGTATACTTTTGGTTGTAACCAAAAAAGGCGACCACCGTGTGGTTAAATTTTACAGACTGAATAAATATGCCACCACAATCTAAAGCTTATTCACTTTATCACTTCTTACGATGTCGAAACGCGCTGCTACTACAATTATTTTGCTTTGTCCCGATTTGGTGGCGGAATCTCGCTCAGCTCGGTACTCAAGCAAGTGCAAGCATTGCATTGCATACATTAACTAGAGGCTTAGAAACATTTAATTGGTGTTTTCATCAGACGGCATGTAAGTCCTTAAAATATTCCAGATTCATGCTGGTTTCAAACTCGGTGTGCGAAGAGGGACTGCAGCTCATGGTCACGGTGCTCAAGCGATCAAAGAACGTGTCTATGAGGACTAATTTGACGATCGCGTTCGCTGATCTCACGCTGCGCTTCCCGAATCTTACGCAGCCGTGGACTCATCATATCTATCACATGTGAGTCAATGTTTTCTTTACTATTATATTCTCGTAGCCGTCCATAAGCCAAAGCGAATACATACATCATCACGCTTGTATTCCCCGAAGGGGTAGGCAGATGTACACTACAGTGCACCTACACTTCGCTCAATATGACAGGAGGCGAGCCTATATTCCCCCTCTATACAAGAAAGATTTGGGCCATAGTCTACTATGCTGGCCCAGTGCGGGTTGGTGTACTTCATACGTCTTTAAATAGTCGTGTAAGTTTCCTCACGATATTTTCACAGTTCAGAAAGTGGTTATCATTATTGATGAAAATTACATTCGCACATGAAAATTTCAGTGGTGCAGGCCCGGGATTTGAACTTGTACCCCTACGATCACGACGGGCGTTATACCAAAGTAGCTGCTACTGCCGACGCGATTTGAATTCCGAAAAAACTATTTTTTTTAGAAAACTAGCTGGGCCCGCGGTTTCACCCGCGCTTATTGTTACTGTGTCGTAGCGTAATATTATATAGCCTAAGTCGAATTGAGAAACCTCCTCATTTTTGGAAGTTGGTTAAAAAGTAGCTTTCTCAGGCTCTAGACTATCTCTATACCAAATTTCATTTAAATCGGTTTAGTAGTTTAGGCGTGATCGCGTAACACACATACAGAGTTACTTTTGCATTTATAATATTAAGTAAGGATATGATAATGTTCAGATTGAGCGATGAAGAGCTAGAAGTCCGTCAGTGCGCGGTCAAAATGCTGTCGTTCCTAGTCCTCCACGAGATGGTCCGCGTGAAGGGCCAGATCGCGGACATGGCGCTGTGCTGCGCGGACAAGGACGCGCGCGTGGCCGCCATGACGCGCCTCTTCTTCAAGCAGCTGTCGCAGAAGGGCAACGCGCTGTACAACGTGATGCCCGATATCATATCGCGGCTCAGCGACCCGGAACTCAACGTACAGGAAGACCAGTATAGGGTTATCATGAAGTAACTATATAACACTACCGAATAAAAAAATGCATACCTTAAGGCCTCCCCCACACTGGAGCTTCAACTCTCGTATGGAGTGCTATATTAGTGGAGGGCAATCTCCTATGGGAAAAAAATTAAAAAGTGTCCGTCGAAATGCTATATTTACTGACTATTATAGTAATCTTCTAGTAATTCCTTTTTTGAACTCAAAAACCTTCCACCATGGCGTTGGTGTCGATCATTGGTATGGTATGAATATAGTCATAATGGTATGGTAATGAATATATTCATGATTATCCTCACTCGTATAATATACCCTCCATAAACTTGCGCGCGTAATTTTTTTACACACACAAAAAGTTCATTCTTCAACGAAATGACACTGACTGAAATGAATTTTAACGCTTGGACGCGTGGCTTTTACGACAGAAATTAATCTTTATGCATATTGATACAGAGTTCGTTTTAGTATTGGCGAATATTTTGACGCGCGAGCATTGACGCTCCAGTGTTCCAGGGCTTAGCAACGTAGCATGATATCGTCAAATAACTTTCCTCATTCCTCAGATACATAACATCACTCATACAAAAAGACAGACAAATGGAAGCGCTAGTCGAGAAATTGTGCCAACGGTTCAAGCTGTCCACGGAAGAACGCCAGTGGCGAGACCTCGCGTACTGCTTGTCCCTGTTCACGTATAACGAGAGGTCTCTGAGGAAACTCATCGAGAACATCGACTGTTACAAAGATAAGCTACACTCGCCGGGAGTTATGGAATCATTCACCACGCTGATGAATCACACCTCTAAGATGGCGCGAAATGAAATAAAGGTAAAAGGATAAATAAATCACGAATAAAATAGCAAATAGGTCAACAATATCAATTAAGACTTTTCTTAATATTTAGTCTACTTATTTTTTTGTGACAATAGTTCTTCAAGTTTGGAGTTCATAGTATACAAAATGTGTTTCGGGCACGCAACTCATATTCGTTTATAGTTTTCTGTAATATTGTTATGTTACTTGCAGACCCTCGTGACAGAGTTAGGTGACAAGATAGAAGAATGTTTCTCGGTGCAAGAGGGCCCCGAAGGCGCCGCGGAGGGCAGCGGCAGCGGCGAGGCGGACGGCGACGGCGAGCCCAAGCGGCCCGCTCGCGCCGCGCAGCCGCCCACGCCGCGCAGGAAGCCCGCTCAGAGACGAAACCGCCGCCGCTCTTCCACAAGTCCCGATGAGGTACTACCCCAGTACACATAGGGCGAGATTTTATTATAGTCTTCTCTCAAATATTATATTCAACCGCTCATTTGATGTTCTAACAGAATGAACCACCCAATGAGGATCGATCTCCAACCGTCAGAAAATCGAATCGGAAAGCGGCGATAAGAAACAATAGAGCGGCAATCTCCGATGATTCAGGTAATGACAGTGGTCTGTTGTTCAGTGTTAGTTGGCACATGTAATTACAGTTGTAGGTCCGAAACAATTACCCATCTATCTAGAAAAACAATTGCTACAAGTTTTTTTTTATTAAAATTACTTATAAAGTTTTTAGTCTATACCTAAACGCAGTGCGCTGTCGTCACGAGCGAGCCTAGTCGCGTGGTCGCGACACAGACATTCAATCTTAAAATATATTACACAAAGTTCATTTTCCAAAACACAGTGCTTTTCTCTACAGTCTAGTGTTTTGGTGATAATATTTATTCTGTTCTCATTGTCGTTACAGATGATGAAAACTTCCAAAAGAAAGACGAAGATGTATTCAAAAAGCCCACCGTTAAAAAACCGACACGAAGAAGGAAGTGATCATGTTTTCGTGTTGTCTACGCTAAAATTATTTTTATAACAATAGTTTGTTTTGTAAGATGATTTTTATTTCCGTTTCCCAAATCCCAGTTTAGAATATGATAATTATGTAATAATTAGAATAGTGATATGAGAACAATCTATAAGGAGAACAATCTGTGTATTAAAAAAAAGTATCCGTCGAATTGCATTAATGGGGCGCCACATTCGCGTCAGGGTAAATTTTAATTGTAAATGTTTCATACTCAGCATACATCAGTTCATCTGCAATTGCTATATTCATACCATACACCAGCGCCATTGTGGAAGGTTTTTGTTATACATACAGCTGGACACTTTCAACTTTTCTCCCATATGAGATTGTTCTGCTTATATCTACACTCCATACTCATTAAATAAACTAGAAAACCATTTTTTTACATTCATCGCCCATGTTTAATCATAATAATATTATGTTTTTATTAAGTTTTGCTTGACACTGGCAAAATATCTGCTAATTGAGGGTGCTGTCATGCTTAAAAAAATATTATATTGTCTTTGCGTACAATTTGTTATTAAGCTGTGGTTATTATTTATTCGGGAATATGAACATTTTCACAACAAACGTAATAACATCTATTGCTGTTCTTGTATGTACTCCCATGTTACGGAGTAGCCTAGCTATGATCTCTTCGCATTTCAAATGCCGTGGTGGACTTTATCCACGTTCCTCTATTGAGAGGTTTTCCGTGCCTGATGAAATGGTCAGCTGGTCAACTGAGTACAAAAATTATACTCCGCAAAATTACACTTCGCCGGGAATTCACGGAAAACCATGGGCTGATCTCGAAATCGGTAATAATATTTTTTTAAATAATCATTGATGTATCATAACGGAACATTAAAATTTAGGATCTTTACAATAATCTTTCATCTTTTTAGGACATTCCAAATTCAAACCAAAATGGAACAGTATAGACGGCAATGTGAATAGAGTCAGCTATATGGGTGATTATAAAATATTGAATGATTACCCTCTAAATCCCATTGGTAGAACTGGTGTATCGGGTAGAGGTGTTCTGGGGCGCTGGGGCCCTAATCATGCAGCTGATCCTGTAGTCACTCGCTGGAAGAGACTTGAAACCGGTGAAATTGAAATTGACAATTCTTATAAGTAAATTTTTATTCTCTACAATTTGTCTAGGTAACTTAAGCCACACTGCCTTTTTGATTCCGATATACTATTTCTTAGAAGTCTTGTTACTTTTTGGCACAGCTGAGGTTTTAGTAACCTGGACCTTACTTGTTTTTTGATATTGTTTATATTTGTATAATTTAGGCCTATTCTGCAGTTTGTAGCTGTGAAGCGTGGAGATACAGGTGAATGGGCATTACCAGGTGGCATGGTTGACCCTGGGGAAAAGGTTACCGCAACTGCATTCAGAGAGTTCCGGGAAGAAGCCATAAACTCCCTGATGATGTCCAAAGGTAAGCATATGTACACATAACATTAAAATGACAGACTCTTGAAAATTATTTCATGCAAACAAACAGCTAACAGATGTATGTAATACATTATTGGTTTATGTATAATTTTTATAGCAGTAGGTACTTATACTCACTTATTTTGGTGATGTTCATACAGTTTACATTTTTTGAAGGTAAATTGTAATTAATTCATTTCAGATGAAATGGAATTATGGATGGAAAAATTCACGATATTCTTCAGTGGTGGAGATGTTGTGTATCAAGGGTACATAGATGACCCGCGCAACACGGATAATGCGTGGATGGAGAGCATAGCATACAACTTCCATGACAATGATGGGTGCACAGTGGGCGCACTGAGACTGAACGCTGGCGATGACGCGGTCGGCGTGCGTTGGGTGGACATCAGTTCAGATTTGAAACTATATGCAAGTCACAAAGAGATTGTGCTAGGAGCACTGGAAAAGTGTATAGCAAATTTTTCTAATTAGTAAATTTATCATAAGAATAAGTGCATGTTTATAATAACTTCTGAGAAAAATAATATTGTTCCAAGATAATAATTGATCTCTTTTCATTATTGTCCTATGATAGACTTAGCCTACACAATCCAGAATAAAACTAATAGTTATAACAACTAAAGTTTTTATTTATTTGCAATTACATAAAACTTAGATACTAAAGTAATAGTGATATAACTTTAAGACATTGCATTGATCCTCCTGAAGTCTTATTTGAGCGCGCACACTTACACAATCTATTGCGCGACAATACTTTCTTGGAATTTAAAGCAACAGATATTTAAAAACGTCTATGATTTACTTTGTAACAAGTACTTTGAGATAACTTATGAATGGTGTAATTTTCATAAATATAAAACCTATGACCTATAAAAAACTAAATGCACTTACGAAATACGAATATGAGGCGTAGATTTTGACATATTGCTTAAATTTTACGTTGTGCCTTTATAAGGTTTATTTCGATACATTTTTTTTAAATAATATTCATATCATTTAGAGACAATTCCAATGACTAGTTAACACATATCGTTGACCGCCTCATTTCGCGATTCATTTTATAACTTTATATAAATGCAAATACCTTCCACTTGTGTCACAAACATGATTCTGGACTTCAAATTCACTACATAAACTTAGTAGCGTGTAATGAAACAATATACACAAAATATGTACAGTCTTATAAGCCAAAATTCAGTCAAATATTTGTCTCTAAGGCCTTGTTTCAACGGCAAGAAAACGTCTGCAAGAAATTTCCAACCCAGCAAGTGTCAACTGCTATGACAGTTTCATTTGTCTTTTAGACTCCCAGGCAGTTGCAAGCAATTCATGCAACACTTTCACGTGTTTTCTTGTATGCGTGAACGCAACCTATATTATTAAACTTATATGATGTATGTAGGGTAGGATGTAAAAAAATACACTAGAGTATGTACGTAAGGAACAATCTTCTTCACAATTTATGACACTGCATAACGCATCCATGGTTAACAATATTCGAAATACCGGCATCCATCACCAAGAGATTTTCTACCTATGTTACCCTCAAACTAAATACTTCGGAGAACTATAATACAACTCAAAGTATATATAAAAACGTTTTATCCATTACCAAACAGCATTACAGCATTTTTTTAAACATTCTTGTTAATACCATTATTAATAGTTTGTACATTGGAATTTATATTGTTTTGGACATAAGATAGTTTAGTTTATAAGAATAGGAAATAGAAACCACCAAATAACTTTAATTTTAGACCTCCAAACTCACGTTTCATCAGAAGAATAATAGGTATATATCTTATTCGGCATTGTACAAATGTATAAAACAGTTTTAACAGTTATCACAATGTGTGTTGTATCACAGCGGTTGGCGCGCGGTTTCGCGACCCGTTGCTAGGTGGCCATGTCGACGGGCGGCGCCAGCGCGCCATACGCGCGGTAGCAGTTCACGTCGTTCAGCAACCGGTGAATGTTTTGTGTGAATGTCGGTAAATCCTAAGTAAACACGAAGCGTCACGTCTTCAATGAGGTTGTTATTTAGTTGCTGCTACCATGCAGTAAGACAGATTTAAGAGACGCATTAAGATAATGTTATCTCATCGGACTTAGCCAAACTGTTGTTCACTTCAGGAAAGAAAATAAATACCTCCGAAGATTTTTACGTGCTATCATATATTGCACTAACCACTGATTGTACCAAATTGATGAGAAAGATAAATTGAAGGGAATGTTATCGAAGCCGAGCTAAGAGTCGCTAGTTAGTAAGACAACTCACCGTGTCCGTGGGGAACTGCGCTAAATGCTGGTGGTGTTCTGGCGAGAGGCCGGGCAGCGAGGCGAGGAAGTGTGGCAGGAAGGAAACGCGGAAGGTGGTGAAGTCCACCAGCGCCATGGCGTGCACGGCCACCGTCACCTCGTCGCGGAGCAGCGCGCGCCAGCCGCCCTCCGCCAACCCCGCCAGCAACACCGAAAGGAACTCCCCCAGGAACTCGTTGCGGAATATCGCCTAACACAATAACACGTTTTTCGTTCTTTTTAAATAGGTGATTATAAGCAATGTGTTCGGCAATATAATAATAATAATTAGAATAAATATAGAATATCTAATGAGCAATCCAAAAATAGTAGAACTCACCTTATGGTATAGTTTCCACTTGGTGTTGAGTACGTCGAGCGTGTCGACGTTGATCCGCAGCAGCTCGATGTCGGGCTGCAGCAGCGCGCGGCCCAGCGCCGCCAGCGCGTCGCGCAGCTCGCCCGCACGACGCGCCGCCTCGTCCTCCGCCAGCTTGAGCGGGAAGAAGTACCGCCAGCGGTGGATCAACACGCTGCAACACACATTTATATACTATCAGTTGTACAGACACACAAGTAGTCGTAGCACCGTCTGCATCTACTTACCTGGCGAGCAGTCGGTGCGCGGCGCGCGCGAGGTCTGGCGCGTGCAGGTGCGCGCGCGGCAGCACGTGCTCGCGCAGCAGCTCCAGCACGGCGCGCACCAGCACGCCGCCGCCGCCGGCCTCCACGCCCAGCCGCACGCACTCCACAAGGCGTTCCAAACCCGCGCCGCCACCTCTGCACATATTTTACATGATCGGAGCATATACTACCTGCTATATGTACCTGTGTGTTTGTAATAAGTTTTGGCGATTAAAAAAAAATATCAACCCACTGAGTTTCTTGCCGGATCTTCTCAGTTGAGGTCGCATTTCAATCCGGTAGTAGTATATAAGAAGAAAAAATTAAACTTGTCAATTTGTAAGTGCCCCCATAGGCCTATACGGAATAAATGATTTGACTGTGACTATATAAAAATGAAGACACAAGCCAGTTTTACTGCAAGTGTTAAATTTTGAACAAGTCTTCAAAATTATGAAATCTCACCTCTGGGCAACTTCCAGAAACACGTCTATAGCAGTATAAGCAAAGTTGCCGAGTTGCGGCAGCAGGGCGGTGAACAGCGCCAGGAAGAAGTCCGTAATCTCCGGCTCGGCGGTTGCAAAGGCGGGCTCGCACAGCATGCGCAGGGCGGTCTCTGCGGCGCTTTGTATACCTTCTGCTATTATCTATTATAAAAATTTAACTTTCAGGGATAAAGATGACGAATGGTGTAATGAGGAATTCAAGCATATACTTCCGCCATTCCAAGATACATAAATCGACACGGATGGATGTGAGATAGCGGGCTAGCTTACCTTCTTGGCGGGTGTGGAGGCCGCGTGGAAGGCGTGCAGCAGCGCGGTGAGCGGCGGGAGGGCGGGCGCGGGCCCGGCGGCGGGCAGGGCGGCGCCCCAGGCGGCCAGCAGGGCGGCTAGCTTACCTTCTTGGCGGGTGTGGAGGCCGCGTGGACGGCGTGCAGCAGCGCGGTGAGCGGCGGGAGGGCGGGCGCGGGCCCGGCGGCGGGCAGGGCGGCGCCCCAGGCGGCCAGCAGGGCGGCTAGCTTACCTTCTTGGCGGGTGTGGAGGCCGCGTGGAAGGCGTGCAGCAGCGCGGTGAGCGGCGGGAGGGCGGGCGCGGGCCCGGCGGCGGGCAGGGCGGCGCCCCAGGCGGCCAGCAGGGCGGCTAGCTTACCTTCTTGGCGGGTGTGGAGGCCGCGTGGAAGGCGTGCAGCAGCGCGGTGAGCGGCGGGAGGGCGGGCGCGGGCCCGGCGGCGGGCAGGGCGGCGCCCCAGGCGGCCAGCAGGGCGGCTAGCTTACCTTCTTGGCGGGTGTGGAGGCCGCGTGGAAGGCGTGCAGCAGCGCGGTGAGCGGCGGGAGGGCGGGCGCGGGCCCGGCGGCGGGCAGGGCGGCGCCCCAGGCGGCCAGCAGGGCGGCTAGCTTACCTTCTTGGCGGGTGTGGAGGCCGCGTGGAAGGCGTGCAGCAGCGCGGTGAGCGGCGGGAGGGCGGGCGCGGGCCCGGCGGCGGGCAGGGCGGCGCCCCAGGCGGCCAGCAGGGCGGCTAGCTTACCTTCTTGGCGGGTGTGGAGGCCGCGTGGAAGGCGTGCAGCAGCGCGGTGAGCGGCGGGAGGGCGGGCGCGGGCCCGGCGGCGGGCAGGGCGGCGCCCCAGGCGGCCAGCAGGGCGGCTAGCTTACCTTCTTGGCGGGTGTGGAGGCCGCGTGGAAGGCGTGCAGCAGCGCGGTGAGCGGCGGGAGGGCGGGCGCGGGCCCGGCGGCGGGCAGGGCGGCGCCCCAGGCGGCCAGCAGGGCGGCTAGCTTACCTTCTTGGCGGGTGTGGAGGCCGCGTGGAAGGCGTGCAGCAGCGCGGTGAGCGGCGGGAGGGCGGGCGCGGGCCCGGCGGCGGGCAGGGCGGCGCCCCAGGCGGCCAGCAGGGCGGCTAGCTTACCTTCTTGGCGGGTGTGGAGGCCGCGTGGAAGGCGTGCAGCAGCGCGGTGAGCGGCGGGAGGGCGGGCGCGGGCCCGGCGGCGGGCAGGGCGGCGCCCCAGGCGGCCAGCAGGGCGGCTAGCTTACCTTCTTGGCGGGTGTGGAGGCCGCGTGGAAGGCGTGCAGCAGCGCGGTGAGCGGCGGGAGGGCGGGCGCGGGCCCGGCGGCGGGCAGGGCGGCGCCCCAGGCGGCCAGCAGGGCGGCTAGCTTACCTTCTTGGCGGGTGTGGAGGCCGCGTGGAAGGCGTGCAGCAGCGCGGTGAGCGGCGGGAGGGCGGGCGCGGGCCCGGCGGCGGGCAGGGCGGCGCCCCAGGCGGCCAGCAGGGCGGCTAGCTTACCTTCTTGGCGGGTGTGGAGGCCGCGTGGAAGGCGTGCAGCAGCGCGGTGAGCGGCGGGAGGGCGGGCGCGGGCCCGGCGGCGGGCAGGGCGGCGCCCCAGGCGGCCAGCAGGGCGGCTAGCTTACCTTCTTGGCGGGTGTGGAGGCCGCGTGGAAGGCGTGCAGCAGCGCGGTGAGCGGCGGGAGGGCGGGCGCGGGCCCGGCGGCGGGCAGGGCGGCGCCCCAGGCGGCCAGCAGGGCGGCTAGCTTACCTTCTTGGCGGGTGTGGAGGCCGCGTGGAAGGCGTGCAGCAGCGCGGTGAGCGGCGGGAGGGCGGGCGCGGGCCCGGCGGCGGGCAGGGCGGCGCCCCAGGCGGCCAGCAGGGCGGCTAGCTTACCTTCTTGGCGGGTGTGGAGGCCGCGTGGAAGGCGTGCAGCAGCGCGGTGAGCGGCGGGAGGGCGGGCGCGGGCCCGGCGGCGGGCAGGGCGGCGCCCCAGGCGGCCAGCAGGGCGGCTAGCTTACCTTCTTGGCGGGTGTGGAGGCCGCGTGGAAGGCGTGCAGCAGCGCGGTGAGCGGCGGGAGGGCGGGCGCGGGCCCGGCGGCGGGCAGGGCGGCGCCCCAGGCGGCCAGCAGGGCGCGCGCGCCGCTGCCCCCGCGCCGCAGCGCCGCCGCCACCAGAGCCTCGCGCACCACGCCCGCCGTCTGTAACGACCGAATAAATATATTTCATTACCATAAAAAAAATGTGTGGGTTTCTAGAACGTGTATTAGAATTGAGCAAAAAGATCACCTTCGGTTCCAAGTAGTGTAGCGACCGTTGGGCGTGCTCGTACAAGTCGCCGGAGAGTACCATAGGGTCGCTTGTAAAATTAACGTTCTTCGACAAACTCAGCAGCAAGTGGGCCGCGGCATGACAGAGAAGTGGAGGCTCCTAATGATTGAGTAAAAAAAAAAACTAATTTGAATCGAAACGAGCGACATCCAAGTCATTAATGTCACGTGACTCACGGGTACGTCGTGCGGCAGTAGGAACGGCACGGCGGACGAGAATAGCCCCTCCATGGTCAGCACCGGTACCCCGCAATCGTTGGCGTAGCAACACCACGCACCCATGCACGCGAACATTTCTGCGTGACTGTCGAATACAAAAGATACGCTAGACTTGTGACGGGCAAAGTACGGCCCGCGCGGGCCAGCTCCGGCCCGCCGACGGTCCTTCGACATGAATTATATATGGCCCGCGATAATTATAGTTTGACTGTCCAGAAGGACTCGCACGCCTACCATGGTAAGGCCTTCGAATAAAAGTTAAATTGTATTTTTTTTACATTTGTGCAAGTGTGTAATCCTGTAATGTTTTCATATGATTAAAAGTTTTAAAACAAAATGCATTATTGCTATATTTCTGGCCTTCCTCTGAAATTTCTCAAACTTGCTGACCCCCCATTAAGAAAGTTTGTCCTCCACTGCGCTAAACCATAATGATGAGTCTTCTTCTTTTGAATGGACTACGCTGTTGGCCGTGAGTTGGCCTTTACAGCTTCACCGGAGGAGTGGCGAGTGCAGAGTGCGACTCCAACCAAGGCCTTAAGGGCGGAAGAGGGGGCAACTAGCTCAAGGGCGCCACAGAGGGCACGACCTCGGGGGCAGTTACCGTGAGGGAGGTAGTGACTGCGATCCTAGGTGCAATGATGCACCTACGAGCGGAAGAGGGGGTTCCTCGACCTCGCCGGGGCGAGGTCGGTGTCTGTTTGAGGCTGGATGAGTGTGTCGCGAACGAAACGAACGCTAGAGGCTAGGGGCGATAGTATTGCGTGTACGTACACCTGCACGTGTGCGCTGGCGAGATGCGCGTGCGCGGCGCGGTGCGGGCGGGTGAGCGCGGCGCCGGCCAGCGCGCCGCCGCAGCGCTCCACCAGCGTGGCGCCCAGCGCCCAGCCCGCCGCGCGCCGCCCGCTCTCGCTCTCTGTACGCACACACTACACACTATTTACAACCGTAACGATCGCCCACGAACGAAAAGAAAGACGCTGCGGCAGCATTGCGACGCCTTTTACTTAACCGATCGAATCTCCTTATTGATAATAACGATACTGAATGAATGATCGAAATGACTTTCTTTGATTTTTTTCGGGTAGGTAGAATATTTTATTACTAAAACTGGGCAAGTGCGAGTCGGACTCGCGCACGAGCTTGTTGTATGGGAGCTCCCTTAAATATTCATTTTATTCTGTTTTTTACTATTTGTTGTTATATCGACAACAGAAATACATAATCTGTGAAAATTTCAACTGTCTAACTACCACGGTTCATGAGATACAGCCTGGTGACAGACGGACGGACAGCGAAGTCTTAGTAATAGGGTTCCCGTTTTACGCTTTGGGTACGGAACCCTAAAAAACCGGAATGGTAAGTAAGAAGGTAAAAGAAGATAATGTGACCTGCGAGCAGCGCGGGCGCCAGCCGGCCGAGCGCGCGCGTGAGCGTGGCCAGGTCGAGCAGCGCGGCCAGCAGCCGCTCGCCCTCCCCGCCGCGCCCCGCCGCGCGCGCGTGCACGCCCGCCAGGCACTGCCACCGCTCCAACTGCACACCCAAATCGTTTCGTATAGGCATACGATGGCACTTACAAATTGTCAAGTTTACTTTTTTTTTCTTCAAAGTCAAAGTCAAATCATTTATTCTGTATAGGCCCACGGGGGTACTTACAAAATGTCAAATTTTCATATTTTTTTTCTTATTCTATACTAAGAATCTCAGAGCACTCATAGCAAGAAACTCAGTGGGCTGATAATTTTTTAAATGCTATTTTTAACCGACTACCAAAAAGGAGGAGGTTTCTCAATTCGACCGTATATATTTTTTTTTTATGTTTGTTCGCGGATAACTTCGTCGTTTATGAACCGATTTTAATAATTATTTTTTTCCTGGAAAGGAGATATCCCGAGTGTGATCCCATTTTTTAAATATTATCAGATATCAACCGCTTGGGGGTGAAATCGGGTTTTGAAGGTCACACAATTTCAAAAATATTTTTTGATCGACTTGAAATTTTGTACATGTATTTTACATAGAAAATAAAGAAACACGTTTAAGGAATTTAAAAAAAAAAATTATAAGGGTTGAAATGGGTGTAATCCGAACTACAGCATATCTCTAACTATTGTTAACAAAAATCGAAACCCACCCCAAAGAGGTGCAAAGGTGGTGGTGGGGAAAGGGGGGGGGCTGGTTAGCTTTAAATATTTACTTTTTTAAGGGTTGTTATGCCGATTTACTTGCATATTTTCAACGATTATTGACACTTAAAATCGTGAAAAAAAATATTTTTAACAAAAAACAAAAACCGACTTCAAAAACCAAGGTGCACTTAAAAGCTAGAAATAACCTCATAATTCATTATAATATTTGATGTCGGCGCCAATCCATGTGTGTATTTGTATAGTCTGACGTAGATTGGCACCGACTTCAAATATTATAATGAATTATGAGGTTATTTCTAGCTTTTTAGTGCACCTAGGTTTTTGAAGTCGGTTTTTGTTTTTTGTTAAAACTATTTTTTAATGCTATTTTCTTATATGCTACTACCGGATCGAAACACATGAACATCTAGTAACTCTCCCTACATGACTACATATCGATTCTCTTATAATGAGGGAGAAATAATGATATTGGGGCATCGAGGCGCATGTTTGCCAATGCCAAAACGAATTGTATTCACTCGGCGAAAGAGTACATTTTTCAGCGAAATGATGTTCACAGCGCGAGCGAATTTTGATGCGTGGCCTAGACCAAATAAATTCAATTCTTATGTACCCTCAATTTCAATTTATTCAATAAATAACTTATGTAATACAGTACAATATACGCCGGGTAACTAATATAGGAATAAATAAATAAATATCGCCCGACAATCAAATACCTATTGTATGATCCCAAACTACTACTCAGTTCGGTTTGACGCCACAGTGTGCTCGGGGCTCCATCAAATTGATAATTATTAGAACAATTTAATATATCCTACATTGTTTAGTCACTTTGAAATGATAATACTTATCATTGGTCAAAGTTTCATAGTTCCACCTTGGTGCATACATGCAGACAGTAAAGAAAAGGTTGCTTGCATTCTGCTGGGCCGCATTCCCAGTGGTCGGTAAGTACGGGAATAACTAGTTAGGGTGACCGAGACATGTTCATATCACAAATGGGATACCTATTATTAAATCCAGTATAATGAAAGTTAAAAATGTTATGTGTAATATTGAGGTTATATGGTTATCGATAACGAATATGACATCTATTTTTTTTTTAATCCAAGTTGGCAAACGTAAATCTAGATTACAGGAATCATGTAACTCACCACAGCCGTGAATACGTCTAATGGCGCCAAATCCGCTACACGAGCGATGCACTCTATACAGTGTTTGAGGAATGTTTGCCATTCAGTCTCACCCTGCAAACAAATTTGAGATTTAAAATGTTTACAAAAGGTATCAATTCAACTGTAATTACTTGTTGCAGTACTAACATCATCATCACACACGTCGTTGTCAAGGTGCTGTAGTTGCGCCTTGTTATGCTGGAATTGTATTTTGTTCAAGACACCATTTACAAGAGCTTGCAACGCCTCCCAATATCTGCAATAATCATGTTCATTAGTACAATATTATACTAAAAGTGTTGCTTGAAGCTGTATTTTTCTTGGATTCTTACTTTGGAGTGTCTTCAGGTTTTAATATATCTATAAATTGTATCCATATATCTAAGCAGTTCACAAAAATAGCACATGTAGGCACCTGGAAAGAAACATACTTGTTATAAGAATATTTTTATTTTTATGAGAAAAGATTACTACATTCAAATAATCTTGAATCAAGACATTAAATAACTATTACGAATGCAGAGAGGTTTTTATATGAAAGTAAATGGAATTGAAAGGTTACGTCCTTCGATAATATTGTACAGGATACAGTATAGTAGTGTTCTGTGCAGGATACCAAAAAACGTCATAAAAATAAATAACCAGAAATGGGACTCCGACTGATTGATGCCGCAGCCGCTGAGTCCCACAGACAATTTGCCGTAAGTGAACGTAAAGTCACGCACACATATTGGACAACTGGAACCATGGAATTGGTATGAAAATGTCTGGATGAGCCACAGATCACTACTATACTAGTCTGAGCTTAAACGGTCGTAGTTTACGGAGTATAACATAAGCACAGTGCATGTGGGGGTCTTGATTGGTATTACTCACCTGGAATGTATATTGGAATAGATATGACAAGAACTCTATAGCATCAAACTCGGGCTCCGCTTCCAATCTCTTGAAATGTAATGATACGAACAATTTTAGAAATTCAGCTAGCTTGTTGAGGTAACTGAAATTGATACAATACACGCAGAGTAGTAGTGTATATTCGATAATTAGAAGAACCCTCAGCACTATAGCATGAGGTATATGTTGTCAAAGGCCGAGAGCCTACACCGATTTGCTATCTCTTACATTGTGTAGGATTTGCCCAAGAACAAATTTACAATGAAAACAGGTTCTGCAACAGCTGCACACGGGAAAGTCAATCCACTTCCTTTCTTTCCCACAGGAATGCACAATCGTCAAGGATCTAACGCAATTGGGTTTGCATCGTCGAAAATAAGAATGTATATAATAATTCATTTGTTGTATTAAAATTTATGGCAATTTTTTTTTATAATTTCTTGAGTAACAATAGGCGTTTCCTTATGGTTCTATTTTCACTTTTATTCCTGCTAATGGATCCAGGATAGATTAGACTGTATAACTTGTATTGTATCTAATTACGTAAAGAAATAACGATAGTGGATGGCCCGCTAGTGACAAAATACATTTGAACAGTGCAAAGTATGGAGTTTTTTTTTGTAAGTATCAAGTATCCGTGTCTCACTCAGCGGGCGCGTGCACCATGTGGTGGTGGTGCGTGAGATGTCGCAGCAGCCGCAGCGCGCCGTGCTGCAGCCGCAGCGCCGTGGCGGCGGACGAGGGCGGCGCGTACCGCCGGTACAGCAGCTCGCACACGCCGCCCAGTCCCGCCAGACCCGCCTCCACGCTCTGACACAACACACATCACACATTCAAACCTTAGCGGATTCGATTATATAAACTTTGAATGCACCAGATTTTACGTCGTTTTGATGAGAAAAACCTAGTAAAATAGTACAGCATTAGGCGATTACCATCTGCCATGAAGATGACAGGGGTCTTAATGAGCTCTCATAGAGTGATGGTTCATCCCGAATTGTGCGTGACTCGTGACCATATGGTTACATTACTATATGTACTTGCACTAGATTGCAAGTTTATGGATTTACTTAATATATAAATAGCATTTGTTACAAGCCAAATATACTTAAACGAACTTGCCTGGGACTGTGTGGCGACACTGCCCCAGTAGAACACGGTGGTCACTAACGAGGGTGGCACGTGCGACGACAGCGGCAGCCACGAGAATAGGTGCTGAAGAGTTGTCAAGCATTTCACAACTATTTCCATATTCAGCGATCTACAAAAACAAAAGAGCTGTACAAAGTGTGGTGCAGGCTTAAGATTATATGTTATAATCAATACTCACTTGTCAGTGGAATGGGTTTCGTGAGCGTTCGCCAATAAATCTGGAAGGGCAGACGTTTGCGGTACACCGTTAGTAGGTGACGGCGGAGGATTCGACTGATCCTCTTTCTGCGCATTTTTGTCTAGAATATCTGAAAGGAAGTTATTATTTTTTAACACTTTTAGCACTTGCTTGATTTTTATAATCCAAAATTGGTGACAAAGTGGAGTAGGTGTATTCACAGCTTGTGTACACAGATACTTTCTTAAATCTGATGGATAGTTCACGTATGTTACGATTTAAATGTGGCTTTAGTGGTCACTTCTAAAGCAATACCTATAGTATGACACTAGGTGATACATTATTATTTAGAAGCATGTGTAGGAACAAGCAATGGTGTATGCACAAGTTTTGTTTGTGCAAACGCTTGTTAGCTGTATGGCTATGGTTATGATTACGGATAGAAGTTGTTTGTGGTTGGAATCAGTGAAAGTAGCACTGACTGACCACTGAGCGCCGAGAGCAGCTGCGGCATGCCCTTCAACATGAGCCGCTCGAGCTGCGTGCGCCGCGCCGAGGGCAGCAGCCCGCCGCCGCCGCCCGACTCGCGCGCCGCGCCCAACTCCTCGCTAGCGGCCTGAGCCAGCACAAGCCCCAGGAGGCAGCGCCTTCCCTCACACCTTATTAACTGCAAAACAATGATGCCCTTTCAGAATTCATATATCTGACACAGACTATCCCCCAAGTTTATAGGAAACCATGCTCCATTTATAATAGGTTTGTGCTGCAAAATTAATCTAAATCAGAGTTCCATAAAGGAGACGGATAAGCTTTCATACATTCTTGGGCCCAGTTGTAAAAATATGAGAGTGGTGTCAATTAAGAGCTTATATATTATCAAACCATCTCCGAAAATTTTGCTGATCTTGGCAATCTTGAGAGCAGAATTATAAGATATTTAGTTAAAGTGTGGTCATTCAACAAAGTGACAACAACCTAGATACTAAACAGCTGATTTTTGTACTGTGATTGTTATTTTGTTTTAATATACAGTTTTGGTGTTAATTCAACCTTTTTAGTGTATATTAAAATGAATACAATTATGTGCTTAATAATTAATAACACAATTTGTTTTTGGGCTATCGACCGTGCTCACTCTGTCTGGGGCGCGCGGGCGTTCGGAAACTCGTCCGTCGACATTTTGTGGAGCGTTCGGAAACGCGCACGCCACACAGTTATTTATTAGATTAATTGTAGTTTTTTATTGTTAATTATTATAATGTATTTATTCATTTTGATTGAATCAATCAGGTATTTTATGTTCAATTGTTTAAATCATTCACAGTAATCGATTATTGTAACCGCTACTCTATTTCTTCAGTGAATTTTTTTTTTTTATGATTTCTGTTCTCCCAGATTGTGAATTGAGCTGATTTTTTTATATTTTGAAACAGAAAAATATACCGCTTTTTTAAACCATATCTCAACTTATTACAATTGGGCCCAGAGATCCCCGTCTCCTTTTGAGTTAATTATTTTTAATTTTGCCTTTCTGTCATACATAATAATGTATTTCTAGATATTCAACAGGTTTGAATCTCTCAAAAATAACATAAGCACATAACAAATATCTAATGGAACTATCTCAACAGACATGCAATTCCTATTGGTATCCATACAAAATCAGTGTCAACTTGCGTGATTTAATGTCAGGGTTGTGACAAACTTATTTGTTACATTTCACTATGTTTATTTGAATAATGAATAGCCTATCTTACCTCAACTATATTGCTAAAAAAGTCGTCATAAAGGTGCGGCCAGTCATAACGTGCAATGGACACCATGAGAGCTGCCAGCTTGTTTCTGATGAAGTACAGTGTCACCTCATGTTTGGCCAACAGCTCATTCCATAATGTCATACGAATCTCTGTCTTAGTGCTGTCGGGGAGACTGAACCACTGTTTATTTATAATATTCTGAAAATACAATTTTTCATTTTATAAATATAAATTATTTCATTATTTACCACATCTTTTATAGTAAATTTTTTTTTAATCTGATTTATGAATAGCTCCCATGCAAAAGTGATTTAATCAGTTATTTGTAATAATATACTAGGCAAGCATGACTGACTATGGACCAAAGCACTAGGGTGCTTGGTCATCATTAGTGAAATATTGGTAGGTGCTTTATAGTTAACCTTTGTCTACCCATGATATTGTATTACTATGAGATCCTAGTATCTCTAGCAAAGTATTATGCAGTAGTAAGCAGTACACATTCTTCTATTAATTCTTAATTCAACTATAAATTGAATAACCCATATTATAAGTACCTCAAGTGTGTTCAGTGTGAACATTAAAACATATTGGTTTTGCGACTTCTGCAAAAACAACAAACAATGTTTCCAGGAGTCACTGCGATTTGAGAAATTCTCAAGCATGCCCTCAATCTCCCTCTTCCTATAATTACTTGTTGCCGGTCCGTAGAATTCGGACATCAACATATCTAGTGAGGCCAAGGCCTCCTCTACCGCAATATCAGCCTGCGAGGAAAATTGAAATGTTTTAAATACCATAAATTTGCAACTACACTTTAATTTATTATTATTTGATAGTATCTTCCTCTTTTATTCAAAAGCCCAGAATCGGTTCGGGTTCACTCACCATTATTCTAAATTAATCTTAATTTACATGCTAAGTACGGCTACTTTTTTCCTAGGTTAGAACGGTTAAAACACATATTAAACTAGCTCCAGAAAATACAAATTCTAAATGCGATTTTTAACAATGTATGTATAATATAATAATTCAGTAAATATCAGTGTCTGTGCCGTTTTGTCGCAAACAAGCATAGAATGGATCACAATATTATTTGGATCACAGTGAAACAGGTGAAACACAGCAACTTTATATGCTCTGTGCGCTCTGTGCTCTGTGCACAGCAGTAGACATGCGTTCGATATATCAAAACGTAACGAATATCGGATATGTGTTAGTTATCATAAAAAGACGTGGGTTATTACGTCATTTTCACGAAATGTCACGTAACAAATTACTTGGTCGGCGTCAACTGTTTCAAAATAGGTGATTTTTGTAACTAATTATTTTTATCTAGATCCAGTGATTGTTTGCATAAATAACTCCTCCAAATATACAGTTACACACGAAACGAAAATAAATTAAATCACTATCTAAGTGTTTTTAGCTATACAGTTAAATCAATCAATTAACTTCCCTGCGTACTTTATTCAGGCTTAGGACTGACTGCATTAAATGTATTTATGATTGATTAGTGTTTTCTATGAAACTATGATTTCAATAAAATTATTAATGCAGGCTTATTTAAAAGTCAATTTGATCGTATATACAATGATGATTGATATTTACATTATTTACATAACGACCATTTTTCAACAACATTATTTTTGGGTTAGGTCTCTATACTTTTAAAGGTGCGAAATATGTAAACAAATTCAAAGTGACGCTCGCTCGCTTCCCGCCTCGCAAGCCGTTGTAATTATCTACAAGCAAACAGAGATCACTCTATTTTATTATCTATGTCTATAGAGTTACGTATGAAAATTAAACTTATTGACTGTTACGCTGTTTCGTTTTCTGTTGTATACCAGTACCACGGCACATTTGCGTTCGGATTACTTCGGTTTTATTCGTGTCACCCGTTCTCGCTTACTCAGCCGGCTGGTAGGCGCGATGCGAAAGAAATGTAACGCACCCCACCGAACCGAATCGAGACACCGACCGACTGACGAGTGACGGTGACGTGAAGTTTCTCGCTCACAGTTAACAGAGATAACACGTTACAGAAATCACTACTTGTGATTCGACTTGAAAAAAGTGACTCGGTTACATGCCACGAAGGCAGTTAATGTAAACTGTGACGTGGAATAACGTCCACGTCTAATCATAACCATACATATCGATATGCCATCCAACATAACCGATATCACAAAAACGTTATTGTATCGATTTATTCAAAAAACCTATCCATTAAGGTTATATCAAACAAATTGACGATGGAAGCCAAACACTTTTAAAAAAAGAAGAAGAAGAAGAAGGTTATATCAAAACTTAAAACTGCAACGCAACGATGCAAACTTCACAAACGGTATGAAACTATTCGCTACCTCTCTTTCTAAGAACATATTATTAGTGTTTTTATGATAGTTGCAATTACGCAAAAGGAATTCCTTTCGTATTTCTATTTTTTAATGTGTTTATTGAGTTATTAGAGTATAATATTTAGTTTAGAATAATAAAATATATATAATTTAGTATAGGGCTGAAAAGTTATTTTAGTGTATAAAGATAAATTTTAATTTTTCAAAAAAAAATGTCGCGCAAAAATAGTGAGTTATATGGACTCATTTTGATAAAAAGGACAATACCGTCGGTCTGGCTGTGTGTAAATATTGCAATCAAAAGTTTTCGTACAAATTAAATTCCACCGGGAATTTATATTCTCATTTAAAAAGAGCGCTTAAGTCTAATAAATGCGTCTAATAAAAAGTAATGCATACGTATTGATAGATTAATAAATAAATAACTTTATATAAGTACATAGCTGTACACTTTTTTTCCCTTGAGATTGTTTTCCTTTACTTCTACACTCCATAGATCTGAGCACAGAATCTGAAATAAAATTAATGTAATCCTCTACTCTATGGTATCAATAGAATGATAACTAAACGTTTTTGTCTATGTGTTGTTTTTAGGCTTCCCGCCTTTTACATATTAAAGAACGTCAGTTAGTCGTTGACGCCAAGCTACTATAAATTCGTCTTTTATTTATCAGGTTATGGGCCCAGACCCAATTTTAATAGTTTAGAAAGTCTAATATAGTACAGATATGACGTCAAATTACTCTATTAATGTGCCAAAATTAAAGGGAAGGGAAAATTATGATGCTTGGGCATTTGCAGTTGAAAATTTTCTAATTCTCGAGGGCATCGATATCAAGAGCAAAGAAACTTTGAGTGATCAAGATGATAGGAAAGCAAAGGCAAAGATGATCATGACCATTGATCCGTCGCTGTATGTTCACATCAAGAACGAGAAGACAGTACACGAATTGTGGACTAAGATAAAGTCTTTATTCGACGATTCAGGGTTCACGCGTCGCATCAGTTTACTTAGGCATCTAATATCCATCCGCCTAGAAAGCAGCGAGTCAATGACGAGCTACGTGACACAGTTGGTGGATACTGCTCAGAAGTTAAAGGGAACTGGTTTCGACATTAACGACGAATGGATTGGATCACTTTTGCTTGCCGGCCTTCCAGAAAAATTTGCGCCGATGATAATGGCCATTGAACACTCCGGTATGAACGTCAGTGCAGATTGTATTAAGACCAAACTATTAGATATGACTGTGGAGACTGGAATTACATCTGAGGGAGCATTTCTTGCTCATAACCAGCGTCCCGTCAACAAAGGTAATGGTGGGAAAACTCATCGGACGCCAGGAGAAAATAAGCCTAGAAAGTTGATAAAGTGCTATAAATAAAAGACGAATTTATAGTAGCTAATAAACAAAGTGTGCCAGTTTTATGTTCTGGAGATCTACAGATTACTACGAGTGTTGGAAATTCAGTATTTAACATAAATGTCAACAATGTTTTGTGCATTCAAAATCTCACCACAAATTTGCTTTCTGTCAGTAAGATAATAGAGAGTGGCAACAGAGTATCTTTTAAACAAGATGTTTGTCGCATTTACAACCAACAGAATGAATGCATTGGTGAAGCCATACTTACTAATGGTGTGTACAGACTAAACATTGAGAAGCCGAGACAGTTGTTAGCAGCTGCGGCAGTATCTGGCAGTACATGGCATAGGAGACTCGGACATGTGAACAGCAGTTACCTAAATGGTATGAAAAGTGCAGTAGATGGAATGGATCTAGATGAGACAGTTAATCTTTCTAAGTTTTCATGCACAGTGTGCTGTGAAGGCAAACAGAGCCGCTTGTCATTCCCAGTTGGTTCACGCAGTTCTAAAATATTAGATATAGTTCACACTGATATATGTGGTCCTATGGAGACTAAATCTCTTGCAGGTTCCAGATATTTTATCCTATTTATAGATGATTTTAGTCGCATGACTTTTGTTTACTTCCTAAAAAACAAAAGTGAAGCTCTCAACTTCTTCAAGGAATTTAAAGCCCAGGTTGAGAACCAAACATGTCAAAAAATTAAAATATTAAGAAGTGATAATGGAACAGAATTCTGCAACAGACAGTTTGATGTATATCTGAAGTCGGAAGGAATTATTCACCAGAAGACTAATCCATATACGCCTGAGCAGAATGGATTGAGTGAACGCAACAACCGGACAGTGGTTGAAAGAGCCAGATGTCTGCTTTTTGATGCTCAGTTTGAGAAGAAACTGTGGGCAGAAGCAGTGAATACTGCTGTATATCTAAAGAATCGAACATTGGCTGCGGGACTGAACCAGAAAACCCCATTTGAGATATGGACAGGTTTGAAACCGAATATAAGCAATATTCGTGTATTCGGTAGTCTAGTGATGACTCATATCCCTAAGGAACGACGCCAGAAATGGGATAAAAAGTCGAAAAAGCTTTACCTTGTTGGATACTCAGAAAATGTCAAGGGTTATAGACTATACAATCCTGTTACTGATTCTGTATCTGTGGCGAGAGATGTTGTTGTCATGGAAAGCACTAATAACAGCACAGCAACGCAGTTGACAGTAGAAGATGTCGAAGAACAGGATACAGTGGGGGATAGTCAAGCTGAAATATCAATTTCAGAAGTAGATACCAGCAGGCAGTATGATGAGACTGAAACCTATGTACCAGAGCAGTCTTGTGAATCAGAAGAAAGTACCTATGATTCCATGGTATCTGATGAAGGAGACTCGGAGGTCAGTTCTCAGTTAGTAAACCTGGGAAAACGTGTAATACGTAAACCAGACCGCTATGGATGGTATGCAAACTTTTGTGTGGAGGAAATCCTAAATGAAGAAATATCTCTCAGTGAGGTTATGAATGGACCAGAGAAGATACAATGGCAGACAGCTATAAAAGAGGAGCTGAAGTCGTTTAGTGATAATGAAGCGTGGGAGTTAGTGGACAGACCAGTGAACAGTACAATAGTGAAGTGTAGATGGGTTTTCAAAAGAAAGTATAATAGTGAAAGTGAAGTGAGATATAGAGCTAGGTTGGTGGCGAAGGGATTTACTCAGAAGAAAGGTACAGACTTTAAAGAGACTTTTTCACCAGTTCTTAGGCACTCTACACTTAGATTATTGTTTGCTTTAAGTGTTAAACTTAACCTTGAAATTGTTCACCTAGATGTACCTACAGCATTTTTGAATGGTTTTTTAACTGAATCTGTGTTCATGGAGATACCGGCTTGTTCAGATTTTTCTAAAGCTAATAATAAAGTTTTAAAGCTGAAAAGAGCAATTTATGGGCTGAAACAATCAGCCAGAGCCTGGTATGAGCGTGTTGAGCAATGTTTATTAGACTTAGGCTACTGTAAGTCTAAATATGAACCTTGTTTATTTATAAAATGTCAAAACACAATTAAGGTGTACATAGCCTTGTTTGTAGATGATTTCTTTGTGTTTTATAATTGTAAAAATAGTTATGAAGAGTTAAAATGTGAACTTAAGTCCAAGTTTAAGATTAAAGACTTAGGTCAGGTAAAATATTGTTTAGGTATGAATGTTGTTGTAGACAAGGACAGTATAACTATTAACCAAAGACAGTTTATAGATTCTATTTTAAATAAATTTAAAATGTATGATTGTAAAGGCTCCGATACTCCAATAGAATGTAACCTGAAACTAGAGAAAGCTAAAACTATATGTAATAAATATCCTTACCAACAGTTATTAGGTTCGCTTATGTATTTATGTGTCTTAACTAGACCGGATATATATTTTAGTGTTAGTTTCTTAAGCCAGTACAACAATTGTTTTGACGAAAGTCATTGGAAACATTTAAAAAGAATTTTAAGATATTTGCAGAAGACAAAAGATTATAGCTTGAAATATGTTAAAGATAATTGTGACTTGGTGGGTTATGTAGATGCAGACTGGGGGGCTTGTCATTTAGATAGGCGGTCATATACCGGATTCTTCTTTAAGTTGTCGGGTAGTGTTATTTCTTATGAATCTAAAAAACAAAGAACAGTCGCTTTGTCATCTACCGAATCCGAATATATGGCGTTAACTGAAGCTTGTAAAGAAAGTATTTATTTGAAAAATTTACTTTGTGAGATAACTCAATGTAATGTAAATGTACCAATAACATTATTCAGTGATAACCAGAGTTCACAGAAATTGGCAATTAATCCTTTGTACCATAGGCGCACTAAGCATATTGATATTCGACATCATTTTGTTAGAGAATGTGTATTAAATAAGCATGTTAATGTGTCCTATGTTCCTACGGCTGAAATGCCAGCTGATATATTAACAAAAGGTCTTTGTAGTGTAAAACATTATAAGTTTGTTAAGTTATTAGGGTTTTCAGAATCTTGAATTTTGTTTGTATGCAATAATTTATTGTTAAGGTTTGTTTTGTTTAAACAGATAATTGAATTTGTGATTAGTTAACACATTCTTTTGATAAGTGGGGGTGAAATAAAATTAATGTAATCCTCTACTCTATGGTATCAATAGAATGATAACTAAACGTTTTTGTCTATGTGTTGTTTTTAGGCTTCCCGCCTTTTACATATTAAAGAACGTCAGTTAGTCGTTGACGCCAAGCTACTATAAATTCGTCTTTTATTTATCAGAATCACTATTAAACTGTTCTGTCAAGTGTCATGTCCACATAAGTGTCATTCACATTCATTATCTGTGTGTGTGCATTTATTTTTCGCGCGTTTTCTTTGTAGTCTGTTATTTATCTCCATGGTGTAGCCCGTTTATATTTTGTATGTTTTCATAGGCGCTGGTCTACGAAATCGACCTTTTTTTTACCTCAGTTACTTGTCTTTTTTTATAGTTTGTGTCAGTACCCGGCTCTAAGACTTTATGCAACTTGAAGTAGGTATACATTACTTCGTCTAAATCGTCGAATCGTCCTCGTCGAATGGTTCTTAATAGTGGTTTCAATCACTACCGAGACGAATAATAGTGTGTGATTATCTTTCAGGTAGTATTTAATTATGAGTACTTTGGACTCTAAAAGAAACTGGCTTGCTTTGATGGATGGATCTGAAGGTAGTGGTGTCACAATTCTCTTACAACTATAACCCCAAAGTGCTCTTCAGAGATATTGCTAAACATTAAATTTTTGTCCATGAGAATGTAATATTTTTCTGTATCCATGTAGACCAACAAATCACTTAAAAATACTCTGAGTCTACTATATGTCCATATATATCTTGCAAATGAATAATAATGTAATATTTACATGTTAAATTGGAATCTCATCGTCATTGGTTGTCATGTCGTTGTATGGCCCCCACCAGATGAACCAAAGACACTGGTTGCATCACAGGCTGCAGGTAGACACAGGTAGTAAAAACTGTGATATGTGGATGTCATTAACAATTATACAGGGCTCAAACTTAGACCCTAGCCAGTTCATGACACAATGTGTTTACATCCCAAAATAATTTAATTCCAGAAGATTCGGTATCCACAAAGGACTCTACCAAAGAGAAGGACAACAGTGCACAACCAAACAGTCGAAAAAGAGTAAAACTGAATAATAAGAGTGAATCTGACAAATCAAGGTGAATTTATTTCATACTCAAAGCATTATCTCAATTTAAAAAAAAAGTGAATTAAATATTTAATATGGTTTTTTTTTCAGTGCACCTATTAAGAAACCTTTGCAACTAGAGACTGATTCTTTGGTTCTACAAAGGCGACAAAAACAAATAGATTATGGGAAAAATACTGTTGGATACCACAGTTATGTGCAAAAAGTTCCTATGTATGTATACTATTACCAGGGCCCCAAGTCCCCTAACACTATAATTGTGGAGTTGCTATGACTTCATTTATTAAGGCATAAAAACAACATCTTTTATCTTTATGGTACTTTTACTATTTATGGTACTTTGCAATAATAAAATAAGTAGGTGCTTTATATCTTTATACATGTGGTGGGATGCCTAGTAAATCAAAGGGCTAACAGTATATTATTTCTGTAAAATTCTCCTTCTGTCCAAACATTGTGGATTTTTTCTTTTTTCATAAAGTAACTCATGTGATTGTATATTATATTTTTGGTTTCCAGGGATAAACGCACAAAGGAACATCCAAAAACTCCAGACAAATACATAAAATATAGTCGTAGATCATGGGACACACTAATCAAGATGTGGAGAATAAAGTTACATGAATATGACACATCTGCTGCTTCACATAATATAGAAGATAATGAGGACTAAATACTTAAGGATAATTATTGCACATTGTCAATAGGTTAATAATAGACAATGTCATAGTTTTAAAGAAATTTTAATATCACATAGTCTCAATTCAATGCATGAATGGATATGTTGTGGAATGTGGTCATTATAAATAATGCCATGGCAAACATGTGACAATAACTGCATATGATATTGAATTGACCAATCAGTATAAGCAATGTTGAATATGAATGAATGGTAAGTTAGTGAATGGGGTGAAAATTTTAAATTTTATGGGTTAATATATCTCATAAAATTAAGTTTGCGACTATAAAATGTTTTCTTACGTTTACATAAGTATGTATGTATGATTATGCATTTCTCAGTATTTAAACCTAAACTCATTAGCAGCATTGGAGGAGGCCTGCAAGTCGTTGTTGAACATCACAAGTATGCGAGATCTACTTAAAAAAAACATTGATAATAGAGTTCAGGCTTTATTAAGTACTCCTTGCAATTTTTAAATTTGTAAATGTAATATAAATCGCCAGTTGCTTCAATTAATGGGCAATTCGATTTTATTTAAAATGTCACGAGCTTGTTTAATAACTGGATTATTTTTCCCGTCTGTTGCTAGGGCTTCTAATATCTCCATATATTCATCAATGTTCTGCTCGGTAGCTCCAGCAGGTCCACCTAGAACAAGTATGTCATTATAAACATGTAAAAAATGTATGCCAGAATATAATATGCAATAAGTGAAGTACCCAAAGCGTATCTCGCACACACTTTCATAGTAAACCGATTACCGCTGTGGCCTGCCACGATGTGGAATTTCTCAATTCATTCACATGTCATCGATATGTTGCTTCGTTTTCGACGTGAGCGACGCGGAGTTCTATTATACGTCCATGTAAAATCATAATCAATGTTTGTAGTAAATACAAAATCTATGTATATATCAAATACCTGGAATTGGAAACGCCTGCAACGCTTGCAGCAAGGCCGCGACGAGCGCGCGCCGATGAGCCAGCAATACTGCCGTACGTTCTGCGGCAGCGGCAGTCTCCGCTCGAAGCTTAGCCGTAGCTCCGCTCACTTCCTCTGCGTGCCTTTGCAATATGGCGTTCTGGAATTTGCAATATGGTGTTTAACCTTATTTTACTTGCGACTACAATTATCTTGCAAAATGTACTTCAATGTGAAATAAATAATTGTGTGCCCACTTGCTGTTCATAATCTGAATTTGCTTTCCTCAACTGTCTCAACTCTGATTCCCTCAATTTGTTATGCTGGAGAAATTGGTCTGTGAATATAGGTATGTCGGTATCTGTAAATTCTTCACCCTGGAAACAAAACAAAATAACTCACATATTGTGTGTGTGTGTATAAAGTAAATCTATTTAAATATTGTAAATAAGTATGAATAGTCCGGGTCAATTTAGACCAAAAATAGAAGTGTGGTTACAGTGCCCTGATTCTCGTAATAAAAATCGTAGCGAATTAGTCGTTCAAGCCCTTTTGGCATTCTCATCCGTCTATCGAGCTTGAACGGCACCAATTTTTTAGTATTCGTCCAAGTGTCGTTGAATTTGTTCGCAAAAACGTTGATCGTCTTCTAATCGTTCCACCACGTTGACATGATGGTATTCTCATAGCTCAACAAAATTACTTTCTAGCGGGAATCTGTCAAATTAGCAATCAAAATGCCGTTGAACACTCGTAGGTTATTTGCGACGTTTACATGTATTGTTCGCGTGAAAAATATAATTAATGTGCTCTCCAACTTAAGCTGTTTTTACGATTACGAAGACTCGGAGCCTAAAAAGAGCTCCGAGTCCTAAAATACGTTAGGAAAATTTAAAAACTTAAATTAAAATATGTTACGAACTATACCGCCATCTATTGTTGTAGAAGTGAAAAAAAAAGAAAAATAAAAAGCATGCTTTTTTAAGGAAAATTATAAAAAAATACAAAATAAAAATAAAATAAGCGCGGGCCCGGGGTTTGAACTTGCCACTATACGTTCAAGGCGGGCGTTTTACCAACTAGGCTACCACCGCTTACCAATCTAAACGAGAATCGATTTAGCATCCATTTAGCATCTTTCTGCTTAATAATGACAAATAGTGCTTTTTGAATTTCAATTTATATTTTATATTTATTTTAATTTTAAGTGTAATTTATGTATTTTTTTCGATGAAAACACGATATTTAGTGCAAAAGACATTGTTTTGATATTACGAGAATACCAATTTTGGATAGATCTTCGATAGAGCTTGATCGGAACTGCGGCGACGCTTGGACTATTTGTAAATACGAGAATTAGCCTACAGTAATTTCCAGCCAGCTGAAAATTGGTAGAATTGTTCAAAATACCATTATAATGAAATCTAAAAAGCCCTTATCAATCCGGGACCTATAAAAAAAATTACTTGGGTCAAAGGTCACAAAAACCGTTTTTCGCGATTTTCAGAAAAAAAACTAAGTTTTATCATAAAATTAGACTAGACAAAAATTGTAGATCAAATAATTATCTATAAAAAATGTGAATATTTTTTTTTCTATGAGCCACCGTTTTTGAGATATAACAATTCAAAAAGTTGAAAGAGTTGTCCTACCAATTCTCAGCTGGCTGCAAATTCATGTACCCTCGGATGTCTAAATTGACCAGACTGTGAACAGATTGCATTGAAACCATATTGAAATATAATTTACCCAGCATACCATTAACAATATTATTAATTAAAAGTTATGAGTGGTACTTACAGAAGCTGGTGTGATGCAAGGTCTAGGGCGAGGTGGTGTCTGTTGGCGTGTCACTGCAGCAAGCGGCAACTGTGGGGGGGCAGTACTGCCATTCGTAGTTATCACAGGAGCACTTTGCTCTGATGCCACTTGTACCACTGCCATGACATACAGACATACTTTGATTAAACCAGTCAAGTGCCTTTTGGGTTACATGACTTCTAATAGCGCTAGCCATGTCACCAACAGAGACTTATTGTAACAAAAACTTTTTTTTTAAATATAGGTAATACAACCTGGTGGTGCCAATGGCTCTGTTATGTTGTGTTTAACTTTCTTGGATACAACAGGGTCTTTTTGCTCCATCTGTTGCTTTCTGAATTCCATGTATGCATCTGTTTTTTTATACTCTGCCCACTCCCGGATATACCTGTTCCAATAACAAAACAATGACTTCATTTTGAATAATCTTATCCACTAGCTGTTGACAATATTAATTAATTTTAAATTGTTATGGAACTCATGTCCCAAGTGGAAGTCAATCTATTATAATATTTAAGTTGTCTTGCAATGTATAACACAATTATGTTATTTACAAATATAAAAAAAAATATTGCTCACATCAATAACAAAGTTTTAACTCTATATTTCACTAATTTCAAGAGTAACTACTGACACATTGACAAAAGAACTTCACCTTTCTTTATCCTGATCGGCTGCATCTAAATATTGTTGCTTTTCCTCTGCAGGTAGTTTACTCCATTCACTGGCCAGTTGCCTTGTTAGCTCAGCAAAGCCAAGATCTGGCTGTTCAGCCCTTAATTGGTCTCGACGGACATTCAAGTACCTAACATAACCTTGTAATAGAAAATGCAAGTTAGAATCATACCTGCATCACATATTGAACAAGAACTTGGCTAATTAGTCTTTGACTTATAAGAGCAGTCATAGAGATATACTCTCCATCTCTCAATTTTACTTGGAAAACACTAGGTTTAAAGAAATTTATTGCTCTTAAAGAACAGTACAGTCCACTTTTAATGAGAATCTATATAATGGTTAATTACAATATTTCTCTGCGAATCAGCGGAGTTAGGTGTGTAACATGTTATTAAGGACAATCTATACTAATATTATAAAGCTAAAGAGTTTGTTTGTTTGTTTGGTTGAACGCGCTAATCTCAGGAACTACTGGTCCGAATTGAATAATTCTTTTTGTGTTTAATAGTTCATTTATCGAGGAAGGTTATAAGCTATATATCATCACGCTACGACCAATAGGAGCGGAGCAGCAACGAATAATGTGGCAAAAACGGGAAAATTCCCGAACATGAATCGGGTATTATAGACTTATAATCATAGATAGACTTTATAACATCACTCTACGCCAAAGTAACTATTAGCGCGGGTGAAACCGCGGGCACAGCTAGTAAGGACATATATTTACTAGTTGAAATTGTGAATTGTGTTAAAAACAGTTTCTAGCTATGTTCATACATTTACAACATATTGTTTTAGTAGTTTCTTAAATATGTGAACACTTTTTGCCGACACAATACTATCTGGTAGTTTGACAAATGGCATATCAAACAAAGAACAAAGGCATATCAGTTGGGGGTCGGCAGATAAATAATCTTCGATACGCTGACGATACCACTCTTCTTGCACAGACTAAAGAAGACATGGAAAGCTTACTATCTCGTGTGGAAACAACCAGTCTCCAATTCGGACTTACCATCAACAGAGACAAGACGAAAATGATGATAGTGGACCGGGCCGAACATAACAGAGCTGACTTACCTAGTGTAGGAAATTGCGAAGTTGTACAGAGCTACATATACCTCGGTTCTACTATCTCCAATACAGGAGGCTGTGTAGACGAAATTAGAAGACGGTGCGCCATAACAAGATCTGCAGTAGAAAGGCTGGGGAAGATTTGGAAGGATAGGAGGATAACCAAAAATACAAAGGTTCGACTTATGATATGCCTTGTCTTTCCAATCTTTCTCTATGGAGCTGAAACCTGGTCCTTGAGGCTACAAGATCGCCGAAAAATCGACGCCCTGGAGATGTGGTGTTGGAGACGCCTCCTGAAGATCCCATGGACGGCATTCCGTACCAATAACTCCATCGCAAAGGAATTAAAAATCAAAGATAGACTATCGTCGATTGTGCAGCTGCGAATACTAAAGTTCTTTGGCCACATCTCCAGAAACGAAAACTCGATGGAAAGAGAGCACGCGGCCGATCTCCCACACGCTGGATAGATTCAATTAAGACGGCAACTCAATCTACCATAGCGCAGTGTTCTCGCAATGTTACCAACCGCCAGAAGTGGAGAAGCATTGCCAGAGCAGTAACCAAGGAGAACGACGACACGGATAATCTACCATGCACACCATCTCAACAACCACGACCACTCTGACAAGAGTACCCGACTGAGAAGAGAGTTTGATAAAAAGTAGCACACCTTCAAACATTTTGTTTCTTTTTCTATAGTTGGTCCTTGGTATTCGAGTTGGTATTATATTTAACATTTCTTTTTTTAAATTTTATTTGGGTATATGATTCTAAAGTGATTATTTTTCTTAATAATAAGCACGTTTTATAAATGTATATTTGTTGTATATTGTGTTTTTTACACTATAGTATCGATATGAATTTGCAGTAGGTTACTTACCTGTTAGCGGTTGCCGCGGTGCAGTCACATCGCGAGGAACTTTAGGCTTCCGTTTTTTAGGCTTTTTCGATATCTGCTTTGTAATATCTTTCGCTAGCGGAATACTTGACGGAGGTGTTGACTCTGTATTATTGGGCACGGACGCTTCAGGCATACCGGGTAGGGTTTGTTCCTCATTAACAGGTTTTGATTCCTCCTCATTTTGTTTTGATAGATTCTCAGGGGGCGTATCGAGCGGAGCTGTTTCTGGATCCATTAGAAAATGGACTTTTAAAGTTTTCTCAATATCTCAAACCAAGTTACAGACAATAATTAGTTAGGATTTCTAAAAAATAAATAAAGATAGAATTTACTGATCACAAAACCACAGAGTAAGCCATATTTTGATGCCATAGAGCAATACTCAGACAATAGACTCTCAATAGAGCAATTGACAGACAGAAATCTATGGTAGTATTACGAAATGCATGAAATAATAGTTCAAAACCCTTCCACAATACAACACACATAAATGTAAATTACAGCCAAGCAAACCATTTTTGGGATTCATCCGCCATCTTTATCACTGTCATTTACTTATTTATTTATATTATATTTATATATTTATTTATTACTATTAATTACTTGACACTAGTCTAAATACTCGCTAAACGCAGGTGGACCCATTCCTCATCTTATTCCATTACATATCATCATTTCGTAAAAAAAGAAGGAGAAACCATTTTTGACTGACTTTCACATAACAAATGATGGACAGTGCGACGTAACAGAAACATTTTTTTTTTTTAACGAAATGAGCGAAATGGTGATATTTAATGGAATAAGATGAAGAATGGCATCACCTGCAACTAGCGCGAGTATTTCGCCAATGTCAAGTAATTAATAGCAAGGACAAATTCAATAAATACACATTATAAATAAAAATGGATAATGACAGTGACAAAGATCGTGTTATTAACAACAGAAACCTTATTTTGCAAGCTAATCACTTCTTGTGCTTCTTGTCAGTTGAACAATGAATTACAGTCCTTGGGTCCTATAAAATGTTTATGGATGTTTTTGTCTGTGGTTGGTACTTTCCACGTACAGCAAAAGGTCAGTGCTGCTATACAAACTAGTGTAGTTACGTTCGACCTTTTATCGATATATTTAATAAAAATATAACGTAGGTATACGAAATTTGCATCCATGAACTTTTATTGGTTTAAAATATGAATCGGTACTAAACATGTATAACTGAGACAGGTACCTACTTTGAATCATTTTTTTTATTCATACAGGCACATGAATTGTCAATAACAAAATATGTATAATAATAAACACGCTAAACACGTTTCTAGTTGCAGAATCACATTTATTGTAAATACATTTAAAAAACCAAGCCGCTACAATACTACGCCATTACCGTTCGAGAGAGTTCCTCGCTTGACAATAGCGCTTGACACAATACTGAATGTCCATAGACAAACGCAGTTTATCTATTTTTAACTCATAATAGTATTATTACCACTTAAAAGCAGTTATTTAAGACCTGCCTACTTTTTGCTGTAAAATGAAACCGCAAGTGCGTGCGTAAATTGTAATATTCACGCTTAAATAGTATCAAGTTTATAGGAATTGAAGGCGAATTTTTACCACAACTTATCTCATCGACAAAACATTAAAGTCGATACTTCACGTTTCTCATCTCTAATCGTTAATTACAAAGTTATCAACACTTTTGCTTCAAAGAGAACGACGACACAATAGAAGTAAAAGTTTTTTTTATCATTTGTACAATCGAGTCGCTGCGGTTTTGTCGTTTGTTATAATCTTATCTTGCCTTCGTACCAACTCTGCGCAATTGTGTCGCGCTCACATCGTTGTAAGAACACGCAAGAAATAATAATTTTGTGATTGTCTTTTCCTTGAAGTACCTACAGAGCTAACGTGTCGTCGACATGGGGGCCGAACAGTCTTCTAACAACAGGTTTGTTCTACTTATTTAACTATTGTTTACTTCCTGCTTTTATTGCTATCTATGTGTAGTATTTCCACTAGGCTTGTGCCATTATATAGAAACTGTAGGCATATACTGGGCTTCTCAACATGTATATTATGTGGCACTAGTGACTATTAGCAAGTAGCCATTCATTAAATACTAATCTTGGATTGTTTTTGGATTGTAACTTTTACTCAGAGTAAATAACTTCTTGTACACCTACTTTATAATAATAAGTAATACTGACCTACATCAGCTTGGTAACTGCATTTACTGATCAGTCAGTGTCAGTCACATTAACAGTGATGATCACAGCAGTGCTTACTTATGCATATCACAACTACCTTACTCCTTCTTTTTCTTTTGTACGAAATGAGTGAAATGATGATATTTAATGGAATAGGATGAGGAATGGCTCCACCTGCGTTTAGCGGGTATTTTAGCCAGTGTTAAGTAATTAATAGCAAGGGCAAATTCAATAAAATAGGTATACATTAGAAATAAAAATGCACCTTACTCCTTTTTTAATTTTTTTTGTAAATGGCCTATTGAATGTCTACCCTACATAATGTTTTAAATAAGTCAAAAGGAAAAAGTTCAGGATTTCAGTGAAAAATTGCTGCAACTTATTTTCGTTACAGTTAAATACAGATCAAGATGTTTCGTTGTGGGCTCCTCCCTACAAAAGCAGATACTTAACCACTATTTACAATCAAACAAATAATATTTACAAATAAATGTTCATAAGGTACATTTATAAAAATAGTATCAAACTTTAAACAACTTAATTTACCTATACCCTACTTTCCCCACATCTATTAACTGGTTGTCTGGAAGAAATTGCTTTTAGCGATAGGACCACCCAGTTGTACATAGCTACTGTATTTAGAACTAAGAATGTTGTATTATTTTCTTTGTTTGGTGTGTCCAATAAAGAGTACCTACACTACTACTACTGTTATATCCATGCATATTCTCATTTGTATTGACAGGGCTAGACTGGAACGGGAAAATGTGGAGTATATTCTGGAACAACAAAGAAAGTTGTATGAGCAACGATGCAGAGATCTTCTCCAGAGCCATGTGACAACACAAAACAATGCACAGCAAGGGGTAGCCAACCCTGTATATATACCTGTGTATGTACATGTTTTATACAATTTTTGTATATTCCCCTCTATTTTGTTAGATAATTATTTAACCAAATTTTATATGATTCAGTTTCAGTTCCACATTCAGTTCAAGATTTATTACATACTTAAAATAATTCAGTTACAATCAATTCAAATTATATAATCATAATTTATTTTATTCATGTAAACCAATACAGGCACTTATGAATCATCAATAAATAATAGTAATAGTACCTCTACCACCCATTCGGAATGCATATCCTATGGAGAAGAATGGGCAAGAAACTCCATGGTTGCTTTTTTCCAATAGATCTTTATTATTGATGATTACCAGTAAAATAGGTAATTTAATGTGTACCTACTCTACTTGTTAAGTTTGTGTTTGGTAATTAATTAATTATCTCGTCAAATGTTTATTTTTCAAATAGTAGTAATTATCTTATTTACAAACTAAAATATAGGTTGCTTAGATATCACTTTTAGTGATAAGGCTGCTTATTGTAACTATGTATTTAAATTGTATGTATAGTTTTTAATACTTTGCGAGATGGAACAATAGTTATGTCTATCTGTAAAACTATCATCATAGGTTTAAACTTTATATTGTACAATAATATGTCCATACAAATTATTAATTAAGTACCCTGGATACATGATACTCTAATATAATATCCTCCTTAGTGTTCGCATAATGGTAGCTAAACCATTGTAAAATAGTTAGATCCATTGTTTTATCGGCGGCGGCATAAATGTACCTACAGTGGTGATCCAAAGTCCAGTAACATTTACAAAATAATATCCCATACGTACACAGTAATACAAGCTTTAGCATGCTACTGCACTTATGTAACGCCGTTCTTACAATAATATCTACGCTTTTATTTTATCATACTAACTTGGTATGACGCAAGTCGGTAGTTATTATATTGGTGCGTTGTGTGTGTAGGTATGTTCTTTATTGGTATCAATTTCCGTTAGAAACCAAAAGAACATGGCGAATTTGAATGAACTCTGAGTAAAAGTCGGTGTTCAAGTATACTTGGCTTCATAGTTTGCACTTTAACCTCCCTACAAATTAATGTATTCCAACAATAGACCGGCTTCGCAACAGCCTCGCCCTGCGCCTGCTACCGCCCCTCCTCGGCCGCAACCACCGCCACCGCCACCGCGTGCTAATTACCCTGTCCAGCAACCTAATAACACCAATTTGGACAACCAAAACCGGTATGCTCACGATATAGGTTCGAAATAATACTAAGTAGGTAGGTACATAAGTAATGAATATCGTTAAATAAACACCGAATTTCCTAAATATTATGTACGTACAAAAATATTTGAAAATTAGTTGTTTTACTCATGTACCTTACCTACCTGAGCAGTTACCCATACAATATCGTTATGTAACTACTACTGAATGCTAATTGCTGATGGCTGCTGCTCGTAAATATTGTTTATACTGTTTTTACAGGTCCGTGGACGTGTTGTAAGACCAAAACAAATGCTATGACACACATTCAACATTATTAGTTTAATACAATAATCACAATTTCACAATGTTTGAAATATAATACGAATAGGTACAGTAGACAGTAGGTACCTAGTTACATTGTTAAATTCTGTACTCACTAACATAATTATCAGCTACTGGTTATAATTAATTATTAAGTATACTTTATAATCACAGTATATAATCATATCGGCTCTGTTGGCACCAAACTAAGCGTATTGTCGTCCTTCTTACGCCCGTAAAATATGAGCAAAACGGCAATATGTTTAGTGCCGTAAAATATAATTTTGTTGTAGTTGGTGTACAACAGAATCGATATGATTATCATGTCTCTTTCTCTAATGTAGGATATATTTGTAACAAAAGGTCCGCTTCGCCCCGCCCATCCACTGCTAACGCCCCGTTTCGGTCGCAACCGCCAGCAGCGTGTACTAACACTAGCCAGCCACCTATTAGATCGTCATTGGATCACCAAAACCGGTATACGCTAACATTGAAGTGGTACTTCGAGCATTCTGTACAGTGTGTTTCAGAAGTCCGAAATATTTTGCAGACTCTACAACCGAATGGTATAAAAATTTGATCGAAATTCGATGCGATGCCCCTGGTGTTGCAGGTGTCCATGGGCGGCGTTGGTCACTTACCATCAGGTGAAACGTCTGATCATTTGCCTCCCTATCTCATAAAAAAAAAGATAATATTTTTTCACCGCCAATTTTTTAAAAAAAATTGTGGATTCCTATGCGAAATGATCACGTTCTGTTTTATTAATACAAGTAGTTGCCTCTTGTTGATGTAGTTTGCACTGTTAAAGGGTTATGGATGTGTCCTGAAGCCACAAAACCTATATCCAAAGGCTTGTAACTCAGAAACTATGATAGTAAGGTATCATCTACCTTCACTAAGTATCTACATATTAGTTATACAGTACATGTACCTACCTAAAATATTATTTCGGACTTCTGATACACACTAATACATCTTTTCTCTAACATACTTAACCTGATGCCTAAATATCAAGCTAAATATTAATACACTACAACTAGCAAAGAACTGCTTCATATTTAGGTAAAGCGTCTCCTAGTCAATATGAGCACCTATTTGTTTAATACGTGCCAATCGTGTCATTTTATATGCATATAACGAAATTTACCTTATAATATATTTTTTATCTACTGACAATGACATTACGAAGTACCTACTATTGTTCTGAAATGTGCTTGGTATTAATTTGTTTACCCATTGATTATACAGTTAACATAATATTATGTTCTGTCGATAGCCCGGCCTCGCAATTGAATCAGCCCAAGCCCGCTGCTGCTGCGGCGCCTCTCCGGCCGCCACAAGCCCCAGCGCGTGCTAATATCCAACAACAAAATGTCATGTTTGCGAGCCAAAACCGGTATGTTCATTCATACACTAATAGCACTTTACACTTATAGATAGCCTCGGTCGTAAAACTCCGTACCTACTATGGATCGAAAATGGGTCCCAGAAGAGGACATTTTTTATGTATGTTACCGCATATCTCCGGCGTCTGTCGACCGATTTCGTTTTTTTTGTTTGAAGTTTGCTAGGGAATTCTTCAAGGTTAGTCCCATTTTCAAAATATTATCAGTAATCAACTTCCTTGGGGGTGAAATGGGAGGTTGAAGGTAACATGATTTCAAAAATATTTTTTGACTGACTTGAAATTTTGTATATGTATTTTAAATACAAAATAAAGAAACACGTGTTTTAGAAATTTTGAAATGAGGCAGATGTTTTTTTCTTTGGCTGTAAATTTTTACTTTTTTCGGGCTGTTATAATATGTATTTGCAAATTTGCAACGATTATTGACACTAAAAATCGTGAAAAAAAAATGATTTGTGTGAAAGGTTAGTGCGAGACGGACACGAAAGAAATAAACGGCAGTTGATTGTTTCTACATACATTCTCGCCCGATGCGGATAATGTCATGAGGGCAGCTCAATTGTATTGTTTTTTTTAATAGGCCGGCTTTGCAACTCAATCAGCCTCGGCCTGCCGCTGCTGCGGTCCCTCCTCGCCCGCAGCCCTCGCCAGCGCGTGCTAATAGCGCTGGGCCACAACCTAATGTCACATTAGGCAACCAAAACCGGTAGGCATACTTAACAGTCAAACGTGAATCTACTGGGGGAGGCTTTTATACAATTTTGCTTTATTTTTGGCTACTGTATCGTCATTATATCTGTATTGTCTTTTAATTGTAGTTTTGAAAGAAATCCTGCTCCATACAGCTACCGGCAGGAAGAGTTGCAGAATGCGACGGAGGCTTCTGGGAACAACAACTTGTATCCCAATTTGAACAATAATGCAACATCATCCGCGTGTTCGCCGAGCACGTCCAGCAACAGCTTTAGATTCAGCAGCAACACCCCCAACCAAGTAAAGCCTGTAGCTACGGACTTCGTCTTCGTCAATAAAAATGGATCTGTAAGGTAAATTAATATACTTATATCCAACTCCATTTCTATCTTCTTACTAGCAGCCGACTGATCAAACAATCGCTCTTATCATCAGTAAAGTTACATTAATTTTTTTAAATTAAAATATTGCTGATTATCTTACAGTTACTCAGTGATAATGTAGCTTTCTAACGACAAGATACTTTTTGAAATCGGTCCAGTAGTTTCTAAGTTCGTTATATACAAAAATACAAATCTGCCCTCTTTATAATATTATAGTATAGATAGCTTAATGAAAAATATAGTTATGATATTATGTATTAATAAAAACTGTTTGTTCTAATCTCTTTTGTTTGTAAAATAGAATTGAAATATGTTTATTTGTTATCAGACCTACACCCTCGGCACCCCGAGAAAGATCTGTATCCAGGTAATGTGATTAATATTATTTGTTATGCTTCTCATTGTACCATACTATTCGGTACGAGGAATGTATCGGCCTTAATTAGAATCCTTCGTAATTAAGGATAACGTACATAATGCGGCCGTATATTTCAGATCTCGCGATAGAAATAGCGAAAACGAGGATCTTAAGTGTCCTACTTGCAAGAACATTTTCACCTTGTACATCTTCAACTGTGGCAGCGGACACAGTTCATGTAAGGAATGCAAGCAGCGCGGCGGCCCGTGCGGGGTCTGCGGCCAGAACATTACTGACGTCAGGAATCACGCTTTGGAGCAGTACATCAGCGAGGTAAGAGGCCGGAATTATTTTAGGTCTTTGTGGCGACCCCTATATCTCGACACGAAAACAGAACTATTACCATACGCTAATAGATGGCACGTTAAGCAATATACCGCGTACAAAAAAATTAATTGTCATACTAAATCCTACGGCAATCCTGAATCGCGATAGAAGAATTCACGATATACTAATCTCCGACATTAACTGTTGTTGTAAGAAATGGAATTGGTATACGGAAAATCAATTAAATGAAAGTTTTTTTTTTTCAGAGGAAGGTGCCGTGCTTGAACAAAGGTGATGGCTGCACCTTAGTAATAAAATTGGCCGACATGGAGACTCATGTCAAAGAGTGTCCGTTCAAGGAGATGCTGTGTCCGTTGAACGCAGTATTGGGACACTGTATGTGGAGAGGTAAACACAAATAATAATTTTCGTATTCAGTATCTTGAATGACATCAGCTAGCCAGGTGATGTGATTGATCCTACCTACGCCTAAAACATACTTAATTAATTGCTTTAAAATTACTACAAATTTATAGATACGTTTTTAAATGCGTGAAAAAGGCATCGTTTACCTAATCAGTGGCTAGAATTTGATCAGTGTAGACACTGATTTTAATTTTGAATGGATTTCTGATTTGATTTTTTTTGAACTTCTCGTTTAGGTAACTATATTAAGTTAATACTGTTTTAGGTAAAATAAAACAAATCGCCAACCACTTTGACACAATGCACTCTGGCCAGCGGCAAGCCGAAGAGGGTCAAGAATTGTTGCTGCCGAACATATGCACCGAAAACAAATTCGTTCACTTAATCGTGAAAGGAGCTGTTCACTTTTTGTTCCACGTGGGCGTGTCACAAAAGGATCGCATGATTTATATGACTGCCCAACTTATCGGCACGAAGTTCAGCGCTCAGAAATGGACATACGAAATTCAGATTTACAACAAACGAGAGCCGCGTAGGAAGTACCAGTACACAGATGTTTGCGGCTCGTCTAATGAATCCGTTAATGACATATACAAAGATGCCAGATGCGCGACATTACCTTTGTCGTACGCAATGAATTTTGTCAACGAAGGTGCGATCTGTTATAAATTCTCCTTAGAGAAAACATTCAAAGGAAGGAGCAATTTACATAACAAAAACAATCGCGGACGCGGTGGGAGGCACTACAGTTAAATTATAACTGCAAGGCTAATTATTACGATGTTACCTACATCCACTTACTATTAGTTACGTTTTATTATAACAAGCATCTCTACTAATAGCTCAGGTCGTCAATGATTCAATTTATCTCTATTATCATTATATTTTTAAAAGTATGCAGTGATTGATTACGTTCCTATATTAATTTGATTTTGATGCATCTTGATTTATATAACGATTTAGTGTAATTGGAGTAGGTTTAGAATTTTTATTTTTGTTAAGCTCAATTAAGACCAAACTAAATCCTTGCACCAGTCACACCAGAATTATCTGTAGTTGGTCCCTGTGCGTTCGTGGCTATTTTGTAACTTAAACTCATTGTTAGCCTGTTTGGGGTCGGTATCGCCACTCCGTTCTATGAATTCTATTTCCTACTTTCTAACTGCCATTTCCTACTTTTCAACTGTTAGATGACGCAATGAGCGCATGCTCTATACATAAATGTTTATAAGGTTGTGTAAAATATTTGCACTATAATTTAGGAGTGTTGATGTAAAAGGTCAAGGAACGTTTAGTGTAAATTGAGCTTAGATTTGACAAAGATCTTATGGTCTGAGATTTTAAATGTTTTGCTATTTGATTCATTAATCAAAACACCCTAAGTATTTGGCGATTGTATGCAAAAACTGCTTTGGAGGGGTGATCCATTGTACTTTATTAGAATGGAGCCGATATTATTATGTGAGGCCAACTGGGTAATTTCCAGACTCACTACACCTCTCCGAGACTAGTTTTCGGTCTGCCAAGTGGGTTCCATCCACACGCTCGTATTGTCGTAACTCTCATCGTAGACTGTCGGAACTGTTGAGATTTAGATAATATGAAGTTATGTGCGTGTACAGCATAGGTACTTTATGATTTAGTGCATGCAATATTAACCAGTTAGGGTGTACCGCTGGTAATGGCACCATGTTTCATGACATGTGCCGATAGTGAGACATAATATTGTTGTCGCTTTTTTCAATATAAACGTAGGTCCCCAGATTCGGAACCGTCATCGCTACAACTTATTGGACGAATCTGGGTGTTATTGAAACTACCTACTAAGATAGATTTAATTAATATTTTATTTGGAATAAGTCCGATATTATCTTTAGTGTTCGTGGACTTGTAGAATTATACCATAATTTGTATGATCTCTTTCAATCTAATAAAACATATATTCAGAAAATTGTTTTGATGAGAAAATACTATTTTTCTATGTACCATATTCTTTCACGTAACTATAAGTCATTGGTCAATACATTGCATCCCATGTTTTTTTCGTTTGACTAGATACGAAGAAAAAAGCACATGTCACTTTATTAGGGGTCTTCTCAAGATTATATCTATACAAATAAATAAAATTGGAGTGTGTGTTTGTAATATCAAAATAACACCTTTTTACGAATTGCTTAAGAAAGTATAAACGATACCTATAACGAAAATGCAATGTTTAAAATTTTTGTCTGTCTGTTTGTTCCGGGTAAACTTCCGAACGGCTGAACAGATTTCGACGGGACTTTCACTGGCAGATGGCTAACGTTCCAAGGCGTAACTTAGGCTACTTTATTTTTGGAAAAAGCATTAGGGTTCCGCGGAATTAACACAAAACCAATTTTTCCGGACGATCTTCCAAACGGCGGAACAGATTTCGACGGGACTTTCACTGGCAGATAGCTAATATTCCAAGGCGTAGTTTAGGCTTCTTTATTTTTTGAAAAACAATTAGGGTTCCGCGGAATGAACATAAAACATTTTTTTCTGGGTGATCTTCCAAACGGCTGAACCGACATCGACAGGACTTTCACTGACAGAAAGCTGATGTTACACGGAGTAACTTAGAGTACTTTTTTTTTTAAACATGAGGGTTCCGCAGAAAGAACATAAATCCCATTTATTCCGAATGATCTCCCAAACGGCTGAACCTATTTTGACGGGACTTTCACCGACACATAGCTTATATCACAAGGTGTAACTTGTACTATAATTTTTAAAAAAGCATTACGGTTCCGCGGGAAGAACTAAACTACCATTTATTCTGAGTGATCTTCCAAACAGCTGTATCTATTTTGACGAGACTTTCATTTGAAGATAGCTGAAGTTACAAGTAGCAACTGAGAGTATTTTCATTTTAGAAAAAGCATTAGGGTTCTGCGGAATGATCATAACTCTCATTTATTCCGAGTGTTCTACAAAACGACTGTACCTGTTTTGATGAGACTTTCACTGGCAGATAGCTGATGTCACAAGGTGTAACTTGGCATACTATCATTTTTTTAAAGCATTACTGTTCCGCGGGAAGAACAGAACTACCATTTATTCTTAGTGATCTTCCAAACAGCTTTACCTATTTTGATGAGACTCTCACTGGCAGATAGCTAATGTTACAAGGAGTTTCTTAGGGTACTTTCATTTTTTAAAACCATTACGGTTCCGCGGGAAGAACATAAATCCTATTATTTCCGACTGTTCTCCAAAACGGCTGTACATATTTTGACGAGACTTTCACTGGCAGATAGCTAATGTTACAAGGTGTAACTTCGCGTACTATCAATAAAAAAAAAGTTCCGCGGGAAGAACATAAATACCATTTAGTGGTCTTCTAAACAGGTGTAGCTATTTTGACAAGACTCTCAATGGAAGATAGCTGATGTTACAAGGTGTAACTTGGCGTAGGTACTATCATTTTTTTAAAAGCATTACGGTTCCGCGGGAAGAACATAACTACAATTAATTCTGAGTGATCTTCCAAACAGCTGTACTTATTTTGACGAGACTTTCACTGGCAGATAGCTGATGTTAAAAAAGTAACTAAGGCTAGTTAGAAAAAATAATTGGGGTCGTTTAATTCCGCGCGTACGAAGTCGCGGGTACAGCTAGTGGATAAATAAAACAAGAAATACAACTACTTCCAATTGTTTTTAATATATTGTGCTATTTGATACAAGCCTTCTTTCCCAGCACTACCATCCAAGAAATCCATTTCAAGAAGAACATCATTGTCTTTTTTTAACAATTTTAAAAATGCATGGACCACTATTTCTTGTTTAGAATTATTTGTAGGACTTTTACTACTCTGAATTGTTTGCAATTCTCTGTCTTTAGTAGGACTTAGATCTTCATTACTTTCTTGGTCTATTTGACATTCAGTAGAAACTTCGGATGTATTCATTGTTTCACTGCATTGAATTGGACTTGCACCTTCTGTGTTCACTTTACTTTTCTTTGCCTCAGTCTCCATTCTTTTCATAAGTCTCCTCTTGCGTCTCTGGTTAGACCAAGTGTTGGAATTTGCAATTATATTCAATGATATATTGTTGCCTCTCCTTTCTACAACTTTGTAGTTAATGCTCAAATTGTTTAAGACTCCTGTTACCTTGTTGAATGCAGCTTCGACATTGTATTTGATATTCGGTAATTCAGGTAACAAATAAACTGTGGGTGTAATTTTCTTTCTTTGTTTATCTCTTGGTGGAACTGTAATAAATAAGAAAATATTTACCATACAAACGGAAGGACCGATTTCAATGAAATGTAGCGCCGATAACAGCTATCAAATAAATAATTCATCGACATCATTGATTTGATATTGTTATGGGAGTACATTGACGTGTGCCGATCGCGGACAATGTCGTTAAAAACAAGCAATACAAACCTAATTTATAAATATCATAGTTTTCATAAGTCCACGCCAGGCCCCACCTAGTGACGCGGCCTTGACAAAACTCTGTGTGGGTATGTTTGATTTCGTCAGCTTTCAAATCTTGTAACAAAACATTTAAATTGTACTTATGACCGATCATTGTAGTATAAATTCTGAAAAAGTAAATAACAAATGTATATAGCCACAAACAATGATCACATCAGTATTACAACCCTTATTCTGTTGTTACACAAAATTAACAAGGCTAAAAAAAATTTTGCCTTTTAGTGAATTAGGCAGTGGTAGCCGAGTGGTCGAACGCACGCTTTGCAATCAAAGTGCGCAGATTCAAACCCCGGCTCGCACCTCTGGGTTCCATGTGCGAATCTCATTTTCATCAGAGATTATCACTTGCTAAGAAACGGTGAAGGAAAACATCGTGAGGAAACCTGCACGTCTGAGGGAGCTTGACTAGTTCTCGATAGATGTGTGAAGTCTGCCAACCCGCACCGGGCCAGCGTGGTGGACTATGGCCTGAATCCCCCCTCGCATTTAGGGGAGGCCCGTGCCCAGCAGTGGAACGTTAAAAAGGGCTGTAGTAGTAGTAGTAGTAGATTTTAATACTTTGGACTAAATATGGTAGTAACTTTAGCTTAAGATATCATTTTTTGGTAACAGAATCAGGACCAGCCATAGAATACATGGGACCAGCATTGGTACCAGTCATAAAATTCACTCACATCACATTATTTTTATATAGTTTGCTCTCTTTAATTAGTTTTCTACAGAATTCTAACTCTCCACCTTCGGTGATAAGCTCTTGAGGGGATCCCGTGAACCCATTCTTAGGAGGTAGTCTGAAACAAAGGGTAAGCACTAAGAATTCGAATTTAAAATATTAAAAAAATAACAGATTCTTCTCTAATGCATACCTGGCAGGGCTTCGGGACTCGCATAGTTCTTGTATGTTACTGTAGAAGGGGGGATTACACATGCAGAAATGAAAATGTGTTTTACTTTCATCACTAAATAAGTAGTTAATTATTGTGTTCGTCGTGTTCTTTTTCACTGAAATAAACAAAAAAAGGATTAAAACCTTGCGCCCATAGATGAATGTTTTTGTCAATACCAAAATGAACTCTATTTAACCCAAAAGAGTCACATCAAAAAGATATATCATAAGTATTGCGAGCTCATTTTAATGCATTGTCTCATAGCTTTTTCTTTAGAATTTCAATCTTTATGAATATTAGTACATTTTCATAAAAAGTTATGTTAATTTGCTCGCCCGAATGGGTGCAGGGTGTTTTATACATACTTTAATTAGGACAAGTAATTTTCAAAGAACTTTAAGTACTCCAAGTAATTAACACTAAACAATATGTTGGAACTTAGCCCTTAAATAACGAGATAAAAAAATAGAACAGACAGAAAATGTATTTAAAATAAAGATTCTGACGGGACCTCAGCATGATAAGTGGGAACCTTTTTAAGTGTTCACAACAAAATACTTGGTACATTACAGGAAAATTCTTACATTGTATCAAATGTTGCAAGTTATTCTTCCGTATGTTCTCCTCTGCTTTCACAATACTTTCTGCATCTGTTTCAGTCCCAACCATCCTCCATTTATTTTGAACAGCTGCTAATAACGGATAAATAGCACAAGCACCAGTACCTGCAAAATATATTTTTATTTTGTTGCATTACACTTAGAAACTTGCGTGTTGTAAAAAGTTTAAAAAAAAGTAAAAAGTTAAGTAAACAAAGAAGTATTTTAGTTGCATTTGATTTATTGATGAACTATATATATTTTGACCTAAAATTTATTTTCATTTCCATAACTATTTCATTTAACCAAACCTTTATACTCAACAAAATGAAAAATTAATTAAATTTGACTAAGCTATTTTTTTGTTATAGCAAAACTTTGTGCTTTGAGTGCCTTGATTGTATTATCCATAGAAATAAAATCGATGTAGCTTACCTATATCTAAACCTTGAACATCAGTATTTCTATTTATTGAAGTAAGTAGATCTTCTAGCCATAACACATAATTCAGCCTTAATGGAAGTGTGGGCACCAAACGATTATCTGGGATATCAATATCTAGGTTGAAGTCATTTTTCAGCAATGTTTTAGTTAAAATCCGCAGGGAATTGGGGTCCTTAAAATCTATAGTAACTTTTCCTGTAGCATCCTGCAACAAATTATTGATCAATAACAATGATTTATTAAGTTCTCGCGAAATTCTCTAATTCTGATACTGATTTATATAGACCTAATATTGTGTCATAATAAAAGTTTTTTATTGAGAACTGAGCTTAATAAATTGAACTTAAATTATGACACAATTATCAATATAATAATATCCTGTTTGTAGGAATAGTTAATCCAGGAGATTTGAGTCGAATGCCGGTTTTAAAATTTTACCACACGGTATTCAGGGTAGGATCATTGATGCACTAGTGGAGTGCAAAACGTATTACACAACTTGCTAAAATGGTCCTAATTTTGCTTAAATGGGAACAGTGAAAGAGCTTCATGTCTCTATATCAGAACCGTATCTGTAGGGCGCTTAGTAAATTAGGGTGGCCAGGACTTCCTGGTCGTGCTAGGACCTGAGCTCAATAACACTTATCACACCTCCCCAATTCCAAGGTAAGGGCTCCTGAATTTAATGTAGTGGGTAACTAACGGTATCTAAATGTAACTATATTTAAACATATCTCTACAAATACAACTGTAAAGGTGTTCACTTACTAATTTTGTAACAGCAGAGAATTCGGTGTGCAACTTGGCAAGGTTTGCAAAATCTGGAGGATTCTTGTAGATATTACGAGGATGCATATATTTATTGAGAGCCATCACAGATTAGTTAATACCACAGATCACTACTATACTGTTAATACCAAGAAAATAAATGCTCTATAATACAGCGAACGGTTCTAAAGGCAAGAAGCAAAACACGCAAGCGCAAGTATTCTTCTGTCATTCTGTTTTGTCTAGTGATGCACTCGAGCCGTTTTTTACTCGAATGAATTTGTAAAACTCGTTACTTGACGTGAAAATATATTTGACTCGAGTTGGTTTGCACTCGAGTTACCTAGTCAACTCGGTGCGCCGAGTAGATTCGGTAAGTGCTTACGCTAGATATCGCAACTTTATTAGTCGTAAGAATTCATTTAATTTTTCTTTGTTGAATATTACATAAATGGAGTAAATTATGTTTTATATTTTATTTCATATTACCAAATATAAACTAACTGAAACTCAGCTCGAGTCATAAATTCTTACTCGAGTTGTAAGGAGTGTAAGTAGTTTACTCGAGTGACTCGAAAACCCGAGTACCACTCGAGTGACGCAGTAAATTTACTCGAGTGGCTCGAGTCACAAAATCCTACTCGAGTCGCATCACTAGTTTCGTCCTCTATGGTTTTGTCGATTTCTGACTCGATTCCGTCTCGAAAATAATATAATACAGATCATAACGCTGAACGTCTCTCTCTTCGCACGTTATGTCAAAAACAGTAAAACGAACGAAAGCTGAACGGCCTCAGCTGTGAAAGCTGTTACATAGAAAGAGTAATGCGCTTATTACACTTCACTGAATTTGGTCTTCTTAATTCAGGCGTTACTGAATTAAGTCAAGTGTAATCGCATTCAGAAGCTTGCTGAATGCGATTACACTGAATAAAGACGACTAAATTCAGTGAAGTGTAATAAGTGCTTTGGACGAGAGCCTAGAGTGGATATTAATGCTCTCGAAGCGTACACTGCTTTCTATCAAAATTAAAGCATGTTGATGGAACCAAATAATATTATCTTTATATATAGTACCTCCTTCCTCTATTTCATTTATATAATATTGTATATACAGGAGGGGTGAAATTTTGCGAACTCCATCTATTTAAAGCTTCGTTTATCTGAGAGCTTGTCACCAACCGATCAGTGTTGCGAACTTTATTTTAACAAATCCACAAATTGTGGTATTACCCACCAGAAAACCACTAAATTTGGCGATCCCTCAAAACCACTAACATATTATCTTGCCAAACAGATAATACCTAAACACACCTAAATTGAAAATAAAACAACAAAATTTCACCCCTTACTTACCCACTTAGTAAAAGTAAATTATAATCTTTAGAATACTAAAGATTATAATTTTACAACTAAAAAAAGAAACTTTTTAAAGACAATTATCTTCTGAAGAATTGGATTAATCTAGAATTTTTGTTTTTGCTGAATAAATTTCTTTGGTTTACATTTTTTCTACTACGCTATTAGGTAGTATGTAGTTATTGCAGCATTTTCCTTCACGTTTTAAACCAGCACGGACAGTGATAATTGAAGATAGCAAATCTAACTTCATTCAGTTTCTGTATTTTGTCTTGACAACGTTCATCATGCTAAATAATTGCTCTACGTCAGCGTTAGTGCGGTAAAACTATTAAAGATATAGCAAATGTGGGTAAATCTTGAAATCTGTTTTCTCCAGCCATGTCTTTGAAATTCAGAAGCTCGTACCAAAATTCGTACACATTACAGTTATTTCCTTACATATAAATATGTAAATCGTGCTAGTGGTTGAATTTCGTAACTTACCACTGATTGAACCAACGAAAGCCACTAAAAAATCCACTAGCCCAGGGATGTCAAAGATACGACCCGTGGGCCGTATCCATTCCCGTGTCACAGAAAGAAGAATCATGACTTTACTCGATTCTTCTACGGAAGTTTTAAAATGCGCACAATACATTTCTATGTAATTTCAAGGGCAGCACGTGCCTTACAATCGAGAGAGGTAGACAGTAATGCCACCTCTTAGCAACATATAATAATAATTCAGTACATTTTTTTGTGTGCAAAATTGAGATTGACACCCCTGCACTAGCCACTAAAACCAAAATTTGACCGCTAAAAGGTAAGTCTAAACCACCAGATCTAGTGGAAATTCCACTGAGTTGGCAACAATGCAACCAATTCATAGACAAGGAGTATTATGTTCATTACTTTAGTTAGTTCATTCATTACTTACTATTCTTGTCTTGGTCACCTCTCTTGTCTTTCTCATCTCATTCATTTATCATTAGAGTCAGTCATTCCTTAATTTTTATTTTCTCTTTGCTTTGCTTCTTCTTCATAGAAGACGTGTTTGCTTGGTATTATTTGGAAACGAATATAACGTGTTTGGAAACGAAGTATTTTGTTGGCGTGGTAAATAATTTTATAAGAAAATGGTTGATCAAATCGAAATGGCTCTAGACGACATCATAAAAGCAAACAAGAGCACAAGAGGAGGTGGAGTTGGCCGAAAATTCAATCGACCTGGTGGTGGACGTGGAGCTGGCGGAGGATTTCGCAATGGGCGTTCGAGTGGTGTTTTACGAGGCAGAAATCGCGGCGGTATAACTAAATCCGCCAGTTACACAAGGGTAAATCCATTGATTCTAACAATTGCAAATGGCGGCCAAAGCGGTCAAACGTGGTGAAATTAATGACGCATCCTACTTGGGTCACGAATTCGTATGTTCGAGTCTACAGAAGCTCATACAAAATATCGAAATGAGAATGTAGCCCTCTATCTGTTCGGAAATTAGTTGCAAGAGTTAATTCCCGTCAATATAATAATTTTTTTTTGTTTTTGTTGTGGTCTAAAATTGGCTTCGACAATAAACGTAATAAATCCACTATCTATTTACGTGTTTATCACGATTTTCCTGCCTGTACCACTTAACGTACGTACCGTGGGATTTGCTACTGAAAAGTAACATACGGCTCCAGTATGGCGTCGTGCAATATTGAAACGCAACAAGTTAACTGACTCCTCGAACGTCATCTCTCCGGAGATCGGCGGCGACTAGCCAGGCGGGCCGGTTGTTCAATTAAGGAGTTGCAGATGAACCAGGAATGTGTCACCATGTTGTCTTCACCAAAGAGCCTAATTAGCTCTGAGCTGCAGGCAGCGGAGACGAGGAAATATCATGCATGATATGGTGGTTTTCTTCCGTGACTCAGCTCCGCGTGAAACAGCTCCAGTTGTTAAGAGTTGCTTGTGTGTGTATCAGTGCAAAAATGAGGACAGCTCCTTTGTTTAAAATACCATATGGGACGTTTAAATTTGCTTAAAGTGTCATGTAATGAGAAATTGTTATTTTCCATTTGATATTACTGAAATTATTATTGTAACTAAAGTATTGTATGTTGCAAAAAACACATGTATAAATAATTTGTGTGCTGCATGGTTACGATTGGAGTAATCATAATCAGAGAGGCAGAGAGTGGCCACTCGGCATACTCTTTGAAGGACCACATATTTCAGGGTGATGTTAACAGCGCATGGAAACATGACATGTTCAATGATTTTGGTGGACAAAAGATTCAGAGAAGCGGTGGTGCCATCACAACTGGGCCGACAAAATTGTTAGTGTCAAATCTGGACTTTGGAGTCTCTGATTCCGACATACAGGAACTATTTTCTGAATTTGGAAGTTTGAAGAGTGCCGCTGTACATTATGACCGATCCGGACGATCTTTAGGTAAGCAAATTGTATACTATATCGCTCAGTCAGTTCAATGGACCAGTACAGTAATGCAATTTGTTAAGAAGCTGCTGCAATAATATTTTATCTGTTGTTGTTGTTTAGGGACTGCTGATGTGGTGTTTGAGAGGAGAGCAGATGCATTGAAGGCGATGAAACAGTACAATGGTGTACCACTAGATGGCAGAGCAATGAATATACAACTTGCAACATCTGAGATCAATACCTTTAGAAATGAAGATAGAGGTGGCCGTATTGGTGGTGGCGGTGCTGGTGGCGGCGCCGGTGGTGGTGGAGCTCCAAGAGCCCCAAGGAGGAATTCAACTAGAGGTGATTGATTTGCTTAAACAATATCTCTTTAAATGGATTTAGAATGGATTTAGTCTGTTTCATTACAAATGAAAAATTAACAATTTCTAACATATAGCATTTTGTAAATAAATTATCTACTGGTTAGTTTGTGTACTTCTAAAGCATGTGTTATGTTTATTTAAGTGTGTATATTAACAGTTAAATGGTGAATTGACTCTAGCGCCATTTTGGTAACTTTGAGTGGAACCCAGCTCAAGACGGAAAATAATTCGCTAATTCTAACGATATAAACTCAATATCGCCCACACGGCATGTCGATATTGTTATGATGCAATTAATAATAAGTATTGTTGTACAGGTGGGGGGCCTGTTAGGAGTCAAGCTGGTGGCGCACCTCGCGGTGCCAGTCGCCGCGGCCGAGGCGGTGCCGGCCGCGGCAAGCGCCCTGTCCCAACTGCTGAACAACTAGATGCTGAACTAGACGCCTATGTGAAAGAAATAAAGTGAACGTTGATAGCAACATAGTGCAACAGACACTGTTTTATATAAGAACAAGTGTAGATTAAATTTACATGTTATGATGGACAACATGAATTAATTTTCAAATAAGGTTCCAAGTAATATTGGTTGGTAGAATAATTTGATCTTATCAAAGAAACATTGTGGTTTTGACTTATGGTTACGTATGATTTAAATAAAGATAAGAATTTGATAGACAAAGATTAATTTATTTGTGAATAATGTGTTCCCTTGAAGAAATAAATTAGCTCCTATATATGAAAATAAGTGCAATTCATCTACATGCTACTTGTTTAAATGGCTTATAAATTATAGGATAGGATTTGGAAAAAGCACTTCATCCAAAACTCAAGGCTATATATAGTATACTTGCGGATACTAGTAAATCAATCAACCCACTTTATTATATTGTATTACAAGTTATTTATTGAATACAATAAAATTTGCATAGGTATATGTGATCGTCATTATACTAATACATAGAAGTAATTTACTACTTTACTGTGGTAATCGTTTTAATTAGACTTGCTATGGCATTTCTTTCTAACTTACAAATGACATAGTTCTGTGCTAAGATTATGGAGTGTAGAATGAAGTACTTTTTTTTTAAGACATAATTCATGTCTTAAAAAAAATCTGCATTTCATTCATGTCACATGAATGAAATGCTGATTTTTTATTGAATAAGATGATGAATGGCTGCATCTGCGATAGGCGAGTATTCTGCCAATGTCAAGTAATAAATACAAATTTTAAATAAAAATAAGTTACGAAGATGAAAAAGATGGCGGATGAAAATTTTATGACAAATACTTTTTGGTATGGACTATGACATATTAACAAAGTCAACAAAGCTTTGCCGATTCTCGGGGAATTTCTCAATTTAGATTGTTTTTGTATATCATCCGAGTTAAATAGTACGTTTTGTATCGTAAAGGGCACGTACGTACATGGAGTGAAGATAGTCTAAACCAGTGGGTAACTTTACTGTACGTATTACCGGGTTCCCGCCCTAAAATGAACCTAGGTAAGTTATGTTTATCTTCATTTCTTCTATATGTTAACGTTACCAATTGCCCATAAGTAGACTATTTGTAAATTGATTATAATATAGCTAGTTAGGTACAACTGTAAACTAAAGGTGTCTGCCTTCTCCACATAACCTTAAAGTCATTTGAATGTGATAGGTAGGCTATTTACCTTTATGTCTTGCCGCATTTCTATACGAAAAGTATAGTGCGTTTTCCATATTATGAATTTTATAAACATTGGCTGGACATGCTTATAAGAAAACTTTCTATCTTTATTTTATCCTTCATTACAATAGTGGGCTATACATTATTGCCTACAGGAAAGTACGATTGTTATGTTAAATGCTGAAAAATACGATGGTTGACACCATATTATCCCCATAAGTTTCTATATTGGAACCTCTTGGAAAAGAGTACCCATGGAGTTCCTTGCTCATTCTTCTCTATAGGAAATGCATTCTGAATGGCTGGTAGATCTTGATTATTATTTTTTGATTATTGACGATTCATAAGTACCTGTATTGGATTATCTGAATAAAAAACCTGATTCTGATTCTACAAAGTGTTTCAGAAGTCCGAAATCCGCATCAGTATCGGGTATACAACTGAATGGTATAAAAAAAAAATCAAAATTCGACCATGTTTTTTCAACTTTTTTTTCGTCTTCAATATCTATAACTCGTAATATCTCGAGTCCTATGTAAAATTTGCATGTTCTGTTTTGTGAATATTGGTAGTCGCTCCTCATAAGTGTAGTTTACACTGCTCAATAGGGTTATGGATGTACCCAAAGGCCAGAACACGATAGCTGTGACAAATATTCAAAGGTCTTTAACTCAGAAATTATGATGGTTAGGTATAAACTGTCTTCACTAAGCATCCACATATGAGCTACCGTCTAAGTACCCAAAGTATTATTTCGGACTTCTGATACACCGATGATGACTGATGATGTATATGCATTTAATTTCTAAGAAAGTTATATTTTTATGGATTGTATATTAGTTAATCCAGAAAAGAAAAATACTAGTAGTATATTTATTACATGACCTTGAATAATATATGCCTTAGATCCATCTGACGATGACTCTAGCAGTGATGAGAGCATGGTACCAGCTAAACGGGCCCGTGCTGATACACATCGAGCCTCTTCTACCACCTCCCATGGATCTGGTAAGCACAGTCATAGTTTAGTTCAATGGGACTCCATCCTGTAATTGTCCTATATGCATTGGTGAAATCACATTGAGACTTACTCAAAGAGTGCATTAAAAAAAACTTTCTCCTTTAATTAATTTTGAATTTAAAATTTAATTTTTGACAAACAATAATAATTCATGGAATCAGGTGTAATATTGCAGAAAATCCATTGTAAATAACAATTGTGGAGAAAGTCCCACCACTCACCCTCGAAATTACCAATTTCCCAAGTTATAAACCAGATTATATGATCCATGATAGAGGAAATCAACAAGACCAAACTCCCTGTCAGTTCAGTCGAGTATGTCATAAGTCATTGACCCTAACAATGAGCAATCCTCCACAGAACAATCAAATCTAAAAAATAATTCGACATGTCATGTTTCGCCTCTCAACAAGGCATCCTCAGGATGGCTGGCGACGGGCTCAGTCCCAGCCCAAGTTTGGTCTTGTTGATTTCCTCTATTATTGAACAAGTTATTTTGGTTTAAAATTTGGAAAACTGGCGATTCTGAGGGTGTGTGGTGGATCCCTTTCTCCACAATTGTTATAAACAATAATAATGTTTTTAAAATATATTTTACAGCTTTACAAGAATCTGATAAGGAGACCCAAGAAGACCACAATCCAGATGGCAATTTAAGATTAAGTAGGAGCAGTTTAAGTGAAAACTGTTCATCGCCAAATGATCAGAACGATGATTGTCGTTCTGTGTTTGATGATACAGAAGATGGAGAACCATCAATGCGTCCTAGTTTCCAGGACTCTGATGATATGTTTTATAATAAAAATCCTCCTCAACCAATTGACTTTATGGACACATATAGTGCTGAATACTCTGAAAAGTCAAAACGGATAATGATGAACATGGGTCACAAACCAGGCAAAGGTTTAGGCAAGTTTGAACATGGTCGAACACAACCTGTCGAGGCATCAACTCAGAAAGGCAGGAGAGGATTGGGTGCAAAGCCATCTGTAGTTGGTGAATTGCCCCAAGACATCATGCAACCACATGATGAAACAAAACCAGATGCAAAGGAAGAAGTTGTAAGTTTTAATAAATATTTTTTACTTGGCCACTAGAACACTCTCATTCATTGTTTTATAATGAACAAGCCATCAGGTATCAGTGTCCATAGATAAGTATATTTTTTTGTTGTACTATATGCAATTGTTCCTTTATTAGAATTAATCAAATTTTTATTTTTATAACTTCCAAGGTGGTAACCCTGCATGTATGTATAAAACTGGATCCTGACTTTTGGCAGGCAGGCCAAGTTTCATAAGGCACAAATGTAATGAGCATGTTAAAATCTAAATATTGTTGTCAATTTTATGTACATATTAAAGAATAACAGCAGCCCAGAGAAACTTTACAGGGGAACAAGAAGATAATATAACTCATTAACTTGTCCAGTTCTGGCTTAACCCTGCTGCTGATGACCCATTATCTCATGATGTCCTTGAGAAGTGGCTACGAGAAGGGCCAAAGAAACTAACAATTGATGATGAAATAGAGTTTGTCGATCCAGATACTCTAAAAAGTGTATTGAAGTCGAAAGTAAGTACATTTTGTGTGGATTTTACAATGGTATAATTAAAAAACCGCCCAAATGCGAGTCGGACTCGCACACGTAGGGTTCCGTACCATTAACTATAAAAACGGCAAAAAAATCATGTCTGTTGTATGGTAGCCCTCTGAAATATTTATTTTATTCTGTTTTTTAGTATTTGTTGTTATAGCGGCAACAGAAATACATCATCTGTGAAAATACAGTACAATAAAGCCTGGTGACAGACGGACGGACGCTGGTCTTAGTTATAGGGTCCCGTTTTACCCTTTGGTTACGGAACCCTAAAAATATGCCACATAGCTTCCCATAGTTATCTGTTATACATATATAACTATCTTTACAGGAATTGTTTGACACCTTAGATGACGAAGACTTAAGGCAAGCGCGCTTTCGTAGTAACCCTTACGAGACTATTGGTTCAGTGATATTTTTGAATAGAGCGGCCGTTAAAATGGCCAATATGGATGCAGTTTTTGACTATATGTTTACTCATCCGAAAAAACAAAATGGTGATGATGCAGTAGACAAGAAAGATATGCTGTATTTTGCGGACGTGTGTGCTGGCCCTGGTGGCTTTTCAGAATACGTTTTGTATCGTAAAGGTTGGAAGGCCAAAGGTAAGTTAGTTTTATAACCTGATTTTTGTTCTTTATTCAAATTTTGATTTAACTGGTATAACATTGTTTTTAGGTTTTGGGTTCACATTAAAGGGATCAAACGATTTTAAACTCTCGGACTTTTATGCTGGAAGTCCTGAAACATTCAACCCTTACTATGGTGTGAAAGACGACGGGAATATATTTGATCCTGCTAACCTCTCATCACTGAAAGAGCATGTGTTAAAGCAAACAGATGACAAAGGCGTACATTTTCTCATGGCTGATGGTGTAAGGTTTTCTTTAATATACTCACAGTTTTATACAAAATACATCGGCATTATGCGTTTGCATTGCAGGTCACCCCTGCCCACTGCTCAACCCTAAGGTGAATACAGGCGTGAAGATGTACTTATTTTTTAAGACTCCTTAATCTTAAGAAAATATACTTCACCTATATAAAATATCTTCACCAGAAATTACAGCACGCATGTCAAGACAAGACCTTAGTCACGGATTTGCTCGCTCGCTCTCTGTCTAATTTCATACGAGAGAAAGAGACAACATCAAGATATTCCGTGACATACGTCTAGTCTTGGCGCACGTACTACAACTACAGCAAGAGCCAAGAGTAACTCTCTTGTTGGTGACGATATTTTATGTATCTTATACTGTTCAAATAAGTATCTAGATTAAACTACTGTTTTCATGTTAACAGGGCTTCTCCGTCGAAGGTCAAGAGAATATTCAAGAAATACTTTCAAAGCAGCTGTACCTGTGCCAGTGCCTGGCGGCGCTGATGCTCGTCCGCACAGGGGGGCACTTCGTCGTCAAGCTGTTCGATGTGTTCACATTATTCAGTGTTGGCTTGATCTACCTTATGTACAGATGTTTTGATAAAGGCAAGTTCTTGGATTGTCCAGGGTGAAGTGTGAACCCAGTTGTCATTAGAAATTATTCTAATTCCTAGATTTCGTATTTCAGTGTGCATTCACAAACCGGTGACTTCCAGACCCGCTAACTCCGAACGATATCTTATATGCAAGTGGAAACGGCTGAGCACAGAACCAGTGGAGCAACACCTGTTCTCAGTGAACTGTATCCTGTCTCGTGGCGGAGAACGCAACGGTGACGTCACGCAACTCGTTCCATTGAAAGTGATTAAAGAAGATAAACACTTCTTTGAATACATATACAAGAGTAATTGTGTGTATGTAATCTCGTTGTTAGTAAACATGTATTGATGAAGGTAATGGTAATTTTTTAAATTTGCTCTATGTTTTTAGGCTCGGTGAAAAGCAAATTCAGAACTTACACAAAATTGCAAAGTATAGCAAAGATAAAAATTTAAAGGAAGTAAGTCAGGCAGAAATGAAGGAGCAGTGTCTACAGCTTTGGAAAGTAAGATGCTATCATGGAGTTTATGCAGGTGTAATGGCCAAAATATTGAACTGCTGACATTGCGTATGGTTGTTTCCAGTTGCCCGACGCAGTGCGCACGCAGCCCGACCGCCTCAGACCCGATGACACTTTGATGAGTATAGTGTCGCTCATGGTGAAGCCTCCCCCGGACGCCAGCAACGTGTTCTGTCTCAAATCCAATACTTTAAACAAACAGCCGCGCTACTTGGAGCGGAATACTGATTTGGCCAAATTCTTTAAAAACGTTTACGACTGGCACTTTATGTTTGTAAGCAGCGCTAAAAGGGACCCCGATTTAAGGATATTTATAGGTGAGCTCAGTATTGTATTGACTAATACGTTTTTAGGGTTCCGTACCCAAAGGGTGAAACGGGACCCTATTGCTAAGACTCCGCTGTCCGTCCGTCCATCTCATGAACCGTGATAGTTAGACAGTTTAAATTTTCACAGATGATGGATTTCTGTTGCCGATACTAAATAACAATAAAATAAATATTTGAGGGGGCTCCCATACAACAAACGTGATTTTTTTGCTGTTTTTATAGATAATGGTACTGAACCCTTCGTGCGCGAGTCCGACTCGCACTTGGCCGGTTTTTTTTTTTACACTGCTCTAATTGTTTCGTACATTTTAGGTTGTGGAGGTAAGCAAGTATTTCAATTGGTGAATAATGAATGGAAAACAGTTGTTGAGTTGCAACTGACGTTACCAGCTAAGACACTTCTATATGGAGAAGTAAGTATCGTGATATCAATGGTGCACTGTTTACCATCCAATGACATGCGCGTCATTTATAAAATCACTTTACTACTTTGTGATTTTAGTATGTTTTATGGAGTAATAATATATTGTGCTTAATATTGTTTGTTGTAGATTGTGAAAGAGTACCGTGGCGAAGGCCATGGGCAAAGATACAGCAAAGCTTTGCATATTATTGACGCTATGGTTTTAGGCGGAGTGGATATCTCTGGCTACACGTTGACTGATAGGTTCGTATATTTGAATACTTACCTAATGTTTTCCTACTAAATTAATTATTCTACTTATGCTTATGTATAATGGTACTTTACATAACTCTTTCCACAGAATAAATCAATGCAATTTGTTTTGCACGGCCTTATACAAACCGTTTGATGAAAACGCCCTGCCCATGAGATGCAAGAGACTGTATAACATGGAGAATTTTAGCTCTGCGATTCAAAATTGTGAATTCCGTGCAATGAAACGCGTGAAAGAAGCAATCACCATCGATTCTCCCGATAGGATCAATAGGAATGAAACATTCTATGTAGTTGGTTCTGTTTTATTTTTCAAAGAACTGAAAGGTGTGTACTAAATGTATCATCAATTATCTTTGAAGGGTCTTTGAAAACGGCGACTATTTCGTGCTTAAGCGACGACGTGCATCGGACGCCATCGCTCGAAAGGCAGTTCGTTCTTTAGGGCATTTTGCAGCACAGTCGACACGCGTGTTTCTATCACAATAAAAGTCATTATTTACGGTCTTTATGTTACTCGTTACATTTTTACTTGTATTATTTTGTAAATACTTATTGTTACAAGAGTCGAATGTTTTGTACACTAACTGGCTACATTACCTACTACCATGAGAGGGCTCTCATACGGCAATCCGTCAGGGCGGGTAAATCGGCACTATTATCCTTTTATTTCATAATAACTCTTATATTTTCAGAACCATGGACGGCCCACATGTCCAAAACTAGTGGATGCAAGTATTATTTTAGGATGACCAAGGATGGAAAACCTCGTAGTGAATATTACATACCGCCCGAGGCGCAACTCGACATGGTGTCAGCTTATATGGAGCGCGTCATGTGGCCCTGGGAGCCCTCCGCCAGGGCTATCTTTGGTTATCAACCATGTGCTAATTCGTCTGATGTGACATGTTCTGAAATGGAAAAATATATTGGAAACATTAAGAAATAGCGAGTAGTAGTACCGACCTACATATTTTTTTATGTTTAGGAAAATCATGAATGCGTATAATAGTCTGAAAAAACAATAGCTTTACGATGTTAATAAAGTTTAAAGTGTGGTTATTTTTATAAAGGTTACTTAGGTTAGTTATCTACCTATATAATTATTTTTTAGGTACTCGAGTACCCACTTGTCGTGTGAATCGAATGAACCAATGAATTTTATTTAACACTGTGTATAGGTTAGTCGATTGCTGATACTCTCCAGACTCCCGAAGTTTTTTTTCGTAAGCTATCAGCTAACCCAGGGGTTCCTAAACTTTAAAGATAACGGAACACTAACACTGAAATATAAGTTTTTTTTTAAGAAAGTTGTAATATACATAGATAAATAATTGGTAATAAAATTGAAACACATTATTCTTAACTTCAAGTTTTAATGCGTAGAATGAAATTGTTTTATGAATAATTTAAAACAATTATTCAGTTCGGTATTTTGTCCAACAATTGTATGCGTATATAATTTTAGCGGAACGCTGGTGACTATTCTACGGAGCCCAGTTTAGGAATCCCTGAGCTAACCTAATGATTTGATGAGGATAGGCAAAGCCGAGTTCAACCCTGTCATAAATGTGATTTAAAATAGTTATACCAACCCTTAAAATATAAGTTCTCAAGTATATTGTAAACGATTAAATGAAGTCAAAAAATAAAATTTATTGTTTTTATTAAATTTTTAGAAGTATTAAGTTTTGCGCTAAATCATACATTAGTAGGTACCTACTAAGCGATTCAAATAAGAATATTGACTGCGCCATATTGTGACGAACGAAAACGAATTATGATTTTAAATAATTAAATATTATACTAAGACAATTTACTACTTATTTAACCTTTTTATTTAAATTTGATGTAAGACTATTATTATTGATATGCAATTAAGCTTTTTGCAAACCATACTTTTCAAGTGACATTTGACAGATATAGGTTATTGACAGTCCTATTCTTATTTGGATCGGATTATACGTAAGTCAGATTATAAAGTAGTGACATGGGGCCTGACTCAATGGAAAGAGGCCAATAATAAAAAAAAAAAAAGTAGTGACAATGATATTCTGTTCTGAATATCATTGAGTAGTGATCTGTGGATGAGACTGTATAATATATGCTCTTTGATGTATAATATTACTATAAACGCAATATTATAGTATTAAGTCATACATGCTGATTCTATTTTCACAAAAATATACGACTCAACATCGACATATGAGTAACGAACATGATCAATTCAACGAAGTATTTTCCGTAATAAAGACAACTCTATGCTCTAGTAATCTGTGGTTTGTTGTTTGTTTGGGTAAATGGAATATTGAGGTTATATTTGTTAAATTTGAATTTATTTCGTTCGTCCCTACTTAGCAGTTCTGTTTAACTATTCCGAGTGTTTGTTCTGTGTAAAATAAAAAAGTCCTAATCGGTTCGTACAATACATTTTCAACTCGCAAAATCATGACGGTGGGCGAAGCCAGTAAAAACTTACCATGGTTCGAAATGTTCTATAATATGTTCATAATTTAATTTGATTTGATATTCTAAATGAGATAATCACATACTATATTTCAGGGTTGAAAAATATCGTCCATCTAAATTAGATGACCTAATCTCACACGATGATATAATCAAAACAAGTACGTAAATAGTTTTAATAGGTATCTACTTTTTATAGTGAATCAGTAACAAATATTCTTATTTGCCCTAATCTGGTTGTAACTGGGATCTCCCTAAATCCGTTCTGCGGTACCTGCCCATATTGTAAACATTGCATGGTTATGTTGGGAGTGATCACCACAACTTATTTAGGTACCTATAATATTCCCATTCTGTTTATTTCATTTATAGTAAACCAGTTTATGAAAGAGAACCAACTACCACATTTATTATTCTATGGACCACCGGGCACCGGGAAGACCTCTACTATATTGGCATGTGCCCGGCAGATGTATACTCCTCAACAATTCAACTCAATGGTTTGTATTCTTGGACAAAGTTAATTATTTTTTATTAAAAATAAATATGCACTATTTAATGTGAATAACTTGGCAGTTGAAATGTATTTTAAATTATTCACAATCTAGAATATTACTGGGATGACACAAACGGTAGTAGAAAATGCAATTCAAGCAAAATTTATTAGTGGACAGGACGTATAAGACCTATCCTATTTTCCTACTAATCCTCCTAATATTATGAATGAGGAGGTCCGGAACAAAAACCAATAAATCCTCTTTTCATATTTTTACAGAAAACACAAAAGAATACAAAAACCTATAAATCCACTGTTTATATTTTTACAGAAAACACAAAAGAATACCTGTAATTGTCAGTTTTCGCCCGGCTGCCCATCTTTAGAGCCTTATTTAATATGTTTTTAACGAAATTTGCTGTGGTCTGAGTGATGTATAGCATGTATGTGTATTACAACTGACAGAAAATAAAATAAAAATGCACATACTGGAATTATCGGCTTTTGTTCCGGACCTCCTCAAATGTGAAAATTGTAACAATGGATGGGTGGATGTTTGTTACTTGTTCACGCAAAAACTATGTAACAGATTTTGATGAAACTTTACAGTATTATTGCTTATACATCAGAATAACATATAGGCTATAATTTATAATGATATTGAATAATCAAAGTCTGTGTGGACGAAGTCACGGGTAGCAGCTAGTAATTCATATACCTCATTTGTGTTTTATAGACCTTCCTGTCTGCTAACACATCACTCTAGTGTCTAACGGAATTCAAACTCTGCTAATATGTATGCAGTTTTTGTGTTCTTAAGTTGGATATGTATAGATTTTTGTGCTGTACTGTGTACAAACCCCACGCATCAGATTTCATATGAAAATGTTAGCAGATTGATTACATTACTACCATCATTTTATCCCTCAGCTTTATTGTATTATATAACATCTACCTTACAGGTGCTTGAATTGAATGCATCAGATGATCGAGGAATTGGCATAGTGAGAGGTCAGATACTAAGTTTTGCATCAACAAGAACAATATTCAAAGCAGGGCCTAAATTAATAATTTTGGATGAGGCTGATGCCATGACTAATGATGCACAGAATGCACTTCGCAGGAGTAAGTGAATTAAATCTAATTGAATGTTTACAGGCTTCAAATATTACAAATACCGTAATTATTTATATGGCAATATTTACATAGATATTAATTTCACCACTAGCTATTTAGTTATTATTCATTAGCTTAGTACTATAAACATAACTTTTATTATATAATAAGCCAGTAAACAATCTACATCAATAGATTACAATTTACATACTACTAGCTGTCCCGGCGAACTTCGTACCGCCTTAGAATTACATACGAAAGCAGCGCCACCTACCGGGTCCAATTGTGAATCTAAACCATCCAGGGCGCCACCCAAACGCATACAAAAAAACATTCAAATCGGTCCAGCCGTTTAGGAGGAGTTCAGTGACATACACACATATAGTAGAATTATATATATTAAGAAGATTACCCCGTTGGTTGTTCTGGATATGGTTATAGGAATGTTTCTGCTATTATTCAGGTGTTTAAAATGCGAAATATCATTGTGTATGTGGATGAGCACTGGACAAAGACCTAAAAAGCAAAAAAAAACCGGCCAAGTGCGAGTCGGACTCGCGCACGAAGGGTTCCGTACCATTATCTATAAAAACGAGCAAAAAAATACGTAATAAGTTATCCCATATTGTATTTAAAACTTGGTAACTAATTAGTTGCCATGGTTATTTAACATGACAACAAATGCTAATTCGTAACCTAATAATGGGGGGTATACCTACAGTAGAATGTTAATTTTAATAAATACTTATCGGAAGCTTAAAGAAAATATTTGATATCTATCTTTTCTTTGGATTTTCTTGAGTTTAATGAACTATGCATAATGTCGGATAGTGAAGATGAAGAGGTTCAGTGCAAAACGGTGAAGATAACTGTTGTTGGCGAACCATCAACTGGAAAGGTAAGCTATCTTACATGCGTATTCTTTATTCATTGTCATGTACCCTAACATTCATAAGTCTAGTAGCAATCGCAATCGTATGGCAGTAGTCAGTACGCTCACAATATGTATGTATGTACTACAATCGCGCGTGATACCTACCTATCTAGATTCTATACGTAAATCAAAGCCCCCAATTTATGAAGTCTGTTTAAAATGAATGACAGCTAAGTAGGTACGCCCGTAAATCCTATACAATTCAAGGGTTCTAATAGCATTCCCTTAGATTTTAACAGTTACGTTTTGTTGAGACTCTAGTAGACAACTGCTTCGGCTGCTGTAAATGCAAATTCATATAAAATAGTATAATTAAACACTTGTTCTGAAAAATGTAAAGGATTTGTTGATGGGTCAGAGTGTCTATACATTGAATATTGAGGTATAGTTCAGAGCAGCTTGTGTTCGCGATACCTGGGCGGGGCGGGCGGGGCGGGCGGGGCTGGCGGCACGCCGGGCGCCGCGGTGCTGGCGGGGGTGTGCGCGGGCCTGCGCCCGCCCGTGCCGCTGCAGCTGTGCGACGTGGCCGGCAACACGCTCGCCACCACCATGCTCGCCAACTATTTGTACGCTTCCGACGTGAGTACAATAGCAATTTTTTTAGATAATATGCTTTCGGGATTAGGATTAATGCGTAAACTCCCGATATTGAAACTTCGTGAGCAGCAGACTTGATATGATAGACTGTAGAATGGATTTGTGCAGATTGCAGTGTTAATTTGTTGTGTGTTTTAAATACACCATTAAATAACATCCATATAATTCGAATTCTATCGATTTCATCCTCTCCGGCACAGGGGAGATTCGCGAATAAACTTGACATTACGGACTCAAATACTTACAAAAGTTTACCTACTTTATACTAAAACTGAACAAAAATGCCGACGGTAATAATAACTAGAGATAAAACGGATATCCGGTAACTATCCGGCCTATCCGGCCTTGTTTTCACTATCCGGCCGGATACCGGATAGTAATTCAGTATCCGGCCGGATACCGGATAGTAATTCAGTATCCGGCCGGATACCGAATAGTAATTCAGTATGCGGCCGGATACCGGATACTAAAATTTAAAAAATCTCATTATTTTATTCGCACGTCAAAAATATTTGTTATATAATTAGTTTAGTACTTAAAATTAACACTTGGCAATTTGTGGTGAATGAATACAAAATGTTCCGCATTTGTTGGTAAGAGGCGACTCCGCTAGGCTTCGTATACCAGACCAGATTCTGAAATTAGCCTTTCGCTATAAATGCTACTGCCAGGTGCTGAAACATAAATTCTAGCAAACCTTGACAACTGCGGGTACTGATGCAAATTAACTGACCACCAAATTAACTGACCACTATCCGTTTCATCTCTAATAATAACTCTTAATTAATTTCAGATCGTCCTGTTCGTCTACGATTTAACGAATTTACAAAGTTTCGAGATGCTAAGCATATGGATCACTAAAGTAAAAGAAGTATTTGAGAACGAAATAAAGAAACCACTGATGGCGATGTTTGGTAATAAATCTGATATGGAACATCAACGGGCTGTGAGACTGTCGTGTGTTCAGAAATTTGCTTCGGAATATTTGTTGGAAAACTATAAAGGGTCTGCTCGTACTGGAGAAATGGTAAATACTTGATGGCCAAACGGGTACATTAAACGAAAAGTAAATAATAATATTAGAGCCCCTAGGACCCTAAGAGACAATAGAGACTGGTCTACACTGGGAAAGAACAGAAAGGAGTGGAGGAAGGAAAGGGAGGTCTTTGCCCAGCAGTGGGACGATACAGACTGATAAAAAAGACCCTAAATCCAACTACTGCAACTTGTGTTAAGAGTGGGTATTCCTCAATAGTTTAAGGTGGGGAACCTTGGTGGTGGAACCTGAAACTTCACGGTTAGGAAAGCGGTCCCTTTAACCTACAGGCTATTGACGCTTTATTATAGAATTTAGGAACCGAACATATTTTCCTAAAAGAATAGTAGCCTAAGATACTCCTTCGAACATTAGCTAACTGCCAATGAAAGTCCCGTCAAAATCCATCAAACAAACAGACAGATAAACAGTAACTGCACGAGACCCAGCTCAAAAGACGGAAAAGAAATCGCTGATTCCAACGATATGATATAACTCAATATCGTCCAACATATCGCATGAGTTACTTTGCCGTTTGCCCGTTGATAATTCAGGATTATTTACAGGTGAACACGACATTTACAAATTTAGTGGCTCGCCTATTGGGTGTGATGGTGCGCCGGCTGCCGCCCGTAACAATGAACGGCAAGTCTCTGCTTAAGGAGCCGGACTTCAACAGCCAAGCGACAATGGAACTGCACTCCGGACGCACGCAACCCCTGATCATGAATAGAAAGGCATTAAGGAAGGCCCAATGGAAAGAGAATTCGAAAATTTGTGCTGTACAATAATAAATGCTTTATTTGATTATCTTGTCTATTTTTGGCGTTCGACGCTTACAACCGATATTTGTAGTCATTTAAATTTTATGTGTAATGGTATTGTATGTAAAGCAAGTTTTTACCTCAATATTTTTTTGCCAATACCTACATTATGATATTGGACAAAAATTCTATACATTAAGTTATTAATTTAATTAAGTTACATGTCATCCAAAACTTTAGAAATTAATAGTTTTGCTTATTACTAGCTGTAAGTACAATTTGATACTTTCCACAGCAGAAACACGTTCCTATAATCGAAGAATACCAACTTGGGCTAGATAAGCCAGCACGTAAATAAAGACGCAGTACAAGTAGGTACTTAAGTACCTGATATTTTTAATCCCTAGTGAATGGTATTTATTTTTATCTGACATTAATATGTCTCCTTGTTATTTAGAGATTATAAATTGGTGAGTACTTTGTTTTCACATTTGACGCACTTAACAGTTTATTATAAATGTATCGTGTTGATTATCAATCATAAGAAAATTAATCACAGTCTTCGTGGCCAGTGTGTTGGAGGATTGCGATTATTTATGTAATTACAGCATACCTACCAAATTCAAATGAAAAAAAAGGCATTACAAATAACTTTTATTTTTCTAAATCGTTTCATATCTGCATCAATTTATGGTTCTCGATTCTTTTTTGCATAGCTGGTTGACATTTTTTTTTGTTATGTTTCAGTAATAGAGAAGTACACGGAGAACGTGCGGTTCTGTATAATATGCAACTATCTGGGCAAGATAATCCCGGCGCTGCAGTCGCGCTGCACGCGCTTCCGCTTCGCGCCACTGCACCACGCGCAGATCGTGCCGCGCCTGCGGGAGATCGCCGCCGCCGAGGGGTACTAATTACGAAATATTATTAACAACATTAACGTTAGCAATCACCAATAGCTTTAATAAATAGTTGGATCTGGTAGGGATTTCGGCAATCGTTCGAAATCGGTCATCAGCCAAAATCATGATGGACTAGAATTTCGACCCTGGATTGCATTTACTTATAGACTAAACCCCTACTGTATAGTAACTAAGAGCGACGATTTTGTACATATTCTTGGGTATAAAATGTTCAATCGTCGAAGAAGCCTGCGTCCTATATCTCGTTCCTTTTGCTTTACATTAACGCTTTACCCAGCGTCAGAAATAATCTGGACTATACGGTCTGCTTGAAGCGTACCCACTGTACCTGTTTCTGAGAATTCTGAATCGGTACTGCCTTAATAATAAACGTTGGAAAACATTTCCAGGGTAAAAATATCTGAAGACGGTATAAAGGCGCTCTTAGCTCTATCTGGTGGCGACATGAGGAAGGTCCTGAACACGCTGCAGAGCACGTGGCTCGCATACCGTGACGTCACCGAAGACAATGTGTACACGTGTGTGGGTCACCCGCTGCGCACCGACATCAACAACATACTGAACTGGCTGCTCAACGAGAACGACTTCTCTGCATGCTTCAAACGTATCCTTTTCATTGCTCTTTAAATTTAATGCTTCATCCACATGCTGGTACAAACTAGACGAATGAAGGTGAACGCCAACATGTGGATAGTCAGTCTTCTCGCCTGGCACTATGACTTGACTGGCGGCATTGTCTTCTATCTTGATTAACGGCTTGACATAAGAGCTGGCCAGCATGTGGATGGACCACTTGGCATCACTTATTAGCGCCTTAACAAACACCTATCATACAACTGGCTCGCCGTATGTGGATGTTTGGTCAGGCTCAGTTGGTTTGAAATCCGAGAATAACATTTGTACCTACGTATTACATATAACTTAGAAGAATTACAATTACCTTAATTACAGTACACAGATATTCAAGACCTGAAAATTGCAAAGGGTTTAGCTCTTAGCGACATACTTACGGAAATACACACGCTAATACAAAGATGTACGTAAAGTCTGTCTATGGTTTAGTTTAGATGGATGTTGCTACTTAAAAGGAAGTCGTATATGGAGCCAGTATTAGATACTGCAGGCTAAGTGTCAGTTGATAGTACAGAATATGGTATGACATTGCATCTGTCCATCATAGTAGAAGTGTCCGTAGTATAGAGAGATACGTCATTACCAAGTTATACACTAAACGGGTGAACAGAGGGTGCGCCTCTGTAAAATGTGACAAGTGTAACATTCGCTAATGAGATCCGAAAGACCCAGAGGTGTGAGCTCGGGGTTTGAACTTGCATCTCTTGCTTACAAAGCGAACGTTCCAGTAACTGGAATACCACTGCTGTAGTTTTATTTAAAGTTTTACAGTTAACTATTGTATTGTTACACTTATATTTAAACACTAAACATTTATATCGTATCCGTATAGTTTGTATAACTTTAAGAGGTAGAACAATAAATAATTCTATCTATCTATCTACTATGTAAGAGCAACGAGACATACGAAACCTCTTTTCAGGAAAAGTTTCGAGTAGCATCTTGTAGATTTTATTATCTGTTTATTAATTTGTTAACAGTGAAGCTGCCCCCCGAGGTGCTGATATCGTTGTTGATCAAGATGGCGGACGCGGAGGCGCGGCTGGCGAGCGGCTGCAGCGAGCGCATCGAGCTGGCCGCGCTCATCGCCGCCTTCCAGCTCGCCAGGGACCAACTCAAACTGGATCCTACCGACACGCACAATTCCGACTAGGTATGTCATGGGACCAGTTTCATTTAAAAATTGTTAAGTACTTTTATCTGTTGGTATATCATATTGAAAGTCGTTATATACAGTAATTTCAGTATCTAAGACCATTTGAATATTTTAATTCCTTTTAGAAAATCATTGCAATATTAAATTATTAGTTCGTTAATAAGCAGTGATGCTGGTCTGGGGTGAAAAGAGGTCTTATTTCTCTGTCGCACGTTTGGCTTCAGCTTGTCAGAAACTGTGAGGTCTTCTAAACCGATTATAGTTTTCAAAAGAGCTCTCTTTATTCCACTCACCTAACCTAAGTTCTTCGGCCATGTTTTGACTTTGTAGAATATGGCGTTCTTTATTCACGGTCTGTGATACTTTAAGTAATTATCGGTTACGTGTTATGAAAATGTCAATGTAACTTTAATAATTAAGAGTAAATGTTTGCATGCGGTGATGTTATTTTTAAATTTGTGTAAAATAAAAGAAAGTCGTAAAATAAATTATCTTATATTAATTTATACTTAACTTAATTAACCTAATTTATATTTACAACAGTACTTATTTTAAATTATGATCCCAATCTTTTAGTCAGAAATCTTTAGTGTGAGGTTCGACTGGCTACTAGATTTTGTTTACTGTTGAAAAATCTCGAAATTCCTGAACGCAATCGCAACAAACTAGTCGGTAGGTTTGGTATAAAGCGTTATTATTCTATCTCAATTAAAAACATTGAGTACTAAACAAAAATATTGCTCTATAACAAATCGTAAACACTCTATCTTTATTTGTTTAGGTACGAGTCGAATTGAAAGTTGGGGATAACAGGGGATAATTTTTAGCCTGTGATGTGATTGGTATTACTCTATCCGAAGTAAGAGACGAAGTTGTTGAAGGAGTTGGAGAGCGAGGCGAAGAGGCCGGGCGCGGGCGGCGCGGGCGGGCGCGGGGGGGCCGCCGGCCGGTAGTACGGCCCGCCGTCTATACGCTGGAACATAACATGCACATTACTATAATGCACACTGTAGCTGCTCAACACCAACCCGCCTTAAAGTAAAGCATTTAATGTGGACTGTAGATGAGTCGTACATGGACGGATTTTCAATGTTTTAAACGAAAGTAGTAGTAACCTCGTGCGTATTTTTTTATATTTTTGTACTGCTGCTCGTCATATGATAATATCATAAGTAATAGGTGACATTATTAAGCTTGCATACTTTTATAAATTCGAATAATTCAATACCACATGCAAATTCCCTTTTTTACATTAGGAAGGAACACTGTAAATATAGCTTGGAGCCGATCCAAGTAAAAAAGTAGCTGTATGCTGTAGGTTTCTTATATTGTTTCCGGGTCCTTGCGAACAAATATCTATGCGGTTTTATATACATATGTGGCAAGAGAGTTTGAAACTTTATGTCAAGAAACAGGTGGTTCCATAGACACTTGACTCTAGCTGTCTTAATCATAGATTTCTTTGGATCTGGCAAATCTTTCGTAATTGGTCTCAATATCATCGTCGTAGTACGAATTAGTAAACTACATAGTAAAAACAACTTACCTGATCATCCAGAATGGGTTAGACAAAGACAGGATTCAAAAATATATGTACAGTTATTATTACATTTCAACAACATGCAGTAACTAGAGGCATTATATTTCATTATTTGACTACAATTAAGGCAACATTAAAATAGGTATTGTACTTTACATGATATGAATATACCTTAACTGGCAAATTTATATATCACTTCCCGCACTCATTATATACTTAGATCTTTTAAATAGATAAAGCTTAAGTACATTTCTATAAAATCATCATCTATAAACAAATATTTGATAGAGCTATGATTATAGTTCACTAAGCATACTAAATATGAAATATCTTATTATAAGAAGATTCGTCGTAATCAGTCTTCGGGGAACACAATAGCGTCTCTATATAAGGCAGTGGTGCTTGTGATTGGCGTCGTCTTTGGGGCCGGAGTCCGCTTGCTCGTCATCGGTATGTATCCCTAAGAACCCATAAAAACCAAGTGTAACCAACACCCAAAATACATGGATAATATAAACAAGTTAGTCCTTATAGCAGGAACGTTAATATTTACAAGAATGTCTCGCCATCGACTAAAGTTATTTCCTATAGTAGTTGTAGCATGAGCGCCAAGACTAGACTTATGTCACAGAATATGTTGATTATATCTCTTTCTCTCGTATGAAATAAGACAGAGAGCGACCGAGCCAATCCGTGACAGTGGTCTTGTCTTGACATGCGTGCTGACACCACTGGAATGTACAAACTTTAAGTGTTGAACGCTAGCTTGAGTTTGCACTGGCGAGAAATAATGACAGTATTAAAATGTCCCGCAGCTTATTCAATTCAAGGCTATGTTGTGTCAAGTTATGTGTTTAATAGTTATTCCGCATGGATAAAACGTTATTCGATGGCCTCCTGCCTGTGCAATAAAAGTTTCGCCACATTAACCCCTTATTTACCACTGATAGGAAACTTCATCAGTAAGAGTTGTAACTACGGAAAAGTTTGAATTGATAATTTTAAAAAAACTACTACCAATGGCTACCGTATGAATAATATTTACAAATCATATATTACATTGCAAATATAATTGCGTTCGTACTTACCTTTGCTGAATGTAATGTGACATTCAGTAATGTTGGATGACTGTCTATGACTATGAACTCTACTTGTTGCGGCAGATATCCTTCAGCCGAAACCTGAGGACCAATATATCTGATAAATACTCAAGCATGTGCTGAGAATTTATTGAGTTTTAACCTTATTGTTTGGACATAGAAAGTCCAAAATTGATTGAAATGAAGATTTATTAAGTGTTGGGGGTATATCTTACATCGATACGGTAGGTGCCAGGTAACAGTATGCGCCAGAACTCTCCGTTCATGGTGGTGCGGTAGGTGACGTCGCGGCCCTTCACCTTGACCGAGGCGCGCTCCACCGGGTTGCCATTCTCGTCCATCACAAACCCGTGGGCGCCGCGGTGAGCTTCCGCCAAGTATTTTATGAGCGCCTGTAAATATACATCATGCATGTTTATAAATGTTAGTTGTCCCATCGAGGAATGGATTTTTTAAGGACGGACATGCCCAGAGTTTCTATCATACATCGTAATAATTTTAATGTATTTGGATAGGTACAGTTATTTCAGCTCATTATTAATTGCACGTAGAAGGATACCTCCTATCGACCATCTGTATGATTGAATTATTATCAAGGTGAGTACCTCATGTATGTTGATAAAAATATGATATAGGTAGGTAGGTATGACATTTACCTATGTATTTATCGATCTAAATAGGTAGGTGGATACCTATTTTGAAAGATGGTTGGTATTGTAGTATCATATCTTATCTCGGTAATTTCCAAACACATTTTCTAAAGCAACAACTTGTGTAGTTACATTTAGTTCATGATAACGCAGGTTAAGTACCCAGTTGTTTATTTGTAACTTCTTGACGCATACGTGTTTCGTGCTTCAAAATGTTCTCCCGGTGGTATTATTTGGCTGCTATTTGTGCCGTGGCGTCCAGTGTCGATGGTGAAACCAGAGTAGCTGTGGCCCATCTCGTTTCTCAAAATGTGAGTGGAAGTATAGTTTTCACGGAGATAGATAGCGGTCTTTGGGTTACCGGCAGCCTCACTGGTCTTGCCGCTGGATACTACGGTTTTCACGTGCACGAGCTCGGGGATACGAGTACTTGCGACGCTTCTGGAGCACACTTCAATCCCGAAGGGAACACTCACGGCGGCAGAGACCACGACGTTCGCCACGTCGGCGACCTCGGCAATGTATTGTTCGTCGGAGCTGGCACCGGAATCGCTAACGTTGATTTTGTGGACAGTCTGATTACACTCCGTGGTCGGAACAATATCTTGGGCCGTACTTTAGTGTTGCACGAGCAGGAGGACGATCTCGGCCTGGGTGGTCACGAGACTTCATTGACAACCGGTAACGCTGGGCCGCGGATCGCTTGCGGAGTCATTGGCATCCGATCTCCCTCGGACCCATGGAATTCTGCTGGATCTATCGTACCCTCACTGATGCTATTTATCGTATCTTCAGCGTTTATATCTATTTTAGCTTAATATATTTTCTACAATATAATTAGTTTTTATAAAAAAAATATTTAATTGACACTTAAAGGTGTATGGAATGTATACTAATCATTATTGATATATTTGCGTGTTAATCACTGTTCGTAGGTGCGCGAGATATAATGTGTGTAATTTACTATGTTATTTATTCATTGTTTAAAATAAATTATATTTTAATCTACCTATGCTGTTCTAATCTTATAGATAACTATGTTTCATTCAATTTACCGACAGAATTTTCCTTGTACATATTGAATTAATTGGCTGTAATTATGAGCTCACCTGTTTGTTATCCTGCCAGTACTTGGGCAGCTCGTGCGCCGGCGGGTACTTGCAACAGGATATTTCCAGCGTTATCTCCATGCACCCGTGCCATAAGTAGTTGTAGTCTTGCATGCCGCCTGTAATTTTACGGTTATTATTATAAATTTACATTCATGTATGGTAATTCGTACATAGTAATAGCAGATAGGTAATTTGCCCTTTATGAGATGCAGCTGCTATGGTGTCTGTAGTCATTGTCAATGACAAATATAGTTGCAACTGGCATGTTAAAATCGTTAGTACTCCTAGATCCTTCAGGCTTCGAGTGTGGAGTTATAACTACGCGTAGTTGTATGTATATCAAAAAACCATAAATCATCGCTTGTTGTATACGCGTCGTATTCGCTTGTTGTATACCAGCTGTAGTACTAATTTAAATTGATTCAAGAGTGCTCAATTTATCGTGTATGGACGCTAGATTCCTTAGAGTTCTCTAAGACCTTATTGAATTAGAAAAAAAGTGTATCTTGGTATCAAAAGTTTGTCAGTTGTGTATAATGGCACTGGGCTCTCATCATATTACATGCGAGCGATCAAAATATATTGCAGATCTGCTTACATCTTGGGATTTTAGAGGCGTGATGATAATGATGTATTTACCTGTGAGCGGGTACCAGGCAGCGCCGTTAGTGATACCCTTCTCGAATCTCGGCGAGCCGGACTTGCAGGAGACGCCGCGCGCCATCTTGGCGTGGTTGTTGGAGTACACCAGCGCCAGGTGGCGGAACACGTCGTCGTCGGGCGCGATCGACGGCGTGTGCGCATAGCTTTGGAACACTGCGTTCAGGGGATATGTTGGACGAAAACATCATTTATTAATAGTGGTCTAATGTTACGGTAAACGGTATGAGATGTTGTTTGTGTACGATAAATAAATAAATATCACCAGACTCATCGTGTGATCCCAAACTAAGTAAAGCCTGTACTATGGGTACTTTACAATGGACTGGGGGCAATCCCAGTTACACTCAGACCAGGGCAATTTCCGAAAAGGCCATTTCTGAAATTTGCCACTCATGGAAACCCGTAACCACGTAGTAGAGAGAGCTGAGCGGCCTACTCTCAAACCACCTAGGTTAGGTTGTCTCAAATATTTAAAATGCATTTGAACACGCCTGCCAAATATATTATACTTATGTACCTACCTACGGACATTAAGTGGCTTCGGATTGGTTCTTTCTTGGTAAGCAAGGTATGGTAGATATATGGGAGTATATAGGTATAGGATACATAAATAGTTAAGCATGCGCTGAATTAGTAAATACGTCACCCGAACATAAAATTGACGATCTGCATATTCCTGATTAGCATGAAAAGGAAAAATAATTATAGTTAAGGAGCTTACGTAATATCTGACCATACAGGTACTGATACACTAGTATACGACATACTAGGACGTACGACATACTGACATACTAGGATACTTACTTATGCAGTATTTTCTAAATAGTTGTTTTACCACGCATATTTTTTTCCTTACTACCGCCAATCATTTTGTGAAGGAGTAAAGTGATGTGACTCGCGATGGTCAATCTACAACTATTCTAAGGTAGAAATATGAATTTTTGTTCGTATGATGCTATTATTTTAGTGGTAGCTAGTGTAAAAAAAATTCAAAGAAATGGTCCTGACGACGGAATATCCAGAAAGTTGTTGAAATACTTACTAGCATTAGGCGTGTTGTCGTAGGGGTAGGAGGCGACGAGTGCGCCGCCGTGCAGCGAGCCTGACACCACGAACTGTATCTTGCTGATCCACTCTTTCACCGCCTCGGTCTCCGGCTGCGGCTGCTTCGTATTCGCCTTGAAGAAGTCCGGGAAGTTCCGGTTCAAGTCGTACCGGCGGGCATTGTGCCTGTACACACATAACCCGTTATAATAAACATCGATTGGAAAAACTTATTATACGTAGGATACTTTAAATAAAGAGGTTTGATTTTAGAAAAAATATGCTGTAAAAATAACTTAAACAATTCCATTATGCAAATAAAACTACAAAAAGAAATATCACGTATCTACATAACTACCCATGCAACCGGTTTTCATAATATCAACATGATATCAATATGTAGATGCATAGGTTACTCTGACTTAATTCTCGCCAATAGTCGTTAATGGTTTTGTTTGGTAATACAATTGATTGGAAGAGCAACAAATTGAGCAACCGTTTCGCTCTATTTTTATACCCTACTGAGCAACAATAATGTGAATTCAACACACGAATGTATGTGACATATTGTTAAAATAATTTCACATAAACACGTTCTATTCTGTTTAATGCTTTAATGACACCCGCTAAATTATCTACTATCTAATAGTTCAATGAATCTACGTCTAAACAAGTAGGTATACAATGTTTTACCATAATCATGGTTAGGTAAATATAGAGCCAACCTTATTTGTAGATAGTACAATCCTACCTTCCGTGAACCGTGTCACATTGTCCTTCTTTTGAGATGGCGAAACCGTCAGGGTTCATGGAGGGCATCAGATGGATTCTAGTGTTGTCTAACAACCATTTGATGTACGGATCCGTGTCGTATGACGTCACTAGATGCTGGAAGTGCCAATTTTATAATCAGTTTAGTTACTACGGTCGGCCGTTGATGGGTCTAAAATATCAACATTTGTCTGACCTTCGCTAACAAATACCTTTTTTTTTTGCGCTTCGCCCTCCTAAGTCTACGTTCGCTAGGTACGCTGTTTCATTACTTAGGTACGTAGGTAAGTACATTGATAAAAAAATACTTAGTAGATATAAAGTAATTTCCAACCCATTTCTATTAGAAACACCTAGTTACCCAGTTACTTTACCCACTACATATAGGTAGTTATAAGTTGAGTGTGCGTGTTATCTTAGTGTTTAGAAAATATCACTTCAAGGTAAATGAACGGATGTGGCGTAGTAAACTACCTGTATAAGGTGCAGTAGCAACTCCCTGCCGACCACCTCGTTTCCGTGTATGTTGGCCACGTATTTGACGTCGGGCTTGCCAATCATGTGCTCGTACGGGGACGCGGATACCACCATCACCCATAGATCTCGACCTAGAATATACTTAATATTGCTGATGCGGTTGGCCCCACATTGTATTTGACAAAAAGTGATCATAGGTCCATTTACTATGACATTTGTACTGGTACTTGAAAATACCATTTAACTGGTAAGTAGACGGACTAATAATGCGAGATAGCAATATTTTTAGTGCTGGAAAATTTTATCCAGACGTAGTTCGTGCACCTATTAGTTAGTTATACTAAATTGGAGTCAATAATTTCGACGCTAAGAGATCTATGAAACAAATTAATTCTAATAAGATAATAGAAGACCAAGGAGTGAGTGGTGCATGCTGTTCTTTTTATATTGCATAATGTTAAAATGTTTATCTACATCGTATCTTGCAATGTAGGTATCTACATAATTTGAACAACCTCTAGAATGTTGTCTAAGTAAGTATAATAGAGCTTAGATTTATTATACCCCAGTACTTCGTGCAAATTTAGGAATGTGCGTAAATTTCTCAGTTTCCTTACCTTGAACAGATTTTCCAATAGAATAGAGCGCAGTGAGGGCGGGGTACTTGGCGGAGACGGCTCGCAGGTACCTCGTCAGCTCATCGTGGTCGTGGTAGCGGAACTCCAGCTCGGTCCCGCTGTCCCGCGGCTGCACCTCGCCTAGGTTCGTGGACACCTCATCTGCTGTGGAAGATATATATAAGTGCTTAAGTACAGCAGTGGTAGCCTAGTTGGTTAAACGCAAAGGGGTGCAAGTTCAAACCACAGACTCGCCCGTGAAGGAAAACATCGTGAGGAAACCTACACGTCTATAGAAAGACGTGTAATGTTCATCAACCCGCCCTGGGCCCGTACCCGGTATAATGGCAATAGGCTCGCCCCCTATTACATTGGGACTAAAATACATCGGCGAAGTGTGGGTGCCCTGTAGTGCACTTCTACCTGCCCCTTTGGGGAATACAGGCGTGATGATGTACATTTAATGTATATTTATATGCTTAAGTAGAAGTATGACCGTAAGGCAGGTACGAAAGCTTTTGTATCTTTATCGAGGTGCCCCAACTGAAGAAAGCAAGTTGAGAAATATTATCATTTTATTTTTCAAATAAATAAACGTATTACCTGTGGTGTAACTTGCGTCAGATAGAGTTTGGGAGCACGCCGTTCCAAGAAAGGTCAGAAGTAGGAAAATGCGATTTAAAATCGTTTTCGCACTCCGAGCCATCTGCAAAAAAAGTTGACGCATCGTTACACGATGTTTTCCTTGTTGTTAACTTGAATTGCAGCAGTTACAAGTAAACCCTGATAAGTAACTATAGGTAGCTACCTATATATCAACTGTGAAAGAAAAGCAATTAAGTTGTGCCCTAGTTATATTCTCTGGATCTAAAGATCAACATACCTATCAAACTAGGTAAGCGTTGTAATTGTATAAAGACACGCGCTAGTAGGTAGGTAGGTCACTAAATAAAATTAAAAAGCAACATTTTTGAAAATATCTGCGTCATTCCATGCAGAGGTGCTAACGTTATTTTAACATTATGGTGTAGGCTTTCACATGGTTCCGTAATATTTATATTACCTTACCTACTCAAATACTCTGAGGAGAAAGTGTTATGAAATTCGATCGTCATCTGAATTTCGTTTTGGATTTTCTCACGAAAGTACCTATAAATCCTTAGAAAGTTGGATAAGGCGTTTCATGTACCTGCAATACCCGCGAACCTTATAATTCTACTACTGCCTAAAGTCCATTCACTCAAAACCACCAAATATTTCTGACACGCATTAGAATGATTAATTAATTATTTTCTTTCTTCGGTTTATGCACGTTATAGATGTTCAGTAATACTTTCAGAGGGTAATTCTTACTCAGAGTCATTAGGATGAGACTTTCTTTTATAATTACGTGTTATAATAACGTCTGTGAGTGAACGCAGTGGTGCGCGGGCGCAACCGGTTCCACTGAAGGTCACTGGGTCAGCGGACCGACCTTACACAGTAAACATACAAATTACTAGAGTTCTTATTCAAGAGACGTAGTAGAACTTGTCCCTAGAAATCGATAGGTAATTTGTACCTACTCGTATTATTTTATTAATATTTTATGTAAGGTATTTTATTAAATGAAATTAGATAAAACTGAGCAGATATTTATTTATTTGTGTTGAATACTTACTTGAATTAAGTAGAAATAAGTAGCAATTTCAATGGTACTAACCATCGTGATAGGAAAATATAAAGGGGAATACTGAGTAGAGAAACCAACTGACTTATCCAGTTTAGACTACAGACTCTACCTATACCTACTCTAGGTAATTTATGCATGTGTATCTACATTAAAACCCGTGACATACCGTACAAACTAACCATAAAAACCCGTCACTATACTTGTATTTCGTGTATAAGATACTCTATGTAGATATTAATTATAGACGTAAGACATTTAACAAAAGGAAAAGCACTTCATACAGACTCGATGAGTAAAATTTTAAGATTTATTATAACTCTGCACGCATTGCCTCTAATATAAAGACTGGAAAGCTTCTAAAGAGCACAGAATTACTTTATTCCATTGCACTTAATAGTTAAAAACTAGATAGACCGATAATACCTACTGATGAAATCATGAAACGCTCTTTAAATTGAAAGTCATGAAATGCGCTCCATTGGCGATAGCGGGGATGTAAGTATGATGTTTGCAATCTTTTCATAGATACGACCATATCGATCTATTGGTGGTATTTATATAACGGATACTCTTTTTATACGAATTACAATACGATCAATATCTATATGATGGCAAATAAAATCATTATTTATGGCCTGGTAAGGTATAATACACAGTAAGTAGTTAATGAACTTCTAAGTTAAGTAGGTATGACATTTTGATATGAACATTTAAGCTTTCGATTTTTATAACTCAACTATTTCGGACTTGTAAAATAACTCTTATAAGTACCGAACTGTTCGATATTTTGGTACCTACTGTTGGGTTTGTTTTTCCATGAAATGATTTTCAAGTAAAACCCCATTATGTATTCGATCAGAGTAGGTAAATACCAAGTTTATATCGCCTACTAGGTACATATCGGCTACGATACCGACGACCCAGCCGTGCAATAGGCTAAGAAACTGGTTATCCTATATTGCGTGGAATACGAAATATGTTTAGTTTATTGATTTTTCTAAAGAGTCTTTACAGAAGTCTAAATGTAGAGTCACATTTTCTCGATCTTCAGTCGTAGGAAGGTATTTCAATGATACTATGATGCATCTCATTTTGGATTGTCAACTCGTGTGACCCTACCAAGAAAGGCAAAAGCTATTTAGCTCGCTTCTTTTGATAGCATTGGCACAATAACACTGTTGACGCGGACCCGGTAATCCACAAAACTTTCATTTTTAACTAAAGTAGGTACTAAGAACTAACTAACTAACTAAATTAACTAATTAATAACCGTAACTAGGTATCATTGCATTTACAAAAGGTATATGAGTAGATAGATTTACCATGGGAGATTTAACTTAGTTAATAAGGTAGATTAGCTATTGTTATTATTGTCTACTATACAGAACCTATAAGGTAGGCTGACTATTGCCTTAATTAATTCCAAAACTTATTCCAATTTACTATATTACTTCTTTAATATTTAATTCGATCTGCAATTTCGAAGTAGGTAAACTTGCTTTTAACTCGCATTTTATACAAATATTACCATAACGTAGGTCCTTACGGTATTTCGTTCTACTTATTTATTAAACCGGATATCTGCCTTCATTTAGGAAAAGCTTTGAGTAATTTATTAAACAACAACGTATAAAGAAGTAATACTATCCTATTTATAAATAAGTAAATAAGCTGGTTACGATAGCGTAACCAGCTTATTTACTAACTCTACACATTGACTCTACTTTCGGTATGTAGGTACATAGAGGTAGGTACGGTAGTAGCATAATATGAAATCAGTTTGTCACTGGCAGGCATTCATTTTTAAATGTGAAACTTTGTTGATGCACTTTGCATCGTTAATCAACAAACAATACAGAGCAGTTTTTTTTTGTTATGTGAAAGTTGAAATCTAGTGCGCTTTGAATGGGCATGCTGTTTGTACATCTTGATAAGAATTATAATTGATTTCATTTTTATACAGGTGGGTACGACGAATTCACAGTTAAATTATTATGTACAAATAATCGAGGTGATGTTTCACATTAAAATCTGCTTTCTGGCCACAGCCTTAGAATTCTAAGACCCCAGCATACCTTGTTAGATGCTCTTTAGGCAATATTACTATGTGTTAGGTGGGAAGTTACGTACGTAATTACTTTGATTGCAAACATAGTTAAAATACGATTGTTTGGGTTTTTATTTTCAAGTGTTAGTAAAGTTTACCGGATTAAGTTAGAGTTTGTGGTGAATCTTTATAACTAATTAAATACTTAAAATGCCTTACCTTATCAGCTCTATAGGTCAAATCCTGAGTTAAGTAAATATATAACTGTCGATAACATTTATTATGTTAATACTTGAAACACTGATACTAGGTATATTATGATCGCGGAAAACGTAATTATTTATTATGCAAATACCACTAAAATAGATGTGCTTGCAGACGAGCGGACTCCGCTCGACTGGCGACCATCGCATAGGTGGCCTGTGCTCGCCGTGCCAGCCCGTCATCTGCGTCATCCAACACGAAATACAACCGGAAAGTGCTTTCTCTCATGCCAACCTTTGTAAAACTATCTCTAAACCTATTGAAATAAGGTCTAAATCCTCATCGAGAACATTTCAGTTTGTGTTAAAGTCAAACAGTAATGGAGTTTCAACTCTAACGTTCACAATATAGAAGTGAAATCATCGAAACGCGAAGTTGGCGTGCGGTGACGTAGGCACAGTATTCCCACCTCGCGGCTCATCTGGCACTTTTCCCGCGGATAGAGTTTCTTTCTCGACTACCCGATATTTAATACTCTCTATCTATGTATCTATAAGCAGGAAAATTCCGAGCGAAATTTAATAACTGATACTTTGATACCTACTTAATAAAGTATGAATCTTGTTATGAAAGAGTTTACTCTTGATTAGTCTGGCTTGTTTACTTTCCTGTCCTCATCTTTATTTCTAATAATTTTCGATAGCAAGCTTTATATTAACTACATACTAGTACAATATTGATTTATCAACTATTTAGGTATGCTTAATTTAATTAATGTGCTGTGGATAACCATGAATTTATCGATTCGAAACGCCCACTTTTAATATGTTTGCGTTTTAACACGTGCAAAAAAAAAAATCTGCGATATAAATAATAAACTAATCAGAGGCCATCCATGAATCAAGAACGTTGAAATTTCAAGGATGGTGCGATTACATTGGTCATCGTAATTATAATCAAATCTCTATTGTTTTGTACTTAGATAGATAGAGATCTCCTGCTGTGCTCATTCTAGAATATTGTAGAGTTAGGGTATTGTAGTAGTTGACAGAAAGAAAAATGCTACTACTATACTAAGTTAGACTTTTCAAAGTTTTCTTAGATACTACTTAGGTACAAAGGTACCTACCGACTAGACAGCTACATTTGTGTTACGGCGCGATGTAAAGCTTGCATAATTTACTTATTTGGTGACATTACTTTACATAAGGACTGTTAGACAAACGAGCAAAAAGATTTTCTAAATTTGGCTGATCTCTATCGAGTTATAAATATCCTTGATGAAGGTTACCCTGCATGTACCTACGTGCCGATATCGATGAACTCTTATTTTTTATATTACGTCAATGGTTGATATCGGTAGGTAATCTTAAGATGAGCTTCGTTTCGCAGTCATGACATTTAAACTACAACCGCGTGTGCAAGTACTTACTTACTACAGTAGAAAAATCAATTGCTCCAACCATAAATTCAGGATAGATCTTAAGTTAGGATGATGATGATAAAATATGTTCTGTAAAATTTTCAAAAGTGACTCAAATATGTTGTGGACTTAATTGAGACACCCAATATTATATATTGCAATGTTGATATTATAACAGAATGCGAATGTATAGTATGCAGCTGTGGATAGGTATATTAGTGTTAACTTAATTTATTATCCTGTAACCATGCCCGCTTTGTTTACCCACATCTACATATACTTATCGTAGATTCTATAGGAAATACTTCTTTAAAATAACTGAACAACTTTAACAGATTGACCGCTAGATGGGATTAAGTAATGGTACTTAGTAGATAAGTTACGTGGAGTATCAAACAAGATACATGGGAAACGTTAGCAATGATAAGTTAGCGATATTATCCCCGATGGTGACGCACGATGTCGCTAGTAGTACATTCATGTGGAAAACCAGAATCCCCTGTTATTCACACTAAGCCTTATGATGTCATAACTCTTCATTGCGGACACTGTATTGACCCAACATAGAAAACTTCAGTATAACGCAATACGGGCAGTATTGCGTTATACTGAAGTTTTCTATGTTGGTGCTATGTTGGTTCTAAAAAGCGGAGAAATGACAAAGTGTGCACCAGAAATTCTTATAGAACCTCCTTTATTAACAAATTTCAATGCTTTCTCGGCCCCTTCCTGTACAACAGAATTAATCGTAATCTTATCCTATATCCTCTCAACATACACGACTGTAAAATTAAATTAACGGTTTGGCTTAAAACGCAAACTTACAATGACACAGAGAATTTATTAATTATTCAAAAATGAGCTGGGTTCCTAGTAGAATAAACACAAAGATGTAATGTAATAAATGTATATACATATATATAATGTATAGATAAACATATATATATGGTCAAACATATATTAAAATATCTCAAACTGGAGTGTACTTTATCAACACATCTAAGGAATAATCTAGTATCTAAGATACAGGCTAGGCCTAGTTTAGATACTAGAATTAACAATGAAATAATATACACTACAAATCTTAAATTTATTTACACAAGTTTTTTATGATATTGTAATTACTACAAACTATAAAATTAAATTCTCTGACTCAGTATAGTTCGAAGTTTCTGTGGTTTATCTTTTTATTTTAATTTTTTTTTTTAATAGTTTTTGCGTCATCAATATAGCTACTTATACTTATCCTACTAATCCTACTTATATTATAAAAGTGAAAGTTTATGAAGATGGATGGATGGATGTTTGTTTGTTACACTTTCACGCAAAAACTACTGAACGGATTTTGATGAAACTTTACAGTAGGTATTATTGTTTGTACATCAGAATAACATATTATAAGCTATAATTTATAACGATATTGAATAATCGAAGTTTGCGTGGAGGAAGTCGCGGTAGAAGCTAATAATTTATATTTATATTTGTGATGTAGGTTACTAAGTCAAGTTTTCCGAAAGATCCATTTGTGCACGGGTTTTGAAGGCTGACTTAAAGCCAGTCGATACGTTGTCGTCTAATCTGTTTTCAGAGACACAAAAGAATCGCACAATAATGGGATCCATATTAGATTTGATAAGAGCTTTTAAGGAAGATACTTTGTAGAGATTTCTTATGAAAAGCTTTAGCTGAGTCGAGAATGGCTTCACCGCAGTTTTAGACGATTTGACATGAATATCTATAATATAACGATGGAGCATTATATAAACTTTTAAAGCACTATTTAAATCTTGAAATGGAATATTGACTTAAGTCGGTACCTAAATATCTAACGATAACTTAACGTGGATACCTACGTATGTCGATTTAAAACAGAACGTGCAGGGAAACGACCTTGATTTAGATTGGGGCACACGTAAGTAGGTAATGCATCTGGGGCACCGAAAAGCTTGATGCGAAGCTTTGTGACGCATGCGCTCTAGGACCCCACTGGGTATCGATCGCCGGGCCGACCGGCCAGCAAGCAGTAGAGGCGTATAAGTAGTTTCCCCGCTTGTAAGTACTGCTCGGCGCACGAGCACGCGCCGCAAGCAAAGGCGAGGTAGGCCGCCCGTGCCGCCCCGCGAGGGACGAGGGAAGGGTCTCGTAGGGCGCGTGCTCGGCCCGGGACCCCGCCGCACATTACGTAACTCAACACGCACAGACGGCGCACAAACAATGTGATTTTTATTTCTTCGATTTTTCTACTGTTTTTTGACTTCGTATACAAATTGTAGGTATAGTACCGTGATATTTTGTTAAGTGTCGCGCGACTGTTTTAATTTTGCTATCGTTTTAGATGTTTAACGTAGGGAGGGATGCTAGCTGATCTTAACTCCGGTTATTTGTGTGAAACTTTCCATTGCATAAATATTCAAAGATAAATACGGTTTTTGGAAAAAATCTTAACATTTTGGGATCTAATTAAGTGCTCGAAATATACAGTGAAAAACGTATTAACCTAGTACCTAACGGATCGATCGGTAACCCAATCAACGAAGTTCCCACAGAAATCGTGAAAACGCAATGATAATTTTAAGGATATGAGAATTTATCTCCAACAAATCGTATTGTACATAATAGCAATACGAAAAATGAAATAAACAATATTCGTCGGAAGCGGTTTTCAATTATTGGGAAACATGACGATGGGTGAGTTTCTTTGAGTGTTATTTATTATATCAAGTAAGCAGGTAGTTAAGCTACATTTCGTACTTTATTTATTTATTTAGAATTAGAAATAGAGGATGTGATGGTTTTAGAAATACGTGCTTGTGTAGGTACTCGTGCTAATTGTAAAATATAAATCTGTCCATAATGATTAGGTAATTAATTAAACCTATCACAATACGATCGCAGTGTTTACAATAATTACTTACCTACTTACTACATACCTTGCGGTGTGACGAACCTAGATATCTCAGATGCTGGAATGACAGCATCTTCACCAGATGGCGATCGGCTCTCAATGATGCTTACCAATCACTTCTTGTTACAAATACACGTCACTCACTGTACACTCACTGTCCTGTAAGAACTATATATGTATTCATATATATAATCTGCCCATTCATGTAGGCAGATTATTTAAACACTATATTACTTCCCACATTAACAAAATCATAACAACGTGGAAGACTAAAATTGGGACAAGTTTCAAGATATTTTCGGACGGAGTTGATGCTTTTTTGTAATTATGTTCTAACTACTTATTTTTTTATTGATCTATCTATTTTGATTTCATATGTACTGTATCATGCTCTGGCAGAGGCTTAACATGTTGATTGGGGTTTTCATGTAAAAATTACCTTTAATTAACGGTTGGAGCCACGCCCTGAGCTTAAAGACCAAAAGTCACGCAAAGCTGAGGAAAATTAATTACTCACGTGGAAAAGGTTAAGATAACTTAACAGAGGAAGTTAACTTCACTACCAACAATGATCTTTATTTAAATCATTTCAGATTTTTCTTTTGTGGTGTGCAAATATATTCTTATTTAATAGTATTATCGGGATATGAATATAATAAACCGGTACCAAGTTAACTACTACTAAATTTAGAGAATCTATGGGTAATAAGTGACGTTGAAATTGAATTTAAGGTAATAAACAACCCTCTTTCCCAACTTCATCACTTAGTCTTAATTCTAATTTGTATTTATTGTTGTGAAGTATCTATCAATTACATGACACCGGCAGATTACTCGCTAATCGGAGGTGCAGCCATTATTCAACTTATTGGATTACAATTAATTATTTTCGTAAAAGAAGAAGAACTAATAAGTGTCCAGAGATATGTGAAACTTTTGCGTAAGGAGTATTATAGTCAACAGGCGTCTAAATAAACGAATAAGTATAGCAAAATTTTAATGAACACTACTATTGCCGGAGGTAGAGCAAATCTTTAGAAGGACACGTTAATTATGTTTGTTAATTAGTGACGTAATATGACGCTCATATTCAACCTGTTCAACTGAAGCTGACTGAAGTCAGTACGTACCGCCGCGTGCGCAGAGCGAACGTGCGCCTCGCAGCGAAAAGTGCGCGTGAGTCGTGCGCCTGGCTCTACCGCGGCTCTTGCATTTACGCCGCTCGTACCCGATGTCCTCACAGTACTTTTGATGTCATCATGATATTACAAACGCCACAATAGAACTTCTTCATGCGTGACGACAGTTCCCGCGTTTTTATCACATATCTACTATAATAATATCAAACAAAAAATTTAATTACGCAATAGGTACTCATGAAATCAACCGATTTGCGATAAATAAGTACGTATCTACTTAGATCCTACCTATTACCCATTATTTATATTTGTCGCAAAGATTACCTGAGTATGGAGAAAAGTGAGTCGTTCGCTATCGTAGACATCAACATCGGCGATAAAGATAAGAATTCGTGTACAGAGAAAGAAAAGAACGGTGATGATCACAAGACAAAAACGCCCTTCACGACCGTTATTAAAATTCGTAAGTTATTCCAAATATTCTACCGGTTTACCATCTAAGGTACGGCTATTGCTAGTCTACACATAACGAGGATGTTTCTATTTGGCACCTCATATCCGGAAATAAAACTGTAGAGTCGCACGTAAAACTATTTGTTTTCAATGTTATTTAATTATCTTTGTATGTGCTGTGAGAAACTGAGTTTCACTGTTTACAATGACTAACGTACGATCGACGGTCGTTTATTTTCTTATTGCCATCAACAACAACAATAGTGTTTTATTTTTGTTCTCGCGATAAAATCTACGCTCTATTGTCAGATTGTAATATCATGAGAGACAACTCGTGGCCTGCATCTTTCTAAATATTTTTTTCTTCTAAATACTAAACGTCAATTCATATAGATACATATTATATCTAGTAATGTTCTACGTAATAGATGATAATAGGTACCTATCTAACTTACCGTACCGTACTAAAAGACTTTGCCATCAATTGCTTCAATTTAGTTAGATTAGGTACGCTCGCATTCGATCTTCCTATCACCTAAATATGTGGGTCGCCCAGTGACCTCAGTTTCTCCACAATAGATAACAATATCAAATAGTGGGTAACTGATGAACACGTTCGTTTGTCGCTTCCGCTAACCGTCCTCGATATCAGGTGCGCACGCGCCGCTCCCGCCGTCCCTGGACAGCGGCGTCAAGGGAACCTGTCGTGTTCCACTCCGCTGCGCACGCGTTGCAATGCCCTGCTTCCTCGAGCTGACAGGCTCGGCTTAGCTTACCTATGATACCCGACGAGAATGGCTAAGTACATAGTGTAGCTGTTTGCTGCCTTATTTACATGTGCGGAATTTATGGACACAAACATAAACATGTATAAGTAACTGTATCATTTATTATGTTAAAAGTAATTGGGAGTTTTCGTTGAACGAATACTGATTATCGTATTCGTATTGTTTCTATCCTATTATTCAGTACCGACTGTGGAAGGCATTGCAAGTACGATACCTAATAACAATCACTCACCTGTACAGGAAGCGATGTCTTATTACTTACAAATTTTCACAATTTCAAAGCCACATCCGATCATGTACCGATTATGAAAGAATGGAAAATAACATTAAGGAAAATGAAATAACGTTTTGAAACTGCAACAGGATTATTAGCAATAATATTACACAGTAGTTAAATAAATATAGCAATAAGTGAGTGTGATAGTATCTCTTACCATACATTTTTGGTTGAGTTTGTATAATCAACAGTTCGTAATAAATAAATAAGTATAATCAACAGATCCCCATTGATAGGCCTTCCTATTTCATAACATACGTTCCGGTCACGTGTACTAACTAAAGGTGTTGTAGGTACGTAAATGATCTATCCATCTAACGGACAGATTTCCATTGATTGAGCGAAGGCTCACTTAGAACTTGCAACACATCATCGTCATACTTCTCGCATCCACCGGCGCCTTGGCTAGTCTTAGAGCAATAAAATTAATAAACGTGTAGTTGATCAGATTACTTATAACTCTAATGCATTATTTGTTTCCAGAACGTGATCGCGGTGAGCGAGATTACATCGGATTTGCGACGCTGCCTGAACAGGTGCATCGCAAGTCCGTAAAAAGGGGATTTGACTTCACGTTGATGGTGGTGGGCGAGTGCGGCCTCGGCAAGTCCACACTTATCAACAGCTTATTCTTAGGAGACCTTTACAGAAACAGAAAGATATCGAACGTACAAGGTAATAGCCCATCAATGACTGCGTATATAAATGTAACTTTTATAGGTAGGTCCTCTACCTTACTTACCCAAGCGCAACGTTACAAGGACCTTGTACCTTTTACAAGGAGAAATCGGTGTCGTCTTTGACATTCGAATAAAGACTTATTGTGCGGCAGGTATAATATCAATATGCAGAACAATCAAAATCCGTTGCATGTCGTGCGTACGAGTATCAACGAAGGTAGATACTTACTAAGTTCTTCTATCGTAGCCTACATCTAGTGAAATGTTACAGACAGAATTGAAAAGACCACAACAGTTGAAAAGAAAACGATGGAAATTGAAGAGCGTGGCGTTAAATTACGATTGACAATAGTTGACACCCCCGGATTCGGAGACGCGATCAATTGTGAAGACTCATGGCGGGTTTGTTCCGCGTACATCGACGAACAGTTCAGACAATACTTCACCGATGAAAGTGGATTAAACCGGCGTCACATGCAAGACAATCGAGTGCACTGTTGCCTCTACTTCGTTCCGCCCTGGGCTCATAGGTAAACGAACATTGTGCTACATCACAATACTCACCCATCTCACTTTCCCTTTTGTTCTTATTTAAGAGTCATTGTGTTGTCAGATAACATGTAAGACACGATACTTTGAATACAGAGTGTGTGTAATGAGGCGGCAAACCTAACGTAATTGAGCAATTTAACAGCCCTTTACTGACTTGCCTATTTGAACTCTACATCCCACGCAATATGACCTAATTGTCGAATAGGAGTAAATATTGTGCCAACGGATGTCTTAAATCTCTACTAGGGTCTAGCGGGGGACTAAACATCCACTGTTAGAAAACCATATATATTTATTTCCGATACATTTTGCATGACCATCATTAATAATTCGCGTATGAATCGCCTCATAGAAGAGTTCCAATATCTTCTATGTAGGTATTAATGATCACTGGAATTACTAAAGTGGTACTTACTAAAATGGGTAACTACTGTAGGTGTCTACTCGCCTAGCGTGCACGTTTGAAGAAGTATATTACTTTTTATTAGGTCAACTATGGTCAGGGCCGTGGATAGCGGGTAATGTTGCATAAGCGTACATCGTGCGTACCAGAGTTGGTAGATCAAACGAAAATTTTACCAAAATAAATTTTATGGCTTCAATTTAATAGCCGGAACATCCAGTATTTGGGTCATGAAGTAATTTGGTTAAATCGTTCTACTATGACCGTTATTAAAGTGAGTAGATAACGCTACCTAAAGGTGTTGTTAAATAGGTTTTAGATATTTAAGTGTCTATTAGGTATTGGCTGAAAATACATATATTTAGTGAAGTAGGGGCGCGTGTTGCAATTGTCGCTAACGGTTAACAAGATACTTACTGTATTCACTATTTTATTGATTTAGCACCTCTACCATATCTCCGTTTTATGTGATCAATGGTAATAAACAGATCAATGACAACTCGATAAACTCGACAAGCGACTGCTATTAAAATGCTTATGATGCGACCGACTAGAGACATTTCCCCTCCATTGTACTTTCTCAATCTAAGTATCACGCGTGATTGAGTCAATTTTGATTTATACAAGGCATAAAACACTATCTTGTTTTGCTCGTTCAATGACAAAACGGCTTGTAAGAGCTCTAGAACCAAATTGGAACGAATTCTATTGCCTCTATTTTATCTATTAGTCAATAAAATAACATCACTTTAAAATAGGTATTATGATAGAATAGGTTTGATGCTTAATATTACAACGACAAGAGGTTTTGCAGCTTACGGCACGTAGATTTGGAGATGATGAAGCGGTTACATCGCAAAGTGAACATCGTGGTGGTGATAGCGAAGGCGGACTCGCTTACGGCGGCCGAGGTGAAGCGGCTGAAGGCGCGCATACTCTGCGACCTGGACGAACATCAAATACAAGTAAGTAACTAGATGCTCTCATGATTATCAGACATTGCTGTCCATTGTAAGATTTGGGCCTCTCTTAAACTCTTCTAGCATTTTCGCCTTGCTCCGAGGAGTCCAGTGAGCACGATCTTATTGCCAGAAGCAAATTTATGTTTTTAGAGCCGACTGAGTAAATATTAAACTTACGAAATTTTTTTAGCAGAAAGACACAATAAAGTAGCATACTTAGGTTTTAGTTTAACTTTAAACTAGTACCTACCAATTAAGGTTTAGGTAACGGAGGTTACAGTCCCTTGTTTCTGTATAGGTTTATCAGTTTCCCGAATGCGATAGCGATGAAGACGAAGAGTTTAAGCAACAGGACCGCGAGTTGAAAGCGGCAGCTCCATTTGCAGTGGTGGCGTCGGATGTCGTGCTCGAGGTCGGAGGGAAGCGGGTGCGAGGGAGACAGTACCCTTGGGGAATCGTGGATGGTAAACACCACTCTATCTAACACAACACTACAAAATTAGGTCATACGGGATGTAGCCTCATAATGTTGGTTTCGCATTGGATATAGGGTGCGGTGCGGTCATCATTTTATTTTTATATTATTTTGGTTCGTGCATCTTTGAATGGTTGTCAATTGGGTTCGCTGAACGTTTGAAAGAACTTCCTGCCTTATCTAATTTTATACTACAGTAGGTCCAATGCGATATTAGTTAGTTTAGCATACCGGCCTGGTGAACAGCACGCACGATTCAAACGTTTTATTCAATGAATGACGTGATCTCTGCATGGAATACATCCATCCGCTGAGCCGCTCGTAAATGGTAATTTGCTGAGAGTGGTTTGAAAATAATGAATGGCGCTTCTTGTGTTAAGAGTTGCGACACTCACGAGTCACACCGACACATAGCTTTGATTTTTTAAAGACATAACGCATCTTTAAAAGTATAGAGACCCATTTAGAAATTTTAGGATCGACTATTAATCCTAACGGGTCATTCTAACGACCATTTTTCAACAACATTATTTCTGAGTTAGGTCTCTATACTTTTAAAGGTGCATCCGTAAGCGGTCAACATTGTATCAGTAGGAGCGTTCCACCACCACACCACAACCATTCCCGCTGTAGAGAAGTGTGTCTCGTACTAACGATAGCCCCCTTTACATTAGGACCATTATCTACTGCTTCGCTACTTGTTGTTATAGCTATGTAGGTATGCCTAACGTTTGGTGGTTTAAAATACGCAAAGTTACTTTACTTGGGGTATGTATGTAAACAGTGGAGAATCCTCGACACTCGGACTTCACGAAGCTGCGGACGATGCTGATCTCGACACACATGCAGGACCTAAAGGATGTCACGCAGGACGTACACTACGAAAACTTCCGCGCGCAATGCATCTCGCAAATTTCTCAGCATGCAATGCGAGAGAGAGGGTAAATGTTGTGGCTTATAAATGTATATAGGTTATTTAAGTGTATCAATATTACCTACCTTTATATTGGTTTTCACACCAGTAACTCTTTAGTGTATCTATTCAATTTGATATTCCACAAAAGTCGTGGAGGCGATAGAAGAATGGACTACCGGTTCCTACCCAGTGAGGCCTACTCTACTCTGGCCGTCGCTAGACGACAGACGCGGGACTCTGCTACAATTAAATTTTATAAGATCACATTCGGTACAGAGCGATACAGAATATAGGTACGACGACTTTAGTACTTGATTGATAGCGTTACTACTGTTATCTAATACAAATAAACTTTGCATTAGTCGTGTAAACTTAAAATTATAGGTAATAAGTTAAAATAAAATACTTGATCAATTAATTTAGAAAGTTTTTTAATTAATAGTAAATTGAAGAGGGACTCGATGGGCAACAACAACGACGTCGTGATCACCGACACGGACCGACTGCTCCTGCAGAAAGATGAAGAGGTAACTGACATTCTACACATCTATCTATATGTAATTTTATTCCCTCCAATTTACCACCCACAGTAGTTGTAGCATGTGCGCTAAGACTAGACTTATGTCACAGAATATGTTGATTATATCTTTTTCTCTCGTATGATTTAAGACATAGAGCGACCAATCCAATCAGTGACAGAAGTCCTGTCTTTACATACGTGCTGACACAGGAGTGCTTATATAGTGTAATGTAAAGATTTTTACCTGAAACCATTTACAATAACATATCACACACAAAAATCTTGTTTGTAATTATGTCGAGGGGTGAAATCGACACTTTGGGCGATATTGACTTAAAAGTATATGTGATTAGAGAAGGTAGACTTATATACATATTTGGAATCAACGAGTTTTTCTGTGTAGAACGAGTATGCACTCCCATAGAGTAAAAAAAAAATGTCGCATATAGCCTTTCACCCTTTTTTTTTTTAATGGACTGCGCTGTTGGCCGTGAGTTGGTCTTTACAGCTGCACCGGAGGAGGCCTTTCACCCCTCGATATAACTAAGTTATAGGTTAGGTTATCTACTGTTTTATTCTCACTGAATTGTAATTATTTCAATTTTTGTTACAGATCCGCCGCATGCAAGACATGCTGACTCAAATGCAAGAGAAACTTAAAGCTTCCGATAAAAAAAATGACAGTATTATAGATGTATAGAAATAGACTGCAATGTAGCTATAGTGTAGCGTTAAGTTACCAACTCAGATAGTTGTTATTCGAACGGAAGGAAAAACCTCTTTAGAAATATCAGATGAATTTAGCCTTTTGATACTTACAATAGTGTTACTGTGACCTGCCTGCCTACACGATGATATTATTTTTTGACGGATTTAAGTAAACAATGTTACAAAAACATACTTAGCTACTAAAATACATTCTGATGTTTGTTTTATAGGTCGCATACAATGATAATCTAGTAAACAGATAAGTTATACACAGGGGCAACACACATGTGTATGAAAAGTGTGTACTTTTCATTCATTTTACATTTTACAACAAGTAGAAATGTGCAAAAGAGATGGCTTGATAAACCCAACGAGAAAAAAAGAGATAGCTAGTGTTGACACTTGCGCTTCTATGTGATGTAACATTCATCTGTTAACCAATCCGCATGCTGGTATCATATATACGTCCTAATCAGGATGTATTCGAGTCTTCACTAGTGCGCGCTCATAACATAATATCTGTTTACTAGAATGTCATTGGTCGTATATTAATATTATACTAAATAAGAAAATAGTTCATCTCATTGTTCGGTTCCATTTAAAGTCGCAAAGAGCAACTGTAACTTTATGCAAGTTTTTAAAGAGAGCACTAAGGCATCTATTATTATAATTATTATGAAGAAATGTAGGTTATACGACCTCCTTTAGTAGATTTTTTTAGTAAAATCTATTTATTTATTTATTTTATTGAAGTCTACCCATAAGCTAGTATATAAGGTACCTAGGAATTATTTTATATCTATAGGTACTTTTTATTTATATATCCTTTTGATTATAAATTATGCGTAGGTAGGTAAATACCAATAAAAGAGTTTAATTTGTTATTAATTAGGTACCTACTTACTTATAATTTTTTCTTTATTCTATCTTATACAATGAGTAGGTAAGTCAAACTACTGCAGGAAAATCATAAATAAAAATAGTTGCTATTCATTTATACATTTTATTATAAGAACATAGTTTAATAGGTAAGTAGGTAGGTTATTTACATTTAGGTAAGTAAGTAGATGCTTACCAATAAAATTGTGAAAATTATTATTAAGTTGTACCTGCCTGTTTAATTTTATACTTACTTACCTATTTACCAAAAACAACTTAAGTAGGTATAAGGTATAAATACGCATAACTACATTTTGAAACTACTTACCTACTATTTTACTTATTTTATTGGTTAAGAAGAAGGATCATAATACCTTAATGACTAAGTAGGTAGGTAAATGCATTGTAAGCGTACCTACTTATATGTGTTTAATTTAATATCTATCTACCTACGGTAAACAGCCAGGGAAACCACCAGAACATCAAGTAGGTACCGTAAGTAGGTACCTTTACCTATCTACAGGGTGTTTCAGAAGTCCGAAATAATACTTTGACGTCTGCATCAGTATCGGGTTTACAACTCAATGGTATAAATTTTTTATCGAAATTCGACCATGTTTTTCTAAATTTTTTTTCGTCGTCAATTTCTTGTATCTCGTATAATCTCGAGTCCTATGTAAAATTTGCATGTATGTTTTGTGAATATTGGTAGCCGCCCCTCATACGTGTAGTTCACACTGCTGAATGGGGTTATGGATTAACCCAAAGGCCAGAACATGATACCTATGACAAATATTCAAAGATCTTATGATAGTTAGGTACAAACTGTCTTCACTAAGCATCTACATATGAGCTACCGTATACGTACCTAAAGTATTATTTCGGACTTCTGATACACCCTGTATAATTATTATACCAAAGCCTAGGTGATGTAATAGTAAATAATAATATGAATTTTGTATCGATGTTATTGTATTACAGTAAATTGATACTTTAATTACTAACATATTTGAGAGTTTTACTTTACTATATTTCCCCCCAGTTTAAATCTATTTCTAACATAGGTAATTAAATTGATTCACTAAAGTTAGTCGAGCTACTTTACCCAGTGCCAGTGTAGTCCCCTGTGACCATCCGATGTAGGTACCCTTCTTCCAGCAAGTTCTACTTTATCGTGCATTCTCTTGTATAGTCGGGAAATATGCGCCGTTGCCCTGAAAGGTAACCGCGCATCAATAGGTACATTCGTAGACGAGAAAGAATACATTCAGGGCCACAAGTCTATGAAAACTATCGTTATGTTATTTATGACAATGGCTTCACTTTAGAATGTGCCAAAAAATAATGTGGATCAATGATAGCAAAAAATCATATTCTAGATTTCTACACTGGTCATCCAGAATCCAGTGTATACATTTGACATTGTCACTTTGACGCCATTAGACTAGTCAATAGTACAATGATAGTTATTAGACTTGGGACCCACAAATAGGTATAGAATAGGTATCGTATAAACATTCATATTCATTTTGTAACTAGCTGTGCCCGCGACTTTGCCCGCGTGGACTTTAGGCAGATTACCCGGAAATATGGGTATTATGTTTTTCCCGCGGAACCCTAATGTTTTTTACATAAGTAAAGTAGCCTCAGTTACGCCTCGGAACGTCAGCTATCTGCAAGTGAAAGTCCCGTTGAAATCGGTTCAGCCATTTGGAAGTGTACCCGGAACAAACAGACAGACAAAAATTTTAAAAATTGCGTTTTCGTTATACGTATCGTATATACTTTCATACGCATTTGTTAAAAAAGTGTTATTTCGCTATTACAAACAGACAATTCAATTTATATATATATACACATAGCAGTGGTAGCCGATTGGTCGAACGCATGCTTTGCAATAAAAGGGCTATAGTAAGTATGTATAGTACATACTTACTATAGCCCTTTTTAACATCCCAATGCTGGGCACGGACCTCGCTTCAATGCGAGGTGCATTCAGGCCATAGTCCACCACGATGGCCTGGTGCGAATTGACAGACTTCACACATATATCGAGAACTAGTCAAGTTCTCTCAGACGTGCAGGTTTCCTCACGATGTTTTCCTTCACCGTTTTTCAGCAAGTGTTAATCTCGGATTTAAATGAGATTCGCACATAAGACCCAGAGGTGCGAGCCGGAGTTTGAACCGGCTCACTTTTATTGCAAAGCATGCGTTCGACCAATCGGCTACCACTGCTATATACATACTAACTAACTACAGCGTGTTTCAGAAGTCCAAAATAATACTTTGACGTTTGCATCATCAGTATCAGGTATACAACTGAATGGTATAAAAATTTGATCGGAATTTGACCATGCTTTTTCAACTTTTTTTTCGTCGTCAATTTCTACAACTCATGATATCTCGAGTCATATGTTAAATTTGCATGACAATGTTCTGTTATATGAATATTCGTAGCTGCTTCTCATAAGTTTAGTTTACACTCAGGGACGTAACTACCACCGCATCAGCCGTATCAATTATACGGGGCCCCCGGGAACGCCTGTCAGACCTGTCACTATTGTCCATAGAGGCAGAAACTTTAGAAAAACTAATCATTAGCTAATTAAATTATTTGACAAATCAGTTTGCTGAAAAAAGGCAAGGAGAGTGTGTATTTAATTCGAATTGTGTGTAAATTTTTTGGAAAAAGTGACAGATAATTAATATGAATAAATATTTCTTTTAATTTTATGCAAACTTTTTTTTTTCTTTTGTGAGAAATCTTTACACTTCATAAGGGCCCCCAAACATTTTTTTATATGGGGCCCCACCAAGGCACGGTATGCCGAATAGGGTTATAGATGTACCCAAAGGCCAGAACACGATAACTGTGACAAATATTCAAAAGTCTGTAACTCAGTAACTATGATAGTTAGGTATGATCTGTCTCCGCTAAGCATCCACATATGAGCTACCGTTTATGTACTCAAAGTATTATTTTGGAACTTCTAATACATCCTGTAGATGTATAGATAGTGTGAGATGTCTTACCGCGTTATCAATGCCTTGGACACCGTACTTGCGCATGATATCTTGGTCAGCATGCATTAAAAGAGTCTGGATAACTCCAATTAACATAGTTATGAAGAGGCATTTATGGATTTGAGTTCTTGGATTGTGCAAAGGACTGAAAGAGAACATTAAATTTATAGAATGTTTGATGATGATTACGGCATAAGGTAAGGAGCCCCGTAGTATTGTACATTAACTAGATTCACCGTTGTAATTTAAATAAATAAGGGGACTTATGTAAAACCATTAGAATGTATACGGAACATTATTTAATATTCATTCCAAATACTTTATTATTTTACAATTGCCACGCGTTTTATATTCAAAGTAATTGAATATTATATAACTAGTCGCAAAATCCTAATTCTGCTGGTAAAGATTCAAAAACCACTAGGTATGGAAAAGATTTTGAGAAATAATTAAATAGAACAGAAAATATGATGACATTCTCATGACCAAACGTATTTACTAGTTAATTACAGCTATTAAAGCTTTTACTTCGAAGAAATAACGATTTATCGACATAGGGCGGTTTTTGGTTCCAATTTTGACATCCCGCGGAAATAGAGCTCCGTAGTCAAAATTCACTTACCGGTAATGATAAAATCCATAGAGATGTGAAAAGTCACAGAATTTCCGACCAGCTCCATAGTCCGGGTCCATTGACCGATGTTATATATAAGCTGCAATAATAAAAAAAACATAATAACCATAGGCAGTGGTGCATGACTGCAGTGCACACAAACATTGTCAATTTCATTTTGGACCGAATGAGCGGGTGCGAGCTTATTGCCATTATATCGGGCACAAGTCGTTTTAATGTAAGGGAGATCTGGGCCATAATCTAGCACGCTGGCCCAGTGCGGGATTTCTCAGGACGTTCACCTGTACCGGTCAAGAAGTGGTGATAATTATCAAACACTACCGGTTAACTACTACAATATTCAAGGTACTTTCCCTCCATGTTGCATATCCGTGGGACACCTGTATAATGTCACTATTAAGCCACGCACACAGGGGCGTCAAGACACGTATTTTTTTTTTGCCAATACCAAAACAAATTCTGTGTCCATATACAGTTGTGGTCATAAAATTAAGAACGCCTTGAAGTTTTAGTTTATTTTATCCGAGTCATGTCATGCGTAGTTATTGTTCCTTTTTAGAAGTAACTAGTTATGTTATGAAATAGCCACAATAATAGAGCAAACGTGATTAGGACTACAGAATAAAATCGCTCACTATTTTTTTGTTACAAAAATAGTTTAAACTTTATTTATTCTCAAAAGTAACAATTTCAAATAGTAATGGAGCTGGACAAATAATTAAGAACGATTTATTAAACCGCCCGAGAGTTGCTTTATATGAAACTCAGATTCAATTAAATCGCATTAATATGAAGTGCGTTAATAAAATAAGCAGTTTAATACATTTTAAACTAAAACTAATAGTTAGTAGCATGTCCACGGCTTTTAATAACTGCTTTACACCGGCGAGACATTGACTCTATCAATTTTTGACATTTCGCAAGAGAGATAGAGTTCCATTCTTCTAAGGAAACGCCATACAGCTCTCTTAAACTACCACACTGTCGATTTGAAACCTTCTTCTTGACTTCGCACCAAAGATGTTCTATAGGGATAAGATCTGGGCTGTTAGCTGGCCAATCTAAGACAGAAACTGATTGCGATGTGAGAAATTCCTTAACGGTGCGAGCAGTATGCTTTGGATCATTATCGTGTTGCAATGTCCAAATAACCGGAAGCATGTCTTCAGCATAAGGTAACAATGTTTCTTCTAGTATATTTTTGTATTGGAATTGATCCATGTTTCCTTCTATCAGCTTAACAGGTCCAATACCATACCCAGAAATGCACCCCCAAATTTTCACATTTCCCCCACCATGCTTTAATGTCACTTTTGTGTACTTAGGGTCAAATGCTTTATTCGGAGGGCCTCGTACATATCTTTTTCCATCAGAACATACCCTGTTTATTTTTGTCTCGTCAGAAAAAAGAACATTTTTCCACTGTCTAACTGTCCAGTTTTCATACCTCCTTGCAAACGCAAGCCGGGCCTGCCTTTGTCATCGTTTTAACATGGGCACCTTCCTTGCTATCCTTCCGTGCAACTTTTTTTCTACCAAACGCCTTCGAATAGTGCGTGCCGAGATTGCTGAAGGGTTGTTTTCACCAAAATATTCCTTTCTCAGCTCATTAGACCCTTTAAAAGGATACTGTTTTGCCAAACGAACGATATTTCGAACATCTCGACGAGATGACTTTCTCTGTTTAGGTACACGCGGAACATTTATGGTAGTTTGATGCGTGGCAAAATGCTTAACAGCATGGAAAACCATCGTTTTAGAGCATTGCAGGTGGTCCGCTATCTTTTTATACGAACAATTCTTCTCGCGAAGTTTTATTATTACTTCCCTTGTAGATTTATCACAACTTTTATTTTTCCCCCATTATTTTCTATGAAGCAATCACCTGCACCAAATGGCACCAAAATTATACGAATTTATAGTGAACTACAACCTCATAGCCACAGAGACTTCTCTATTTATATTTGAATAAATAAAAAAAGTATTCAGCGTTCTTAATTATGTGACCAACCAGTAAGTAGTAATATTAGGTTTAGATCTAATGTAATAAGTTTACCTATTTATTTTTTAGCAAATCATGTGTATCAACGAATGTACGGCTAGTATGGTAAAGTTTTGCAATACCGAGTGTAATACAAACAGTTACTTATACTTGTTAATTTGATAAAATCTTGTCTATAAATAAGCGTTCTTAATTATATGGCCACCACTGTATATCACCATAAGGCGTCGCAACGCTCACCATAAGGCGTCACGATGCTCACCATAAGGCGTCGCGACGCTCACGATAAGGCGCCGCGATGCTCACTATGAGCGTCGGGACTAGGGTTGCCAACCGTACTATATAATATAGTATTGTACTATATTTTAGCTCTGCGTACTGCTATACTGTTGAGAAAAAATATAGTACGCAAAAGTACTATATTTTTATGTATTTTTTACAACATGTCCGCATTCTTTTTTTTATAAAATAGCATTATCTCTAGAAAAAAATACGCATCCTTTTATTTATTTTTGTCTTTCATGAAGATTTGCGCGTATACTATAGTGTTTCGGAATGGAACAACAAATAAACGAAACTGTCATTATCAACTACTGTCAAGTGAAACGTTTTCATACAAATAAAAGTACTGGTCTTTTTTTCGTACCGCGGTACCGCGTATAGATAGATAGATAGATAGAGTACTCTTTATTGTACACACCAAACAAATAAAATAATACAACATTCTTATTTCTAAATACAGTAGCTATATACAATTGGGCGGTCTTATCGCTAAAAGCAATTTCTTCCAGACAACCATTTTGGAAAGGAAAACTATTCTTAATTAATTATGGGCAGCTGTTGGTGGTGTACTCAAACAATAAATCAATATATAAAATAGAAATACATACACATATACATACATACATAATTTATATATATAAAATTATAGGTGATAATACATAGATATAGTAATAAGGTAGGAAATAAAATAATAGTGTGAACAATAGGTAATCACAGTGATAAGTAATGCTCTTTAACTAATCGCTTAAAAATAGATAACGACTCAGCACGTCTTACTGTAACAGGCAATGCATTCCACAGACGAACACCCTGCACACAAAAGCATTTATCATAAAACATTGTAGAATGCATTGGTGTGTTCAGCACTAGACTTTCTGATGACCTTAGGGACCTTGAGTGAGTATCACTTAGGAACTGGAAACGTTCTTTAAGATAGATTGGAGTCTTTGAATTATAGAGAATACTGTATAGAAGTGAAAGAATATGGGCATTCCGGCGAAGGCGTATAGGCAACCACTTGAGCTTAATACGAAATTCAGATACGTGATCGTATTTGCGCAAGCCAAATATGAATCTTATACAGAAGTTTTGAAGTCGCTCAAGCTTATTCAGTTGATCTTCTGTTATGTCAAGATAGCTGACATCGGCATAATCAAGGATGGGAAGGAGAAGAGATTGTGCGAGCGCAATTTTAGTGGCAGTGGGAAGAAAATTACGGACGTTTCTACTGACCTCTTGAAGCTGTGGACCCCAGGACAAATTCTTGTCAATGTGTATGCCCAGGTTTTTTACTTTGTCACTTATGGGAATTGTGTTACCATTAAAGCATACTTTGGGGATCTGTGAAAGGTCTAGACGAGAAGTCATTCTAGAACTACCGACAATAATTACTTGGGTCTTAAGCGGTTTCACTTGGAGACCGTAAGTTTTACTCCACTTACATATCCAGGCTAGGTCTACATTATACCGCGTGTACCGCGTTTTGGACTGACTTTGTTGTAGGACTTTTGTGAATGTACTATATTTTTGAGCAATGTACTATATATTTTACGACTCTGGCTGGAAAATACTATATTTTCGAAAAAAAATGTTGGCAACCCTAGTCGGGACGTTCACCATAAGGCGTCGCGACGCTCATTAGAAATCGTCGCGATGCTCACCATAGGGCGTCACGGCCCTCCCTATACGTCGTTGCGATTTTCATTTTAAGACGTCGCAATGCTCATTATACGGCGTCGCGGCGCTCACTATAAAGCGCTGCGACGCTCACCATATTCGTTTTTACGTGTCTAAAATACTGACATTACTGACTATTTTCTGAAAAAAAAACGGTCTGTTACTGACCACCATTAAAAAAACTGATTTTAACTGACGTTACTGTTCAACCCCAGAATTTATACCAGAGCCTAAGTCTGTGGTCCCTTGGTGCCAAAAATCAAATTTCTAGGTTAACGCAATCAAAAGATACGGCGGTTTATGTTGCATTTTCAGTACACTTACACGGGAATCAAAAACCTATAGGGTAGGCACTTCCCGTTGACCCAGAATCATGAAATTTGCGAAGAAGCAAGGTCTTATTTACTTGTGCTAAAGGAAAAAATCCTAAAACTAATTTTATTGTTAGAAAACGTTTTTTGCGATTACAAACTTATTTTGTAGTTACTTCATATGGGGACTCCAGTATACCAACGGCAAAGTTAAGTTTGTCTCTTTATACCGTTTATCTTTTCGTTAGATTAATGCTCGATGGTTTCACACCCCGACACTACCACCGCCCTCCTCCGACACGATCACCGCCCTCCTCGACCCGGGCGTCGAGAGGGCCTTTTTTTTTTGTTGACGGGGAGGAAAAAAAAATGTTTCAGTTTAGGTACGGAAGCCTCGGTGCGCGAGTTCAGCTCGCACTTGGCCGGTTATTTTTTTCTCGATCGTTTCTCATACCCCCTAGACGGGATGCCTTAAGCAATTGCTTATTTAGCTTATGGGCTAATCCAGGACTGGTCAAAGGGCTCGCCCTGTCCTGTACGAAGCTGCGTAATTTCCGTACATTCTCCAAAGATGAGTTTTTATGAATTAGTGCTTCATACAGGTCGGTAAAAGGTTTATATTCAGAATATTTACCTGTAAACACGGTTATAGCAATGTCCGGTAACTTTTTGGGTTTAAAAACTGCCTGCTCTGAAGATGGGACACTTTCATGTATATGAAGGGTTTTATTAATTGTCGTTTACTTTCAAACACTGGGGCTCGACTAAGTCGACTACGTCGGAATCGTCCACGGATGAATAAAATGCACAAACTTCAAAATTAACAGTCAAATGGAGATAGGAAATATGAGTAGATATCAGAAAGTCTCGTCAATGGAGTTAAGAAGATGAAGATCGATCGATTCCAGACAAATGTTACTATACTCTTTTTTGTGTAGGGTTGCCGTTATATTATAGTACTCTGTGGTTGCCGTAATAAAAGTTAAAAATTGTCGTTTTAAAAAAAAAGTTGTAAAATTGTCGTTTTCAACCAAAACAATTTTTTTTTTGTTATTGACAAAACAAAAAAAAAACCTTAAACCTAAAGCAAAATTAGCACTTTTATTTTTGTGACGCTAAAATGTAGCTAAATGATACTCCGATCTCTGAATAAAAACCATAAACCCGCAGAAAGGGGTTCTTATATCTTATTCTATATAGTAAAATATCATTGTTTTATGCTTATAATAGTGTACCTAATTGCCGTATATTATAGCCATATCAAGAACAACACTGGCTTTACCGCTCAGAGTTATGTGACCACTACGATAAACTTATAATTTACCGTTCCCATATATTATAATAACCGTATTACCGTAGTAATTACATAATAGTCTGTGAGAAATACTTTATATGGATCAAAGTAGATTTTATTCCGTATTGTAATTAAGTGGGATCGCCCGTGGATCGCCCCTAATCCATTGTATGGTACTTATATTAGGTACAAGCCAGTGTTGTTCCAGACAAATCTTTTTTTCTTTTGTGTTAATGGCCTCTTTCCATTGAGCAGACAAATCTTAGACTGGCCGTAAAAAGTCCGAAAGTGCCGTAATTTCAGGACAATTTTGAAAGAACCAGTCACTCAAATTAAAGCTACCTATAGTGCGTTTTTTTAATTCCGGAGACAAAATTGACATGTCGTGTGTTGTCAGTTTTTGGAAAATTTTAAATAGTGATGTACGACAACCGAAAATCATCGATTTGTTTTGTTAAGTGCGATTTTTCTATTTGTTTTAAAACGTAAACTATCTTTCTATCATATCGTAAATTTTAAAATGGCATTGCTCGCGATTTCTTACGCTTACACATTTAATATAATTTCCTTCTCTGCTGATTTCATTTTACGTTTTTTTTCTTGGCGATATAAAACCTCCATCGCTCATATGCGGTGAAGAACATGGTTAAACAGCGTCCATCTTATTCAAGAAACGTAACAAAACAAAGAAACAATAAATTTAAATAAAACAAAGGATAAAAATAAACTTAAAAAGAACTTAACAAATGAAACGTTAAAGCACTACAACTGACCTCGACACATCCGAACACTTTGGAGAATAAGTGACGAATGAAATTATTGGAAAAACAAAATGGCGACCATGAAAAGGGGGGCTTTTTTATGTGAGTTAACACTGCGTGATATTTATATTTGCATCAAAATATCTTAAATTACATAATAATTAATTAAAACATGCTATATTCAAATAATCGGAATCTAAATAACCGAAAACGACACTACGGAAAATTGGCTGGCAACATTATTTTCTAGTTTGACATTTGCACATGTCAATTTTGTCTCCGAAATTAAAAAGTCATCTGCCATATTTATCACTGTCATCATCTATGTTTATTTAAAATCCTTATACGAATGAAATTGAACTTTATTTTATCCCAACTAAGAGAAGAAAATGTAAGACGAGGCGGTATGGTCTCAATGACTTTAGCCTGCTCACATATATGAGCAAAAAAAAAACTTAAAATCGATGATTTATATTGTGGGTTTATCATCGAGTATCGTATTTATTGAATTTGCTCTTGTTCTTAATTACTTGACACAGGCCGAAATAACCGCTAAACGAAAATAAAAATACACATTATTAATTAATAAAAATGGGTGTTGGCAGTGATCAAGAAGGCGAATGAATTTTCATCATTTAATTCATTTCGTAAATATATTGAATTCATCTGCCATCTTTGTCCATGTCACCCATGCCACAGATTACTACTATACTTCATTCGGCGGCCTTGGCAACAAAAGCCATAGAAAATATTAGTCAGATTTCTGAAATATTTTAGTAGAAGTTGGCAATACTGTAATAAAATTGTCTTGTATGTATCTGTCGATCTGTCCTGTCAAATGAATGGGAAATAACGAAAGTGTCACTGGTAGATGTCAGGGTTTCACTGGTGGAGAAATAAATTTTAATTTGTGATAATTTATGGTTTTGTTCCGGCTAGTTAGTAATTCATACCAACTATATTTCAGAAAACAAGTTATTTGACCAGCAAACAACTGAATCTAGAGTATGCAATAATAATTTCTGTAAAAATATATCCAAAATGGGCGACAGAGACCTATCCATGGGTTCCCGTGAAGGCATAACCTATCCAATAAAAGTACAGTATTGTGGGAACTGCTCTATGCCAATTGAATACTGTGAATATTATCCCGAGTATGATAAATGTAAGCAGTGGCTTGAGAAGAATCTACCAACAGAATTTGAGAAGGTAAAAATAGGTAAGTTGATAATAATTTACAAATAGAAATGAACAATGAACAGCTTATAAAATTTGTTCCAACTTGTTGAAACCATTTGTTGAAACTATTTGTCTGAAATCTGAACTTCTATTTGTCTGAAATCCACCATTTATTTTCCTAAAAGAAGAATTGTGTTAGCTGCAACGAGCAGCGACGGCGGGCTGGGACGAAGCGCAAGAGCGGCCAATGGGAATTCAGTACCATGGCGTCATTCAGTGATAAACAACGTGCGTTCTGTATATGCGAGTACTACCGCAACAACGATTCTTTTGCTCAAGCGCAACGTTAATTTTGTGCTCATTACAACATACAGCTTAAAAATGAAGCTCTATCAATTCAATTGATTAGAAAATGGGTACAGAAGTTCGAGAAGACAGGTTCAACAATGAATCAACCACGATCCGGCTGACCTATAACATCAAGAGATCCCAAAAATGTTGAGTTTGTAATAGCATCTATTCATAAAAATCCTGGACTCTCTACTCTGAAGCGGTCTAGCACCTTAGGTGTGCCCAGAACAACTTTGATTCATATTCTTCACAAATATTTACATTTACATCCTTACAAAATCCAAAGGGTATATAGATAACTCTATATTGTTCTACCTCCTAGAGAAATACAAACTATATGTGTAAAATAAATAAATAATAATAATTAAGTGCAACAATGCAACAAAAGTGATGTCTATCAGGCAACCTTTGGATGGAGAGGAATTAAAGTACTAGTAAGGAGTAGGTGTGCTAAATAAATGACATAGACTAATATAATATATGATAACATAAATTAATATATAAGAATATACTAATTTAACTAGGAATGACTAATTGTGTAAAAAAAATAACCATCCATAACTAAGTGAGTATGTAAATAAACTATATATTGGCAAAAAATAATTATGTACAGATAACAGCAAGCAAACAAAGCAGAAATTGCAGGAAATCATTGCATCAGATAGTATTTCTTGACCATCAAAAACCTCTGCATTCACCCAAGGTTACTGTATGGGCAGCTTTGTCAGCAAGAGGCATTATTGGTGCATAATTTTTGAAGATTGCCAAGGAAATGCTGTAACAGTGCATGCAGAGGCGGTGTATTGCCATGCTACAGAACTTTTTTTCACCACCGCTACATGATTTCGATGGTTTTAATAAATGATAATGGTTTCAGCAAGATGTGGCAACATGCCACACTTCCAACGACTCATTAAGTGCTGTTTGCGAAATTTTGGACTAAAAGTGATATCCAAAAGAGGAGCCGTTAACTGGCCACCTCATAGCCCAGACTTATCCGCAATGGACTTCTTTTATTGGGGATACCTTAAAAGTAAAATTTTCAACAGCAACCTAAAGTCCCTAGAGGAATTAGAGGAAAATATTTGAGTGGATATTCAAAACATTTCAAGAAACACTCGTGAAGCCGTTAATAAAAATTTCCATTTCTGGTTGCAGCAGTTGCAAAATAGTCAAGGATAACATATGGATGATGATGTAATTTTTAAAAAAAACCCTATTTGTTGTACTTTAATAATAACAAAACAGTTTTCATCTTACATAACTAATTTGTTTTAAATTTTAAATCATCATTTGAAATGTAAATGAACTTTTGGTCCACCCTGTACCATGTTAGTCCAGTTTTTAACCCTAAGTTTCATAATAAAGTTACTTGACCTATTTTCTTACTTTATATCAAGGAATAAATATTTTCTCATTATAAATTGGGTTTGTGCTACAATAAAGAAATCTAAAATCACTTTATGAAATATTGCAGATGAAGAAGAAAATGCTGGTGGTGAAGAGGAAAAGAAACGCCAGAAGCGTGGTGGCAAGGGCATGCTCAAGTCAAAGAAGAAGGAAGATGTCCCTAAGTTAGTGCAAGTCTCACGAGCCCCTCGCGGCAAGAAAAAGTCAGTTACAGTGGTATCAGGGCTGAGCACTTTTGGTGGGTACAATTTTACATTGTCAGGTTTTTTGATGTGACTTTTTGTTACACAATACTGAGATCAAACAACCAAGCATGGTTGTTTGATCTCAGTATTCATTGAGTTCATTCTCAGTGGAGTTAAAAGCATTTAACTCCACTGTTTGATGAACCATTCAGACTAAATTCCCAGATATTTATATTTCACTAAATTAGATTAAATTTAGTGAAATTCAAATATTGAGGAATGTGACCTGTGAACCAATATTTATATAGTAATTATAATGAGATATTTGTTCATTTTCCAGATATTGATTTGAAAGTAGCAGCTAAATTCTTTGGCACAAAATTTGCGTGTGGTTCCTCAGTGACTGGAGATGATGAAATTGTAATACAGGGAGATGTGAAAGATGATCTTTTTGATATTATACCTGAAAAGTGGCCTGAGGTATGTTGTTAAACCTTTAAATTATTTATTAGTCTATTATAACACCACTAAGTAAAACTTAACTACCTATAAGTTTAATGCATTCCTTTCTCATGTTTGAATGAGATGAAATTTATAGTTGTGTGAGATATTATGTATGAAATTGCTGCTTTGTACAAAGTAGTTGTTTTTTGGTACCTAAAGATATGTTGTTTGCATGGGTAAACACTCGGATTTTATAGAAATAAAAAAATATACTCCGACTTCTTTGTATAAAACAGCAATTATGAACGTCTTTGTCACTATTTAAGTCTTAATATTTGAATATTTTTTTTTGCAGATTGATGAAGATAGTATTGAAGATTTGGGTGATCAAAAAAGATAGTTGCATTTATAGTGAATTCAAGTTAATTGATAATGCTGCATTTTTGTTTTATGTTGTGGAGGGAAAACTTTGAATGTATAATTTTTTTGCTAAATTATAGCATATATTTTTACACTAAGTGTGAAGTGAAATATATTCATTGAACATATTAAATTACAATGAATGTAATTAATTAAATCCAGTAATATAGGAAATGAAGCATTATCAAGATTTTCTTATTTATTTTATGAGTTTCGTACAACTTCGTGCATGTCCCGAATAAAGATGTGGATACATACATTATTTTGCATTTCATTTTTAGGGTTCCGTACCCAAAGGGTAAAACGGGAACCTTATTACTGAGACTTCGCTGTCCGTCCGTCCGTCCGTCACCAGGCTGTATCTCATGAACCGTGATAGCTAGAGAGTTGAAATCTTCACAGATGATGTACAAATACTAAAATACAGAATAAAATAAATATTTAAGGGGGCTCCCATACAACAAACGTGATTTTTTTGCCGTTTTTATAGATAATGGTACGGAACCCTTCGTGCGCGAGTCCGACTCGCACTTGGCCGGTTTTTCGATTTTACTACAAGAGTTGAGCCATCCACAAATCAGTGGTTACTCAATCATCGATAGAGGAGATAGTTATCAAAATTAGAAATGTGTACTTTTCAACTGGAATTTATACCACTGCCTTTGAAAAATAATTATAGAGATATTCATCGCCTATATAACTCTATTCTTGTGATGTAGACTGGAGCCACAGAGTAACTAGACCTCAAATTGAGATCTTTGGGTCAGAGGGTTTGGAGAGAGAGCGACCGAGCCAATCCATGACAAAGGTGAAGGTCATGTTTTGACATGCGTGCTGATAAACTTCTTCTTCTTTTTTTACGAAATGAGTGAAATGATGATATTTTGATGGAATAAGATGAGGAATGCCTGCACCTGCGATATGCGGTATTTATGGCAATGTCGAGTAATTATAGCAAGGACAAATTCAATAAATACACATTATAAATAAAAATGGATAATGACAGTGATAAAGATGGCGGATGAATCAATAAACTGTTAACTATACAATTTGGCATAATAAATTAACATAATCGTATCTGTATAATCCATAGTTAAATTATATACCCAATGATATTCTATATAGTAAGAATATCATTGTATATACCCTTATAATAAAAATGTAGGTAGATTTCGCGAAACACTTTTGGCGAAACAAAAAAATATCTAATTTTCTAGTCTGGTAACACATTTGTTACTTGTAGTAACAAAGTGTAAGTGTAGTTGTCTATTGATTGCCAGTATTTAGAAACACTACTCTTCCAGTAAGAAAACGTCTACTGGTAATGTTTCTTGTGGGGGGAAATAATAGTTGACGGAAACTTCACATATAAAAATTAAATCAAACAAGATTGACTCTCACTGAGGCGAGCATGTTTCTGTTTTTACAAATAACTTAACAGGGTTTAGAAGTTTCCGTATCACGGGTCACGTGCGAAAATTCTCCGGAAACTGTTTCAAGAATGCTAATTTTTTTATCAAAAAATTCTGAATCTGTCGTTTTCCGTCAACTGTAAATACCACTGATCGTCTACTAGAAATAAATGTTTAATACTTACGTAACGTATGTAAATGTTTATACCTGGTTTTCATTGATAAATTCCGTAGTAGCAAATGCTATGATGTATACTTTATTAAGCTTTAGCCATTATGACGAGTGTATACAGGCATAACAGCTTACATATCACACAATCTTCTCGGCTCAGGACACTGGGTGATTAAGAGTTTCAGATTTTACTGACACGTCTTTTAACTTGTTAGTCCACTTGAGTCTTTTTATTTAAACAGCATCTATAGATAGTTTTGTGAGAACAATTTGCAATCTTCACATTACAACAATAGCAAAGATATTGTGCTTTGTAGTGATATGACATATGTCATTTATCTTAGTTCTGCTGAATAAAGCCATATTACTATTATAATGGTTTTTATATTTTAACAATTTATTCAGCAGAACATTCTATCATAATGGACAAGTTTCTGCGTCCAGGAAGACTGGATATTGATCCGTCAGATAGCTCAGCCTCAAAGGAATGGGAGCACTGGAAGCGGACATTTGATAGTTTCCTATCATTCTGCGGTAAGGATGAGAAAGTGGACAAGAAATTAGATTTACTAATAAATCATGTCTCTGCCAAAATATACGAATATATCAGTGACTGCACTAATTACAAGGACGCAATATGCACATTGAATAATATTTTCATTAAGCCCAAGAATATAATTTACGCTAGACATATGCTGGCTTCTCGAAAACAAGAGAGTGAAGAAAATATAGATTCATATATTCGAGCTCTGAAATTAATGTCAAAAGATTGTAAATTTGAAAAAGTGGATGCTGAGACGAATAAATGTGATAATATAAGAGATGCATTTATCTCCGGATTAAAATCAGCTAATATTAGACAACGATTACTTGAGAATCTAACACTATCGCTCGAAGAAGCATGTGCTCAAGCATTGTCATTAGAAATGGCTGAATCCAGTGCACAAAACTATAATTCTGCGAATTTAAATGCTGTTCAAGGCCAAGAAACAGTGAGGGCATCAACAGCTGCAGCATCTACTTTCAATAAGAAGTGTTTCTTCTGTGGTGGACGTATACATAAAAGGAAAGACTGTCCTGCTGTAGATGTTACTTGTCAGATTTGCGATAAGAAGGGGCACTTTGCTAGTGTTTGTCGTAATAAGAAAGCGAATACTGTGGCAGTCGTTGAAAAGGATGCTACAACTGACACTTCAGCATGTATTATAGCAGCGTCACCGAATTCTCTTAGAAAAGCTACTGTGACAGCTTACATTCAAGGGATACGCGCTCAAGCATTAATTGATACGGGCAGCTCCATTAGTTTCATGGATGATAATTTTTTCAAGTTATGTCGTTTAAAGAAGCAATCTAGTAATCAGACGATTTCAATGGCTTCTACTACACTTACGTCTCAGGTAGAAGGTCAGACCTGCGTTTCTGCAAAAATTGGTGATCATGAATATAAAAACCTTAATCTTCTTATAGTCAAAAATCTATGTGCTGATCTTATCATCGGTCATGATATATTAGAGAAGCATTCATCCCTTAAATTTAATTTCGGTGGTACAAAAGACCCCTTTGAAATATGCAGTGTTGCAGCGGCGTCTGTGCCGGCGGTACCATTGTTTTCTAATGTTACACCCGACTGCAAGCCCATTGCTATAAAAACTCGAAGATATAGTCAGGATGATAAGGAGTTCATTAACGAAGAAATAAGGAAACTGTTACTTGATGGTATCATTGAAGAAAGTACTTCACCGTGGAGAGCTCAGGTTCTTATTACAAAGAATACTAATCATAAGAAGCGACTAGTTATCGATTATTCTCAAACGATAAACAGATATACACATTTAGATGCATACCCACTCCCAAATATGGAAGAGTTGGTGTCACAAATATCAAAATATCGTATATTCAGCGCTATAGATTTGCAAAGCGCATATCATCAAGTCCCTATTCTGCCACAAGAACGCCATTTTACTGCTTTCGAAGCGTTGGGAAATCTTTACCAATTTCAAAATTCCATTTGGTGTAACTAATGGTGTCTCTAGTTTTCAACGAACTATAGATTGGGTCATCCGGCAAGAAAATCTAAAAGGGACCTATGCTTACTTAGATGATATCACCGTGTGTGGAAAAACAAATATTGAGCATAACGAGAATTTATCAAATTTTTTGGCAGCAGCACGAAAATACGGCCTTACGCTGAACAAAGAAAAGAGTAAGTTCCATCAAGGCTCTATTAATATTTTGGGATACAATATAAAGGACCATATTATTAGGCCAGATGCCGATCGTTTACGGCCATTATTAAGTATTCCACCACCAAGCGATTTATCATCGTTAAGAAGGGTAATAGGAATGTTTGCGCATTATTGCAAGTGGATTCCAAATTTTTCAGAGAGAATCCATGGTCTAACTAACGCCAGATCATTTCCATTGAACAAAGAATTAATTAAGACATTTGAAGAACTAAAATCTGACATCGCAAAATCAGCTATTCACGCTATTGATAGTAATGCACAGTTCATAGTAGAAACTGATGCATCCGACCATTCAATCGCTGCCGCTTTGTCTCAAGCTGGTAGACCGGTTGCATTTTTCTCGAGAATGTTGAATCATAGCGAACGCAATCATTCAGCTATTGAAAAAGAAGCGTACGCAATTGTGGAATCGCTAAAGAAATGGCGTCATTTTCTCATTGGCAAACCATTTCAGCTCATTACTGACCAACGATCTGTTTCTTTCATTTTCAATAATAAACTAACGAGTAAAATCAAGAATGAGAAAATACAGAGATGGCGTTTGGAATTAGCACCTTTTAAATATGACATTGTGTACCGCCCTGGAAAGCAAAATGATGTTGCTGATACGCTTTCACGGGTATGTGCTTCGGTGTCAATGCGAACGGAAAGACTAATATCATTACATGAAGCATTGTGTCACCCAGGTGTAGCGCGAATGGCTCATTGGGTAAAATCTAAAAACCTAATCTATTCTGCAGAAGAAATCCGAAATATGATTAGATCATGCAAAATCTGTTCGGAAGTGAAGCCGAAGTTTTATAAACCTAACTCACCTGAACCAGTTTTAATAAAGGCTACCTCACCTATGGAAAGATTGAGTATTGACTTCAAAGGTCCAGTACCTTCTAATACGAATAATAAGTACATCTTGACCGTGATTGATGAATACTCCCGTTTCCCATTTGCGTTCCCGTGCTCTGATATGAGCTCGGCAACGGTAATTAAACGTTTAAATGAGATATTCATGATATTCGGGATGCCTTCTTACCTTCATTCTGATCGAGGAGCTTCTTTCGTATCTGCCGAAGTAAAGAATTTCTTGAATTCACGTGGAATTGCTTCCAGTAGAACCACACCGTATAATCCACGAGGGAATGGACAAGTAGAGCGTTTCAACGGTACTCTCTGGAAGACAATACAGTTGGCTTTACGTTCTTGCAAGCTAGCTATAGAGAACTGGGAAAAAGTCCTCGCGCAAGCCTTACATTCGATAAGATCATTACTGTGCACAGCTATTCATTGTACGCCGCACGAACGAATGTTTACGCATACAAGGCGTTCTTCAAACGGAGTTTCTATACCCACATGGTTGACGGAAACGCAGCAAGTGCTTATGCGCAAATTTAATCGCGCCAATAAATATCAACCAGTGGTAGAAGAGGTTACTCTCCTGCATGTAAATCCTGACTATTCTCACATTCGTCTTGCAGATGGCCGAGAATCTACCATCTCTAACCGGCATTTGGCGCCACTTGGACAAAGACAGGATGATGAAATCGCTCTGCAAATGCATGAAAGGCAGGAGGAGACTCTAGAAACATGTGCTGATGAAGAAGTAGGAGGAACGAATGCAGAAGAAGGATCTACTGATGTAGAAGAACGCGCTGATGAAGAAAATTCCGCAGACGAGATAAGTGACGAATACGTAGACACGGTGTCTTCTCCAGCTGTAGAATCTCAGGTCCTGCAAAGGTCTGCCCGAGAGCGAAGGCTCCCGGACCGCTACCGGGATTTTATTTTGTAGCTCGGGAGAATGTAGTGATATGACATATGTCATTTATCTTAGTTCTGCTGAATAAAGCCATATTACTATTATAATGGTTTTTATATTTTAACAAACTATATTTGAGAATAAATTTTAGTAATTATTTTTTATTTTCATTTAAATGAATACTCAATTCCTAATTTACTTAAAATTTTACAAGAAAATTGTGCCTATTGAATTTATTAGTAATCGACAATATTGGACAATTTATTTACTACTACTTTATAATTTTAAGGATATTTTACGAGTTACCTACTTGTAAAACAAATTATTTATACCATGGTGGTTAAATATGGTAGAAATATTTTATAAGCTTGTGGCAACATTGTTATCTAGTTCGCAAAACAACACAAAATAAAATCACTTTATTCATCTTGCATTCATTCGTTGTGTTGTGTTTTGGTTAGCAAAAACGATAATGCGTTAGTGTAGCACATAGTGAAAACAATATTTTTAAATGGAAACTTGGAAGTGATTAGTTGCTCGCTGTGATAATGTAGCGTTCAGTCAAGTTCCGAAACCATTACCTATCCCCTTACAAATTTATTGATCTTTGATTGAGACTAAATAAATATAAACTCTAGTAAATATGTCTGTGGTTAAAGGAAAGCTTGTGAAAATGGAAGTGATCCAGGTTGGAGAATATGAGTTTACGAAACAAGACATAATAGGACACGGAGCCTTCGCCATGGTATACAAAGGAAGGAAGAGAAAGGTGTGTATGATCTCAAGTTCCTCGTAATGCCAATGCATTGTTCCAACTGCTCTGAATGATTAAGCTGATTAATATCGGTTCAGCACAGTTTCTTTGGCAAACAGCACGCTAAAGTATGTATTGATTCATTTCGCTTGTGGGTGGTGGGTGGCAGTCGTCTTGTGTTTTGATTTCAAATTCTACGCAGATACGACGCATTCTACACTATATGTTAGTATTACTAAAAGTAAAAGTAATTAATGTTCAATATGTTTACAAAAGCACTATTTATTGTGATTCTCTAGATTGCGGGCAACTGACAACTAACCTATAAAATTAAATTAAGTAAACAAATAAAACCTTTTCATAGATTTCTATTCTCATATTTTGCACATATGTGCCAACTTTTATAAGTTCTTTGTGTGTTTAACCAAATCAATGGATATTAGGATTATGTTGAACATTATGTATCTACCTACTAATATCTATAAAACATACCTACTTAAATATATTATGTACCTATAGATTAAAAAATATAAAATTTATATTTAAAACTTATATTCCACCTACAAAAATCACCGGCAGTATTGCCAACTTAAGTGTTTGAAATCAAAGTTAAATTTTCTGTGATTTGGCTATATCTTACCATACATTTTCTATGATTTTTTTTCTCCATGCTACTACTGCAATTTGTGTATAAGTTATGTACAATAGGTACCTACATGCATCAAAATCTTTTGCTTTACATTAATGACTCACACTTACTTGGACCAAGCATGATTGGAATATAGTGTGTATAAAATGATATTGGTTAGCTTCCTAGTTGTCTATCAGTGACATTTATTTTTAAATAGGTTACTAAATTGCTTAGTGCAAAATCATAACAACAGATTTTCCAATGTTATAGGACATATATGTCCCATGTGGACAAAATGTTAAATATAAATATTTTGCATTTATTCTACCCCTGCGATGTATTTGGCTTATTGAGACCAAAGTAATTGTTCTGCAGTGCCTATTTATCTGACAAAATTATATAATTCTGGCCTTCAATAGAGACTACATTCTACAAGTTTTCAACATAATAGTTCACAGTCTTATAATATTATCAGAAAGCTTTTTGAGAATACTAAACACTACTCACAATTCATTATTGTGAAACTTTGATACTGGGTGGTATTAATAAAATCTGGTTGTCACTTTATTGCATAACAGTTATCTGTCTGCTTTGGCTTCGTTGCCTTGTTCATTTTTTAAACACTTATGTGTAAGCTTATAATTATTATATGAGTATATCTACATTCATATGCTTCCATTATTTTTTATATCGAAAAGGTACAGTCTATACTTTCACTCCAGATAAAGAATGAAAGAACTCCAGATAAAGAAGGCTGACTTTCATTATGACAAAAATTTAAAAAGCTGGTACGCATCTTACGATGGGTGAGCTACCTGCCATATTTAAAATAGTGTTGTAATCAATTGTACCTGCTTCTAATTGTGGGGAAACATAAGTTTAAGGTTTCTCTCTTTGTCCTTTCACACAAATAGCCTCTCTTAGAATTGCCTTTTATGGTACTTGTCTTACCTTTGTCTTACTATGTTTTGCAATTCAACTGTGACGTCGTTTTAAAGATCCGCTAGCGCCGTGCCAGGCAGCTGTTCAGCTATTCCGGTTTGTGTTTGCAGCTGGCTTTAACTAGGCTACTTGGCACGCGTCCTTCTATGTGGGTATTCATAAAGTTCACCCGCCAATATGTGTTAGGTATTTACTTGCGTACCTGTTTCGCAGTGCTTAGATCCTGAAAACACCATTTGGCTATGTTATCAGAAGACATCGTCATTGTCATGTTAGGGCGCGTGCACATAGAACGTCCGATTTTACAGGATCCTTTTTAACTGATCCGTCGCTACTGGACTTAATATTCACACAGCATTTACAGGACCGATTTTAACGGATCCGTCGCTACTGGAGGTAATATTCTCACATCATTTTTAGGACCGATTTTAACAGATCCGACGCTACTGGACTTTCGTTCTTCAGTGTATAGGAATGAAACCGGCAAATGGCAGCTGTGTGCAGCACACTGCACCCCGCGCACCCCTGTACCAAGCCTCGCGCGGTTTCGATCCGATAAAACGGATCAGTATTCCCGTTGTGTGTGGGATTTTTACTGGATCCGGAATACTGTCATGTGTGCGATACGTTTCAATTTATTTAATAAATAACTTATGTAATACAATACAATATACGCCGGGTAACTAATAGTGGAATAAATAAATAAATATCGCCAGACAACCAAATACTTATTGTATGATCCCAAACTAAGCAAAGCTTGTACTATGGATACCATACAATGATTTGGGTCTGACGTCACAAACGGATTGCAGCATATTTTGTCGGATCGGTATTTTTTACTGGATCCGGAATACTGTATTCTGTGTGAACTCGCTCATACAACTACATACGTCATATACGTTTAAACGGACCTGTAAAACTGACGTTCTATGTGTACGCGCCCTTAAAGTCGTCGGTGGGCGCTATTCTTCCAATGATTACTTTGACTTGTGATGAAAACAAATGCGATCGTTAACTTACAAGGATAATGCTCTATTGAGGCATAGGTTTATCGTAAGCTTTCTCATTTTCCGTTATGATTTCATACTTACTTTATTTGCAACACGTATCTTCCACAAGTTGATGAATAGAAAAACCGGCCAAGTGCGAGTAGGACTCGCGCACGAAGGGTTCCGTATCTTTAAAATCGGCAAAAAAATCACGTTTGTTGCATGGGAGTCCCCTTAAATATTTATTTTATTCTGTTTTTTAGTATTTGTTGTTATAGCGGCAACAGAAATACATCATCTGTGAAGATTTCAACTCTCTAACTATCACGGTTCATGAGATACAGCCTGGTGACAGACGGACGGACGGACGGACGGACAGAGAAGTCTTAGTAATAGGGTTCCCGTTTTACCCTTTGGATACGGAACCCTAAAAATGATTGAAACTATTTCATGCGAGCTTCATTTCGTGTACCTACTTACTAACTACCTACCTATCATTAACTAGTTGACGCGTATAAGACGTGTGATCGCTATCCAGTTAACATCTATGACCTTTAAATATTTTTAACAACATTATTTTTTGTGCTTACAGACTGTGAAGTCTTATAAGCTTGCTCACGTTTTATAAGCCCCCTACTGTGTTATAGTCAAGTTTTTTAAATTATTCTATACGGAAAGTCGAGAGCTTTTGATGATTGGGCACATTTCCTGATTTCATTTTTTGCTGACTTAGAGCCTTTGGGTCCGGTGGAACCATAATAATTGGGATTTAATATTGCCGTTTGCGTCGTTTGGTCGTTAGTAGTCACGATTTTCCGCCCTATAGCCTTGTACTTGTAGAAGGCGGTGTGAACTGACGTCATACTCAACCCTGTCGGTTAAGTTGGCCGGTACTGTGCGATGTGGCGGTCCGGGAGTTAGGTTTCATTGCTTTGTCCGAAGCCCACCGGACAATAGATCACCGCACAATACGACACGCACTGTGCGCACTGCGCTTCAAGGGCACAACACTAATAGGCACGTGCGCAAGACTTAATTAAACAAGCCCACGATTAATGATAGCGTTATGATCCAGATTCTAGAAGCGAAGCCTCGTTGTCAACGTTTAGAACACAATAAACTATCATTTGCATGAACTAATCTCAACAACTACTTGTTTTTGTTTTGCAATATATTCTTGTGCATTACATAAACGATGCAGTTCATTGTACACTATGACAAAGTGCCTATATTGCTACTTAATCAAAAAGCCCTTGTCCCTAAAATATCGAAAAATGGCTAAGAATATAGAAGAATATATCCAAGAAGATTGCAACTCTTTTTCCAGATCTTCATGAATCTGCCTTTATAATTATGTTAGATGTATCAATACCTATTCTTACCTATGTGTACGTTGGCAACGTATGACGTTGGCAGGTAAGTACAGTACAGTAGCAAAACGCGGATAGCGACCGTGACCGCGACGCGCCAGAGTCCAGAATATCGATATGCTAGGTGTTTCGTTACAGACTCTATAATCTAGAGTCTGTAATTATATCTATAATTACATATTCAATAGCACCAAGTGCTTGTAAACGATAACTTTCTTATGCATTTTTTTAGTATATTTTACACTATCAGTAATATCAGTTATAGGACACCTAACAGTTGAAAAATCGTTAAAACAAAACTTTGATCTTGCTTAATGCATACCGCTATAAGCTTATACACTCCTAGCATTTTATGAAGTTATGAGATTTCATAAGAAAACTTTAACGAATGAAAACTAGAGATTAAAGGCAGTCAATGGCTCGCAAAAAGATCTCGAATGGGGCGCATGTTGAAATCAGGTCAATTTGTAATCTCTACGTGAGCCTACGGAATGTAGGGCGGGCTAATGTTAGACCGGCACCGACACTCCCTCCACCGAGCTCCTCCTGGATAAAAGCAAAACGAACCAAATCGCGGCGTCTCGACTTTAAACATACATTCAAGTAAGGACACAGACTTATCATTCGGTCGTTGTACATCCTAAAATCTATGAGTGAAGAAGAGATTGGGGTAAATTTAAATTAACTGAACCACACACTGGCAAGTCCCGAATGTAAATATTTTTATTTCCCTAAGAAGTTTTGGGAAGCGATTGCATATAGTGATGCTTTGTTTTATTTATGTAAACCTAAAACAGAAACGACATAAAATTTGATTTCGATCGATCATTGTTCAGTCACGGCAGACTTAATAATTCGATGAAACAACTACATTAAAAGTTTTTTTTTTTAATATTTTACACTAGTAAAGCAGACTTTAATTTCGAGTACTTTGGTAGTTATGCAAACCTGTCTCATGATCATGTAGTAACTGAGTGTTGTTACATACGCTCACTGCCATTAATAAAAAGTGCATTCAACGTTCGCTGTTGGATGCGAACAGCTAATAGTTCTGTATGACGCTCTACCTACTACATGGTGGATTACAATTGGGTACGGTATGAGTACAGCTAACAAAACAACGACTGCAATCAGCATTGTTGTTATAGTTGATGATTTTGAAATTGACTTGAATAGATTATAACTGTTCACATACATAATACCAGCATAATACCATTTACCGGGCACACACAGCTTTTATCCAAGACGACTTCGTCGGCGTAAATATTTTAATTGATCGAAAAATATTTTTTTTTATTTTGTGCTGCAACCCGATATCATCCAAATAGGAAAGCTTAGTTGAAATCGGTGACGTACATTCAACCAGACAAAAATGCCTTGTGCAATAGGCAATTTTAAGGGTCCATTACAACCATATAAATAAAGTAAGGGTTAAAGAATTTGAAAAACCTTCATTTCTATTTTACTTTGCCACCACCAGTTGTACAAATAATTTTGTCTTCACTAATATTGCTATTATGGTAATGCAGTGTGACATTTGTTGTCGATTGTACATATTAATGTACCCTAATTGCCATAGAGACAAAAGTCCTTGGTGCGGAGCGAATACGCGGTGTGTATTCGCCTACCTGCAACACGACTACGTCCTTATAATGCAACACTCGGTGCATTGCGTTATCATTTACGAAGGCAACTTGCTATTATAAATAATATCTAGGTGTGTCTTTTTAATAGACGTTTGGCAAACTTAATGGCGTGCATATTTTGTATGATAGCTTTACCATTAAGTACAGTACGTTTTGAAAATTTTATGTAAAATGTTAACAGCTCCTTTTTAGTTTAAGAAACATTATTCATATCATCACACATCATGCTATGTGATCGAAAAATTAAAAAAATACCATAGTATTAATACATTATTACTAGATTTAATAAAAAAAATATTTGACTAGGTTATATGATAGAGCTGATGATAAATTAAGTATGTATCAAGTATTCTTATTCTCATTATAAATCCAAAGAATAAACTTTACGCTTGTAAAACTTAAATTATGGCCGAAGAGTTAGAACAGTGTATGTAATATGTATTGTAAAGAAATGAGTAGTATGAAATTAATTATGATATTACTTATGCATACTCTGAATTAATAAATCACGTATACTCATAAGGAAATTGAAGAACAGATCGGCAAGAGCTGTCGCTATTTTTGGAGTACTTATATGACACTCCACCAATCTACTTCAATATTATTAAGATATACAATTGTATGTTCCTATCTCCGGAGCCACACTATTCTTGCATGTCAAACACGTGACTTTCATATATGTGATACATCAGGCACGGATTGTTTATGTTTTGTTTTGTTACAGAATCCGTCACAATCTGTGGCGGTAAAAGTGGTGACGAAGAAAGGCATACAGAAAGCTTCGGAGATCCTCGTAAAAGAGATAAAGATTCTTCGCGAGCTGACGGCCCTTCACCACACAAACCTCGTTGCGATGCACGACTGCATGGACAGCCCCGCCTACGTGTATGTCGTCATGGAGGTGAGCATACTTTATGTTCGACTAAGGCCTCCCGCACACTGGGGAGTCAACGCTCGCGCGTCTATTTTTTTGCCATAGCAATACAAACAGTATTTACACATAGAACAAGTTCATTCTACAACGAAATGACACTGACAGTGGGAGCGAGTTTTGACGCGTGAAGGCGTGGCTTTTACCACAGAAATTTAATATTTATGCATATTGACATAAGAGTTCGTTTGGCATTGGCAAATATTTGTGTGCCGGGGGTTTGAAAGTCTACTAACTAGCATATATAAGAACATCAGTCTTTATCTTTGAATTGTGGATAAGAAAAAAAAACCCTATCTATTTATATAACCCACTGAAATATCCAAGTACGCGTTTCTCCGCCGTTAGTCAGAATGACTCATCAATCCAAAGTTTAATGCCTCGAAGAAATTTTGGCGAATCGGGCAACTTCGTGATTATATTATATTTTTACCTACCATAAGACCTTTTGTTTGTTTGTAGCATAATAAATCATGCTAGGAGACTCTACGGTTTTGGTAAGGCATCTGGATGAGTGTTTGGTATTATCAAATACTGCCATATGCTTTTTGTAAACAGGAATCTCACGGCAATATTTCCCAAACAGTAGCTCAATAAATTACACCAAATTTCAGTGCAGTACAGTGAGAAGGTAGTCTATTTTCAGACGTTGACGAAGCATAAGAATTGTGCATAAGTTCTTTGGTTATCTGAGATAAATTGTAGATAATATGTACATACGCTGCATAACCTATCCGTAGAACGTATGCTTTTCGTGAATCACGTGTAATGGTAATTTGAAATTTGGTTAATTCAAGACTCTAGAAATGTCTGATAATGACAGGCTTTGGCAACGCTACCAAAACATCTCGAAGTCAAAATGTGAGACAGAAATAATATAATACTCTCCCTCTGTCATCATAATAATATAATACATAACGTTGGGGAGGAGTATTGCGTTGCAAGTATAAAAGAGGGTTAAGCTAACAACTAAACAATGAATTCATTCATTTCACATTTATTTATTGCCAAGGATGCAATTTTGTATACTTTCAACTGCTAGTAAATGGTGAAATCCAGAAAACATCCAACATTCATTTTAATGCTGTATTAATATGAGGTTACTTACAGACAGTCGGTTAGCACCGACGTGTTTGGACTTTAGAGTTTCACATTATCTAAATAAATGATTCACGAACCGAGTCTTGCAGCTTCGCAAAAGCAGTTGTTGTTCCTTTTTCGATTATTTCCACGTACTGATCGATGCAAATGTAATGAGGTCAAAACGTGGCCGATGGTGATAGCACTTGTACTTATATGATTAAGTTATTAAGGGCACGCACGACTTAAGGCACGCCCTTAGATCGCTTGAACCCATTTGGTTGCATGATCGAACAGACACTTATCACAGTTCGTTTATCGTTAATTAAATGCACTTGTTCTAATAAATTGCGTGACCTATACATCTTGATTATAAACTTAACAAAACTTTGACTAGACTTTTGCTTTGTTTAAGCACTTGCGTTTATGATTTTTTCTGTTTACATAAGACGAAAATCTATTTAATTAAATCGTTTGTAGATAGATTGGAATGTTTATAAAGTATAACTTTGAGGGTGGGTATTTCTTTGGATACCTACTGCTATTTTGAGTTTCATTATCTTAATGCGATTTAGAGATATTGCGCATATTGTATACATTATTTAACTTCAGTATTGGCTGTAACATCAGTTATCATACAATAATAAAATTGTTGTGTTTTATAGCTTGTGAATTAAGGGCAAGGCCATCGGGTTACGGAGGGACAGTCAATTTCCCGTATATTACTCACTAATATCCCTGCAATTTCCTTGCAATGCTTGCATATTGTTACGAAGCACGAATGCATTGTATGTTAAGATACTAGGGGCCCCTAGGTACAAACGGAACGGAATTTGTGAATGATTTTTATGTTAAGTAAAGTAATTACTTTTAACGAGACAAACGATGATACTACTATATAATCTTCTGGATATTGTGAATGTGTACCTATGCCTTATTCCACGTCGAATGGATTGTTCACGCAAATTAATAATTAGACATTTTAACATCAAAATATGGATCCATCGTCAGCAGTACAGGCTTCCGCGTAGCCATTGCGCGCGGATTCGAAGCAAGGTCACTACGCATTAGATAAATAGTACTCGGACAACACGCGGCTGTGGCGTGTGCCGCGCCGCCGTGCCATCACACGCCGCCCGTTGTCGTAGCAGATTACCCAAATTCATTTAACTTGACGTTCTAAATATTACCCGTTTCGCTCCAACCGCGAAAGAATGCTGTGGGTATATTTATTGCGCAGTTTATGCCGTAATAGGTCAAGGGATATCTACAAAAAAGATTAACATGATAACGGACCAGACAATGTGCGAATTGTTATCTCATTAACAGACCGTTACCCTGATCGCCCGTAACTACGTCGCGGACGGACCCGACCGCATGGAAGTGCCCCACTAACCTCTTTATCATAATATCTAGTAAGTAAGTAGTAGTAGCACATGCTAGGTATCGTTCTTCGCAGCTTTCGGAATGAATTAAATAGTCGTACTTATAATTTAACTAACGTTTGTATAGTGAGTAACTTTAATAAGATTATACTTAACGCTAGGCTAGTAAGAAGCCTAAAGATGTGATAGTGGTAGAAAATATAGGTAGGTACTCAGATATCTAAGTAAATATTAAGCATAATGAATATCGAGCGGTGAAAGGCTATTTCACGTAAGCGACACTTTTGGCCGATATTGGCTTATATAGATATTTGAAATCAGCGTTTTTTTCTGCGTCGAATGAGTATGCTCTCCTGTAAAGTAAAAAAAAAATGTCGCTTAAGTCATATAGCCTTTCACCCCTAGATATAGCAAACATTTTTATTTATCTGTCTATAGATAGATATCTATCTAAATAAAAATAAAAATACATTTATTTACGAAAATACTTACAACAGAAGTTATAGTGACTATGAAACTCAAATTAGACCTAGACGGTATCTTATGTTCCGTTACATATTAAATTGCGAGAAGTAAGTACGATAAGTAAGTAAATGGTGCTTTCTTCGGATTGGTGCTGCGATGATTGATTACCAAACGGGTATGAGTATAATATCATTAATTAATAACGTCATTCGATAATGGCGGCATTATGTCTGTCAGGATTCAAACACGTGTCGCCGAAGTACGTCTCATCATTGCCTCGTGGGCACATAATTAAACATAATACTTACTAATTACATATGTAGCGATGTACTCCACTTACCTTATTAATAAATAAAATAGACAAATGCGCAGAAACGCATGCGCTGTCATCAACAGTATTGTTGTCGCTACATTCACGTTACGCTAAGTAAATACAATAACAACATCCGTAAATTAGTATAAGTAGGCAACGTTATATTTACTATTATTAAGAAGCGAAGATATTTTAGCGATGATTCAAATATTTTGTAATAGTTTGGATTATAAATGTTCTAACTAACTAAATACTGGGTTTTTGAGCAACAACTAACGGGCCGTAATTGGCACCGGGAGCGTAACTTAGAAAACTTTACAGGAACCGTTAGCGAAACAAGGCGTTATTTAATTATATGATGCAGACATTAGTCAATAAACCGAGTAACATATAAAATTAAATACACAAATGAAAAGCTATTGTATTATGGTTGAAGTATATTAAATAGTTTCTGATCAGTAACTTGTCGCTCGTCTTAAAATTCAAGGACCACTACCTATCCGAATTAAACACCAAAGATAGGAAAATATGTAGGTGGATTGCATCATTGCTCATAAATAATACAGTGATTGCCAAATGATATTGATGAATTTATTAATAGTCGGTGGTACTGACTACAAATGTCATAATATTATAATCAATTCAATGAAATTGTGAACAGAAAAATCTTTAACACGTGCTATGCGGTAATAGCGCTTGTTACCTAGGCTTATATATCCGCAGAGTGATAATGAACTAAGTTTTTTTTGTATTTTTCCGTGATTATACCTATTAATGCTGTCAATTAATATTTTATCTGATTATACAGAACGTCGTGTCGTCATCGTTAACAAGTTGCGGTGTTTAACGTAGATTTTTATTCCGTTCTATTATTTGTTCATGGTTGACTTCGAGGTAAATATACCTAATCCTATTTCAGATTTTCTCCAAACGAACGTTTATATAAATAAATTTCAAGAGCACACGAGTCAAGTAGTCGCAGCAGGTCAATCGGAAAACTTACGTATTAGAGCCAATTGCCTGCTCGGCTAGCTGAGTCCAATATTACATACACTTGTTTTTTGTTGCGTAAAAACTAAAACAGCAATGCCCTCATCACGATACAAAGCCAAACTCAAGTTCATTGGCACGATTTCCTTTTAGTCGAGGTACGCGCACAGTCGCCATGACGGCTGTGGTGTGGACCATGACTGCGATAATTGGCATCGTTAACATTTTGGACGTTTATTTATAAACCAGCATTTAGAGCATTACTTTCCGCCCAATGTTCTTATTGTCTTCCCCACACCTGTAAATTCGACTTCACGTAGTTCTGCATAGGTTACAAATTCACTTACAAAATTAATAAATTACTTTTTTAATACAAACTAAAATATAGATTGTGTTTCTGAAGCTCTCGTAAACGGCAGTGTGAAGTAATCACGTTATGGCTCTAGCGATGTACGATGTAGGTATGTGGCAAAAAAATAACCCGGAAGGCGGGACTACTATTGCGTCGTTTAGTCATTGCGAATGTGCCGATCTATATGTCAAATTATACCTAACAGGTTTTCATAGGTAATAAAATTCAAACTACTTCGTTTTTACAAAGATTTTTATGTTAACACTATAGGTAACCGAGCGTTTTATAAAATTGAGACACGTCGTTTCGTTTATTTAACGGCAGAGTGGCATTAATTTGGGCCACGATTTCTAGGCATGGTTGTGTACTCATGTACTGTCCGGTTAATTATGCTGATCACGTGTTTCTCTTCTACTAACAAGAGCACGTGCGAACTACAGTGACCTTTTATACTTATGCACTTTTAACAAAAAAAAACAATTATTCTTATTTCATTTGTATAATATGTACACGGAAAAAAGTCAAATGCGTACTATGTACCCCGCCTATCTATAACAATTTTGGCACTCGATCAAGGTGATTACCATTTATACCAAATGAACTAGATATTACTCACGTGGACTGAAGAACGCAAGCGCGATTATGGTTTTTTAAATTATCATTAGGATGATTTAGGCATAATACCTCGGTAACTCAGTAAGAAAGAGTGCAGGTTGTGAAACTGTCTTGTCGTTTTATTGCAACAATAGGCACCTTCACTGCATGCAGAATTAGCAGCGCTAAGGTCATCTGAGGATTAAACACAATGCATGCACGTCCGATTTCATTCCGGATGCAACAGAATCCAAACAAAATTGGTTATAAACAGATAATATTCTTAAAAGGTACCGTAGTTTACAGCTCACCGCCTCCTCAAATTTATAAAAACATAGAATGATAATAACTTTACAGAACATGTTGCAGATCCAAAGTGATTTCTAAATCGAATGTAACTTAACAGTCACTTTACCTAAATTCTAATACTGAGGTCTGTTTCATTCGTTGCTAGTCTTCCCAAAGAGTTAAAATATGACAGCAGTTCTGTAGTGTCCTGGTAACTATTGCTAAATAGATAGCATGGTATCGCATAGCAAATATTTTTAAAACAAAGTTGCCAGGAACAAATAATGGATATAGTTATTTTTTTCTCCGGGCAACACACACACTCGTTTATGACTTCAATATATTTATAAGTTCTTAGCTATGATTTAATTTCGCAATGTAATTGTGTAGGAACAAGAACAATGAACCGTGCAACACGCTGAAACAAAGAGCACATTTTCACAATGATAAGCTCGCTCCTCTCAATTTCAAAGAAGTTATTATGCATGTCCACAGCGATTGCACATTAATTATACCTTGATATAAAACGCGTTGTACTAATAGTTGGAACATCTTATTATATTATTGTAATGTATCCCGCAGCCCGCAACATAAAGTGAATCAGATCTCTCTTAATTTTAATTCCCTCAAAAACAAAATTTTAAATTTATGAATTTTACTGCGCAGTTTGCAATTTGTTTTGATCATACGTACCACGAACATACCTATTTTAAAGCGACAACACCAATAAGGCGCTTAATATTTAGGTACAAATAAACTAAAGACAAATCAATGACATCCAATATTGTTAAAATATTTTATTGGTCATCTTCCGATGATTAACATTCTAAGTTTATTTTATTGGTATAGTATAATGGCAGACTGTCAGAGAGTAAAATAGCCACTATTCCATATCGAGCAAGTGATCTTTAAAGAATCAATCTCCTCAATGTAATTGAATAATAATATCTAATATGAATTGGCTAATGAAATAAACACAAATTAGCGGAATTGCTCTTATTGTGACTAACGGACTAACGAAGTTGTAACCCTGGGATTATAACTGTAATGCAGTTAAATGTTGCACAGTAAAAGTATTTACTCGTCGTTCCATACGTTCCGATTATTTAAATGATCCAATCGATGTCTGCTTAATATTACCTATCATGATCTATCGACAGCCCAGCCAGAAGGCGCAGGTGCTGACCTCGTCGTCGCATTAATGTTTGTACAACCGTTCTCACATCTACATCTTGCACGTGGCAACCAACGAGGTCTTCTATACTAACTTCTATTTAATTGCTCGAATTTGTGCTACGCTTTGACATCATCGGAAAATGGCAAAATCACTATTTCGACCCAACAAAGAGGGATTAAGTTTCATCTGTATCTACTACTACTACAGCTCTTTTTAACGTCCCACTTCTGGGCACGGGCCTCCCCTCAATGCGAGGGGGATTCGGTCCATAGTCCACCGCGCTGGCTCAGTGCGGGTTGGCAGACTTCACACATCTATCGAAAACTAGTCAAGTTCCCTCAGACGTGCAGGTTTCCTCACGAAGTATTCCTTCACCGTTTCATAGCAAGTGATAATCTTGGATGAAAATGAGATTCGCACATAAATCGCAGAGGTGCGAGCCAGGTTTTGAACCTGCACACTTCGATTGCGAGGCGTGCGTTCGACCACTCGGCTACCACTGCTGCCATCCGTATCCATAATGATTAAATAGCTAAGTAGTTGTTAACGCAATATTGGTCTTACATTTTCTGATGATACACATATACAATATCTATATTTATACTAATATTATAAAGAGGAAATATTTGTATATTTGTATGTTACGAATAAACTTAATAACTACTGGACCGATTTCAAAAATTATTTTAACCTTAGAAAGCTACATTATCACTTAGTAACATAGGCTATATTTATTACTAGAAAAAATTAGAAATCTTTACTAAAACCAACCCAAGGTGTAAAAAATTTAGCCGTAAAATGACTTTCATCGCATACGCTGCGGAAAGTATTGATGATAGAACAACAAAATGTTCTACAATATTATAGAACACATCAATATCTACAAAAAAGTCCGCGAGACCATATGTACCAACTATTGTAGTTTTGTCACTATAACTACTTTTTTACATTTTAAAAGTTGACAGAAATGCCGTTCAAAATCAGACCGTGTTATCCATACCTTTGTATTAATTCTTATCCAAATAAATTATTTCGTATTCAAGACTGCTTCAATACCTGTCGATTACTTTTTGAATTATTGAAATCGGTCATTCCATTCAAAAGTTATTACGAAATTAAAAATATCAATATAAACAAAAATTACACGCCGCCGCGGACGACGCGGCAGAAGGTCCACGAAGCGCAGCGAGCAACGCGGCGACAGAGCGGGCACCGAAGTGCGGGAGAGGGTTTTGCGTAAGGAAAGAGTGCTTTTCTCATGGGCAATTGTATGTTGCTCTTCCTCGAGTAGGATCTCCAGAAAATCAATATGGTTTTGCTGCCACCTACAAATACAACTGCCAACATAGTGTAAAGTGAAGCTTTAAGGTAAAAATATGACAAAATAAAAATGTCCACCCGTGCGAAGCCGGGACGGGCCGCTAGTATACAATAATTCCATGTTGCTGTTATTATGCTATTTTGCAAAATTATAATGCTTACTAAAGCTCCATGAGGTAGAACATATTGCATGTTAAGTTGCACTAGCTGACAAGCCGATCACGGTCTAGTCAAATCGGCATGCTCGATTGCATCAGACTGGTTTCTCCTGCACAGTCCCCCCCCCAGACGCTCTGGAAAGTATCTTGACGGAAACCACAGCTTTCTATCAACTTATCTGCTAGCTTATACTCTTATTTCAAATTCTACAACGTAACACTTTTGATCTCCTTGATTAAGTGTTTCAAGCCCAGCCTGTATTCAGAAACGTAATTTCACTTAGGTGTTCGAGGTTTGTCATTACGTACTATGCCTCTGATTATCCTATTATGATACACATCAAAAACACGTCATGAGGTTTCTAGCCGGTTTTAACCTTGTGTATAATTTCATCACCATGAACTTAAATAAAAGTTTGTAATATTTATGAGTATACCTAATACAAAGAGAACAACAAAGAATAAAAATATTTTCACATGCTCAACATTTAAAATATTAAGAATTAGTTTTGCAGTCGTTACTTGTTGTATTGTTCAGTATTCTAGTCTAACATACGTATTTCTATCACCAAAACCGGCTAAATACCCTGTATATACTTTCTTGACATAAAAACCTGTATAATACGTGATATAATACGTGTTTTGTTCCCAATACGCGTCTTACGGTATTTGTACTTTGTACTGTAAATTGACAGTGTTATTTTCTTTGTTTAGAAACTGCGCCATCATACCGTCTGACGTATGTTTTTGTTATATGCCTTTAATTTTGCAGGTTATAATTTAGAAATACATTAAATATATTTTCTGTTTTAAGGGTTATTCAACGTTGACCTTGGCGTTCTATCCGCTTTACATACAGTAATGCTTGTTAAAGATATCGCCATCTTTTGTTGGTCTCATTATAAATAATTAAGTTGTGCACACATGGATATTAAACTAATCAATAAATTGTTTGTAAAGATATCGGGGACGAATTTATGGAAGAAATAAAAATAATGTAAACCAGTAAACGGGGTCAATGAGTTTCCAGAATTGTTGAGCGCAAATGTGAAACGAGGGCAGTGCACTTGAGTCACATTCACACTGCATATCTCACGTATCGCTGATCAAAAGACGGACGTTGTAGGCAGTACAGAAGGCGTGTTCTGGTTGAATGTGCATATTGCTTTACACAAACACTACGCAGTATTTGTACAAGGCACGTAGACTTCATGCTGCTGAATGTCAACGACCCTCATCATTATTTTCTTTTTACGATGTACGTTTTCAACGTTGTAACTTGACTACTGTCATTTCCCATAATGTTAAGGTTTTTCAATTCATTTACAATGGTAGTGCAAAACAGTTTTGTTCTGTGGTATTAGCACGCATGTCAAGACAAAACCATGCATCGGATTGGTTCGGTCGCTCTCTGTCTTATTTCATACTAGAGAAAGAGATGTAATCAACATATTCTGTGACATAAGTCTAGTCTTGGCGCTCATGCTACAACTACTAAAAGTATCATTGTAAATAGACAAAAACCGTCTTCAAAAAGGTTTTTGAAGTCGGTTTTTGTTTTTTGTTAAAAAAACATTTTTTTCACGCTTTTTAGTGTCAATAATCGTTGAAAATATGCAATTATTATCACCTCATAACGACCCTACAAAAGTAAATATTTACAGCGAAAAAAAATCCCCCCCTTTTCCACCCCTTTGGGGGTGGGTTTGTTAACAATCCGTATTAAACAAAAAAAGATTTTTCGAAATCGGTGCACTAACGCCGGAGATATGCTGTAGTCCGGATTGGACCCCCATCGACAGAGTGGAAAGGACCCCTTTTTCACTCCTTTGGGGGTAAGTTTCGATGTTTGTAAACAATCCGTATTAAACAAAAACTAATAATCAACCTAAATGAAAACTCCTTAAAAAGCCGTATACAACTACATCATCCACGTAAATAATGATCATAATAAACATTAAAATGTTCATAAAATGAAAACTTTTATAGGGCCAAATGGCATCTATTCCGCATCAAACAAAAAAAGAATCACGTAAATCGGATCATAACTCCTCCTTTTTGGAAGTCGGTTAAAAATCGAGTTTCTATACATTTAGAGCAACAACCTTGCTTGGATTAGAGTCGTTGGTCATTAAAATTCAGCATGCAATATGCTATTAAACTTACAGAATCTTTCCAAAAGCGAAGTGAATTGAAGTGTGTCTTGGCTACAATCAATATTTGTGAGTAATCCACTTTTTTCCGTCTTAACTGTCATACATGATACAATCCGGAAATAAATGCAACTGGATAAAAGACAACTGTAATAGTGCCGCTTATAAGAGCTACGTAAGGGGGACTTATTTGCCGTAGTGTAGTATTAACTTCTAGTGCAAATTCACTGGCGTATAATCCTAACGATTATACGTATTCTTGAACGAAAAAAATATAGTAGATATCCCAGTAATATGTATTATATGGTGTATCTGGGTAACGAGTATGTGAATCTTGGCGTCTTCCACCTCATTGTTCACAGCGTGGACAAAATTCAAATACACCAAAGCACACGCAAAGTAACTATTGTTTGTAGCAAAGTGTTGTTTGTAGTATAGCGGATAACGGTCCACTATAGTACAGGTTGTCGGTCACTCAGCCGTGCATCCGCCCGCGTTGCGTCTTGCTTTGGTAACCCGTTCTGTATGATTGTGTGGCATTTCTTTCTTTTCACATCAACTTTCATAGACTCCTGGGCCATTGTTGCTCTCCACGCATGCGAATGCGACCTCACTTGACCCAACAATAACACCTATAGCTAGTATGTATTTCTGTTTAATCTTTCTTGAACAATACTATTTATGGTATTCGTTATGTACTGGTGGGCTTATCTGTTTACTTACTCGTATATTATTATTTATTATCAATGTAAAACTGGGACTTTCACGTACTCGAAAAGGAAAACAAACAATTTTAGACTGCGCAATATTTTTGCTGTCCAGTATTGAACATTTGTTTTCAAACCTGCATCCTCAAGAGTAGAAAATATAGAATGAATGTAGATTATAATAAACTAGTTTTTCCTGTCATAGCTAATATAATTTTTTTCATTGTTACTTTTAATTAATAGAAGCTATTTGATATATGGTTATATTTGATATATGGTGGTGTATTTACCTTATTAATTAATATGTTGTCACTTATAAATTTACAAGAGTCATGTAATTATTGTAACTGTGATATACATATAATATCTTGGTGGAAGTAAATAAGCAGACTGTGCACGTAACATTTTTATCACTTGATGCTCACGTACGTTGGTCGCATGAACTCGCGTGTTGTGTGTGCGTCGTACAGATACTGTAAATCAAAATTGTATGTCAACAACCTCCACTATGTTACTATCAAAATAATATCATTCAATTCGGAAAATGTGTTGGCAATTTATTTCGCACCACGCAGATGAAGATAAAAAGTTCTTAACAATTTCAGAGCCAACATCAGTTGGCTTTGTAATATTGTTTTTTTCATTATTTTATATTTGACTAGTTATATAGGCACATAATTTATGCATGCATTTAAAAAACTAACCATACCGATAAACAAAAGTACCTACATAGACTTCAAGAACATTATTTTTCTGTCTTAATAAAATTTATCCATTATTTTTTCACATTACGTGACTTTTGTGAATTGAAAGTTCCCTCCCTCGGTGTAATAAAATAATAATTCTCACTTATATAAACACTTTGTTTATTGCGAAATTAACCTTAATTATGTCAAAGTATAAAACAAATAATTCTGCATGTTTTCTTTTCGTAACAGTATGTTAATATATTTACAGTCGTGCTTGTGACGTCAACAAAACTTAATCTATGTCCATATCATATCATCACTTACCTATCAATATTAATTACATTCATACATTTTTATTTCACCAATGGTAACATAATGTTTCATAAGAGGAAGGAGCCCCATATATTTAAGACGATAGAACAAAATATTTTCGTCAATAAATAACATTCAGATTGAAACCATTCACAGCACACACATTTCAAATAAACCATTATACAGGTGATTTTTCTTGTAGCGGAACTTCTTCAGGCGCGGTTCCATTTGTATGGACGCCGACTCGTTCGTTAGCAGTTCTCGGAGACGAATTAAACCTGTTTTTGATGGAACTCCAGTTTTTCTTAATTGTTATTCCCGCTACGACCAGAACCATACCAGCGACTATCACACCGATGACACTTTTATCAACACCTCCCTTTTTTTCTTGAGTCGTTGCTCCAACGGCTATGTCCGCGTCAACTTTATTTGCCTCGCTTGTCTTTGCTTCATTCGACGTTGAGTCGACTATAGGAGCTTTATTCACACCTGAACGAATTAAATTTCCTCCATTTGATGATCCGTTTTCAATAGTCGTGACAGTGTCTGCAGGCATAGATTTGTCAGTAGTCTTTACATCAGCCTCTGATGCTGCGTTTTCAGTTGTAGATGTTGTTTGTATAGGCAGTGCTTGTTTCAGTTGGTCGTAAATTGATTTCGGATCAGCATCTGCAACAGCGGGATCAGCATTTTCCTCGGGTCCTGTGCTCAATGCAATTAAACCTGGCAGCGCGAAGTTTAACAATCCGTCAAGGTCGTCAATACTCTGCGGTGCTTCTGGGCAATCAATTGCCTTAGCATTGCACGATCCAGAGCATACAGTTACCAAAGACTTCTTAAGTGAAATGCATAGATCGTCTATCAGGTCGGGCGTAGTAGTTGGTAAAGTTAATTGACGCAGGGATTTGAAGTTTGAAAACGTTTCCGATTTTAGATCCTGAAATCAAAAAAACCAAACGCTTGTAAGCACTTAACTGTTTTGATGCTTTCGTTTTCATATATTTTGTGACAAAATAATCACAAGTAATATAAAGTATATTATTAAGGGTAATATGTTTAGATAAATTTGGGGGTAAGTGTTAATCACATTCGTACATTTTTGACTCCTACCATATTATTAGATACACCATAGCAATTTTATATCATGATGATGTAATGAAGTTCAAATAAACGAGCAAAATAATTACCGTTCTCATGTCGTTGCCACCCAAGTCAAGTTCTTCCAACTTCGTCAGCCCGAAACTATTCTTCAAATCTTGAGGATATTCTATGAGGCGGTTGTTACCAAGTTTCAAACTCGTCAATTCGGGTAACTCACTTATGGACTGAAAAAAGTTAACATTAAACGATTATTAAAACGAGGACTTTAGTTCAGCCTGTCTTCAAATATGCGTAGACGTTTTCGATTCCATTCTTACTGTAATCTAGTTTCGCCTATGGCTAGGTAAGTGTGATGGCCAAAAAACCTACCCCTTTTATATTTATACTACATGTTCCATATTTAGATTTAGGTGTAATTTGACATAGAAAAATGAAACTTACGCCTGCAACGATTTCATTTATTTCGTTGCTATTAACATTTAATATTTTCAAATTCTTTAGAGCGGCTATATCCTTTGATATTTCAGTCAACTTATTGTTTTGCAAGTTAAGCTCTGTCGTTTTAGAATCTAATGGTTTAGGCAATTCTGTTAATTCATATCCAGAACAATCTACGACGTAATTGTTTGAGTTTCCTTCGATATTACACACGCATGGCTTTGGGCAAGTGTGCTCCTCGATTGCGGCAGGCGCTATGAGACCAATCAAGGTATTTAATTGAATATCTTCGAGTAACGGCGGCGTTGATCCCTCGGTGGTCGCCGCTAACGGTTCCTCAATCACCCCGGCCCCGCTGCCTTCCGTGTCAATTCCATCCGATTCAGAATGAATGTCCGGTGGAAATTGATTATCACTTTCATCGGGGATGCGTAAATCATTGCTTTGCGCCGCTGTACTTCTGAAAATTAATATTATTACACTAATGACATGTGACTTTATCGAAGTTATCACGAGAAGGTGACGCAGAATTGTTATAAGTAAGTAGATGATAAAAATCGCGATAAGTGTACTACAAGGGCGTAACTGGAACACTGTCTTGAAATTTGATTGATAGAAGAAAAATTGCTCTTCTTTCAATGTTTTACCTAGAATCGTTTGCGACCACAAAATAATTAAAGTCACTATAGCGTGTGTTCTATTAACTAACTTTCGTTTCGTATGTATGTACATAATACAAGATTGCGCAGCTGTTTCAGTTCCCATACATTTCTTCAACACGTGCGGTGTTCAATTTAAATGCTAATCTATATATTCCTTATAATATATCTTTCTCCTATTCCTATACGTGAAACTGATCCTTTTATTATATGTATAAGATAAGCCATAGTGATTATGTAAAACTCACACGACATTTTATAATTAATGTTTACAGATCAAAAATATGTCAAGTAATGAAACTGACTGACTGATTTTTTTCAATAACCGACAAGGTGTTTCCTAAATTTATAGCAATAAAGTGATTATACAAAGTATGAGTAGTAATCCAATATCAGTCAGTATGAATTATTATACAAACTTTATGTAACGAACGAGTAGGTTCTCATTATCCTACGCTTGTATAAATGAATAGATTAATAAAGATAAGTAATGTATACTCACGCGAATAATGCCAACAATAGTATAAAAAGGTATTTGGGCGTCATATTCACTTTTGATGAAAACACTTTTTAGAGGTGCCAGCTGAATTCAGGAGTTGTTACCTGTTGTGGCACAAGTACCAGCGTAGCGTAGAGCGCATAACTCACTGACACTTATAACTATTATCACTCAATGATAAGATTACCAGCGGCATGGCAGCTTATCGCGAATCAAGCACGATAACAGCGCTCTGCATAAACGAGAAAATATTGGGCGGCGGATTTTCAATTTTCAATATTACCTTCGACGGCACTATAATGTACGTGTGTAGTTACACAGTTGTATACATGTAAATGATCGCGCACGATACAATGATACGCAACCGATGGTAGACATTAACCGCCAGTTGCTAATTTTGATGTACACGAAAGCGGACATGTAAATTGACTATTCAATTGGCGTTTATTATACAATGGAATATATATTGTACAAGTTATCCAAGACGACCCCGTAATAGATAACAATGATTCCGTCAAATTCAAGTGAAATACATAACCATCACTATAACGGATATACTTGATTCACAATAGTTATCAAAATTCACAGTAAACAAACACTCGCACCTTTTCCTTATCTTCCCTTCAATGACGTAATTGGCTCGGAGAATATTGTGAGGACGCTAGATATGACCATTTTCCACAACTCCCACCGGTAATATGCTTGCATCATTGCCAGTCCCAACCATTAACTGTGTTACGATTGCATATAACTAATTACTCTTTGATTTAAAACGTCATTGTTGTAACCGCTGCGCCATCGTAATATACCATTCAGTTAACCACATATTTTACGAGGTGTCCAAGGTTATATTATCCGTTTATAGATTGGCCCGATTTTCACTGATACAGCCCGTAGATATGCTGGAAAACGTGTATTAATAAAATACCTGCGTCATTGTTACACTGAACGATACAGATACTGCCTGGTTAATTTGAAAGGTGTGAAAATCCCTTATCTTATTTATGTATGTAGGTTCCTAGGGATATTCTTGAAATTATTTACGTAGGAATGTAGTACATGTACGTACCATTGGTTCGAATCAGGTGGCAAAAGCTTCATTAGATGTACCGACAAGAGTCTAACCGCTAAATTAGAGGAAAAAGTAGTAGTTCTTACATGTAATTGTAAAAATTACTTGATGTTATCAGTTTGAAATTTAAGATTTGGATGATTTTATGAGTCGCCCTTTTCTCCTTCGACGTCCAATGACGCATTTAAAGAAAAATATCCACTGGATGCCGTCCAATAGCTCCATTAGCCAATAGGTTTGTACGTTAATTGCTTTTTTTGTATTGTTCAGTACTGCAACGGGGGCGACTTGGCGGACTATTTGCAAGCGAACCGCCTGTTGAGCGAGAGCACAATTCGAGTGTTCCTTCAGCAGCTGGCGAGGGCGATGCGCGCCATACACGAGAAGGGCATCGTTCACCGGGACCTGAAGCCGCAGAACATTCTTCTCACGCATACCGTCGCGCCGCCGCGCACGCCGCAAGCCTCCGATATAACGCTCAAAATTGGTACGTCCGGCATCATCGTAATAAATGCACATTATTGCGTCATATTACTGGTCAAATAGCTTCCAGTGCAACAGTGCACGCTGTGACAAGTCTGTGATTCGCATCTTATACCCATCCAGATTTCAAGCCAACTTGTATGTTACCGCACGGGCTGGCCACATTTTCCTTCTAGTCATCTCATTTAGTTAGATAGCAAAGATAGAAATACTTATCCTATATATATATCTGGAACCGTATGTAACACGTACTCGCAATAATAAAGACTAGCTTATCACATTGACATAAAGAGATTTGATGCTATCTCATATCCGCCGTGATGACATTACGCTGTATCAGAGATAAAGTGTGGGTACTACACTAGGATTTTTATTCTAGATATATCTCTGATTAATTACGAAACAAGTAGTGTTTTACTATCGGTAAATTTTTTGACTTTTAAGTCACAAATATTTCCAGACTGACAATGTACCTGCATCTTAAATTCCGTAAGGCCGTACTCCGTACAACTCCGTTCCCAAAGTATTCCAATCGACACAAATTTAGGCGGAATATCTGGAACCTTTATAGAAAAATGTTTTGATATAGTTGCAAAAATTGCCTGCTACTTCATTTACCAATTAATTACAATTAATGTTTGAATTGTTCACCCTTGCCGCAATGCAGAGGAGTGTATTGTGATTTTTATCATCAGTATTTTGCTAATTGTACGATTGATTAAGATACACGCTTTCCTGTTTAGAATTTTCTTGATATTATAATATTGTAAGACGGAGGTTTTGTTATTTTTTCATGCAGCTGACTTTGGCTTCGCAAGGTTCCTCGAAGAAGGAAACATGGCCGTTACGCTCTGCGGATCACCGATGTATATGGTAATAAAGTTTATTATATTTCATAATTTTTTGATATAATTCTGGCTAAATTTGGTGAAGTTATAATGTTCGTTGCTTTTGATTCAGGCACCAGAAGTGATCATGTCACTAAAGTACGACGCTAAAGCGGACCTGTGGAGCTTGGGCACGATTGTTTACCAATGTTTAACGGGCAAAGCGCCCTTCCAAGCCACGACTCCGCATGAACTTAAAGCCTTTTACGAAAACAGCGTTGACCTACAACCAAAGTGAGTACCTACTAGTTATGTAAGTTGTACATAAAGGACACATTATATTATGTGGAGAAAATGAATTAATTGCTTCGTTTTGTAGTACATTAATGGACAGTTTCGACTGACGTTTTTTATTGAAATTACAATCCTTAATACTGCGTCTTTCAAACGTTCTTGTGAATTGTCTGTTTGCGATTTTCAACTGATATGCAAGCTTAACAAAATGCTCTCAATTTACGTGTCTAGCCAATTGACTTGAATATTTTCGGATCCTTTGAAATTAAAGAACTAAATAAGTGTTCGTGTTATCAGGGGCATTTTTTGCGCTCTGGTGGTTACAATAGTCTAATCAGTCGGTGTTCACGTTCAAGGTCTCTCTGTGTGCACAGACTTTGAATTGGCTCTGTGTCAACTTTGATTTGTGACCAAGTACAAGTAACATCTTTGTTGTTATACCGTATCAGTTATTCGCCATAGGAGGGCCTTTATTTAATTATCTACGCTAAACCAAACAGTATATAGTCGATCACTTCATATATGATTCAATGAGATAACTATACTCTGTACAGTTTTATAATGTAAGTACCCACACGTTAGATCGTAGCTAAGATTGACCTTTAAAGCAGCAATAGTAAATGGTAATAGTAGGAATTATACATAGTAGTAATATTAACTATTTCCAAATCCAAACATATCAATTTATAGCAAACTAAAAATGCAACTATAGATTGTTTGAGTTTTCTATAATTTTTAAGGACAATCTTTACAAATAGTGTAATATATAAGCCGACTTCTAACAGTATGAGGATATCTCTAAGTCCCGAAAAGGCTCATGTAACTGGGGCAACTATGGATCGCGTCAATAATGCAACGACCAGTAATTAGAACGTATCTTCCCTGGACATGTTCTGGTAGTAATTTAATTCCTTTGTTATATTACTAAATGTTTTTTTCTACTTGCAGAATGCCAGCCGGCACTAGTCCTGAGCTGTGCGGTCTGCTGATCGGGCTACTTCGGCGTAACCCCCGCGAGCGAATGCCTTTCGAAACATTCTTCAACCACCCTTTCTTACAGAATCCGCGCACCGCTTCTATTACCAGTGAGTTCAAATAAATATTAATTTACCCGTACCACATTGTGTGTTGAGCATTGATAGGTGTTTAAGCCGATCCAAATTAGTATTTTAGATGTAATTTAAAATAATATAACCAATGGTGGATGGAACTTAAGAATAAACCAATATTCTTCAATTTCTAGGGAGAATGCATGGACGTGTTCCAAAGATTCTATTTCTCACTACCTTATCAACTCATAATTCATAACAGTTTATGGTGTTAACATTTTTAAATAACGGAATATTTTCCTACATCAGCTGCTAACCGCAATAATATAAGGTTAATATACCATCTGTCAATAGTATTATTCTAAACTTTATTACACTATTTTTAGATACGATAATACCGTAACAAATTTATATACCTAGAGTAAATCATATTTGTCGGTAAACTTAACATTAACTCTCATAAAGTTGATTATGTACATGAGAATATAATCTGACCGAATGACTAATCATCTGTGACCCGCCGACACCTTTGTTTATACACTTTCGAAATTCTGTATTGTGTATTTCTGATGTAGGTTATTTACCAAGTATTTTCTAGAATCAATTCTCGTATTGTATTATAATATTATACATACTGTTTGTTTTACTCTTCTGCCATTGGAGTTCATGGAATAACATTTAGTAATGTTAATCGTATGCTTTGTTGATTGGCTGATATGGTCGTTCATTTACATTATTCAGCTAACAGCGAATATGATATCTCACACATTGTGCATAATGTAGTATACGTACTATAAAAGAAAACTACCCGTCACATTTTGTGATTCAATCAAGTTAGATACTTATACACCTATGACGGTTCACTATTTCGACTTTCGTTTAGTAAACGGTAGTAAAGAAATAAGCTAAACATCCAACTTATAATCTTTTTCAATCATCTCAGTAGTATCATCTTCTCATTGGATGATCCCAAACTAAGAAGCACTCAGATCCCAGTTACTCTTTGACTACGGAAATTCCGAAACGGCCATTTTACACACTCGATGCAAACAGTCGAGCGGACCACACGCCACAACCTAGACCAGTGGTTCCCAAACTTATTTTGTAAACTGCCCACTTTGAGAATAAATTATTATTTAGCGAACCTATTTTTTCACCTACTTAAAAACCACTATAACGTCAAATTTAAGTAATTGTTTATTGTAAGCGATACTAGCGGAGATTAAACATTCATTCTAAACGAGACTTTTACAATAGCCTGCAAGAGTTAACTTGAGACCTAAGCGCAGTAGGTAGTATACAACGGCCCTGAGGCCTCCCCCTAAGCCTCTACACAACGCCCCCCTTTAGGCCTGCAGCGCCCACAAGGGGGCGTTATAGCCCACTTGGGAAAGGATGACCTAGACCAAGCCGTTGTCAGATACAGCATTAATTCAGTTGTGTAGAGTAGATACAAGTCCGTCATTTATATTTTGTCAAATGTTATATCACTTGTTATAAATAATATTTGCAGCAGTATCTCGCCAACGTACGTACGTATATTTAGTCAACAAACATCATTTAGTATTATCACCTCATAGTTTAATATTGTTACCGTTCCGCTGCTTATGGTCCTTTAATTTTTGAACTATTTATAAGAACACAATATAATATCGATGCATACATACATATGGTCACTACTTGTGAATTGTTCAGGTTTGGACTCGGATCTGCCCGACATATTGGAGAGCGATCTCGAGGGTCCAGCCGATACTAACTGTTACCTAGAGGAGTCTTGGGAGAGTCAGGGTACCCGCTCACTTATTCAATTCGCTTTGATTGTGCATGGGGTGGGCCTGTGTCCGTATTGTAACCGTTTTGTGAACAGTCGTGTTGAGTTCAGTCGTCATTAGTACTCTAATAGAGTATTCACGTTATCCCCAATACCGGTTTACGCAATCATTGTTCGCTACGAAATGAAAACACCAAACAAGAAATATCTCCTAAGTGATCTTCGTTCGACATATTCACATAACGACCCACAACATTCAAGTGTAAAAACTATTAGTTTTTTTTACACGAATCACAAGTACTAATGGCGACGACCAATCGATCAATGATTTGCCGCACAGTTCAAAAATTTCAAGGACTATGAGGACATCCGCAATCATCATATGGCTTGCTAAAATAAATGTTTTTACTTTTCATCTTCACTATGTATTTTTTTCTCTGTCTGTGTCAAATTTTGCTGATTTTATTGTTACTAAACGAAATTACATGAAACTTAAGTGTAGCGTCGTCCCTCCCACGGTTGTGGTTAGTCTTATGTATGAGCAAGACACCAATATTTTGAATGTTCTCTAATTGGGTTCAATATCGTATACCTACAATATAATTCTATACATTTATTTGAACGTTTTCAGATAATGTATAGATATTGCATGAGTGTGTGCTTGCGTGAATGATCTTTGTTATTGAACAAATATGGTTGCGTAACCATATAAACCTATGAGTACAATAGTGATGTACGTGTAGGGACGAGCGGCGTCCCGAGTGGTCCCCGCGCGGCCGCCGCGCAGCCGCCGCCGCAGCCGCTGCCCGCGCTGCACGCGCACAGGAAACCCCAGCCAACATCCTCCGGTAAGTGGACCACACACACAGGTAGCACCGACACCGAACACATATAAAGAGATATATAAAATGCCAGCGGGCAATGGTGCGCAGTATCTTCGGAGTCAAGTTTACCGACCGAATAAGGAATAATGTACAGTGTACTCCAAAACGAGAATCAGTGACGTAGATTGAAAAGCCGCCAAGCTAAAACGCGACTGGGCCGGACGTCTGAAACACCTGCATCTGCCGCATGTCTGAAGAAAGCTGGGCTACAATAAATAGAAAGTAGACCCCAAAAAATGTCAGATAACATCGCGGCAGGCCCAAAAGGTGATGGCGGGATGAAGTGGACAATCATGAAAAAGAATGGTCCATCATAGCTTAGAATAGAGAGGAATAAACGAAGGGCAGGGAGGCCTTTGCCCAGCAGTGGGACACAATAGACTTATAAATTAAAGAAATAAGTAAATAAAATAACACTCATTGGAAAATTATTTTTAGATCCTGGGCCAGGGTTAAGAACTATGGTAATAAACAGGGATCGGCGACGCAAAAGACATTTCCGTTTATTTACATTACGTTTATGAGGCACCTACAAAGTTAACTATATTTAATCATGCGAATGCAATAAATTTAATATACGATTACATGTCATTTATTTATCTACTTGTAAGTAGGAAAATAATATTAATTATATACATGTCCTGTATGATCAAATGAACTACACCACAGCAAACCATTTACTTACTATTTTGAAGCAACATTTTATTAAACACATGTTGGTAGTTTAGTAGACCTGTACTATACCTACTGCCATGATCGCGTATCGGTGAGTTCTGCTTTAACTGTATACTTTGGCATTTCATATTAGTCATTAAAAAGGTCATAAGTCTAGTAACACCCGAAACCCATAATTATTTTTGGTTTATTGGTCTATATAAATGGAAGGCACTGACTAATACATTTGAAATTTTACATTTGTAATTATATATAAAATTTAAAATAACCTGTTAATAATTTACACACAATACATAAATAAAATAATAATATAGGTAACAAATACATATGTGTATATAATTTAAATTTGAATTTCGTATCATGATCATCCGTCAAATATAAAATACATTGAAAAAAAAACGCGTTCCGTCGTAGGTATTATAAAAGCCAAAAAGTTTAATTATTTGTGGAATATTCATTGCATACAAATAACGGCGGGACTTGTAAATCCAACACTAGAATAAATAATGTAAATGGAATTGTTATTATGCATCGATTTCATTGTTATCCTTATCACCCCGAGTCGTGAGGATTAAATTATATTGAAGGTGATTACCACTGCAGGAACTAGCTCGATGACAAATAAGTACAGAAGCCGTTCTGCTTAACGTCATCGTATGCGTAGCTTTACATTACTCTTAAAATAATTAACACGATTACAGACAGAATAGAACTTGCACGAATTCTAGAAACGGTTTGATTCTGTAATTGCGTAAGCGTTATCTACGAGTCATAGAACACTATCTAAATGGTACGTACACCTACTATAATGATATATTGCTATATGTAGTTACGGTGCAAATAAATTAGATAACCTAATTAGCCTGCCCTTGGGACCCTAGGGCCTTTATCGAGTTTATTGTAATAAATTGCGACAATTTATAACTTTTCCGCAATTTTTATGTGTTAATGCACCCATTTGTTTAGTTGCTAAGAAATTATGATATCGAGGTTCACACATCAATTGACCCAGTTGAGAAAAATATCTTTTTAAGGATATAAAAGCCAATAAACGTCTACTTGTTACTGTAATTAATGTATCCTGCTACGGAACATATAATGAGCTCTTAATTACGCTACTGATTTGAAATGGAATGCTATCGTACTACAGTATAATCACAATTTACGTAATAATACTGCCTGGGAACTTGTTTTCAAACCTATCCACCGATTATTAGTCGAATTACTTTTACGGAATGTACAAATAGTACAAAATGTATGGTAGATACATATAAACACCGGTTTAATGTTACGATGAAGATTATCTGTCAATAGATTAGTGACTCATCAGGTCAATGGATCGTATAAATCGGTGCCGAGGTTGCGAGTCGTCCAGCCTGAACTACATTTCAATCGAAACTAAGTTAATTACCGACTATTGTCCAGTGTTTTACCATACGACATTCAAGTCACCGGACGGTCTTATTTGACCTTACATTTAAAAGTCGAGTAACGGGAGAATAAGTCGACTTTTAGCGTCTTTACGTATTTAATGCGCGATAATTGTAGACGATACATAATTTTCAAGCAAAGTGCGCTTTTTCAAGGTATCATTGAGTTTTAAAAATAAAATCAATGGTACGAATAAGCGAACAACAATGTAGGAAACGCGTTAGACAACGACGACGCTACTAAGCACGCGTGCGTATACGCAAGACCAATTCATATGGGTATTTGTCTGCAAGCTCCCACTCACTGCGATCAGTGTGTCGAGATGTTTCGTGCAAATCTTAATTAAAGTGTGCTTGGACTAAGAGGGTGTTTCCGTCGCAGCCGAGTCGTCTGACGCGACATGGGCGGGCGAGGACGACTTCGTGCTGGTGGAGGCCACCGAGAGCGGGTCCGCGGAGTGCTCGGGCGGCTCCTCCGGCTCGGAGGCGGCGCCGCGCCCGCGCTCGCTGCTGCTGCCCGCCGCCGCCCCCGCGCCCCCCACACCCGCCACACCCGCCACACCCGCCACACCCGCGCCCGCGCCGCGACACACGGACCCGCCGCACGCCACGCACTCCAGGGTCAGTACCACACATGCATACACTACCTGTTTACCTAACAGCTTCTAACTGGCTAGACAAACTCAACAGTAATTGATGAACCTCCTTGGTACTGAGTACTAACATTCAAATTGCTCTCGCAATCTAATCTTTTAATCGTTTTTTATTTATTTAGCACGTGTTTTATTTATGGAATTAAATCTCATTAAATACTTTTATTGTGGAAGAATACCTTTAAATACCTTCATCAAGATAATGTGACAACTAAGCCACTAACTGTCTTTCGTAGTCATGAAGCCAGCAATATATTTAGTGCTATCAAATCTAGTCTAGTCATAGTTTGGGTACAGCGAAATTGCCGATATTTTCTCCACACCAATTACTCTATACTATACTTTAAGTTGTAAATGACACTGTACAGAAAACTATGGTTTATTCAAAATTATCTTTAGTTATTTATGTAGTTGTAGCTCGCTTTAGCTATGTATGTAGTGTATATTACAGTACTCAAAAGTGTGACTACCTACTATGTTAATATGTACATTGCAGAACCCACACGCCGTACCACCTAACAATACCATACCACGATCACAACCCATCGATGTGCTCCGATCGAACTACAGTCGGAACGCGACCAATATAGGATCACTGTCGCCGCCGACTGTGAGTATCTACCCTCGGCGGATTTATGCTATCAATCATTGCTATACAATACACTATTTTATTACTCATTTAATTAATATGTAAGCATACACATCACCTATTATACTCGGGTCACCTCATTCGTAACGACCCCAGCCAGTAATGATAGCCGGTTGTCTTCGACCGGTTTGTCATTGAAATGTGTCTTCCTCCAGTGACTTTTTGACTCGGAAAGCCCTTATCAATCACTACGCCAACGATGAGTCAATTCGCGAAACTACTCAAAAATATTATTCACCCTTAACATAACGTTATAAATATCTTCAAGTATATAGAAAATTATTATCCATTTACAGTGGCATTGCAGAACATTTTTGTACTGAAGATGTAGGTAGATGAATAGTTGTTTTTGTAAATTCTGGAGGTTGATCTTAATGTTTTCCTTTCGCTCCTTTATAACACATTTATCAACATGCAGTCTATACAGCTATTTCATATATTGGTATTCATTTATATTCAATACAGTTATTAAAGATATGTATTTGTTCGGTTTCCATGTAACTAACTAAAATTCGAAACATTTTAATTTCATTGTTATGGCGGTGTAAACAACATGTATATCATCCGCGTGTCAATATCCGGCCGGCCTGGATCGTTCACAATTAAACTGCAGGCTGTTCAATTAGTACACACAGGTGCCGTAATGCGTAATACAGGGCTCATTACGAATATATTTGTTTCCATACTGTATAGAGCTTGTATCGTGGAGAGCGATTGGGAACACGCACACTAACTAGTGCGTCTAAAGTCGTCTAAAGTCACGCATCTACTTTGTTGCCAATTCCAAAACGAATTATGTGTGCATAAAGATTGTTTTTTTTTCCTAAAAGCCACACGTCAAAATTCGCCCACGCTGTCAAAGTCATTCCGGTGTAGAATTAACTTTTTTTGTGTCAATTATAGAGTGACAAGAGAACCCATATCGACTCTACCTGCGTATGGCTCTGCGACATTTTTTTTTAAGTTTATGTGACATCCGCTATTGTAGGTACCTGTAGTATATTGTGACACCTTACATACTTCCATAGTCCGGCAAATACATAGGGCAACTGTAATGGCGGACGTCAAATAAACGTCAGAAAAATTTGCCGCAGGGCGGAGTCAATAGGGCTTCTCAGTTTTACTCTATGGTGTCAATACAATATCGTTTTGGTATTGATAAAAAATGTACCTAAAATTCATCCTTGACACATCACAATTATCATCAAAATTGTATTGAAGTAGATTTGTTTATAATGTGACGTGTCTGTCCCCGGCAGGTGCCGTTCACAATGCCGGCGCAGACGACGGGCCGCCGCCGCAGCAGCAACTCTGGCAGCTCGCCGCCGCCCTCGCTGTGGCAGGTCTCGCCCACTTCCAACGTCAGCCCGCTGCGACGATCAGGTCACTACACCACACCTTTATATCTGTATACTAAAGGTAGCATATGCAAAATCCATTACTTAATTACATTATAATAAAAAATCTACCTATCAACGTAACTTGCAAATGAAACATTTTTATTTATTTATTAATTTAATTGTGATATAAAACGTGTGTACCTACTTATAATAATTTGCGAAATGTGAAACGCCGAGACGCTCGCTTTGACGAGCATTAAATATTTTTCTGATTCCTATTGTATTTTAAGTTCATGAATGCAAAGATTTAAACTGGTGAAAACATTACGTAAAACTGTTTTGACATTACATTAACAATTACATTGTTAGTTTAAGCTCACAGAGATGATGGCTATAATAATATGTAGCGTGATAATTGTCGGGTGTCAATCAACTCCTCGAGCACGTATCTAAAACACATACCTACACGTGTATGCTCACAATTGAATGTTCAAGTTATAACCGTCAATCAATCACTTTAGCTGGCTTCAACAAAAAATAATCGCCGCTGCTCAAAATTATTTTGGGACAATGAATATTCATCTTTATTGTTGGCAAGACATGTATAGTCGTATTTCCTGTATACTAAACTCGTGCCCCGCAGGAGACAGACGCGATTTAAAACGCGCAGTGACTTATTACCAAGTCCATATAAATATGCGATGACTGCTTTTCGTAGTAAATCGTGATTTCCAGCGAATACCAGTTGTAAATATGACAGACAGTAAACCGTTATCTTGTGTTTTACTAGTATCTCTGAGACTACTTAGTAGAGTGATTAAACTTTAGAGACATTAATTTTCATTGCTTGTTCTTTTTATTAACTTGAAGATTTTTGTGATTATATTTGAATGGGTGACGAAGACGGAAACTGTAGGCGACGCGCTGCGCGTGCTTTGCTTAATCCTCTACCCAAGCAAAAATGACATAACATTTGAAATGTTAATAAAAAAATTATCGTTTGTCACTAAAATACACCTATATTACTTATTCGCTCGCTCGCTCTGTCTTATTGCATCCGATAGAACGAGACAAAATCAACATATTCCTTGACATACGTCTAGTCTTGGCGCACATGCTACAACTACTGACGTTGTTGTAAATTGACCCTTATGTGAGTTGCCATAACTTGTATCGTGTGTGGCAGGGTCGTCGCCGCCGGTGTCGCTGGCGCTGAAGGCGAGCGGCGAGGTGGGCTCGCTGCCGGACGCGCTGCTGCGCGGCATCAAGCTGCACCAGCCAGACCCGCCCGTCTACATACCCAACCTGCAGGAGGAGACCATACTCGCGGTCAGCACCACACATTTTCTTTAACTTTAGCTGACCACTTTCAATTCATACATACATTCATAACTCTTGTATTTCCACGGGCTCAGAACCAATGATTGACATGTGTTATCTTAATTTACCTTTTCGCTTCATCCACAATACACATTCACACTTATCCTTTCTGAAGGTCATTCAACATCATGATAGGTTCTCCTTTGGCGCCCTTTCCTCGAAACTGTCATTCACGATCGAACTCTCACTTCATATTAGCTGTTATCTCCGGTGCGTGTGGGTGGAATACGTCGTTACGTATTTATTTGCAAATCCGACAACACACCTTATGTCGTCGAATGAAAACTTAAATTCGCGTGTAACAACTCAACAACACGAGGATTCTATAACGTTTGTGTTTGGTGCAGGAGGAGCACAGCAAGGTGTTCTCGCAGCTGAACTTCGTGCTGACGCTGGCGGAGCTGCTCGCCGAGCTGGCCGTGTCGTGCGGCGCGCCCATCGCCGCGCTCATGGACAACTCCGACGGTAAGACACCATTACATGTATCACTATTCACTTGCGTATCACACGCTTACTACAATTACAACTATCGATGACAAATTTGAATCGGTACTATGGCTAGATTATTTTTTCCAGTCTATATAATAACTGAATCTCATTTACATCCGAGATTACCACTTGCTATGAAACGGTGAAGGAAAACATCGTGAGGAAACCTGCACGTCTGAGGGAACTTGACTAGTTCTCGATAGATGTGTGAAGTCTGCCAACCCGCACCGGGCCAGCGTGGTGGACTATGGCCTGAATCCCCCTCGCATTGAGGGGAGGCCCGTGCCCAGCAGTGGGACATTAAAAGGGCTGTAGTTAGTTATAGTTATATACTAACTAACCTGCTGTATAAGACACATACGTCTTCGAGCTTTTTGTACTGTACATGCCTCGGTGTGACGTCATTTTCTCGACGAATCTGACAGTTGAAACAGATAAAACTTATATCTACGCGGTCATGCTAAGGGGGCAGGATAGTCACGTAAAGATATAAAATATCATGTATATATGAATCTGAACTGAACTATGATTACTACAGTTTTCACTACTGGCGGTAAGTACCGTTGTTAACGTGATGTGCACATTTCCAGAGCGCTGCAACGACAGCGTGCGGCTGGGGCTGCTGGTGCAGGCCATGCAGGCGCTGGCCGCCGGCCTGCGGCTGGCCGCCGCGCACTACCGCAGCCGCACGCTGCAGCCCACGCCGCAAGTGCGCAACGGTAAACATATTGCCATTTTGTTCATATTTTACGACCATACAAAGGATCATGCGATTTGATTATGTAAAATGTATTTCTATACCAGCAGAATCGGGATCGTTTTTGGCGGATCTATAAATATATTTGAATAACTAATCATTGTAATTCGTTATTGATAGTTGTGTCGCTGATGAACGGCAAGTACAAGTGGATCGTGAACGAGTCGAGGCGTCTCCACGAGGCCGGCGTCACGCCCGCCGTCTGCGATAAGATACTGTACGAACACGCCATCGAGCTGGTACGTGAGCATCATGTGATATCGTTTATTAAAGAATAATGTAACTTATTAATTTGTAATAGAGTTTTAAGTTTAATTACTTTTTGTGACAGTGCCAAATGGCTGCCATAGAGGAGTTGTTCGGTGATATGAAGGAGTGCGAGCGGCGATACATGTCTGCGCAGGTGCTGCTGCACTCGCTCGTGCAGCGCCACCCGCTGCACCCGCACCACCGCACCACGCTCTCCAAATGTTAGTACATCTAGACATTACTACAACTGTAACACTTCGTGGCAATACGCATGGAACCAATGGCTTTATTACACTCAAACTAGCATATTAATACTTGACGATAATTTAGTTTTGACCGATTTTATGACTTCCAGACCGAGATGCAGTGCAGAGGCGGCTCAACTGCCTCAAAGGGCCGCGCAAAATAATGGACGTAAAACTCGAGGCCGGGATCTCATAATGCAATACACGACCGACCGCATAGAATTAAGTGGACGCGATGCAACATGAAAAGTGATTTTATTTTGTTTCAAAAATGACTCGGTGAGATATTAAAATTTGTATAATCTAAAAAAAATGTATAAAATAAAAAGTGAATGATATCAATTGAAATCGTTGTATACAATCGTTTAGCGATGAATGAAAATGAAGATTACCAGAGATTGCAATAGTGAATTATATTTTTTTATATTAAGTACATTACAAAGAGCTCTTAGTAGACTATCAATTACCATAGAATCCTGTAGGATATTTTAGTGCTGATCTAATTTCAGTAACTGCTTCGAAGTGAGTACTAGGTATTTAGATGTGTGTCCTAAATTCCTTTTGAAACATTAAATGGTTGTATCATTAAGCGTATTTCTGAAATGTAAGTATAGCACTCTCATCTGATGTTCTGCATGACGTTTCAAAAAACAATTACAAATAACAATAATACAGTTGTTTTGCCATCATCAATCATTTTAGTGAATTTATATGTAATAAGATATGAAAAAATACTAAAAAAAACATAGAGTAGATAAAGTAGTATTGTTTCCAAATAAAGGTCAGCCAAACAAGCGTAATCTTGCAAGTAGTGTGTGGCCGGGTTTTTTTGTCGCGTTGTTCACGTAGCATTGGTTTCAAAATACTATTATTCGCTACGCGACGAGAAATTAGCGTTGAATGACGACGCATAGTGCTACACACTTATACACTGCGCTCGTCTGGCCTCACCTGGAGTCTCATTAAAAAAAAAAATAATTACAAACGTAGTTGATCGTGTTAAAAGAAAATTATGAGTAATTGTCTACGTACGAGAATGCTATAGATCTCATTGTCGACCAATAACAATATTATGGCATTTTTAGGTTAAGCTTGTGAAATATTTTAATTTTAAAGTATTCTTTTTAAAAAGAAGATTGTATGATTGAATGGTTTAGCCTAATTTTCTCTAATCACTACTCGTTTTTGCCCCGATTTGTGATCCTGATTTAATAACCTCAGAATTATGTTTACTGCTTTACTGAAATAAGAATAAAGACTGTTGTATTATAAAACTAAATTGAATCGTTTTCAATTAAACATTTTTATTCATTTCCAGCAATCACATATTTTTGAAATTTCATACTTAGTCAGTTACACAAATGTAAAATTATTGATGTACAAAATCAATACTGTACAAATATGCCAGTGCCTTGCTTGACAAATTTATACGGTTTCACTCTATTACGCCCACGTACTGGACTAAACATTACCTTGTCTGGCGGAAACTCTGAAGACCCTGTGGTTTCCAAGAGAATATCAAGGCAAGTCAACAACTTTGTTATTTTGGCAGAGAGAGTAGGCCGTTTATTATCTTCCAGAGTCCAATCGGTGTTGATCACCCTTTCGATATCTCTTATGTCGTCACTAATTCCCGCGTGATGAGTTCCGTTCCAGTGCAAGGTTAAAGAAAATATTGGAGCCTTTTTAGGATAGTCACTTTTAAGAGCAACAAATGCCACTAACTTTGCAGATTGCCTTGTTATTATAGCTCTATACAGCATATCATTCGAATTGACCAAACTTTCAGATATTATAAATTTTGTTGAAGGTGACTGGCTGTATTCGGGCCATCCAACTGATTGCCACTGAGTCAAAGACCCAGACAGCCGCACTGGCGAAGGCAGATCGCCTTTGGCTGGTAATATTTTTCCAGATTCCAAGTCCTGTAACTCTTTCATCAATTCAACTCTTGATTGTAATCTTTTCTTAAGAGTTAATATGAAGTTTTCAACTGTCGTCACGCTCAGAGTGGGGCATGGTTGAATCAGTTTGTTTGTTTTTTGATCATCTGCCATCATAGCCATAAAATCTAAACCACACATTCTCTGCGCCCATATATATGGCCTCCCTATTCCAGCAATAAAATGTTGGAAGTCTTCAGAGATTCCTGCAGAGTTTAGTAAATATGCAGTGGCAGGGTGTGGCGAGTCATTTCCTGTGTCATTTGGATATAATTCATTTAGAATGCAATGACCATTCAAAACATCTGCAGCTGATACACCGGTAACAGGTTTCTCAAGAGACACTGTAAATTTTACCACTACTATTTTGAGATGCAGTAGATATGAGAAAACCAAATTGAGGGCTGTGCCATTGCTAACTTTCACAGACACTTGTACATTTAATGGATGTTTCTTCAAGACTTCTTTCTTCTTTGCCTCTGCCTTTTCTTCCTTAGATAACTTGGCGGTTCTATGATGGCGCTTCTTTTTATTATCTCTCTGCTCATCATCATTATTATCCTGATCAGAATCCGAATCATTGGACACCACAAGATCGCTGTCTACATTCTTAAGTTGGTCCAGTCTTTTGGCTTCATCCTCATCGCCTGATATCCCTGTAGTAATGAAAATAATACTATAATTAATTTAGAAATGCCAGGTTATATTATGAAATGAATAAACAAAATAAACCATTACATACCAGCTGTGACTGTTTTAGCACCCAATGCATCGGAATATGCACTGGCATTAGCAAATAGAAGGAATAAAGGGGGAGGCAGCAAGGCAGCTGCTCTTGCTTCATCTCTCTTGTCATCCAGTCTCAGTGCCAGACATTCTTGCAATGGTTTAGTTGCTTTGAGAACATCTCGAAGGTGAGGGAACAATGCGTCGAGCCGGGACCGCGCGGCTGCGATCGCGGCGGAAACGCGCTCTTTTGATGAAACTAGTTCATTGCATGCTGTAGATAATTCACGGCGTTGACGAAGCTCCCATTCCAGTCGCGCCAGTTGAAGTTGATGCTCATCAGCTTTAGTCACATCCTAGAAAAACAGGAAAAGCAATAAGCATATATAATAAATAGCATTACTTAAGCACATTAAAGGGTTTGCAAGTATGGACTAAACACCAAATCAACTCTAAGTAAGCAGGTACATAAAATATTACACAACTATTATGGATGGGCTACAAATTGTCAATTACTCTCTCGACTTAAACAACATGACAAACAACATGGAGCCCAAATATTGACACTAATAGGGGTTGGGGTTAAGTACCTACTGTGTATAAATTCCATAACAAAAAATTGTCTGCTATAGTTAATAGGTACCAGTTTGATAAACATTTACAATTGTACTCACAGGTCGAGATAAATCAGCTGGTGCATCTTTATAAAAATCATCAAGTGGCACTAATTGAATTTCTTCATCTTTAGACTTGAACTGCAAGCATTTCGTTACTTCTTTATTGAGATGATCAGCTTCATAAAGTAGGTTCTGTAGCAGCAAGTGTGTTGAGTCTACCCTTTGCTTCTCCTTGTGGAGAGCATCCCTCCCGGCCTTTGTCCGTACTTTCTCTAATCGATTCAGTTTTTTCAGTGCAACAAGATGCAGAGATGCTTCAATTCTCTTTGCATTTATCTTTTCCTTGGCCTAAAACATTTTTTTCAATTATTATATTATTATGTAATTACCTAATGAGGGTAAACCAAAAAAAAATACCTCATTAGTGTCCTTAGCTTTCAACTCGGCAATATCCGCAAACAATTGCCTTATATCTTGACATAATTTCTTAAAGATTGCAGCATCTTTCTCGGCAGGACGTAGCTGTGCCTCTTTCTCTTCAAACTCCACCACACACTAAAAAGATTGACCAACATACACCATTCATAATACAATGCTAGATGAGAACTTGAGCTTCTATCTGATAAACTTTATGCAGTAAGCACTATGTAAAACCAGAAGAATTTTTAATGTTAGGATTTCTGCCTGATGAAGCTTAAGAGATAATCGTAGAATGATAATGTTTTATGTAAATATACTAGACATAACAAATACATTATAGCTCATAAAAGCAAACTAACCTTATAAACATCCACAGGTGATTGTTTGGGAATTTCGCTTGAAGTACTAGCATTTACTTTTCGACGCTTCTTTGTCGTAACATCTTCTTTACCCATACTTCAAGTTTTATAGAAAAAAATAACACGGCTTTGAAATTAATTAAAAATTTACATGAATTATTTTCTTTTAGAGAAATAAAATACTTCACCACAGATCACTATACTCACTCATAGACTATACTTCACCGCAAAGAGTATAGTAATATATTATCTTCACCGCCATCTCCGCCATCGACATCGGTATTCAACCATAGATCACGTACCTGCAGTGTTTCCAGATTGATAAATTGAAATTACAGTGAAAAGTAGAAAAAATTACAGTATTTTTATTAAAATTACAGTGGTTAGATATCATAAATTACAGTAAATCAAAATATCATTTTTATTAGTCACTGTCACTTTCATTTAGTTTTTTTAGTCATGAAGTTATAGATAAAAGTTTAGTTTTATCTATAACTTCATGGTTTTAGTCGACAGGCAGGCTCGGTCTTAAACATGTTTGAATTAAATCCCTTGAAATTGACACAATTATTTGCGTGATGTTTTATGGCCTGCTGTGCTAAAACATTCCCTTTTATTGTATTTGTAATTAGGCGATTCCTTTTCTTTGTTTTTATATCACTAATCTCACTAAATTTAGAATTAAACTGACACAAACAAAATCTAAGTGCAAACTGCAATGAAATAATAGAACTATCATGCTAAAAGTAAAAGCATCAAATTAAAATCCGGAAACTACAGTCTAACAATTTTGACTATATAATAACTCTAAATATCATAGTTGGTTAAAAGGGTATTCCCCATTGCTGAATCATAAAGAATTTAACTATTACAACCGTAAACAGACTGTCACAGAGTATTTTTATAATTCTATAATTTATAAACGTAAATAAAACGTGTCGTTTCGTTCTAAAGTCATAAATGCGTTGCGTTTTTTCAAAATATTACAACGAATTCCAACAAACAAAAATTAAAGTGCTTAATAAGATAAATACGATACTAAGATAAATACTAATACTGTATTAAGATAAATACAGTGTTCAGTAGATGGAGTGAAATTACGGTAAATCTACTGTAATTACAGTGCATCTGGAGACACTGCGTACATGCTTGGCTAAATAGTACAAGCTTGGAATTAGACCAAGGCAAATCGCTACGTGTGTGGCTACCTAAATATTCATCATCTGACTTGTTCTGTCAGTTACTATCCCATCCAACCCATCAATCAAAGAAAAAGTGTCAAACTATCAGCTCAAAACTAAAAAATAATTCTAAAATATATTTCCATTTCTCTGTAGATACTTGATAGATTAAATAATTTCGACATGGTACGAGTTACATCAGTCCTTTCTCGTATCCCTGTGATTAAGTTCCGAAAGGGTGGTGCCGGAGCATCTCAAACCCCAGGTGCTGCCGCTGCGTCTCCTGCAAAGGCCTCGCCTGGGTCATGCCCAGTAGGTGTAAATTTGTCTAAATATTATTTCTTAATTTTATGATGATAACTGGTTAGAAAAAACATGTTTACATAACTACAGGATGGGGTCATGCGTGCACGTCACCTGTCAGTTATACTAAGAACGTGACGGAATTCTTTGAGCGTTACCAGAAAAACATTTAGTTATTTTTGTATAATTTACTGGAACACCAAATGTAATGCTATTTAAAATGGGCCAAAATATCATTAAATTGTATGCTTCTTTCAACATTTATTTGACCACTTCATATTTTTTTAAATCTTACTAAATAACACTGATGCTGAAATTGAATTCAATCTCATTATCATACAAGACCAGCCTTATAAATGCATGTCTTGGTAACTGATAACATACAATAAACAACTTCACAAATATTTAACATCATATGATCTCGAAATAAAAATAAATCTAAGTACATTATCTGCATGTTAGACCTATATATATATATTGCTCACCCAGCAGCATATTAGCACATCCAGTATAATTTTAATATTGAATTCTGCATCTAAATATCATAAAAATACGACACAAAATTAAATTCACAAATGTGCCAATATTTTCAAGATGTGCCAATATACTACTAAACGATAAGACTTTTTTTGTTTAGGTATTACAGACACAAGCTCAACCTGCAGTGGCAATGAGCACGGGCCAGTCCATACCTGACATTGACCTTCCAGCGCGGTACAGACGGATGCCCCTCTCTGAAGAAGAAATCGCCCACATCAATGGAGGGGGAATTGTTTAGTGCCCAATTCTGTACCTAGTTGCAATTCCGAATAGTAGATCTTGATCATAATGTAATTAGAGTTGAAAATGGTTTGTGAATTTGTTGGTAATGCTTTGATATTTATGCTGTAATCTAAAAACTACTGTAGGTAGTGATATGCTTGGTTAGCATGCACATTATTTAAATATATTGTTGATTATACTGTTCATATTTTGTTTCTATGTATTTTAATAGCATAGTTGAAATGCCTATTTATTGCAGAGTATTATATAGTGGATATTCATAAAATATTAATTGTGATACACTGAATATGATACATGATTATAGGTTTTTACTGAATATTTTAAATTAAAATTGCAGAGAGAACCAACCCCCACCTTTAACAAAGAGAAACAGCCTCAAGTCCAAGCCTTAGGGGTAATAAAAGTACCTCAAGGCATACTCATAGAATCTGGCAAAAAAACAAAAGAAGTTGTATCTTTGAATATTATCTTACAAAAATCGGTGCCTACAAAATCGCCATACAAATAAATATACCTACAACAAATTGAAAGTGGTTAAAAACCAGGATGTTATTGTTATGTAACGTCGAAAACGAAATAAACCATTCCTTTTTGTAATATGTACTTATTTATTTCTGTCAATTTATTATTTAGGCGTATAATCAACGTATAAAATATAAATTATGTACATCAATGAGATGATTAAACATACTCTAATAATACCTAACATTGAGTTTTTCGCTCTGGATGGTCCACACCTGTGCAGCCGGCCCATCGTAAGCGACATCGCTGTTGTGTTCGAACTTTATGATTCCGAACTTGGCAAATTGCCTTTTCCACTTTGGCGTATCTGGTACAGTGAGGAGTACATCTGTTATCTTTTGTTTTACTTCCTCTGTAACAAAATTACAATTAGGTATTGGAAGGAGATTCCTAGTTGGTACTACTATAAATCTATGTAGGTATTTAGCCCAATGGGGACAAATACCTACTATAATAGGTTAGGAACTCGTGCGTTAAAAAGTTAAAATGTAATTCTTTTTCGAACTATTGACAACAATTTAATACAGCGCGAGAGTGGGAACCTATATTCCTCGTAGTCTGCCTATATTATGCTAGCGTTCATTATTTCGGATTGAGGCCGAGACGGCAAATACGTTTCGAGTTGGTAGATATATACATATTGAAATTAAACTATTTTACGGATTTTATCGCGTTTATTTACTATTTTATTTTCCCGACGTTTCGGCTGCTTTACAGCAACCATGGTCACGGGGGGACTGAGGTGTTAGACGTCCTGATGTCATAGTTAATAACTGGGTACCCTCATATTTAGTTGTTGTTTGCGGTCCGATCCACGCAGAAAGTGCTTACGGTGTCCTGAGGTCTTGCAATGGTACACTTGGTTTTGGATTTAATCATATTGATTACTGGATCCCAAGTTGGTGGTAGCACCCAGCCATCTTCCCTATTGAAATTAGGATGTTTTTTAATTTCAATGGCCTCACGTATCATCCTTGGTCGGAGTCGGTGTTCTTTAGCGAGGATATGCGGTTTATCAAATCTGATATAATCAACTTGGGATCCAGTAATCAATATGATTAAATCCAAAACCAAGTGTACCATTGCAAGACCTCAGGACACCGTAAGCACTTTCTGCGTGGATCGGACCGCAAACAACAACTAAATATGAGGGTACCCAGTTATTAACTATGACATCAGGACGTCTAACACCTCAGTCCCCCCGTGACCATGGTTGCTGTAAAGCAGCCGAAACGTCGGGAAAATAAAATAGTAAATAAACGCGATAAAATCCGTAAAATAGTTTAATTTCAATGTATAGTATTCGCGTAAATATAAGAAAACAATAGATATATACATACTTATACAGGTGATACCTACTTATACAGGTGACTTCTGATAAGAAGTCAGAAATAATACTTTGGGTACGGTAGCTCTTATGTGGATGTTTAGGTGAAGACAGATTATACCTAACTATCATAGTTTCTGAGTTACCTTTGAATATTTGTCACAGGTATCGTGTTCTGGCCTTTGGGTAGGTACATCAATAACCCTATGTATCAGTCTAAACTACATTAGGGGCGACTACCAATATTCACAAAACAGAACATGCAAATTTAACATGGGACTCGAGATATTTTATGAAAATGAGTTAAAGAAATAGACGATGAAAAAACATGGTCGAATTTCGACCAAATTTTCATACCATTCTATCGTATAGCCGATACTGATGCAAACGTCAAAGTATGAAAAAAGGTACGCACCATCTAATTTAGCCCTAACTACGATAGGGTAAGGCGGCAAACGACCTAATGTCTCCAGTGTTATAATTTCCTTGCCGCCGTCATACATAAACTTTTTTGAATAAAGAAGAGTCGTTGAATCGACTGCGGCCCATTCGGCTTGTTTGGACAACACCATTTGAGCTGATGCCAAATGTGACCCAGATTCTGAAATAATCAAACAAATGTCGATAAGTAGGTGAGTACTTCAGTAAATCTGATCGTAGGGTCAACAATAGATACAAAAGAAAGCAGTACTTAATAGAGATCCAAAGAATGATGCATTTTCGCCTTTTTCCTTTAAGGTTTTCAAAACAATTTTACTTCCGCTTAGAGAGTCCTCGTTGCTATAGGCAAATGCACACCCACGGAGATCCAGTAAAGTATTTACATTATGAGCCCTGTAATAAAAGAAAGCACTTATTTAACTGACACTCAGATAACACAATGTTAGCACTGAGCTGGCTAATTGTAGAATAATAGAAGACTGTTATCACAAGTCAATGACATGCTGATAACGTTTTTATCTTTCGTTTATTTACTTGAGTGAATGCAAAGTTCGACAATAGGTAAGTAAGCAAACACATACACAATAGATACCTACAATTTTATTTAAATGTTATAAAACGGAAGCAAAATTATCTCACCTTTTATCGCTGTGGACGATAATATCTGAGAAATATCCAGGCCTGTTCTCCACATTCATTTGATGTGCAAACACAGGTGTCACCGGTAGCAGTTCTATTGATGCATTTTTATCATCACGGAGTTTCATGTACGCTGCGGCTGTCATGAAGGCTGAAAATGGCATGAACAATTTGCCGTAATTATCTCATCCTTCATGATAAACAACAATACGTAAGTACCTATATGGTACCTGAGTGCTGAGTAACTGAGTACCAACGTATACAAACGAAACCAGTGTCGCAAGACACTTCATGCTACAGTTTTATTTATTACTAGGTAGACAGAGTGCTATATGCGTGTAGTATCTGCACATCGCATCGATTTCATTCATTACTGAGTCAGGCAGGAGCTTGTCCTTGTCACAGCACAGGTTAATTGAAACGCCTTATAAAAATATTTATTTAAATCACTTCTAACGTTGAACGCTTGCTATTTATCATCCAGTGATGTCGAACGAAATAATAAAGATATGAAAGGCGTCACCCATTCACGACATGCAGGGTCTAGGTAGGTAAAAACTACATTGTAATAGCTGGCATCACAGTAGTTAATAGGTTCTGTTAGCGATGCGTTTAACCTTTTTTATAACTATAAATACTGGCTGGTTTAAAAATAAGAATAGTTGTGTGTTAAAAACAAAACATCGCTAACACGTTCTATACAAGTTATGTTAATTTTACTACATTTGTAGGTACCTACCTACTTGTTTTATTTAAATAACGTAGTTAAAAAACCTACCCAAATCAGCTGTGCCATTAGCAAAGGGGTCAGGACGATCCGGAGTAGGCCCAGGGCTCCTGCTTTCGTACTGCAGCGTGGTAAAACAGTTCAAGGCCTCTTCCAATAACTCCAAAATTGACTCGTACAGTTGAACGGGATGACTCGGACACATGTACGTAACTACGCGAAGTTCTTGTTTAATTTGAGCCATTTTTAAATTGTATTCAAAATAATATTTAGAAGAAACGGTTCCGTTCCTACAGTCTTAATGCTCGGATTTATAATGAGCTCATTTGTTTATTAACATTGCGTTATCGACTTCACTCTGTCTGTTATATCGTAAATACACGCGCTAGACATTGCACGGTCATGAACTATCCAGTTTCTAGAGCCTGTTGGAGGTAGAGGTGACGTCAGGTGCACGCGGTAGGTGCGTGTTTCGCGGTTGTATTGCTTGCATCTCGTTTTCTCTACGCTGCCTGTCTATTGTCGGGATTCACGCGCTAGCGCTACTGAGTTTGTACATTTAGTAGATATTCATGCCAGTGTCAGGTAATTAATAGCAATCAACAAATACACATTCTAAAAAAAATACACATTTAGTTAGAATGTGTAAGTGAACTTATGTAACGACAGAAATATTTAGGCCTCCAATACATCGGTAAAGGAACTGCGTAATAATTTTGATACGGATTGAACGAAAAGTTCCTTATAAAACACGCCAATATTATAATCATTTTATTGAATGAACTTTTAGCAACAAAGATTTGCATAAATTTTAGAAATTAAATATAAAGTATCTTAAATAAATAGTTTACATACATTCGACACTTGTACATACATTACAGTGGTGTAGGACTTCTTAAAAATAAAATTAAAAAAAATAATATGCGGTAACACGCAACAACTTGTAACACAGTACTGTAATTCTTACAATTACAATAAACTAAATATAATTAAAATGCTGTAATCATTCGATATTGCAGAGAGCACATTCAATTCAGTCACTATAAAATAACTAATAATTAGTGGATCCGTCTGTGAATATGCTCTCACAAAATACTGGTACAGAATTAAACGGGCCTGCGGAAGTTCTTCCCGGCGTACTTGGCGGCGGCGCCAAGCTCCTCCTCGATGCGCAGGATCTGGTTGTACTTGGCGAGCCTCTCGGAGCGGCACGGCGCGCCGGTCTTGATCTGGCCGGTCGACAGCCCCACCACCAGGTCCGCGATGAACGTGTCCTCGGTCTCACCGGACCTGGGACCACATCACACGCAACTTATAATCATTTTATTATTTTTTTACAACACATACTCATCGTATGATTGCAAACTATGGGTACCATACATTGGATTCGGGGCGGTCCCAGTTACACCCAGATACCAAAAAAGCTATTTCCGTAAATGACCGCTGCGGAGAATCGTACTTGCAAACACCCGGTTGAGTGTGCCAAGCGGCCTACCTTTAAACTACTAGAGTAGTGGTGGGCAAATTTTCATAATCGGGTGCTAGAAAGTTTAAGAAATTTCAGAGGAGGGCCAGAATGTACGTTCAGAAAGACTGTGCTCTTATGAAAAAGTGGGGTCCCTCACTACAAGAAATTCTTAGAATTTTAGCTTATAGAGAGGGAGCACTGGACTAAGTAAAATCTACTTCATACCTCTGGACCTTCAAAATATTATAATTATCGCGGTACTATTCATGTCGAAGGACCGTCGGCGGGCCGGATTAAATGCTTTCGCGGGCCGGAGCTGGTCCGCGGGCCGTACTTTGCCTATTACTGTACTAAGCCGTCGACTAATACTAGTAGAGAGTAGCTTTAGAAGGTAAAGTTACATTTTAATATCATTTTTAATTTGAGGTATTTGAAATTTAAATGTTAGTGTTCTCATTGTGGATATTTTTAAAAATTCTGACCTGTGGGAGACCATGGTACCCCAGCCGTTGCTCTTGGCCAGCAAGTGCGCGGCGATGGATTCGGTGACGCTGCCGATCTGGTTCACCTTCAATAGCAGGCAGTTACACGCTTTCTTCTCAACGGCGGTCGCGATGCGCTTGGGGTTCGTCACCTGCGATTACAAATAAATTATGAACCCTTAAAGATAATTACAAACCTAAATTATAAATAAAAGTCTAGCTCCTATATTTTTAGAAAGTAAACTTAAAAAACTTATGCACTTTTTGTAGCGTGTCTATGAACTTTAGAGTAAATTGGATCGAAATTTCTGTAGATTATAAATTCATTAATCCATCTTCATGTCATTATTCTGTACGAATGGGCTACAATGCCATTGTTAATGTTTTATATTATATCTTTCTAGAATTTGTGTAGGTATTTGGCATTTGTACTTTGAAAATTGAGAAAAAAAGAGATACCTAATTGTTGTGTTTGTAGTTGTAGCATGAGCGCCAAGATTAGGCCTAGGTCACAGAATATGTTGATTATATCTCTTCCTTTCGTATGAAATAAGACAGAGAGCAAGCGAGCCAATCCGTGAAAAGATATATTTCCACCAACCGTAAGATCATCTCCGACTATTTGTATGGGTGTGCGAGAGGTAAGGTTGGACCACGCGGCCCAGTCGTCCTGGTCGAAGGGATCTTCAATGGACACCATGGGGAAGTCCTTGATGAAGTCTAGATACACGTCGGCGAGCTTATCGGACGACAGGTAGTCAGCCGGGTTGGACTTGGGGTTCTTGAAGTCCAGGTCGTAGCTGCCTTCCTTGAAGAATTCGGATGCGGCGACGTCCATACCGATTTCAATCTGAATGTTATTTTTTTTTTTTTTATGAATATTTGAATACTTAAGTTCTCCATTGTGCATCTTAAGACACGAAATGAAAGTTTATTCCACAATAGACGAAGTTGCATGGTTTATTATGTAAGACTAGCGGTCCGCCCCGGCTTTGCACGGGTTTATAATATAGCCTATGTTACTCAGTGACAATGTAGGTAGTTTTTAAGTTAATTCGTTACATACAAAAACACAAATCTTTCCTCTTTATAATATAGTATAGAAAGGGTGTGGCACATCAATGGTAGAGTGTAATAGTCACCTTGCCAGTGTATCCAGCCTGCTGGATGGCATCTTGGATCAGGTAGAGCGCATCCTTGTTGTTCTGAATGTTGGGCGCGAAGCCGCCCTCGTCACCGACCGCAGTGGAGTCCAGCCCAAACTTCTCCTTGATGATCTTCTTCAGGTGGTGGTACACCTCAGAGCCCATACGCATTGCCTCGCTAAACGAAGACGCACCTATAATGTGGGGGAATTCAACATTACAATGTTTATACTATATTGGCAGACAAACCGGGATTTATAGAAATATTTGATCAATTTATAATTGCATTACAAAAGACTTTTATTATGTAAAATGCTTTGTGATGCAATTGTAGATAGCTAAGAATTTCTTTGTAGTTAGTTTATTTTTGACACAGGTAAATACACAAAGAATGATGCCAAAACATTATTTAAATTGAATTATCATCACCTGTAGGAAAGATCATGAATTCTTGCATGGCGAGCTTGTTGCCAGCATGAGAGCCTCCATTGATGACATTGAAAGCAGGTACTGGCAGAACAATTTCAGTGTTGCCAGCCAGGTCAGCCAAGTGCTTGTACAGGGGCACGCCCTTCTTGGAAGCGCCGGCCTTGGCGACGGCGAGCGACACGCCCAGGATGGCGTTGGCGCCCAGCTTGGACTTGTTCTCAGTGCCATCCAAATCCAGCATGATTTGGTCAATCTGGTTACATCAAAAGTTTAAGAGTGAATTTTTGTCAAACCTTATTGGGTTGTTCTTTTTTACTTATTAGTAGTCTATTTTACTTAGTACCAATAGTATAAACCAAAGTATGGCATATAAATAGGAACTTGAGAGAAAGCAATAATACATACTCAAAGAGTTCTTGCTTGCAAAATTTTCAAGGAAAAATAGACCTTGTGGCAGGTGATTTAAGCACACCATTATAACAAAGAAATAATAAGTGCATTCTGCAGTAGTTAACATTTGTAATACTTTGATGATTCATTTGTTTTTATGGAGTATAGATTCTTTACAAATCAGTTTATCTTCATGGAACCCCACCCACCATGACCCTGTGTCAAGATTATAAATGATATTTTGTTTACACTTTATTTATCAGTATTTCTTGTTGATAATACCCACATTGCTGTTTAAAAAATAAAACCAAAGTATTTATTTGTATTGCTTGATAATCATCTTCATTCCTGTGCATGGCATCATATGTTGAATTAGTTGACTAATTGTTGGGATGTGACAAATAACACTATACATAGTAATTTACCTCCTTCTGCTGAGTAACTTCCAGATTTTGTTTCAACAGCTCAGGAGCAATTAATTCATTGATGTTCTTTATGGCGGTAAGAACACCCTTTCCATGGTACTGGCCCTTGATATTATCTCTGAGCTCCAAAGCCTCATGGACACCGGTGGAGGCGCCAGAGGGCACTGCAGCGCGGAAGAGACCCAACTCAGTGACCTAATTAGGTGGAAGAATAGAGTTAACTACCTATGTAGGTAAAACAAAAACATACAGGCAATTGTTAAAAATAAGTATTGAATCTAAATGGAATCTTATTAGTTACATATTTATTTTCATTTTTAAAATGAGTTGGCATAAAAGAAAAGTTGGTACTACCCCCTTTTTAAATTTAGAAGTACTTACCAAGTCTACTTCCACTGTGGGGTTACCACGGGAGTCGAAGATTTGACGAGCCTTGATGGACTTGATCGGCATTCTGGATTTGAAGACTGAAAAATTTCTGGTCAGAAAACAAGATTAGGTATAGGATAAAACTATCCTCAAACTGACCTGCGACTAACCTGCGATACGCATGAGCAAAGCTACAGATATGCAAGGTCAAGTATAGGTTGTTCAATATAAAAAAGCAATAAATAATTACAAGTTATGGGAGTACTCAGTTCTATAAACAGATATCATAATCAGAATATTTAAATAAACATAATATACATATACATATAGTTAAATAAAATGTAAGTCAGTACCCTACCCTAACAAGTATTATTATGCAAGCTTCATACTCTGTATGTATAACGATGTTCACCTTTTTATATTATTGCATTGTATAAGCCGATGTCAAACAATCTAAAATAAATAGCTTACCTGAACAAAATCCTGTAAAATCAGCAGATTTTAATGTTGAGATTGCACAAAACTTGCGGGATATGCCGGATCGAAAATTCACTCGAGAGATTTAATGTCTTTGCCCTTCACAAGGTGAAACTAGAGGTTGCACAAAGGTCAAAAACCGGTATTGTTCGAATTATCACAATCGGCTACATTTGTAGTCGAGTCCAATCCAACGGTGTGAACCACAGCTTAGTTAGTTTCGTAATGTTGTCCTCTATAATTCTGTCATTGTCGTCATATGTCTGTCACTTTGACTTATATTGACTACCTATGTCGATTTGTTTATAATAATTTCTTTGTTAGGAACTGCTGAAATAATGAGTGATTCTGAATCAAAATCCACTGAAAAAAAGCCTATTGTCATAAAAAATGCTACCGATTTACAAAGGCTAAAGCTTGAAAAACTAATGAAGAACCCTGTAAGTAAGAAACGCTTCATCTAATATTAGTTCACTCAACCACTTTCATTTCATAAATTATTTTATAAATAGGACAAGCCTGTGATAATTCCTGATCCACCGAAGTCGAAGAGTTTGGCGGCGCCGCCGGACTTTGTTCGCAATGTGATGGGATCGAGTGCCGGCGCCGGTTCCGGTGAATTCCATGTGTATCGCCATCTGAGGCGGAAAGAGTACGCCAGGCAGAAGTTTATACAGGAGAAAAGTGAGAAGGTAAATATTCATTTTGAGTTCAGTGAAGTCTTCAGTGACGAGAGCTGAAGAAGCTGTTGAACTTCCTGGCAGAGCTTGAATGGGAGTTCAGAGAACCACCCACAGAAGTAGAATTCAGTGAAAATATTTCTTCTTTTTTTAAGAAATGATAAAAACTTTAATGGAATTAGATGAGGAATGCCTGCAACTGCTATTATATAGCGGTATTTATGGCACGTCAAGTAATTAATAGCAAGAACAAATTCAATAAATACACATTATTAATAAAAACCAGCCAAGTGCGAGTCATACTCGCACACGAAGGGTTCCGCACCATTATCTATAAAAACAGCAAAAAAACATGTTTGTTGTATAGGAGCCCCCTTAAATATTTATTTTATTCTGTTTTTTAGTATTTGTTGTTATAGCGGCAACAGAAATACATAATCTGTGAAAATTTCAACACACTGTCACGGTTCATGAGATACAGCCTGGTGACAGACGGACGGACGGACAGCAAAGTCTTAGTAATAGGGTTCCGATTTTACCCTTTGGGTACGGAACCCTAAAAATGGATGACCACTAGTGATATATGTAGATGGTGGGTGGTAAATCCAACCTGTGAAAATACTTATACAATTATGAATGTATCTCCTGTACAACCATGACCAACCAAGTGATGTATCATTGAAACTATTTGTTTTCTTTCTTTATGGGACATATCTCATTGGCACTATCTATTAACCATTAGCACTGCAGCAAGGGTTGAGGATTTATTAGAAATATATTGGTATGCAATACCTACTGTTATAGGTTTAAATGTAGTAGGTTTAAATGTAGTTTAGGATCTACTTATTGTTGTTCATTTTGAATTTACAGGAGAAACTTGATGATGAATATCATGAAAAAATTGAAAAGAATAGAAAAGAAGCTGAGAAGAGAACAGCAAAGAAGCGGGCCAAGAGACTGCAGAAGAAGAAAAATGCAAAACTGAAAGCCAAAAACCCTAAAACAGATGGCAAACAGAATGTATCACCACAGTCAGAGAGTAGTGAAGAGGATGATGAAGAAACCAATGAGCAAAGAGATGACAGTAAATTGAAAACACAAAACAGTTCTGAAAACAATGAAAAAATAACAGAAACTGTAAATGAAGACAGTTCATGATATCATAAAATTTGTTTAATAATTATTGCTTTTTATTCATAACATAAATATGTGTGGCAACACTTATTGGCACTGATAAAATAAATAAAAAACATTTTATTTTATATATAAAAGGTATAGAGTAAGAAACAACAATAAAAACTATAGGTACACAATAATAAACCTACCTACCTAACAGGAAACAGATAGTATATTGAAAAAAAAACCATAAAAGTTAGACTGATTCCGAATAGCTGTGATAGCCATTCGAATTTATAAAGAAGTAAGGTGGAAGTGGTGGTACTGACACGGAGAAACTATCGTGATATGTTTCGTTCATACTGTTCCATGATGGTGTGTAGTAGACAGGGTCAGTTGTAGCATCCACATGGCGACAGCAGGGTATGATGCTCAATCTGAAAATATCAACTAGTATCACATTTTTGGTAAATATACATAAGGGTATAAAACATTTATGCAAACTGGTCAAGAACAAACTGTGCCCCGTGTCCCCTAACATTATCGTTGTAAAGTTGTTATGAATTATGTTTTTACGACGTGAAACTACATCATTTATGGCAATGGTAGCTAGAATGTGACTAGTCTAAAGGCTCCAAGGTGACAATGTCTACACTGGTTATATTTCAGCTACCACTGATACAATATATTGTTTTTATGCCTTCAAAAAGTGTTAGGGGACTTGGAGCCCCGTAATAGTAGCACAAAATGACTACAAACATTTAAAAGCTGCAATGATAACAAACTTAAATAACAATTGCACTGTATACTTACCCTATCATCAGCACTGTGAACGAAGCTAGAAGAACAGCCATTATTATAAGCCACGTTTCTATCATGTTCAAAAATTATGCTTTCGTAAATTCTGTCCTTATATCAATGATTAACATGAGGGTACTAATAACAATATTCTTAATATTTCTACCCTCATGTTTTACGATTGATAATGGTAAAAATATGGGGTTCATGAGTACTAAAATACAAAAATTGTTTCCCAACATCGAGATTTGCAGATGTAGTTTAAAAAAAAAACATTTTACGTTACATTTTTATTAGAAACCAAAAAATAATACATTTAAGTGTTGTTTTATTATCTAAGGTATACTATTACATTTCTATTGTACGGAGGCCATGACACTGTCCTCATTCTTCTTGAGTATGACGAAGCCTTCCATGACTGGTGAGAGTGGGATATACTCGTCGGTGGCCAGCTCGGCGCGCTCGCCGAACGACAGCAGCACCGGCGTCGTGTGCGTGTGCGAGCCAGCGATAGTTTTGGGGGTTCCTGCCTTGCCGATCACGTCGACAGCCTGGAAATTATAGAATAAAAACTGTTTGAAATATATAAAAATAAAAAATGTTTAAATCGCGTATTGTAAATGCGAGCACAACTTTGTTATAGGTCACAGAATTAAGTTTATAGTTGGGACTAGGGAATTCAGAACTGTAAAAACAGGTAGTTGGTAGCTGTCATTCTTATCTCATAATACATGCTGTTTCTCTCAGACAGTCATCCTTACCTATGGTAAAGCATCTGAATTGGGTAAAATTTTACAACATGCAGGTGTTTTAGAGATCTTCAACAAGATGCATTTTTCTAAAATTTACCCACAAATAGAACTAAGAATATGCCCTATCATTACCTGACCAACGCGTACGCTAACGTTCAGTGGCTGGAGGTTGTCGTCGAGCGTGACGAGCCAGCGGGGCTGCATCGCCGTTGCCAACACGTATAACAGATAGTGAGATTTTCCTAGGATAACTGTTGGAAGAAAAATATTAGTTAAGCAAAATAAGAAAGTTGTGGTAGTCGAATGACTAGTATCTAGAGTATATACTGACTGTTCTTGCAGTCGAGGAAGGCGGTGAGCACGACGAGCAGGCCGGCGAGCGCGGGCTGGCTGGCGAGGCGGCGGTCGGCGTGCGTGGGGCAGAGCGTGATGGTGCCCTTGCCGGCGTGGCACAGGCCCTGCGCCAGCCGCACCATGAACAGGTGCACCGGCGACTTGCCGTGGTACAGCGCCAGCGCGCGCAGCATCGTCGCCAGCCTGAACACACGCGCGCAACAACAATCTTATCAACCGAAAATTTACCGAGTACAAATTGACAAAAAAACCGGCCAAGTGCGAGTCGGACTCGCGCACGAAGGGTTCCGTACAATTATCTATAAAAACGGCAAAAAAATCACGTTTGTTGTATGAGACCCCCTTAAATAATTATTTTATTCTGTTTTTTAGTATTTGTTGTTATAGCGGCAACAGAAATACATCATCTGTGAAAATTTCAACTCACTAACTATCACGGTTCATAAGATACAGCCTGGTGACAGACGGATGGACGGACGGACGGACAGCGAAGTCTCAGTAATAGGGTTCCCGTTTTACCCTTTGGGTATGGAACCCTAAAAAATGTGTTGACTCTACTTTTGTTTTACAGTTTCTCTAAATAGCACGTTTATCAACGTCCCAAGAAAATTCAAACATTAAAAAGTATAAACAAAAGTGACATTTTGCCAGCCAAGAGCCCTGTTTTTTATTTCAATTTTGTGAATAGTAGTATTAATTTTCTTTAGACTGGAATAGTTTTGTCACATAGTTTTAAGCCGTTATAAGTCTCTCAGATCAGTGGAGTTAGCACGCATGTCAAGACAAGACCTCTTGTCACGTATTCGCTCGCTCGCTCTCTATCTTATTTGGTACGAGAGAAAGAGACAATGCCGTGGCATTAGTCTAGTCTTGGCGCACATGCTACAAGTGCAGCTGTGGACACTTTTTAAACGATTGATATATGATGACTAATGAGGTAGGAAAGTACAAGAGAGTCAACATCAAGCGATTTATTTCGGCGTCCAAGCCTTTGACAACTGTGTTTTGGCACAATTTTTTTTTTCTCACCTCGCATTATTAGTGCCGGCGCCGACGAGTCCCATGGCGAAGATGGCGTTGTACGCGACGTCGTTGTCGGAGTCGTGCGAGTACTTGTTGAGCACGTCGATGACGGCCAGCTGCGGGTTGGAGATGGAGCACAGCGCGATGGCGAGCGGCACTGCGCGGCGGACGGCCGGCTCGCCGTACCGACCCTGCGAGGATAACATTATCAATACACACTCAAGGGTACCATAAACGAACTAATCAAAATTGTACTAATGATGACAAATTTTTGTTAGCGAGCAACAAGTTCCTATCTCATTCCGTTTAGAAGCTTCTAATAGATCTAGTGACGGATACTACAATGTTAGCTGGATGTTAGTTACTATAAATAGTTTGATTATGGTAGAGATACTATTATTATTTTTTGTTTATTGACGATTCATAAGTACTTGAATTGGTTTATATGAATAAAAAAAACTGATTCTGATTCATTTTCTGATAATAGAGTGTATTGTGGTTGGTACCACTACCAACCAGCTGGCCGAATATCCTGGTGCACATCTCAGCGCCGGTCTCCTCCGCCAGCGCGATGACGGCGACGCCGAGCGTGGCCACCGCCTGCACGGACGACAACTCCTTGTTGGCCTCCTTCTCCTTGCTCTTACTGTCCTTCGATGACTTGCCTGAACGTAAAAATATTACAAAACTGTAAACACGTGTGCTGCCACCTAGCATGGCGTAACTCCACTGGCGTAACTACGCCTTTTGCGATGAGTATAACAATTAAAATTCATTCCGTTACGACACGTGTTCTATCCACTCACTCTTGTTTTTGTCGTCCTTGGAGCTACTGGCAGTGCTGGTTCCTTCTTTGGCTTCTTTCTTGTCTTGCTTCTTGAATGCCGTGTCCTCGGTCGATGATTGTTCATTCTAAAATTTTCCAAATACATCAATAAATGTTTCTAATCAAGCAAATTGCGAATTGTCTGCCATGTTTGTCTGTCTGGTATGCTAAGTGTACCATGCGGAGTAACATACGTCGGTTTCGTAGTGCTTGGAGCAGATGTGCAGCATCTGTTGCACGACGAGCACATCCCCGGTGCCGGCGTAGGCGCACATGGAGAGCGTGGTCTGGCACAGCGACTGCTGCGGCTCAGGCAGGACCTCCAGCGCCGCCATCGTAGCCTCCGTACGCTCCTTGCACCCTATACATACACCATATAAATCAATTTTAAGAAACGAAGTTGGACCCCGAGGCTGGCGTTAGATCTTTACAATCCAATCAACACTCTTGACATCTTCGAAAACGTCGAGATCGTCGCGGTCTCGTCGCTCTCTAGGTCTGTCACGCGCAATACTTCAGTTTTCGATATTTCGTGGATAATACTAAATGCATTTTATTTATTATCTACAAAATAATTGTATTTTGTAGGTTTTAAGGTTCCGTAGTCCCGACGACGAGAATCTTTTACAGGTTTACCTGCCTATTGCAGAAAGATAAAACCGCGTGACGACTAGGGGACCCACCCTTAAACATGGGCTGGGAGCACTTCTTTAGTTTTTATGTTACAAAAGTGTGCACATAACTACCGGTTAATGATCTCATTGTTAAAGGTCAAGAAACGTTTAACACTTGCCCAAAAAGCACAATCCAAGTCCCAAATGCAAGAATCTGACGTATGTGGAGGAATGCAAGTCCTTGTTATCGTCGATAAGGCGCTGGATGATGGCGCACGTGACCTGTTGAAGAACACGTAATTAGTATATGCAACAGCTGAACGATGTAATTAGAACTTTGATGGGAAGAAGTTGGGTGTAAAGTTAGTCCTCAGGACAAGTTCCGATCGACGATGGATAGGATGAAACGACAGATGCAGATACATTTATTTATTTATATAATTTTAAATGTCAATTAATTACCAATTACACTATCTATTATATATACACACAAATTATTTATACACCATAAATCATAATATACAAAAAGCACATATGAATAATGATAGAAAAACACACATACGTAATTTCTCACAATACCTCACATCAATACATGGATGAATGTAGGCATAGTTGGAGGGTACTAACATCTCCGTTGCAGGAGCCGACGGCGATGAGTCCGCAGGAGATGGCGGCGAGCGCGCAGATCTCGGCGGGCGCGGCCGTGTCGGCCAGCACGGGCAGCAGGTGCGACAGCACGTCCTCGCGCTGCGTGCCCGCGTACGCGATGCCGAGCCCTGGAGACAAACCACTATTATTCCACATACCACTCAATACATTGTCTCGTTCATTACTTGCTGACCATATCGAGGTGAAAGGTATTGACATAAGCGACATTTTTTTTAACTTTAAAGGAGCATACTCATCGACGCATAAACAATCGCTGATTCCAAATTTGTATATAGGTCAATATCGTCCAGTAGTGTCGCTGGACAGAAATGATAACGAACGAGGATGTATATAAAGAAGTGCAAGAACATTATTAGAGACAATAAGGAACAGAAGAGGAAAGATGATAGGCCACCAACATGACACCTATAATAAGAACATCATAGAAGGCAAGATCGACGGAAAGTGTGGGAGAGGTAGACCGCGAATATGATACATGAGTCAAATAAAAGATAAGGTTGGTGGCATGTCGTATCTGGAGGTGAAGAAGGCTGCACTGGATCGACCCAGATGGCGGGGACTTCATCAGATGCACCGACAAGGGCCGAGCCCTTAAGTTAGAAGTAGAAGAAGTGTCGCTGAAGTCAAATAGCCTTTCACCCCTCAATATAGGTAATAAGTGTGTGTTGACTGGCAATAATTTTATTTTAAACCAAGTCACAAGGATAATTTGTATGACCACCCAATAGCCAACGGCAGTAGGCTATGTGAAAATTGCCCTACATACATTTCTGCCGTTCAATGACTAAAAGGCTGTTAAGTGAGTAAACCCAATATTGACCTACAAGCAGAACTATGAAAAATTAAAGTCACTAGCAAATATGAAAACACACGGAATTATGTCTATGTATCTAAAACTATAAATCTAAGAAAAATAAGACCTTGGCCAATAGAGAAAATGTTGGGCTTTCATGTGGTATACATAACTCAAATTAGCCAAAATGTCACTTAACGGCTTTATGGCCATCGGAAGGCAGTTTTGTGGTATTAACAAATCGAAAAAAATGCAACCGAATCAACTGTTATTATAAAATTACACTAATAATAAAAAAAAATAGAAATTACCTACAACACAACAGTAGTTGTAGCATGTGCGGCAAGACTAGACTTATGTCACAGAATATTTTGATTATATCTCTTTCTCTCGTATGAAATAAGACAGACAGAGGTCTTGTCTTGACATGCGTGCTAACAGTGGTGTTGTGGTAAATAAAAATAAACGATGACATATAGTTTTTAACTGACTTCCAAAAGGAGGAAGTTCTCAAGTCGATTGGTATTTTTTTTTTACTCACCCAGAACACTGCCAATCCTCAAGTTGGGGCTGGAGTGCAGCACGTAGTCGGAGAGCAGCGCGAGCGCGGGGTCGCACTCGTTGCGCACGCCGCAGTTGACGAGGCCGAGCGCGAGCAGCGCGCCAGCCTTGATGTGCTCGTCCGCCGTGTACAGGTACTTGTCGATGGGCGTCAGCCCGCCGTCCACGTCCCACAGGTGGATCATGCCCAGAGACGCCGCCGCCGACAACATGCCTGGAAACAACGTATACGGCCTTTGCACACTCAAAGTTTTTCAGGTACCATCGAAGCGCTGAAAATAACACATTGAGCTGTTTTATTGCTACTATTGTCCGATAACTTCACGATCATCACGCGTTTTTTTACCAGCATGCTTGCACCATGATGCCAATAACAAGGAATAGTGTAAAAACTAATAGAAATAAATACTTATTATACTAGATGTAATGATCATGCAAACTTTGTGATTATACTACAGCCATGAAAAAAAATATTTCATGTAACTTAATTATTGAGTTGTATTCAAATTATAACCAAAATTATAGTTTGTTATGCTTCAAACTTTTATGAGTTAGATACAAATGCTCACCATGGTCTTTATTCTTGTACATCCACTTATTGCCGTCCTCTGTGGTGACGAGCTTGTCGCGTCCGAAGCCGGCGTTTACGAACGCGTTCACAAATGTCGCAGACAGGTTCTGTCTAGCGGAGTCTACAGGGTGCTCTGCGAGCAGTGATGGACGGAGAGCAGAACCGGCAGATTCCAACCACGTCTTGTATACCTCCTCGGGAGTTTTAGGCTCCATAATGTCGAGCTGTAGGAAATAAATACAGTGAAATAAGTTAACGCCATACAATGCTTACATTTGACGTCGCTTCCTTTAAAATTATATGTTAATAATTCTCAATTAAATTTGAAATTCTTTGACGACGGCTTTGTTTAGTGATTTGAGCGTATACCGCTCGGCTTACTGCACTGAGAGGTTGCAGATTTGATTTCCGATAAGGAAAAAATTCTGGTACAACCATTTTGGAATTTTCCCTGGTCTGGGTATAATTGAGATCACCCCCAGTCTATTGTATGGTAACCATACTAGTAGCTTTACTTATTTTAGGATCGTGCGATATTTATGAGATGATTCACTTGTCTGCCATTATTTTATTAGTATGGATATAAATAAATGTACTAACCTCTCTTGCCAGGCTTAAGAAATGATCATTGATATGCGCATTGAGCAGGATGGTGCGCAAATCTTCGTCATCAACATCTAATGGTATATACTGACGCGCGAGCATGTAACACAGCTGTTTCTTTAGCAACCTGCATGAACAAATAAAATACAACATAATATAAAGAGCTCTTCTACCCTTTTTTAAAATACATGTGATGCATTTAATTTTTTGCCAATACCAATCTGAACTCAAGTGTCAATATACATAAAGATGAAATTTCTGTGGTATACGCCATACTGCACGCGTCAAAATCTATTTGCGCAGTCAGTGTAATTTAGTTGGAGAATCAACTTTTTCTATGAGTCAATACAGTTTGTTTTGGTATGGCACAAAATTGGACGCACTAGTGACGACGGTTCAGTGTGCATTATGGTGTAGTATGTATGTTAAACTTACGGATCAGTGCATGCGTTGAAGACTTCTTCGCACTTAGGCTTGTCGTGCAGCTGCATGGCGACGAGCAGCGCGCGCGGGTACTCGCCGAAGCGCAGGTACGTGTCCAGCACACCCTGGAGGATCTGGGTAGATTCAGGCTCCACCACATAACTTGCACAGCTGGACAACAAAATACACAATAAGTATCTGTACTTACTTTCTTACACTGATGATTTAATATGCAAGTAAAAAAATACTAACCTCTAAATTGAAATAGAAGACTAGTAAATAAAACAACATTATACTATAATTAATATATAGTCTATTATATCTCCTTCAACTGTTGGATTTGTCAAGAAGATGATGACATCTCGCACTAAGACTAGTAGAACAAAAATAAACTCTGTAACCAGACTATGAAACAAGGTAAAATCATCTTCTCCTATATAGTTGAAGTCAGTTTTATAGCCTGTGTTACCCGGGCTAAAATAAGGAACTGATTGACCCATCATTATAATCATCATATTCATCAAAATCAGATAAATAGTTTAGGCACTATGGAGGAACATACATAAATACATAAACTAAAATCATAACCCTTCCTTTTGGCATTGCTATGGTCAGGTAAAAAGACAGATTTGAAAGCACAAAACTTATATCTATGCAGTCCTACTGAGCCTACTGAGTTGGCTACTAAAGTACAACAGGGAAAATCTAGAAAATAGTTATGTTTTTAAGATTCACATACCCAATTAGGTACAAGCATACTCTAGGGTAGTTGCTCTGGTCCATGTGCTGCGTGAGCAGGTCAAGTCTATCAATCTCCATGAGCAAGTCGCATGCCTGGATCTCAGCTGAGTGCTTCATATCAAAGGTGATGACATCACGCACCAGCGCCAACAGGGTGTCCATGTTGTCCACGTTCCACTCTTCAGCTATCTCACCTTCTAATTGCCTGTTGAGAGCCACTAATTTAATTTGGATTCTACTAAAAATGTATTAAAAAACATGATTAAGTGACAACAGTGGATAGAGGGGCTCTTTCTAACTGAGAGTATATTAAATTAATTCATAAGTAATAATAACCATTACTTTTGATAAGCCTTAATAGCTTACCATAAATTATTTTCAATAAGACATCTAGTATAACTATATTTTACAAAATAAAATGAACTTGAATTTAGCAAGTATAGTAAAAATTTGGAGACCATACCTTACATACTCATGGCCCCAGTCACCCACATTTGACATAGTTCCCAGCAGGCAGTATTTGAGACATTCTCTTTTCTCAGCAGCATCCTGAGAAAAAATATTTGATAAAAAAAAATACCTATTTATTCCACAGTACATAATATATATGTCACCTGAGTCGTCTGAAACTGTGTGAAAGCAAGTTTTAGTGGATTTATATATTCAGACTTAAATAAATACACTAGTATGAAAAATAAAAAATTGTATTCTTAAAAAAAAAGACTACCATGGTGCCAAACTCCATTATGGTTTTGCAAGTATGGACAGAGTTCCTAAATAAACAATTGAAAGATAAAATAAATGGCACTTACTGGAGCACCACTAACACCCATAGCAAGCACAGACACAACATCTGCACAGAATTTCTTTGTTTGAGCATCTTTTATTTTCTCATACACATCCTTCAGAGCTGGATAATGTTCTCTCAAGAACTTCAGGGGCTTTGGCACTGATGTCATGGAAGTCGTAGATGTTCTGATGAGTTTGCTCAACATTTGCAAAGCCGGAAGGTATAGGTCTACATCGTTTCCCTGAAAATTAAAGGAGGTTAGAATTGCGAGTCTCTGTAGATTCAATAAAGTAAATAGTTCCTGTTTCTACATACCAACAGTTTCTCGACTAGCATATTCAACTCTTCTTGCAGCCGCTTGTCTTCTTCAGACTGTAATTATACATATAAACAATATGAACAGGTCAGTCCTAAGAGTACATACACGAATAAAGTTATCACAGAAATAAACATACCAAATCATCGTTGGGAGCCGCTACTGGTTCTGCTTTCTCAGTTTTTGGCTCTTCAGCTTTAGTTTTTCCAGTCATTTTGATAATAAAAACAAGTTTTCTACGTTATAATTGAACAAAACAATCTTTACTACCCTTTTCGTGATTTTACAATTTTTGACAAGTCACCACGGCATCAGGGTGGCTAAATAAAATTTTACGAATTCTACCATGACTTAACAATATTAAGATATAAAAAAAAAAAATTAACCATTTTTACAGCAAATCTTTTTGTAATATTCATAAAATATGTGTTAATATTTGGAACTACTGATTGTGTACTGTTCCAATAGCGCGCTAATCTTCAGTACATGGATCCAATTAATAAAATGATTCCACTTAGAATGCGAAAATATAAATGTTGTTATAAATGTACTGAAAACAGATTCCGTTGAAAGTCAAAGTTAAATCATATAATCTGTCATAAGAGGCACTTACAAATTGTCACACAGTGGAACACTATAGTATTCTATTTCACTTTTTATTAGACGGGAGTTAATTGCCTACTCACACACAACATGCGCTTCGGGTAGGTTACTGCAGAGTATTCCAAAGAGTATAAGGGTGTATTCGCCCCAAAGAGATTCGCCCGAAAGCCTATGTATGTTAAGCGGCGATGTCCCATTTTAATTTCCACTGTCTCTGTTACAATAGTAATACCTATACGTACTATGTATAGGTAAACGTAACATAAGCATTACAAAAAAATATTCAGCTTTTTAATATGCAGTTCCATAAAATATAAGTTTGAAATCACCATATCGTATTACGGTTTGTCAGCAACATACATAATTCACTGATTATTTACCAATTCAATGAGTTTTTACCTGGTCGACCAGTATGATAGCGGTATTCAACAGGGATTCAACTCAGTGTATCAGAATACCTCAAACGGTCATGTTAGCATTTTTAGTATAGGGCGACTGAATTTTTAAAAAAGAAATACAGACTATAAGTTATAATAGTATTACTGCTATACACGTTTTATCCTTAAGTTAATAGTGTTCAAGTGATTTATATAATAAGCAGCAAACGGTAAGCTTGAGATAATATATTAGGTAATAAATATATTGCACCCCAAATATTGTAGTTAAGAACATGATTTTATTCATATACTTACATGCAGACGCTTTAAGCTTACAGCTTCTCTTTTCATTATACTATGAACCTTATGAGTAGTTTTAACTCTTTAATTAACGGTGGCTTCGGTCTATGGAAACAGTAGATGTTATAAATCTGTTAAAGAGATATCCCAGTCAAACCCAAGATAAAAACAACAACAAACTTTATGCGGTCATTTTTAAATCTATTTATAACTTGTTCGTATAAATAGAATTATGATACTTATTGCACTCGATATTATGAGAGTTGGTATGTAAATTGATGCCTCATGCTGGTAAGTAATTAAATATTTGAACATTTTATTGACTTCCGTTAATTTGAGATATCATTAGAATAATGTTTACTGTAAACTGCAAGCCTTTCAAATTGCTTTCATATTATACTTAATAACTTGTGTTTTTTTTTATTTCAGAAGCAATGCATCGTATTAAATCGTTTTTTATTTCAAAACATACCGGTCTTTTTAGGACCCTATTTACTATAAACGATATGCCTAAACCAAAACATTTGCCTCTAATTGGTACAAAATTAGACTTTATAGCCGCAGGAGGTGGAACAAGGTAAGATAATTATAATATTTTAAGTTATGTAAGTAGATAATTTTTTTTACCACTTTAAAAAAATTGAAAAATTATATGTGTTGTAGATTACATGAGTATGTCGATTCTCGTCATAAGCAATTAGGGTCTATATTTTGTGAAAAATTAGGAGGCAATACGGATTTGGTTTTTGTGAGTGACCCCGGGCTTATAAAAGTTTTGTTTATGAGTCTTGACGGAAAGTATCCGGCTCATATATTACCCGATCCCTGGTTACTGTACGAAAAACTGTATGGATCTCAACGAGGCCTCCTCTTTATGAACGGCTGCGAGTGGTTGGAAAATCGCAGAATTATGAATAAGCATTTGCTTAAAGAAGATTCAGAAAGCTGGTTAGAAGAACCAGTAAAAAAGACAATAGAAAAGTTTATACAGAGATGGAAATCAGAAGCAACAAAAGGCGTTTTCGTGCCTAATTTAGAATGTGAATTCTACAGATTGTCTATCGATGGTGCGTATTGTATAGCTTTTGGAAATAGGAAAAAATTTAAGTTTCTATTTAATTGTGAATGAAGCAAGTACAATGTACAGATCAATTTCCTTTGCAGTCATAATCGCAGTTATGCTTGGAAGTAGTTCAACGCTCAAAACTAATAGACATTACGAAACTCAATTAGATTTATTTTCGGATGCTGTAAAAAAGATTTTTCAAACAACAACGGACTTATATGGATTGCCAGTTGATTTGTATCAAAGATTGAATTTCAAGCTGTGGAGAGACTTTAAAGAATGCGTCGATATGTCATTATTATTAGGTAAGTACAACAGTAATATTAGGTAAGTACAACGTAAATAATTCTACGACCACATGTGACATATATATATTTTTTTATTTTTTTAGCTCACAAATTAGTTAGCGAAATGTTAAATTACAGCCAGGATAGTAATGGACTGATTAAGAAACTTACAGAAGATAATATAACACATGCAAATATTAAAAAAATAGTCGTGGATCTGATTATTGCTGCGGGAGATACGGTACGACATAAAAAAATAATTTAAGATTATATTGACGCTATCCTATACATTAACTTAAGTATTTACTATTGCATGGGCATTTTATATGACTTTTCAAATAGCTTTTGTTTAATAATAACTAATTAATATTATAGTTATGTATTTTCAGACATCTTACACATCGTTATGGACCCTTTATTTAATTGCAAAAAATGAATGTCTTAGAAATGAATTGCATTCAAAAGACCACGCGTACATGAAATATGTGATCAAAGAGTCTATGAGACTATATCCTGTAGCTCCTTTTTTAACGAGAATTTTACCTAAAGACAGTGTTTTGGGATCATACATACTACCTGAAGGGGTAAGAAATATATTTTTTCCTGCTATACGATAGTCCTGACTACATCAATGTAAATACTAGCTAGCTGTCGCACTATATGCTCATAGTTAAATGTGAATACGCCTGTCATGAGCTTTTAGGTTCTATAGCTTCGATTTCAAGATAAAAGTCTAGTTAAGTCCGTATTAGACTAAAATACTGACGTAGTAACACTATGGTTGTTTTCGAGTTTTGGCCGGCTCCAAAAACTTCTAAATTGGTAGTTAATATATTTTGGCAGCATTATCGATTTATGGTAAAAATACTACTTACTTGACGTTTCAATTTCTTTATTTATGGTTCTGTGCGATCGTTGTCAAATTGTCACTGCATTTTTAGGTTAGGTATGTAATTACATTAATGGATATTATCGAGTAATTTTAGCTCAAAATGAATTACGGAAAGCAAATTATAAAACTAAAAATAAACTTAACCACAATACATTATCGGACGTTTAGTGCAGTGTGTTGTAACCATACGGTAGGGCGGAGCAACGGATTTTCAACGTATTATAAACACAGTGCGATACACAATAAAGTTATTCCTCTGCACATAAACAAAAGAAATATATCACTAGAAGGATTTGTGAAATGGCAAGAACAAACTTACACAAGTATATCAAACAGCACCGCTGTTAATTTCATACAGGATGGACTGCTAAATTTTCATGAAATAACGGGTATGTCTTGGTGGTCTACGATAGTTACGTCTACGATACTGGTACGGCTGCTCATGACTTTACCACTTACAGTATACCAAAATTACATAGTAGCAAAAGTAGAGAACATTGGTTTAGAGCTCAAAGATCTAGTCAATGAATTAAAGAAAGAAACCACTATTGCAAAGAAAGCATACAATTTAACAGATAAGCAAGCTGTGATTCTATACAAAAGGTCAATCAAGAAGCAATGGCAGAAGTTAATAGTTAGAGATAATTGTCACCCATTCAAAGCTAGTCTAGTGATCTGGTTTCAAATACCAATATGGGTGTGCATGTCATTTGCTTTGAGAAATCTAGTCTACATACCATCAGGAGATCCTGCAGCACTGATTACTTTTATGGAGCTAACGGCCGGAGGCATTGGCTGGATTCCTAACCTAACTGAGCCAGACCACTCTTGGATTCTACCCGTTGCTTTTGGATTGACAAACTTATCTATTATTGAAATACAGAGATTGTCTAAACTGAGGGAGCCTTCTAGGCTCTCTAATATTTTCACAAATGTATTTAGGGTATTCTCAATAGTCATGATACCTGTGGCAGCCAATGTGCCGTCTTGTATGTGCCTCTATTGGATGACTTCGAGTGGTGTTGGCCTGGTCCAGAACTTGGTGCTGCTCTCACCATCGTTGAGAAGAAAACTAAGGATACCTGAAGCACCTAGTGAACTTGAAGAACCCTATAAACATATAAAAGAAGGATTAAAACTACCATTTCAAAGAAATGTACCAAAACAGTAATAATAATAAAATATGGACTAGCTACAATATTTTTTAATTCATAGAAATGCCTTTTGTGAAGCTTTAGCATATTTACCATTCCTGTAAATAAATATATTTGATAGTACTATACATACTAGAACCAAATATTCCATGTAGGTACAGGTTAAGGACAAATTAAATACATTCAGATTATGTATTACATGCCTATACTCTCATTTGGAAGTTATATTGTATTTAAATACTGCACAAGTCTACTTACTCCTTAGTATTAAGAAATTAATAATCTAAGATTTTGCAGACACCAGTAATAGCTTCTATATACACATCAGGGAGGGATGAGATAAATTTTAGTAAGGCAAATGAATTTCTACCCTATCGTTGGGATAGGAATGATCCACATAGGAAAGATCTAAAGAAACATGTTTCATCTGCATCTCTACCATTCGCTATGGGCGCCAGGTCGTGTATCGGCAAAAAACTGGCAATGCTACAACTTACAGAGCTCATAACCCAGGTAGATATTTGAATCAAAATTATTCAGGATTTGGGTCTTATCATACTCTTGCATGTTGTTTATTATTGTCTGATTAATTTTGTTTTTAATATTTTTACATTGTAAGTAGGTATATACATAGATTTTTTTTTTATTTACAGATTACGGAAAATTTTGATTTTAAATGTTTGGATAACGAAGATGTCAGTCCAGTCACATCACAGGTATTGGTACCTAACAAAAAAGTTAATCTTGAATTTGTGCTTCGAAATACAAATAGTGCCTAAGTTATAAGTAAAATGTATACCAATTGTATATCATGTGCAAGGACTACATAAACAATTGTATGTATCAAACTAATGCATTATAATGGTGAATATAACTTAATAATAGTACATTTACTGTGGTAATAACAATTACATACATTAAAACTAATACAATGTTTATTATCTTGAAATAGAGCATTATTTTGAAATTAAACTATTTTACAGATTTTATCGCGTTTATTTACTATTTTATTTTCCCGACGTTTCGGCTGCTTTACAGCAACCATGGTCACGGGGGGACTGAGGTGTTAGACGTCCTGATGTCATAGTTAATAACTGGGTACCCTCATATTTAGTTGTTGTAGTAAATAAACGCGATAAAATCCGTAAAATAGTTTAATTTCAATGTATAGTATTCGCGTAAATATAAGAAAACAATAGAGCATTATTATTAGCTACAAAAATATAAAAGCAACTCTAGGATTATAATATCGGCTGAACAATATTTCATTTGTCTTTGATGTCATTGCGCTGGCCAAGGTGCCCTAAAATATAAAACCAATAGCAAGCAAAATTTTTAAAAAACTAAGTATATTATTGCAATACCCAATTATGTCAGTACTACATATACTATCATTTGCCTAATATTGACTTAGTAAAAAGAAACCCGTCAAGAACTGGGGCCCGATATTCGCGGAATCGAAATCGGGCCTGTGACCGTTCGTGGCGCCTGCCGTTAGCCGCGATTCGCGTTCTCGTCTTTAATCCCAGCACAATCCTAAAGTTCCTTGACAGTAATAATCAGTGGTCCAAACCATCACCTCAGGTACCGCGAACACCTGAATCCGAGTGCGAGTGGGGAAATATCTCCTACTAAATTCATTTTCTTCAACATAAGAGAGGGTAGTTAATGCATTAGTCACCTAACCAAAATGCTCGAATCTTATAAATTTTCAAGTCTATGGGTATGGCACAAACCCTGCAATAATGCACATCCATAGCTAATAGATAGATAGTTAACAACATTATCACACAAACTCACATCAAAATAATGATCTAAATGCAAGATGGGTTATTAAATTAGTTAAAATTCATTTTCCAATATAATACAATTATTCGCACATGTACCCGGATTATAAATAATAATATTTTTTATTACCATATCAAGTTACGTTTTGGTACTTAAATTAACTTAGTATTAAGTAGGTTTTGTAACAAATGGTTGCCTGTGGCATCCACACTAGGTCAGACCTGTCTCGTCCTTTATCATTTCTATAAATACTTCATATTTCCCAATATCGAGTACATTTAACATCTAGATATCATTTAACTAGTTGCCTTTGAATCATAGACCTTATGTCTTCTAGCCACTGGTCTTTATATTCTAAATTTATGATGGATTCAAAAGCCCGCGTTCGTTCTTGTTCGCCCATCTTACCAGTCAGCAAATAAGCAACTGATTCCACGCACAGGAAACCCATGCCTTCATTTAATGACCAAACATACACCTTATGCGCGGTATCTGGACCTAACTGAAACTGTAGTATGGCACTCCTTAACAAATCTTTTAATTTTTCAAATAGAAATCGATCAGCTAACAGAAGTACTTCCAAATTGGTTTCTAATTGTTCAGCCATAGGGATGACTTGAACGTAACTTTTAGGATTATTTAATCCACAATGTAGTAATGTTAAAAGATATTCTAAAGCTGGTTTACTAACATTCTTAAGTCGTACGCATTTCTCGACTGATTCTTTGAAGCAACCCATCAACATGGCGCTAAAAACATCAGAGTTTTGACATAAAAACACTCTGTTAGCTTTAACCGTCGATAGGTCGTCCAGTTCAAAAGTGACTATTTCATCTAACGATAGATTATCTAGTATAGGGTCATAACTAACACATATTTGATCTTTGAATCTATTCTCTAACATTTTGGGATCCTTAATGTGAACATTAGTGGCTAACTTTACTAATGCGGTGACGGAATTATGAATGTCTTCCTTCGACTCGGCGATAATGGCGAACAATAAATGCAAAGCATTGCAATCCACGAAAAACTTCTTTAACGGTTTGTCAGTCCTGTGAATCAAAACAATTTACGATATTAATTCTTCAATTTAATAGGTGTGATTATGTACCAATTGACTTCACTTGTTGAAACATTTATATGTTTACTAGCTTCTACCCGCGACTTCGCGCACTCCTGATGATTCAATATCGCTATAAAGTATAGCCTATATGTTATTCTGATGTACAAACAATATTACTGTAAAGTTTCATCAAGATCCGTTTAGCAGTTTTTGCGTGAAGAAGTAACAAACATCCATCCATCCATCCTCACAAACTTTCACATTTGTAATATTAGTAGGAAGTAGGATTAGGAAGTAAATTATTTACCTCACAATATAAGGTAGCGTCAGTGAGAGTGTCTGTTTCATTGAAGAACTACCTTTTAAGAGCTGATAGCTAATTTCACCGATTCCATAACTGGACTCCGCTAGTATTGTCAGTTGACTTAGTAGCTTTGAACTGAGCCTTACGATCTGGAAATATAAATCTTGATATCAATAAAAATAAAATACAATTTACAAATAGAATTACGAATTTGAACATAAACTTACTTGTTTACATTGCTGACATTTCGTGGGTGGATGTTTTGAGCTTACAGACATATTATGCAACCTGAGAGCTAATCTATGTCTTAATATACTCATTAAGCAAAGGGCATTACTGAAAAAGATAATTGGGTTATACAATTTTGAAATTAATAAATTGGACAGTAAGGTTTAGAATAGAAAAATAAACGACGATATTATATTTGTTAAGACACTATATTTAACATAGCCATACTGATGGATAAAGAACTGAAAGGATAGGCAGAAATGCACTGCAGTGCAAATTGGTATTAAGCTGATATTAAAGAAGAAGTAAATTTGTAAGGTTGTTTCCAAGGTTTAGTCTATGGTAATACGAAAAATGTTCACTGATAGAAAACCACACTTCCAATAGACTAGATCACGTGGTTGAAAGCACGGAGCACATCCAGTAATATAATAAACCTGTTTAATTCTAGTAAGTTCTCAATGAATTACCTTAAAACTCTAGCTAGTATACGGGCAGCTCGGCCCCAAGGTCGCTTGCATCTCTCCACATAGTCCAGGAGAGCGTTCAAACACTCCGGCCCAGTCAGGAGTTCCAGCGTCTGATTCGGCACGGGCTCATCGCGCAGCACGCCGAACGAGTTGCACGCACCATGTGATACACGGAATAATAGGACTAATACGCACGCAATACGGGACGATTTCGTGTTTGTAATTATTTTAGTAGGATCAACTGTAACAATCAGATAGCAGGTATAGCGTAAATGATTAGATTGATCATACACACTTAGTATTTCTATTTAAATCATTTGAATTTAAAATGAAATGAAAAAAAAAACTATATCTGTGGTGTCAGCACGCATGTCAAGACAAGACCTCTGTCATGGATTGGCTCAGTCACTCTCTGTCTTATTTCACACGAGAGAAATATATAATCCACATATTCTGTGACATAAGTCTAGACTTGGCGCTCATGCTACAACTACTGGAATGAATAGGATTAAGAATGACCTAAATTGTATTGTTTTGACTGTTAACTTCATAACACAGACCAAGTATCTGGTCTGTGGTTGTTAACTATTGACATATACAAGAGACCAGTACCTTCCAAGGGGGCCTCTTCTTCCGCACTCTCGTCGTCATCCATAATAAGTTCATCTAAATCGTGAACGACCTGAGCGGCGCCGGCGTCGAGCTCTGTGGCGGCAGTGTTAGTGGCCGCTAGATCTACAGCCTCGCTTTCATGATCACTGCAAACCGGTGAATAACGACCCGATATTTCTGAATCGGAACTATCTGAAATAATCATATTATCTATTAACAAAGAGTTCAAAATACAATTACGTAGCTTAATTTGTTTGACAAATTTTTAAATAGTGAAGAGGGTGGCTATATGTATTGCACAACTTACTATCATTGACACTAAACGGCGAAGTAGGACCTGAACTACTAGGACTCCATTGGTAGTCCGTAACATATGGCGACGTGGAACTAGTGTCTCCTGTGCTAACCCCGGACTCGGGACTCCAGTCCCATCGGGCCCTTTTACTGGATGAAAATCCTCTATCCGGACTAAAACCAGATTGATTGCCATCCGAGTATGGAGATAGGGGTCCGTGGTCCACTCTGTCAGGGCTTAATGAGACTCGCGATCCGGACGCTTGCGATGAAACGGGCCATTCGGGACCCTTCAGCTCCCAATAAACCCCAGCTGACCAGTCTTTGCTAGCCATTTTTGTTAGTTGAGACTTCTGTAAGGAAAAAACGATTCTATTGTCGCAAATTAGGACTAAAATACTATAGTTATGTTTGTTGTTATTTCAAATTAATGGGCGCCCAATGCTTTAGACACCCTATTTGAATGCATGATGGCAGTTGAAATGAAATAGATGAGAACAAGTCTTCTTGTCAATACATACCTTTTTCATAGCTATAGGACTTCTAGACCGAGACCTTTTGAGACTCTTACGTCGGATTGACTGCGGCGTGTCATCATCGCTTTGACTATCATCTGTCGCGTCACTGTCCACCGCATCAACGAATCCAACGATCATATTATCTCTTTCAATTACAACTTTCAATTCATCTTCATTTTTACAAAATATACCCTTACGGCGTGCAAATAAACCGCTTTTTCCTTCACTGCTGGTACACTCGTTGGTTTGTTGGGAAGTGGTGTCAGACTTATCTTTAATTTCTTTCACTTTATCAGTAGCCTCACTCAACATATCAGTGTGTTCCAAATTGTTGTGTTCATAAGACATAGTAGTCAAATATTTCCTTAATTCATCAGTTAGTAAGCTCACAAGTCCTTCATTGACTAGAATTTGGAAAGCTGCAAGGTGGTTTACGAAAAAGTAAAAAAGGCTGTATAGTTTGATACGTTAAATCAGTGGTGGGCAAACTTTCTTAATGGGGGAGTCAGAACGTTTAAGAAATTTCAGAGGGCCAGAATTATAGCAAAAATGCATTTTGTGTTGAACTGTACCAAGTAGAATCTACTTTACACTTCTGCCCCCGTAGCATGACACTCTACCGACGATAAGCTTCTCCGATTTTAAACGCTGTCGACCCTTCATAATATATCGATGTCCTTAGCATGAGATGACATTTAGAGAGCCTATAGTACCCCGACAAAGCTTTATCGATGACATATAGTCTAGGCTGCCATTATAGAAAAAATAATATTTTTGTATGTGGCAAGAACGAATCGGTAATTGAATCGTATTTTACCGATAGGCAGACATCACTAACTTGTTCACTACATTCGGTCAATACAGATTAAAAAATATGAAAAATGACATATATTTTGAAGGACAGTGACAACTAGCAACAGGTTTTGACGTTTATCAGAGGTTTAGGTTATATTGTTTATAAATAATAAATAATGTTGCAGCTGTCCGTCATTTCACTAATTTTGTAAACAAAGAAGTAGTTATTTATACGTGCGTACTCGTTATCCATGTTAATTCCGTGTTTCATTGGATAAAGATTGCTGTGATATAAGACAACAATGTATAATAAAAAACAAAAAACGTGAGTGTTTACTTATTACATACTATTATAATATTGAAACCTAGTGCTTTATGTGTAAGAAATCTAATACAGTATATTTTCAGCGAGAGAGCGAGCAGCACACTGGCTCAAATAAGAACCCTCATTAATTACATGCAAACTAATGTTGGGTTCGCAAGTGGTGACTTTAAAGTTCCTATGGGTCAGCGATGCCTCAATGAAGAATGGGATCAGAATACAGAAGAATATGGACCTGACAGGACTGCCTAACAGTGGCGCTGTGTATGTACCTACCTATCCATCACCATTCACGAATGCAGTAAATAGCTATATTGTGACATTATTGTTCTAGATCCGGCATGAATTGCAAAAATGAGCAAGAAAGGAAGGTGCAATGTGTAAGTAAGATTCGCTCGGTCACGAACTGGCCACATTCTGCGCCTGAGCTAACCAAAGGAACAACAGGGAAAGGTCCTTGTTCATTTGAGATAAAACATTTTATTATGTGAATGAAATATTCATTGACTATTTGATTGCGTTTATTTTCCATTTTTAATAAGTAGGTATTTGATTGAACATTTGACGCGATTTCCGTAGGGAGACTTTGTGCAGCTCCATGGGCACTCTGGAAATAAAAAAAATGTTAATTAAGCAGTTATGCTAAAATGGAACATTAAATGTTAGTGCGGCATTAACATAAAATAAACAAACATAAGTATTATTTCTTTTGTTGCAGAATACGAGTCCGCAGATATGTTTTGAAAGTTTTAGTTTGTTAATGGGCATAGATCTCTATTCACTTACAATATGTTAATAATAATTAATTATTTCAGACTTAAAGGAATGTCTTATATACTAAAAAAAATATTTTGATGTGTAATATATTTATAAGTTGTTTTTTATTAATCATTTAGTATATGCAAAATAAATATTATTATGTAATTTAGTTTATTTGTTTTCATTTTCTTAAATAAAAAAATAACACTTACCAAGTGGATAATATGAACCAAGCCCATTGTTATACAGCCTGCGTAACTCCACATGTATGAACATGTATGACCAAATTAAGATGAATTGGTTGTGGATGCGACTTCGGTAATTGGCATCACCTAATGTGACATTAAGCTTCTGCTATCTAGAACATAAATGGGGTTAATTGTGATTACCTTTCTGAAATTTGTATTATAAGTATAATTATGATATATGTTTCATTCTGTTTAAATAAGTAATACAATATATTATTACCAATTCAATGTTGAGAGATGGGTTCTCATGTTGATTGATGAATTGAGCTTGTGTTGGTTGATGAGGCGGGAAACGGTCAATATGGGTGCAGTCAACACACCCAAGGATGTTAGGTACCCGAATTGTTGCTAAAACACAGCAGCCACCGGTTTCCGGCCATCATCGCGACCCGGAAATTTATCCAAGTAGATGCTTAACCTAAAAACAAACAATCAATTACCACTTCATAATTTTTTACGAAATTATGAAAATTTAATGGAATAAGATGAGGAATGCTTGCGATTAACGGTATTTATGGCAACGTCGAGTTAATGTTCTCATTATTAGACTAAGTCAAAACGAATCGTTTGAGGTTAGTAGGTATATTATGTTATATTATTATTAAAATGAGCGATTGAATATAGAGACTTACCTTGTAGTTACTGCATCGAAAAAACGTCCAAAGTATTTGGATACAGTTGTCTGGCCGATAACTAATATCTTGGGATTTTTGGTAGGATCGCAAATCTCACGAACAATGGTCTCTTGCACTTTACGGGCCTTCTTCTCCACATAAAAATCAGTAAATAGTACCGATATGCACGGGACATTTTGATCAGATATTTAACTAATTTTACTCAAAAGAAAATAAATGAGGAATTAATGCAATCTTGATACTCGATCGACACCTTATCAGTGTTGCCAGTAGTCTTACAACAAATAGCCGGATACGGAGTTAAAAATTACCCGAAATTACCCGTTTTGGAAAAGTAATTGATAAAAAAAAGGTCACGCAAACTTATAACACCATAATATGTGGCCCGCACGTTTTTGTCTGAGAAATGTGATCTATACAGCTTAAATAAAATGACGGCATTATGCAGACAGAGCGAATAAATCGGGTAAAAGACCCGTACTGGCAACGCTGCACCTTATGCACGCTAATCTTCGTCTCAAACAGTGGCAGACAAAAATTCACGATCTTACTTGTCAAAAACTGATAAACGCGGATAAAATAAGGTGGTCATGCTATGGCAATAGAGATATTACCTTAAACTGACATTTAGCCGCGCCGCGTCTTCTGTCGCGTGGCGCTCATGCTAAGGTCGGTTGATAGAGCTCGGCGTGACGTCATTTTCCTGATATAACTGACATTTGGATAGTTTAAAACTTATATCGATGCGGTCATGCTAAGGGGGCAGGACAGTCAAAATATAAGTATCGCAGGCTATATACTATTTATATATATATTCATGTCGAAGGACCGTCGGCGGACCGGAGCTGGCCGCGGGCCGTGCTTTGCCCATCACTTCGTTAAACAGTAGACAACAGCATGTTTAGTCTTTGCTGTAAATGGGGTATACTTACATGTATCATCAAAAACGTATTGTAGAAGAGCATGCATAGAATTAGGGTAGACTCGGGCGGCCGATACAAGAAGAGGTAGACCGCCACAGTGGCGTAATCGAGATCTGTTCACCGACTCGCCGTTGAGCTGCGCTAGCGCAAGCGCGGCCCCCTCCGGCCATAAAGAAACATCTAATTTTAAAAAGAAAACAAAGATATAAAAGCAGATTTCCAGTAAATTCATGTCAGAACCATTAAATAATTTCCTTGTTGTGAGTTTTGCTAATAATCTACTTACTAGTAATATTATTTTGTACTTACCTGAAATCTTCTGCAGTATGCCAACAAGGCATTCCACAAATCCAGCAATGCCAAGAAGGGGGCGACACGTTGAAAGGTAACAAATATTCATCAGGCATTTCAGGGCGAGAGATTCGTACTTTTTTGTTAGGGCCACTAAACATTGAAAGCCTCTGTCGTCGCCTTGCATCTGAGAAAAATGACCCAGACATGTCATTTGGTACAACTTAAATATATTTTTAACGGTGGATCTCATGGTTTTTTTTACAAATAAGGTAGTAAGTAATGTGCTGATTGAATGCAGCAGCAGTGGAGTTTGTTATTGAAAATCGGTGTATTTAGTAGCTATATTCTTTTGTTTGTTGTAAATTAATAAAGGCATTGATGTTGATTCTGTCATTCATAAACTGCAACTAAATTTCACAGCACTAAAAATATTGCTGTCATGCTCCTACATTACAGTTCTAAGAAGGATGGCAATACGCTAAGTATGCTGCAGTTTAGTTTGCTGCTTACAGAAACAGCATCATTATGTGTCAACATTGCACAGATAACAGTCTTGTTTACCTGTTCTGCACACTGTACAGTGGAGTGAGTTGTAAAATAGCCCAAACACTTCAGTATCCCAGTGATCAGTTCCTCCTGGCTCTTCCTCAGTCCCTCTGCTTCTCTCCCGGGATTGGATGACTTGATAATGCCAGCTGCCTCACATTCCGTTGTCAGTAAAATAACTATGCAGCGCACTGAATTCAAACGGAGCATTTCATCTCTTTTTTCAGTGACCATCCAAAGTTGCCTATATTATCAAAGTGAATTAATATTTTTCTTGTATCAAATATACTATAGAAACTATAAATTAAATGAGTCATTATTATATTATAGATTTAAGGTCGCCTCTAGGCCAACAAATTTTATATAGACTTTTTTCATAAACACAGCACACCCTACATCCAACTTGTTATTGGCATGATTAAAACTACAAGATAAAATACTTTGTAAATACATACCAATCATCATTATTAATATTTGAACAGCTAAAAAGTAAAGGTTGCCTAGACTGGTAGAGATCATTTTAGAGATAAGTTCACCCATTGTGACATTTTAAATTTGTATCATATACATAACTTGCAGTACTTTGAGAGGTGGAACAATAAAGAGTTACCTATCTAAGAGATTTGATACATAAATTATTATTTACATGATAAGACAAGTAATAAGAGTATAAATAGTAGTACCTGATAGCTCTCACTGCCATAGTCAATGTGGGATATGATGTGCTCTTATCTCTACTCTCAATGAGAGTGACCAGAGCAGAGACAGCGCCATTGGTGTGCAAACCTTCTGCGTTCGAACTCCTCTGAGCCAGGTTACCAATCACACGGCATGCTCTTCCAACTATACTATCCCGACATACTGTTTTGATTATGTTTATTAGAGGTCCAAAGATGTACAGTTTACCCACCTGTAATTAACAAGTGAGCCAATCATAACATTATAAGATAACTGCAATGATAATGACAATAAACAAATAAATATCATCAGACAATATCTACTCATTATATGAACCCAAAGCAGTGCCTGTACAATGGGTAACATACAATAGACTAGTTGTACCTACTACACCAGGCCAAATCATAAAGGCCATTTGCGAATTTTTCTGCTATAGAAATCGAAACTGCAACCACTCCGTGTAGTAAGCCGAGCGACCCATGCTCAAACCATTAGACCAAGCTGTCGTCAACATGATAACAATAGCGTATTTTGAGACGTAGGTAATACAAACATCTTCGCCGCCGCTCGATGAAACTTGTAAGTTAGATACGAAATCACTACATATAGACATGATTAAACTTACCGCCAAACTGCTTTCTTCTTCTAGACAACAATTACCCAGTATGCTTAGAGTAATATCAAGAATTCTTTCATTTGGTTTTCGTAAATGTGGCAGTAAATATTCCAAACCACCACATTCACGAAAAACCTTTATTCCACTATCATTTACAGTTATCTTACTTCTTATTTTTAGTAAGGTTTCTTGAACACGACTTGAAGAAGAGGATTTTAGTCCTTCTATTGTGCTTTTTACGTAATTTTTATCCATTTTCAAGAAAATGGACAGTACACAAATTCAATAACAAACTTTTTTTTTGACAATCTATTTTTTTTTATCCACTGATATCCGCTGATTCAAAGAGTACGGCTGATCTATATCTCGATGGGCTGATGACCATAGCTACCAAATTTGCTAAGTTAAATTTTGTCTCATGTCCCTTTACTCTACCCTCCATACTTTTGCTGTAACGATAGCTATATTATAACTGATTTATTGGATTTGTTTGAATAATGATTTGTATGAAACCTTGACAAACAAACACAGTCTTCATATGAAATTTATCGCGGTTTCGCTTTACTGTTTAAGAGTGAGCAGACAGTTGTAGGCCACTTTATCTTTAATTCCTTTCTCCAAATCCTTAAAATTCTGCCTAGACTGAAACAGAAACATTTATAAAGTTATATTTTATACGTGTTAACATTTAAATATCATATAAGTACTGTGAATACTACATAATAACGAAATTTATAAGTTTTTGAATGCAGGTATTTAGTAGTTTTTATGAATACAGTAATTGCACCGAAAGTTTGGTCGCGGTGGCTTAGGTTTGCGCATGCAAATCGTTATATATGTGGCTACCATTATTGAAAACAAAATGCTACAGAGATCTTTGGATTAAAAGCTTTCTATTTGTATTTTATTATCTGTAACACATCTCTACGATAAAAAAAAAAACAAAATTAGCAAAAAAATATTTTCTCTGTTAAGCGATGGATGACAGAATTCGTAATACGTTTATTGCATTGATAAAATTAATGGAATAAAATTGTTTTCTATTGCATTGTAACATAAATTTGTCATGACATCGTTTTCTGAGAGATGAGTGTCTTCGGAGATTTTCAACGTGTGTGGGTGCAACGTTTTCCTGAAAGTGCTTTACCAGCCGCTTGGGAAGAAGATGTCAGGGCCAATTTGGCTAAACACAAACAAAAAGTGGCTATATTGAGAGAGGAGTTAGAAAAGGAGGAATTCTATGTGGAGTATTTAGAGACACTACTTTCCGATGTTGAGAAACATAAGGTGTCTGCACAAGGCAACAGGACGGCTCCGCCCTCGGGGGGTGACGTGAACGACGTAGACGATAAGATTTCTGATAGCAAGCAGGTAGGTAACCCATTTTGCGTTTAATTAGATTACCTACCTACGTATTAATTACTGGGGAACACAAATTAACTTGTTTGTTTATATTAGTCAGTTTCCTTTTGAACACTGTTCTTATCTGTGAAAGATTAGTGCTATCAATTATTCCCCAGGTAATTTTCCATTATAAGTGCATTTCAAGAATTTAAACAGTACATACTTATTAAATTGTGTAAAATCTGCTTGCTGCTGCTGTAAAACCTTACTACTATTGATGATAATGTACTGATTAAATAAGTTACAGTGCTATCTTATAGGTCCATAATGTGGTTTTCCAACAGTTATAATGAGGTATCATAAATAATTATATATTCAGAAGTAAAATTTTATGCATAATGTAGTTCTAATTCTTCTTTCAGCCTGTATCCACTGCTGGGTGTAGGCTTAATTGCTAAATAAATATGATTTTGTTTATGTAATCATTACTTATTACTTAGATGCATAAAAAGAGATTTTAATCTCACCTATTACACTATAAATTATAAAATATTTATAAAACTGTTTTGGCAGTATTGGGGACAAATATCATAATCATACATTTTCAAATATCTATAATTAGAAACATCATAGCTTATTATGGATCTGTTAAGTTGTATGATTAAATTAAAGTAGGTAGGTACTTTATACTTATTTAATTTTTTTTGTTCGTAATACTTTCAATTTAATTCTTTTTGTATTAGCATATCTTATTATTTTGATTGTGTAATGTATAAACTGAACATTATCAGCCATCTTTATCTCATTCATTACCCATTTTTATTTATAATGAGAATTTATTGAATTAATCCTTGCTAGATATTGGCATAAATACCGCTAATCACAGGTGCACCCATTCCTCATCTAATTCCATTAAAATTACATTCATTTCGTACAACAAAAAGCACAAGACATGACAAGGCTCATGTTGTAGATAAGTTTTTTTTTTTTTAATCTGGACCTCTATCGGCCCGGCCCGCATGCTCACCTCTGACGTGGGGGTCAGAGTTCTTAAAATAAGCCTTAAGTTTAGTGTGTGTAAAATAATTTTTCCAGCCTGGATTGTTGTAGATCAGTTGCAGTCACTTCCTCTTTTATCATGTGTTGTTATAGTTGACTGTGAAAGACCCTTGTTAAATATGTTATGTAACTGTCCCAGTGACCCTACTGCACCAAATTATCTAACTACATACATACCTACACTCATGCCTGTATTCCACAGGGGTTGACAGAGATTGGTCACATGCTACAACATTCTATCTAACATTTAATTTGAATTGAATGAAAATAACTTTCTTACATACATACCTACTTACTTATTAAGTTTATAAGAGTGTTTACTTATATAAATGTTTATATCTTTTATTCAATTTTGTGATTTTCATTTAAAGTTGGATGGCATGGAGATGGTTTATTTCCTAAATCTACATACAACATAGCTTTTGTCCCAAACGGAATAAAATTCCTTGATAAGTTGGTGACTTAGTAACTTTATTATATTAATAGATTAGTTGCTTCCATCTTATTACATAATAGGCAGATGATGGTTAAGCTCTCAAAAGTAGAATTATAGATGTATTATTCATAACTGTATTATAAATATTAATGTAAGACAACAATTATTCATCAGCCAATAAATTAATATTGAACACTAACTGTTAAATTGATTTGTGAAGCGTGTGAAAGCAACGTTAAGTTGACCTGCTTCATGGCTACTCATTGCAACATGGCTCCTACAATTGGTTATACAACCACACCAAGCTATGGTGAATCATCAGTGAGGATGTTAATAAGATGCTTGTTATAAGGTGTTGAATACAAATGAGTTATACAATATTATAATAAGGAGTTCTGTCTCATAGAATATTATCATTTTATATTATTTTACACTTAGAAAAGTGGGTTATTCATCCATATTACTTAATATAATAATACATTTTGGTAATTTATTCTCTGTCCATCCCATGTTACAATTATCACCCATGGAATTTCGAGGCCGGTTATTGTGTTAATAATTAGGGTATGAAGTAATTGGTCGCAGCATTTACGTAAACGCTAAATTAAGTAGTCAGTTGACACACCTATTTAAACGACATGCTATTACACCCACTTAATTAAAAATATGAAAGTGGTATTGTTCAAGGTTAATTGTCATTTTTGTTCATTATGTTGTAGTGTAATGGGTATCTTGTATGCATCTTCATCTTTTTTTAAAAAAACTTTTCATTTTAAAAAGAAAATAGCCATTGGGTAGGTAATCTATGTTGCTAGAATGGCTGGCTGGCTATGGTGTCACAAAAAAAAAGTTATCTTAGATATTGTGGCGAACCCAATACCTCGCCACTTCCACCAGTCGCTACTAGATGGCGCGACTGTAGACACATCGCAATTCTACGCGTTCAAGAAATTAACCGCAATACAAAGTACTATGAAAATCCTAGCTCGCGGTACTGGTGTGTTCGACGATCTGAACTATATATACAAAGTCCGCGACAACATCACCGGGGGCGTAGCGGACCCCGCCAGGCACACCACCCGCCTGGCAAAATATTCCCTTTTCCGCCAAAATATAATGTATATATCTATTGTTTTCTTATATTTACGCGAATACTATACATTGAAACACCGACGCTCCACGAAGTCTGCAATCTGTGAACATGTACAGGACCGCACCCGCCATTATATCAGATTTGATAAACCGCATATCCTCGCAAAAGAACACCGACTCCGACCAAGGATGATACGTGAGGCCATTGAAATTAAAAAACATCCTAATTTCAATAGGGAAGATGGCTGGGTGCTACCACCAACTTGGGATCCAGTAATCAATATGATTAAATCCAAAACCAAGTGTACCATTGCAAGACCTCAGGACACCGTAAGCACTTTCTGCGTGGATCGGACCGCAAACAACAACTAAATATGAGGGTACCCAGTTATTAACTATGACATCAGGACGTCTAACACCTCAGTCCCCCCGTGACCATGGTTGCTGTAAAGCAGCCGAAACGTCGGGAAAATAAAATAGTAAATAAACGCGATAAAATCCGTAAAATAGTTTAATTTCAATAATGTATATATCTTTTCATATAAATCTTTTCGTATGGGATGGCACATTATATTGTTGACCTTTGATTTTACTAAACATTCTTGAAGTTGGGCATGCCGGGATATCATTGGGGGAGGTGTATATTAGGGATGGGATATGAAATATCGGATATAGGATTAATATTATATCGGTTTCGGATACGGTTACGGATATAAGATTTTTGAAGAATTAAAAAGTTAAATACAAATAGCAAGATGACTATATTTCTAGATTATAATTTGGTTTGGATATCCGGTATCCGGCCTATCCGGCCTTGTTTTTCACTATCCGACCGGATACCGGATAGTAATTCAGTATCCGGCCAGATACCGGATAGTAAAATTTAAAAAAATCTCATTATTTTACACAAGGCAAATCATAGACATAAGGTTATGGACGCCGTTTATTTTTATGATCGCACATCAAATTGTGGTGAATGAATACCAAATTTTCGATTATCCGGTAGCCGGATATCCGGCGCTCCGGCCTGGCAGCTTGCCGAATATCTGGCAGCTGGCCAAACCACTATCCATTTCATCTTTACTTTAAGTGTTATCTGGGTACTTAAATAACAACATAAATACTTAAATACATAAATCTTATAACATGTACTTAATCAATTATAATCTGCTTCTATCCGAAATTATTCGAAACATTTATATTGGTTTCAGATACGGTTACGGATACGGATATCTTTTTTATTTCTGATACCCATCCGATAGTTTCGGTTACGGAGATTCATAACTTCCATGGTCTCCATCCAGCTGTGGGAATTCTCAGGCTGACATATTGGTAATAATCGATTTATATATTTGTCTTAGGGCTCGAACTTAGATTCACCATCAAAGAAGAGTGAAGCAAGTATAAGCAGCAACAAAAGCGATGAATCGACACCAGAGACACCTGAGTGCCAAGAGGTGCAGCTCAGGAATAAGCCGGTTCGCGTCGGCGAGAGGAGCTCCGTGAATCAATGCATCAATGAGATCTCATCCAACCTAGCAGCTGAGGCACGCAGGAGGTGTCATAGTGAGATTGTTCAGAGAAGTGATGCAAAATATGATGCAAATGGTAACTATTGATCCATATTTATACTTCTCACAATATTTAGATGTGTAGGTACAAAGTGATAAACTGATTCTTTTTACACCCCTATGTATTTAGGTATTTATAAATATGTGGGGTCTATGTATGTTAGGGGCACAAATAGATTATCTGACCCAGCACCCAGCCCTTTTTTATGTGGAGTAAGGAATGGCGTCAGTGAGAGTTGGTGCGTTTCTGTGGAATGAAAGGATAGACTAATTATTACCAGTTTTTTTTTTTTTTTGTGTTTACCTGCCGGACGGTTTTTTGGTAGATACATACTGTGTTGTTACGGTGTATTTTTATCAGGTAACACATAGGTATTTGGAAGTTAGTTATATAGAGTACACAAGTTTGTATTACTTTATTGTCACAGTAGCAGAACAAACAAGTCCAAATCAAGCCAAAAACCGTCCAACATCACAAGCTGCTGATTTTGTAACAGTCATCGAAGTCAATGGTCTGAAATTAGCAGAGAATGCAGCCAAGAAGGCTGATGAGTCTCTGCAGTCAACAGAAGGCAGCCCCATTGATCCTGCAGCAATTGCCAAGAAAAAAGTCCCACCTAAGTAAGTCATTCTATAATAATAATAATAACTACAGCCCTTTTTTTTTAATGTCCCACTGCTGGGCACGGGCCTCCCATCAATGCGAGGGAGATTCAGGCCATTGTCCACCACGCTGGCCCTGTGCGGGTTGGCAGACTTCACACATCTATCGAGAACTAGTCAAGTTCCCTCAGACGTGCAGGTTTCCTCACGATGTTTTCCTTCACCGTTTCATAGCAAGTGGTAATCTGGGATGTAAATGAGATTCGCACATGAAACCCAGAGGTGCGAGCCGGGGTTTGAACCTGCACACTTTAATTTGCAAGGCGTGCGTTCGACCACTCGGCTACCACTGCTATATATAGTCATTCTATGCTTCAGTCTTTATAATATAGATAGATGGTTTAATATAACTAGGCGCATTGTAGAACTAATAATGTACTAATAAAACTAATAATGTAAAATATAACTAGGCGCATTGTAGAACTAATAATGTACTAATAAAACTAATAATGTAAAATATAACTAGGCGCATTGTAGAACTAATAATGTACTAATAAAACTAATAATGTAAAATATAACTAGGCGCATTGTAGAACTAATAATGTACTAATAAAACTAATAATGTAAAATATAACTAGGCGCATTGTAGAACTAATAATGTACTAATAAAACTAATAATGTAAAATATAACTAGGCGCATTGTAGAACTATAGAGTTGCAGGAGTGAGCGAGATCTGATTATGACCTTTGCTGGTTTGCTACTAATATACCCGTTGTGTATGCAAGTATAAAAGTTGGAATATCTCAAAATATATTGATCGAAAACTGCCATGCACTGTAGACTTGTCCCTATTCCTCATAGGACCTATTGGATCTTTACCATTCAAGAGAATTGGCGTCTGAGAAGCCGCACGGTACGCTCTGGGGTAGTGCAAAGTACTACGTTCTGTTCACCCGTATCCCACGACGCATATCGCACGTGCATATGGCTTCAAAACAGTATTTTTTTTATTTGACAGTGCCTAGAGTATGTTTTGCTTATATTTCCATTTTAATATGTAGGTTTTTTTTATTTTTTACGTTCGACAACCGACACGCATTTTCCGTTATTAAAAATCTTTAATTAGATTGTTACAAAAGTATTAACTCATTTATTATTAAAAATAATGACAGTATGAGTTTATGAGGATATTTTTATATTTAATTAAACATATAATTTCCTTACCATTATCATAGTTTATGCTTGTAATGTCACCTAATGAGCAGGAGAATTTTATTGAGTGATGCCATGTCTGAGCTCTCCAAATCTGGTTTAGGAAAGCATGAATGGCACCAATGTGTGATTGGTGCCTATTTCGTTGGTACTAGACTGAACTACACTAAACTAAGTTAAGTGTAGAAGGACGGATACCTTCCCTTGTATGAGCAAGACGACGAAATTTTTAGTCAAATATAGTTTGGTTGTAGTACACAAAATTGGGGACCGTATTATATTTCATGCCAATATATAACCCATAATATATATTTTGGTGCAGACCACCACCAAAAGTATTCAGTAAACGCGGTGCATCATTACCGGAATCGGGGCTCGTAGATGACAGCCCGCCCTCGTCGCTGGGGCGTAGAATACGTAATGCGGAATCGCGTGAAAGCATCACCAGCCGAGCGTCCACGCCCTCCATAAGTGAGAGGGTAAGTTTATATTTCTGTAATAACAATGAACCATCTCTTGACTTATCACGGCCCAAGTAATCATTTTCACTTGACTATTTGTAATCATTTTTACTCGACAATTTGTAAGTGCCCCCATAGGCCATAATAAATGATTTGACTTTGACTTCACACCTATTAGAATTTATTTTGTTTGATGTAAAATTTTAAATTGAGTCATAAATAAAACTGCCACAGTATTTCCTGTTCTCATTGGAGCAGCAATGACACATAATGGAGTGGTTTTTTTTTAGGTAAAAAGCTATGAATCTATCAACTCATTGTCTTCGGAGCGCAAAAGGTCTGGGGGAGCAGCTACCCCTCGGTCCATAGATGAAGAAGGGACATCCACTACTCCGGATATGCCCGAGGGTACGGACGCGGACAAGTCCGCTCCCATATCCCTGGAGAGTATCCCGGCGACCATGCCCAGCTCCGAAGACGAACCCTTTTACGATCAAGTGCCGGTAGACATCAATGATGGTGAATATGTCTACATTCAAGCTGGTCAGTATGAGAGAGTCTTAAAACTAATATTAGTGTAAATCCGTTTGGATCAAACTATGGGGGTTCACTAGTGGTTCATGAAGATAGGCCCTATTTTCAACGCAACAAAATTGATTTAAATTCCATTTTTGTTTGCTAGCAAAATAAAAATACTAAAGAAATATTCAAATTCATTTTAATGGTTTTCAGTGGACAAGGTGATAATTATCTACTCATAATATTGCTAACTGTAAATTTAATTTTGTATTATAATTACTTAATTAATAATACATCATCAAGCCTGTATTCCCCGAAGGGGTAGGCAGAGGTACACTGTAGTGCGCCCACACTTCGCAGATATATTTTTGGTCCCAATGTAATAGGGGGCGAGCCTATTGCCATTATACCGGGCACATTCTCCCTCAATACGAGGGAGATTTTTGGGCTATAGTCCACCACGCTGGCCCAGTGCGGGTTGGTGAACTTCACACGCCTTTCTATAGACGTGCAGGTTTCCTCACGATGTTTTCCTTCAGCGTTTCATAGCAAGTGGTAATCTCGGATGAAAATGAGATTCGCACATAAACCCAGAGGTGCGAACCGGGGTTTGAACCTGCAAACTTTGATTTGCAAGACGTGCGTTCGACCACTCGGCTACCACTGCTTAGCAATTTATTATCCTGTGTAAATTTGAAGAACGCTAGATGTGAATGGTATATGTTTGTGATGTCAGGCGGTACGGGGCCAAAGGCGGAGGATTCGTCGAGTGTCGCGAGTACGTTGCCGCTGTCGTCAGCGGGCGGGGTGGGGGTGGCGCCGCCGCTGTTGCCGCCGATGCCGCTGCCGCCCGCGCCGGCGCCCGCAGCGCCCGCCGCGCCCTCCGCGCCGCGCGCGCCCGACTCGCCGCCCTGCGCCACCGCCCCCAACTATGTCAACATACACTACTTCATACAGTCTGTATCACAGTACCTGTATCGTTCATATCACTTACCTCCCGTAGTTCAACAATCTAGCCCCCTATTATACATGATCTTCAAGAATTTGTCAGAAATCAGATCCTACCTAATATGTAATGACGGCTTACACATTACTCTTGCGCACGGCAATGGATTCTAATTTAGATAATAAGTATTATAATTAGTTTATCGTAGTAGAGCTTACTGCTTACACTGTATTGGTTTAAAATACCCGAGCACTTGTCCTGTTGGTGAGCGCTAGGCATTGACAATGATTTATCGATAAAGATAGGCCTCACTTTATTGTCATATCGATAAAAATGTGGTTTAATGAGTAATATAAATAGAGATCAAAATGCATTGTCTGCAGGCAAGGGGGTGATGGCACGGAGCCGAGCGAAGCTGGGACAGACCTCGCTGACTCCAGTGATACGCCTCTATTTTTAAGAACCATTTCCTCGGACACTGAGGCCAGCGCGACCCCGCCCGTGTTGAGAAGACTACAATCTCAGGTAGATCCAAATATGACATGTAGATCCTAGTGAAGACCATGGTGACAAGACATAATGTAATAAACATCAAACTTGTCTGATTATCTATTTTTAATAAAGTAACCATTCAAGACATCCTTATTTTGTCTCCTTCTCTTAAGAAAGTCAGGATAGACTTAATGCTGACTCGAATGTTAGGTAAACATGCTTTAGATGTCTTTTTTTTTTCGTAATTTAATTTCCTTCTATGTCCCTAGTGCCCCATGCAACATCTATTCAAGTGTAGATATACTAGTTTTTTTTTTCGTAATTTAATTTCCTTCTATGTCCCTAGTGCCCCATGCAACATCTATTCAAGTGTAGATATACTAGTTTTTTTTTTCGTAATTTAATTTCCTTTCATGTCCCTAGTGCCCCATGCAACATCTATTCAAGTGTAGATATACTAGTTTTTTTTTTCGTAATTTAATTTCCTTCCATGTCCCTAGTGCCCCATGCAACATCTATTCAAGTGTAGATATACTAGTTTTTTTTTTCGTAATTTAATTTCCTTTCATGTCCCTAGTGCCCCATGCAACATCTATTCAAGTGTAGATATACTAGTTTTTTTTTTCGTAATTTAATTTTCTTTTATGTCCCCAGTGCCCCATGCAACATCTATTCAAGTGTAGATATACTAGTTTTCAAACGTAATTTAATTTTCTTTTATGTCCCTAGTGCCCCATGCAACATCTATTCAAGTGTAGATATACTAGTTTTCAAACGTAATTTAATTTTCTTTTATGTCCCTAGTGCCCCATGCAACATCTATTCAAGTGTAGATATACTAGTTTTTTTTTTCGTAATTTAATTTTCTTTTATGTCCCTAGTGCCCCATGCAACATCTATTCAAGTGTAGATATACTAGTTTTCAAACGTAATTTAATTTTCTTTTATGTCCCTAGTGCCCCATGCAACATCTATTCAAGTGTATATATACTAGTTTTTTTTTTCGTAATTTAATTTCCTTCTATGTCCCTAGTGCCCCATGCAACATCTATTCAAGTGTAGATATACTAGTTTTTTTTTTCGTAATTTAATTTTCTTTTATGTCCCTAGTGCCCCATGCAACATCTATTCAAGTGTAGATATACTAGTTTTCAAATGTAATTTAATTTTCTTTTATGTCCCTAGTGCCCCATGCAACATCTATTCAAGTGTAGATATACTGGTTTTCAAATACTGCCATAATACTTGCTTTGTATTAATATATATTGTGTGTTCAATTCCAAGTTAACTTTAGATATAAACACATTATTTGTCATGCGTACCTACTACCTACTGAAATAGGTGATGTATAGTTTATTTTAGTCACAAAAAACAAGGCACATACCTACCGATTGGTAACTGTGGTAATTACGTAAACAAAGGTATATCTCTGGGTGTACATTACTTTACTAATGAATATAATATAGGGGCGTTTACTTACTTTTATCTTCATTCTATTCTAACTTAACACAAACGTAATCTTCACAAACTCAGCCGAGCTTAGGGCGCCTTATCTAAGAATGTGACAGATAAGAAAGCTTCGTAGAATTTACACAATACTTTTTCATAATGACTTCGAAATGGCAGGTCATAAAAAATGCGTCGCAACTTTAGTTCCTTAAAATTTTATTAATTGTATTCATGTCTTTCTCTTGATAGTTTTTTATAATAATATCATTATCATGTACTGACTTGTATTTCTCTAATGTAGTGCACCTTTCTGCGTGTGTTAATAAATTGTACTTGCAGTATCGTTGTTTGCAATTGTCGCTCTCACATGATGTGTAGTAGCAAATACCGTTTGCACAAAATGTGTTTATTTCTAAATTGGAAATCAATTTATTCATAAGTGTTGTTGCGTATTGGCCCAAAATGGAGTGAATGTAGTTTTTAATATTATAATCTATGTTGTTGATGAATGAAGAAAATCCATTTAATTTTGATATACTTGATTCGTTTAATCCTGAAAAGGTAAAACAAAAATCAGTCTCGTCCTCTCCTCTCCTAACAATTTAGGAGGCATTAAATAACGATATAAATTTCTAAATAATTAATTGAAATTTAAATATCCCTAATTAGTTTATAATTACTACACGATCCAATTATATACCGAAATCATGTTTATAACAACATAGAGGTGTTACAAACATAACTATTACTCTCATTTAAACCACTTTAATCTTTAATTAAAACATTCCAGTTGCACCATACAAATATTTGTAGAAAAATGTACACGTCACAGTCGGTGATATTGTTGCAAATTAGCCACAAACAAATTCCAAATATGATATGATGCCACTACACTACATTTTGGAGTCTAAAATTAAGGATTAGTCGAAGTAGTCGGTTAGTAATATTTAATGACGCGTCGTAATGAAGGCGACCTTATTTAACTGACCTTAGTTTCAGGAACTGTCATATCCGTTCCATTTTCTGGTTTCAATCCAACATTTGGTTTGTTTATGGTCGACGATAATACGGCTTCTAATGCCAATGGGTGTTCATCTGCTGGGGTGTTATCTTTCACGGTCGTAATCATGGGGACTGTAGAGGTTTCAGACTGTAACGGTTCTTTGGTGTACGATTCCTGTAGTGTGATCTCTGTAGGTTTCGCAACAGTTTGCTGATCGCTATCTGCTATGATGTTATACTCTCTGCACTCTCCACGCAAATCGGTGTCGTACAAATTACAAGTTATATTTCTACAACCAAATCTGTCGCATTTCATAGTCGTGCAAGTTTGATCGTTACAGAATATAGTGACGTTATGTTTCCCAATTTCTATAGTTGGTAATTCCGTCGTGGATCCCATTAATTGTTCGGTCACAGGCACTTGCGCGTCGTCCCCCGACCTCCACCATGTGAAGGGATATGCTATCCAGTCCCATATAGTGGACATAAACCCGCGGGCTTGTGTTACGTCATCTGCAAGCGATGTATGTTAGTTATATCACTATATCCACCCCCTTGGTTAAAACAGAAATAATAAAAGTATTTAAATAAAAACTTACTTTCCAGTGTCGGTTTGCTAATACACTCGTGAACAAAGGCTAGTGCTAAAATCACCACGAATAACTTAGAGGCGAACATGACGACAGGTAGTCAGGATATTCTTAACGGTTATAAATGTTTGGATAGTCCCAACTCGCCTTTTTATACTTACCTCTGCTAGGTAACTTATTATCTATAGTGAGATAAGGCGCTCCAGGGAATGTTTACTTAATGAGCAACAAACAACCAAATTGTAAAGTGTTTTAATTTTTACATGGTTTTTCTATGTCTACAAATTTATTTTTCTTTATTTTGATAGAAATTTAGTGTCAAAATTTTTACAAGTAGTTGGTTTCTCATTTGGATCATTTATATAAGTTTCGCATAACGTGCAATGACTTCTTATGTTTGGACATGCCAAAAAACTACAGAGGCCTTTAGCTTTATTACAATTTGTGAATATTTTTAAGTTTCTTCCAAGATTTAAGTTTTCGTACATCCGTATAATATAAATGCGCATTTCATCCAGAATGTCGTTATATTTCGATAGTGAGTTGTCTCTTGACTCCAATGCTTGTATTGTTGATTTAAAATTAATGAACTCATCTTTATCCACTGCTTTCGCTGAGTATGTACCGTCTGATCCAAATTGTATAATTTTGGGATTAGCTCTATTTATTTTAGTCCACGGACTTAAATAAAGATGTTCTCCGATCTAGCATCATCACATAATATTGTTATTTAGATACAGGTTATGCAATTGTGAAATAGCAATCATAGGAAAAAAAAAACTTACCGGATATAATGTTGATAAAGTACCAAAATAAATTATGAAACACATCATTGTTATTAAATTCCCTCTGGTACGAATCCCCAGAGATAACTTCATTTTAACGGGTTTCGTGTGACTAAGTCGTTCGGGCATCTTATCACACATAGTGGGTAATCGCATGTTTTAAAACAAACGTTATTGCACTCGAAATATTTATTAAACACGATTAGAACTTACATGATTTTCAAGTTTTTTGTATTGGAACAATGGCCTATTGTGTTCAGCTCCTTCACAGAACATCTAGTCTTGATGAAGTTTTTCTTAGATGCGACGAAAGTAATACATTTGGAGTTGATGCAAAGAGTCGCTTTACCGAATAATTTACCCAGCACTTTGTTTTGTAAGATGTCAACTATCTCAAACGCAATATTGGACGGCAAATCCATTATTGATTCCATTGATGCGACGCTATCTGTAATTATAGAATAGGGTCAATTAAATAGATCAACATAGATTTGTGTGCCTTAATTATTTCCTTATGACTCTACACTCACCTGTACTATTGGTTCCGGTACAATGTCCTTTGTTATTTAGTCTCTCAATCGGTAAACATACTCTATGGATGCATGTCTTACTGGCACAGTTCATGGAATGGCATACACTTTGAGAGCAAAATGTTAAGACACCGCGAATATATTTACCCACGAAAGACATAAAGGCTGGAGCGACGGCATCGACGTTGTCCCAGTCCACTTCGCCAAATATTGCTTGTTCCAGCGCTCTAGTATGATTATGGCGGATTGTTTCCGTACTCATATTCAGCTTAGATTTTTTATGTTCATTCTCCAATATTATCGTTGTAATGTTTTTGGAATGGGTATAAGTCTGGTTTTTAATGACATTTGGCCAGTATAATAATTCTGTATCCAATAGGAAACCCTTTTCGGATTTCTTTGAATTATTTTTATCTTTCGAGATGTTATATTTATCCTGTGGTGTTGTTGTGGTCTCTGATTTTATGCCAGTTTCTTGATTGAGCGATTTATTTCCGTTAGTTTCATTAGAAACTGCACGTTTTTCACGCATACTCAAAGGAAGTTTGGTGGTTTCGTTTGAAATTGTTTTTGTATAATCAGTTTCAATACTATTTTCCAGTTTATGAAACTCATCGGTTCCATTATCATTAGAACTCGATATGTTAACTGTCACATAAATACTTTGCTCAGTGTGTGTTTCATTTACGGCTTCATCTGTTTTGTTCACTGTTGGGATCGGTTCAGTCTGTGTTACATGTTTGAAATTATTTTGAAGAGTGCTAGTGTTAAGATTTTCTTGTTTGTAAAAATCACTTTTATTGTCAGCAAAATGAGTTGTAAATACTTGTTGTGGCTCAAGTTTGATATTATGGAAGGTTATAACCTTTTTACGATGTTTCTTGTTATTATTGTTTACCTTGGACTTCTTTTTCTTATGAATAGTAATTTTGTGAATTGGCGCATTATCGTGTTTGCTGTATTTTAGGGTCTTCTTATAACCAAAAACATCCATGGGAACTGGGAAATTAAAATATGGCAACGGGACATTTATAGCTGGTGAAACTTCTTTAGAATTTAAATCATCTCGCTCCAGCGTTTTATCGCGATTGTGATATTTGAAATATTTTCCGATGCTCTCTTGTGTCTTTGGCAATTGTAGATCTACTTTAATGCGTATGTTTAGCGTGTTTTCAGACAAATCTCTTCCGAAATCATCAATGTAATGTTCCTTTCCAAAGTTGTCATAGAATAAGGAATTCAAACTGGGTTTTTCATCATCGAGCGTGTGTAATTTCATTTGATCCATGTGATTACGAGGAATCGACTCGAAAGGCATTATACATTGTTTGCAGTTACAATCGCATGGTAATTGTCCATTTTTACAATAGCATGAAGATTGTATGGTTTCAAAAGCTTGCTTATGCATCGTGGGTGGCATTTTTAACATTTTCTTTTCGTTAAATATTATTTTCTCAAGAGGAACTATGTCGTCATTATTTGATTTAGGCGTAGTTGTAGACAGTTCAAATTTATTTATCAACTTTCCTTTTGAATTTATAGGAATAAACACATCCAAGGGATTATTGAACGACGCTTGTGAAAATTTAAATGCCCCTGGATTGTAGTAATTGTTGCCATAGTATACGTCGTTGTATTTCGTGTCTGGGGTTGCTTTCGTTTTAGAATACTTTTCGCGTCGTAAAGGCGGTACTTTGTTTTTAGCTTTCTTCTCCATATAATTTATTCGTTGCTTATGAGCTTTGTCCAAGTAATGTTGATATTCCGTGAGCAAGTCTTCAATATTCTCTTCGCTCTCGCTGTCACTGTTCGTAAATGCATCGTACTGTGTATTCTGTGAATAATTTAGGTAAGTAATATTATTACCTGTAATTTATTCATTGAAATGCAATGAAGTTGGAAGAATACTCACAACGTTATTTTCGAAATCGTTTATAATATCCGCGATATCGCTGTAGATAACCGTGTCGTAAAATGGAGTTACTTCGAGTCGGTTTGCTTCCAGGCCTAGAAGAGATCGATATTAGTTTATTATAGAGATCATACAATTTTATTATTTTACTTAATAAATGTAACTCACTCTCAGAATCATAGCAGTAAACGAGATTAAAAGGTAGAAAGGTGAGGAAGATGCAGGGCACTCGTGCGGTCCACATTCTGTGGAGTAATTGTAGTGCAATGATGGATTTTAGTTCGATGTTGAACGCGATGTTTACATTTTCTAGGTGCGTTTGTTGCACCAAACAAAAGGCTAAATAGCTATTGTGTGTTGTTGCGCGACCAATTATACAACTTCCCTGATTACGGGCAACGAGAATTGTTATTTTACAATTGAATATAAATTTTATTATTTTTCATCAGGAATCGAGTGGCAATAATGCGGAGGCGGAACGGCTGACTATGCATCGCTGCATCATTACCAGCATCATTGAGAGTGAAACCGTTTACGTTGAATGCCTTTATGTTATGGAGAAGGTGGTTATAACGATATATTAGTTAGCACCTACATATTATATTGTTGTAGTTGGGTTACACATAATTAGACATTATATTGCAGACTGACATTATGTTCTATTATATCGAGTGGTGAAAGGCTATTTGACTTAAGCGACATGTTTTTAGCATACTCATTCAGCGCAGAAAAATTCGCAGATTCCAAATATGTATATAAGTCAATATCGCCCAAAATAGTATTTCAACCCTCGATATGTATGTAGGTACATCTACTATCATTTTCAGATGCTTCGATAGTCCACTGGAAAAGAATCGACATTGCCTTGACCTATTTTAATTTAAAAGTCTATGTATACTCATAAATCAATATATGCTTATACCAAGGTGGCCAGGTTGGGTCCATCAAATTTTCGCTCTTATCACGTACAAAATAAGACTTACTTCTTTAAACGAATGATTAAATTTGTTTTAGTACATGAATGCAATAAAAGCGACGCTATCAACATCGCAGCCGGTTATAACAGAGGAAGAGTTCAACACTATCTTCTACAAAATATCTGAACTTCATGATTTGCACAAGAATTTTCTGGAGGGGTTGAAGGCAGCCGTCGGTAGTTGGGAAGAGCCTCTATCAGTGGGAATTTATTTCAAAAAGATGGTAAGATTATTTAATTTCAAAAATATTTGACATTTCGTTTCAGCCAATGCGACACAATAATGGGGCTGGTAGTATTACGAGCGCCTTACTTATTATCTTTGACACAAAGATTATATTTCTTAAAGAAAAATGTCGCTCAGCACACCAATCATGACTTGACACTAAGTCAAAAGGGAAGCATGAATATATACGAGATGTAAAAAATACAAACTACGAATGTTCAGTTTAATTTGCGTGCTCTAGTTAGCGATATTATAGGGCTGGGCTAGTAGTTCAGGCCATTATATCTTGAGGTCGCGAGAAATTATGACTGAACAAATAGAGCGACGGCTCTTGGTCGCTAGGCTCACTACTCCGGGCGGTTGTGGGTTGGATTCCCGTCTAGAGGCAAGTTTCGGAACTCGCTTTGGTCTGGATGTCACTGGGATCGCCTCCAGTTCATTGTAAGGTATCCAACGTACAAGCGTTGCTTACTTTGGTATCGTACGATTATTAGGTGTAGTTTGGCGATATTCATTGTTTACTAGCTGAGTCCGCGAAATCGTACGCGCTGGATATCGGAGATTACCCAAAACAAACAAACAGACAGACACACAAACATTCTTTAAATTGTGTTTTTGACCTTACATACTTTCATGTACATTAAGCAGAAAGTTTTTATTTTGTAATTGCAAACAGAAACTTATATTTTATTGACTTATATGTATTAATAAATATGTAGGCGGAGAATATAAACGTGTACGGTGCGTTCCTGCACAACTACGGACGCGCGACGGACGCGGTGCGGCGGCGCTGCGGCTCGTCGCAGAGCTTCGCGCACCTGACGCGGCAGATCTCGTGCCGCGGACAGCCCATGTCGCTCGACGACCTGCTGCACAAGCCCGTCGCCAGGGTGCAGAAGAACGCGCTCGTGCTGCACGTGAGACACGTTCCCGCCTTCACCGACACTAGGAGACTACAAAACAAACTCTGTGTCAATATACATAAAGATTACATTTCTGTCTTAAAAGCTACGCCCGGACGAGTCATAATTCGCTCGCGGTGTCAGTGTCATTTTTTTTTTATTGTCAATACGTTTTGGTTTGGAAAAAAATGCGCGTAAGCGTTGACGCACAGGTGCCTCAGCGCCCTCTGTGGCGCCCTTGAGCTAGTTGCCATCCTTTTCCGCCCTTAAGGCTTTGGTTGGAGTGCACTCTGCGCTCGCAACTCCTTTGGTAAAGCTGTAAAGGACACCTCACGGCCAACAGCGTAGTCCAATCCAAAAAAAAAGGATGACTCGGCGTAATGCTTAAATATTCATTCCTTTAGAAGTCACCTTCCATACCATGTTTCAGTACAAAAGTAATACCAATGTCTATAACTGATAAAACTTATAATATTTTGTGTAATACGTCATCTACGTGTGATGAAATGCTATTATTAATCTAGAATAATTTATCAGCATGCTAACTACTGCGGTTTTCGTAAAAACATTCCACTCGTAAAAAAGTCTTGACTGATCTGCCTATGTTTGTGTTTCTGCTAAAATGTTAAAGGAAAAAGTAAACAAGAATACTTGTGGTAGACAGCAAAGATACAGAATAATTTTAATCCAATAAAAAAAAAAATTGTACTTGAAACGTGAAAGTGAAGTATAATTGAAACGTGACTGCGTTTCAATTTACTCTTGTAATTTTCATTTTAAACCTATTTGTTGTATACATAACATAGTAATTTGTTTGGCAGGACCTGATAAAATACACACCGGCCAGTCATCCCGACCACGCCATGCTCACGGAGGCTTTAAATATGACGCAGCATTTCTTGGACGAGTTCAATATTATACAAACAAAGTCAATGTTCCCAGTAAGTATGACTGCAATTAAACTTTAGAATCAAATAACCTATAATCTTTTTTGTAAGGCCCACCGCTTACTTACAGTGTGAGTACGTAAGACAAATTCAGACATACAATTTCCTTGCATAGGTACATGCGTTGCGTTGTATGCAAGGAAAATAGCACTTTCCTATCGTTAGAATACCATCCTCCTCCCAAACCGCATAGATAACTGACTTAAAGTAAGGGTTTACTTAGTTGTCCCAAGCGAAGTTGTATCATAGATTGTGGATAAAACTATAAGTTTTATGTAATTTCTGTTTGGTCGTCGGTCGTTACCTCAGAGAAGATACAGTTGACATAAGAACTTAACTCTTCGTAATGCTCTGCGGTGATTTTTTAGAAGGTTGGCAATCATGGTTTATATGAGATCCGCCATCTTAGAATTATGATCAAGTGAGTACGTAAGTGTGAAACAATATAAACAATCAAATTCTAATATGGCGGAAATTTACCGCAGTTCGGGCTCCTCAGGGCCGCTCCCTAGTATATACTAGCTCGATGGTCGTTACCATCTCAATCATTTGTTCTCCTTAAAGAATGCAGATCGCGCTCAGAGGAGGCTGGTCAAGAATTCTTTCATAGTCGAACTTTCTGACGGTCACAGGAAATTGAGGCATTTGTTCCTGTTTAATGACGTCATCGCGTGCGCAAAATATAAGGTATGTGGATGCTATGAAACAGAAACAATAACGATTCAAACGTGTTATCCATATTGTATTGTATGTTATCTTTTAGAGTAAAGAATGAGTTGTACTTGTCTAGAAGGATGCAGATATGACGAGACTAATGAGATGTTTTTTCATGAAAGGGTAGTTAATAGATTTGTTTAGAAATGTTTTTTTCCCACATTTAGTTTACCTCATTTTTTAATTTAATTTTACTGTAGACTTAAATAACCATTACGAGCTTGCATATTTAATAAATCATAATATTTATGATGGACTATTAAATTTAAGTTTTCTTGCTGTTAGCTGTCCCCGTTGTATGCGCGTTGCGCAAGCACAATAAAGTTGTTTCATAGTATCTTTACGGAGGCCGAGATGGGCCCGTGTGGCAAATCAGTAATTTTATCTCTTAACAATAGAGATGACACAATTTGTTATGAGCGTGCATGTTCTGGCCCATTTTACATCACACCATAGCATCGCTTTAGTTTCCTTATGGTTCTCTGTACTGCGTGAGTCTTCGTACGCTTACATAATGTTGAATCCAGGCGTCCGGGCGCGACAAGTTCACGTTCGAGCTGAAGTGGTTCATCCCGCTGCCGGACATCGTGGCGGCGGAGGAGGAGGCGGGCGGCGCGGCGCTGGAGCCGCGCGAGAACTCGCCCGCCAACATCGTCGCGCTCAAGTCGCAGGCCTCCACCGTGCGCGACCAGATACTCGCGGAGGAGCGGGCCGCCGCCGACGATAAGGTGAGACAGCATCGTTGTAGCGTGCAACACCTACATTGTTTGATGCTACATGTGTGAACCCTACAAATGACAATCAGTAAAGCTTTTCTATTAGGAATTTATCTTTGAGACTCTTAGAAAGTGGCCTCGCTCAACCAATGGCCCTAGCCATTCAGCGACGGACTGCAGCGTCTTTGGGTATGCTTCCGCATGGGCCATTTTTTTTTGGGCAAGAAACTCTGGGGGCAGATATAGTGCTACCTTCACTACTTTGTAGTGAAGCAATTTATTTAAACATTTAAAACGATAATAATAATAAAAGCTTACCGATCGGCTAGACCCTCTGGCGTTGCGTAGAGATGCAGGCTCTCTCTGCATTTTCTACCGCTTCTATCATGAAGAGTGTTCCGAGGAATTGTTCGGTATTATACCTGCCGCTGAATTCCACCATCGCACGGCTCGCCACAGACTGTATTACCATCCTCACCATCTGGATGAATGGCTGTCCAGTACAGTGCGATTTACCAGGAATTTTCTCCCTCGCACCACCAAATTGTGGAATGAACTTCCTGCAGCGGTGTTCCCGGACCGATGCGACAAAGGTATCTTCAAGAAACGAGCATACTCATTCCTTAAAGGCCGGCAACGCACTTGCGATGCCCCTGGTGTAGCAGGTGTCCATGGGCGGCGTTGATCACTTACCATCAGGTGAAACGTCTGCTCGTTTGTCTCCCTATCTCATAAAAAAAAAAAATGAAACGTCATTATTAATATTGAGATCGTATATTGCATTCCCGTAACAACGGCGAGTCACGCTATGTGTTATCGTGCAGAAGATAAAGCTGGGTGGTCGCGGCGGCGCGGAGAAGCAGCGCAAGAAGCTGGCGGAGCTGGAGGCGCAGCTGGTGCTGGCGTCGCCCAACCTGCCGCTGCGGCTGGCCGCGCGCGCCGCGCCCGCCGCCGCGCCGCTCCGACACCATCTCTTCTTCCTCAGCTCCGAGTACGAGCGCACGCAGTGGGTCGACTCCATACACGCGCTGCAGGTATGCACACACACACACGTGAGGGGTGTCTGTTTACGTACAGAGATATTCCGTAGTCTTTAATTGATTTACATCATCTCCGCTTTTCAGACTGCTCCAGAAATCGTAGTTTCCGAAACAAAAAAATATTAAATTATTGTCTTGTTAAAAAAAGGTATTTCCTATACATTCAAAATGTATCAATCAAAACGAGGTTCAAGTGAATAACCTTACATCAATATTTTAGAATATTTAAAACATTTAAAAAGGCAACACGCGTCGAACACGTACGTAACTCGATTACTTGCTCAGTGAGCAGTTTGTTCCCGTCTGTTTATAGTTGACTCCCGCGCCCGTAAAAAGTCGTATTGTGCAAAGACTAAGTCCCCGCAAGTTATTGAAAGGGAAACGGCATGTTTACATCCAGTATCCAGCGACTAAAGCTTCATAATTATCGTTATTAAATTTTTTATCGTCTTTTTTATCCAAACTCTTTGGTCAAAAATCTTGAATCTACATATCTGGGGATTAATTTCATACAGGCATCATCAGCGCCGCCCGCAGGTTCGAGCAATATATCGATGCTAGAACTGCAAGCTTGGGTGACGGCGTGCCGGAGCTACCTGCAAACGGACATGGGCTCGTATCTACTGCGCAGCGGGCGGGACGACTCGCTACTACTCGGCGATCTACAACTGCACATCGGCGGTATGACGGCGCCGCTGGACACCGCCGCAGGTAATCAACTATTATAGGTGTCATTTTCATAGCGGCTGCAGACTGCACCTTTATTGTTGCAGTTAACTTATAAGTTAATCTTATCTTGTTCTAGATTACTATATAATAGTAGAAGTCGACTCGTACGGGCACTACTTTCGTAAGGCGAAGTCAAAGCTGGTGTGCCGCAGCGCGCAGCCGCGTTGGAACGAAAGCTTCACGCTCGACCTGGAGGGCTCGCAGAATCTGCGGCTGCTGCTGTACGAGGACGCTGCGAGGCCGGTGCTCAGAGGCAAATGCACTATTAAGGTAATAGATACTTCAGTCTTCAGCTCATACAGTTCCTTTTTGTCATAATTGCGAGAAATGTATAATTTCTTGTCAAATTCTTCCTCGCGAATAAAAATAGATTTAGATTGCCTCTGCATGTTTATGTTTATTGTAATTAAGCAGTAATGGGAAGATCTTCCTGCCAGGCGGGGTCCGCTACATCCCCCAACGGTTAATATTGGGGATTTGTATACATAGTCAGATCGCCGAGAACTCTTCTTACACGACTCAGGATTTCCGTAGAATTTTATATGGCGGCTCAGATTTTTGTATGCTTAGAATTGCGATGTCGTTGCCCTATCTATTAGCGAATGGTGGATGTTCCGCTTCGTGGCGAGTAATAGGGGTCTACTGCTACTACAGCCCATTTAACGCCCCACGGCTGGGCATGGGCCTCCCCTCAATGCGAGGTGGATTCGGGGCGTAGTCAACCACGCTGGCACCGTGCAGGTTGGCAGACTTCACACATCTATCGAAAACTAGTCAAGTTCCCTCAGACGTGCAGGTTCCTCACGATGTTTTCCTTCACTGTGTCATAGCAAGTGATAATCTTGGATGAAAATGAGATTCGCACATAAATCCCAGAGGTGCGAGCCGGGGTTTGAACCTGCACACTTCGATTGCTAAGCGTATGTTTGACCACTCGGCTACCACTGCTTACTCTCGGCTACCACTACTTACAAAGGGGTCGCCACAGTAAAATAAAAAGAAACCCTTGATCGTGGAGAATAATCGAATACGGTGCACGATTGTCCCAGCTGTCGCGCGAGTGGGTGTCGGAGAGCGGCGGCGGCGGCGTGTCGCGCACGCTGCTGGTGGGCGGCGGCTCGCTGACGCTGCGCCTGCGCCTGCTGCCGCCCGAGCGCTCGGCGCGCCGCGTGCCCTCCGCCAAGCCCGGCGCGCTCTTCGGCGCCAAGATCACGCAAGTCGCCAAGTCAGTACCACTTCTTTACCAATTAACTTCACATCATTACAGTTATACGACAAACGAGTACTTATGTGTATTGTGTGTAGTATCCACTTTGCTGGATTTTTCTTAAAAAATAACTGATTTAATTTTATATAATACGGATTGTTAACAAAAATCGAAAACTACCCTCAGAGGAGTGGAACGGGTGTGTTATTTTTTTGCTGAAAATATTTACTTTTTTTAGGGATTATATGAGGTGATAACACTAATTGTATATTTTCAACGATTATTTACAGTAAAAATCGTGAAAAATTAATTATTATCTTAAAAACAGACTTCAATCAAAGACCTAAAAAGCTACAAATACCTTATAACTGATTACATTTTGAGTAGGCGCCAATCTACATCAGCAAAATATGCAAGTGTAATAACAGGAGGCCTAAAAAAGTAAATATTTACAGTCAAAAAACCAGCCTATGCGTTAACATACATACTAAAAAAAGGGGCGAATTGAGAACCTTTTTAGGGTTCCGTGCCCAAAGGGTAAAACGGGAACCCTATTTCTATGACTTCGCTGTCCGTCCGTCTGTCACCAGGCTGTATCTCATGAACCGTGATAGTTAGAGAGTTGAAATTTTCACAGATTATGTATTTCTGTGGCCGCTATAACAACAAATACTAAAAAACAGAATAAAATAAATATTTAAGGGGGCTCCCATACAACAAACGTGATTTTTTTGCTCGTTTTTAGTTTTTAAGGTTATAAATTTTTATAAAGAATGTTTTTTTTTTTATCTTTTTCAAATTCTCAATTGACCATTGATACAGTGCATAAATAATTTTCATAAATTGGGATTAAAATTTTGGTGATAGTAATTCAGTATCCCGGCCGGATAGTAATTCAGTATCCGGCTGGATAGTAATTCAGTATCCGGCCGGATAGTAATTCAGTATCCGGCCGGATACCGGATAGTAATTTAGTATCCGGCCGGATGCCGGATAGTAATTCAGTATCCGGCCGGATACCGAATAGTAATTCAGTATCCGGCCGGATAGTAATTCGGTATCCGGACGGATATTAATTCAGTATCCGACCGGATAGTAATTCAGTATCCGGCCAGATACCGGATAGTAAAATTTAAAAAATGCAATACAAATCATAGGTTATGTATATTATTTTTCTAATCACACGTCAAAAATATTTGTTTTATTAATTAGTTTAGAATCTACTCAAAATTAACAATTGGCAAATTGCGGTGAATGAATACCAAATTTTCCGCATTTGTTGGTAAGAAGCGACTCAGCTTGGCTTCGTATACCAGACCAGCTTCTGAAAATAGCCTTTCGCTGTAAACGCTAATGCCAGGTGCTGAAAGATAAGTTCTAGCAAACCTTAACATCTGCGGGTACTGATGCAAATTAACTGACCACCATATGGGTCGTGATTGCGATCAATTCGAGATGTCTTTAAGATGCGTCATGTAAAGCGGTAAAGGGCCGAATACCCGGCGCTCCGGCCTGGTAGCTTGCCGAATATCCGGTATCCGACCAAACCACTATCCGTTTCATCTCTACAAAATTCGTTTATACAATACTTTTTTCTTTACTGCAGGCGCGAAAAACGCAATATTCCGTTTATAATAAGCGCGTGTGTGCGCGAGGTGGAGCGACGCGGTATCCACGAGGTGGGCGTTTACAGAGTGTCGGGCAGCGCCTCCGACCTTAATCGACTTAAGAAGAGTTTTGAAACCAGTCAGTATTAACAAATTATTATTGATTAACACAACAACCTTTTCAATTACTTATTATACAATAACACATTCATCCTCTTGATAATGATGCTATCACCTTTAAACCATAAGTGTGAGTTAACACTACAAAAATATTGTTTTACAGATGCCTATGAAGCCGAGCAACTGCTTAAGGAAGTGGACGTACATTCTGTTACCGGCGTACTAAAGTTGTATTTGCGGGAACTGCCAGAGGCTTTGTTTACAGACGCTTTATATCCCGAACTGCTGAAGGCTTGGGGTAGTACTCAGGTACAAATCATCTTATTTTTCTTTGTATAGCCGACATTCGTCTCAAAACCATCGTTTGTATTAATGTTTTGTTTTTTTCCTGTAGGGTGTGGGAACTTCTGTGGACTCCGGACCGGCGCAGACGAGACGCCACGCTCTTCTCAAATGTTACGCTCAACTGCCCGATCTCAACAAGAACTGCATCGACTTCCTTCTAAATCATTTTGTCAAGTAAGTGAACAGCTTATAAATAATACTGGGCGTTTTAGAATGGCGGTGCTTAGGGATTGACCCGGTACATATTTGCCATACTTAAGTTCATTAGTAGAATGTGAAAGCCTCGACTTTGTTGTGGTCAATGATACACTTTAAAAGTTATATCGATTGCTTACAATTTGAAGAGTGAATCAACACGAGGGCGAGAATAAGATGTCGCTGCACAACCTGGCGACCGTATTCGGTCCGACGCTGCTGCGGCCGGCGAGCGCGGGCGCAGGCGTGAAGCTGCGCGCGGACCAGCTGGCGGCGGGCACGGTGGACGCCATGGCGCAGGCCGGCATCCTCTACTGCCTGCTGCAGCAGCGCCAGCTCGCCGCGCAGCTCTCTTCCCACCACCGAGCGCCGCCGCTGCTCGACTAACCGCACTACGCTCTTCGCACACACCGAGTACGTCTAACACCACTTACAACACTTTTCTCGTAAATAGTTATGAATAGTTGCGATGTTGCGAGTTGTTTTCGGAGCGATCATTATACCGACGATTTAATTTATACGTTATTGTATTCTGACTGTTTTTGCTTTATTGAGCTTGAATTATTGTTTATCGCTATGTATAAAAGTATTATTTACTAATTAAATTCGACAATTGAACAATCTAAATTCAACTTTACTTAGCTATAGCGGCCTATCCACTGTCTTTGTTTCCGTTTTAACTAGTACATACGTCCGGTACAGTAACGAGACTATTCAATAAGACTCATAGCGTCTAATATACCGGGGATTTCAATTTCGTCATTCTTTCTTGCTAATGGAAATACTCTTAAGGTTCAATCCTTAACGATTATACATTCCGGGAAGAATTAACGTTAATAAATGGCCTGTCAGTATGTCTTTTTTATGTATTTGCTGTATTGTTATTATTAAATTTGCTTGATGGTCACAATTTGTATTTATACGAATAAGTTATAACATTCCATTAATTATGGCAACCGACTGAAGATTAATCAATTTTGCATAAAATATGAAACTGAATTGTCATAATATTGTAGTACATAGATATCATTTTAGCGTGACACATAATGGCGTCGATTGTACAGTGTGTAAAATAATCGCGGCAGAATTATAAAGATTCCGGTTGTGACGTCGGCAGCTAAACATTGCCGCATGGAACGCCATAAATTCTCCAAAATGTTGTAAGTATTATGAAAAGGGACCGAAAATATTTTTTAAATGTATGGTAATAAAATCATTAGCATAAATTGGAGCAGACTGATACTAATACGTAAATTGTGAACGCGGTAGTGTTGTTTAAGTCAAACACATTCAAATCAATAAATACTTTTTTATTATATATATCACAATGCTATTAGCTATGATTGCTACCTATTGGAGTTTATAAAGTAGAACAGTAGTTGTAGCATGAGCGCGAAGACTAGACTTAAATCTCTTTCTCTGGTATAAAATAAGACAGAGAGCGGCCGAGCCAATCCGTTACCGAGGTCTTGTCTGAAGATGCGTGCTAACACTACTGCAGTAGTTACTTACATCAAATACGCGTCGATAATTTTATTTATCTTCTATTATTTAAAAAGCTATTTATTATAGTGCAAAATCATATTGCCGGATACATATTTGCTTGTGTGTATAGGTGTATGATTTCCGACTTTATAATAGTCGACTCGTATCTAATGTTTGTAAACAATAATGGCGGCGAGACGTTTTGTTTCACCCGTGTAAAATAAGCGGAGTGCCTTTCCTATTGGTTAAAATAAAATATCCCGTCGCCACAATGATTATTGTCCAATATTGGAAGTTCTATTAAAAATACTATACTTATACGAATCTGATTATAACGGCGTCCCTGCATTAAAATATAATGTAAGTATAGTCTCAGTATAAATGGACTTTTGAACCACAAATTCGTCCATAATGTAGCATTTTACATGCTAGTCCCGTTTTAGAAACTATGTCATACCACAGTACCTATTCCTTTTAGTTCGTAGCATACCAGCCTTAACACATTGATTCGCTTCAGTAGCATGTCACAGAAATAGGTTAGATTTAAATTAAATATAGTGTAGGTGTTTTTTTTTTTCACAAATAGGCTTAGTTGGATGGTGTTATTATTAGTACTTAAAATTAAATTTTACCAAAAAATAAAAAATCTTAGAACAATGTTAAATTCATCCACATTATAATTTTGTTGGAAGATTTCAATTAATTTACAATGGTTTATGTTGTTGAATAATATAATCAAATTTAGTTAAGCAATTCAAATGTTAATATTTAACCAACATATTTTTTTTTTTCACCAAAGAGCATTCTGCTTATTACACATCATAATTCTATTGTCATCAGGGGAAACTGAACCTATACTTTACATGTCTCCCAACAAGTGTGACTTACTTGATCCACGTAAATAAAATACAAAGCGTGAATATAATAATACAAAGGCATTTAATTTGTATTGACTCACCTTCAATATCAAGTGTATTTTTAACCAACTTCAAAAAGGAGCAGTTACTCAATTCGACCCGTATGTTTTTTTATAGTGAAAATTTAAATTTTCCTGCCCTTCTTTTGGTTTGGACTTACACAGTTATGACGACAAATGTTGATACTGTTGTGGAGTCAAAATTTCAGCGTTATTTTCAAGATTTAAATTAAGATTGCTTGTAAGATTATATTATTATTGTAACGGAAAATGCAATTAGTAACGACTTTGTGACATCACAAAACACAAGTTTAGTAAGAACAAATTAACACTTTTGTATTCCAGTCATTTAATTACATTGATATTTTAGGAGTTATCTTTTCAACAGACTGAGAATGTATACCTGTGCTTGCTGTTGCCAAATTTAACCATTGCCAATTTCTTTCATGGTAATCATGTAAGTAATATTAAACAAGAGAAATGTTCCATGATGTGGCTAAAGCTTTTATTGTTAGAGTGAGTGAACTTAATTAACATTAGGTGTTAATTTTTTACCCTATTCATAAGAATGAACAAGCTGTTACCTTCTAGTATCTGTTGCATTAATGACTATATAGTTTTGCTTCATTGACTATTATTACTCTTAAGCTAGTAATAAAGGGGCTTTTGCACATCACTTGCAATGAACACATTTTTTTTGTATGTACCTATGTCTACTTTTCTTTCACCTTCAACAATTTATGCAAGGAATTCCTGAATGTGTAATTGTATTATATAGTATTACCACAATTTGATTAGGTATACTTACTTAAACTTTGTATTTAATTTTTGTATATAAATGACACTAAAATGTAGGTATGTAACTTTTGCAATAAAATGTATTTTTAATACACCTTTTCAGAGACTTTAATTTGAATTCTGCTTACTATCTTTAGGTAGGTGCATATAATAAACAAAATTATCCTGAATAAAATACAGTTGACAATATTAACTACATATATATATATATATCTTTGTAAAATCCAACAATAATTATAAATTTGAAACATTTTGTACTTTTGTATAAATTGATAGGTCTAAAAATAGTTAATCTTAAACATTATTACTGTGATATCATACAACTGTAAGTAGCAAGGGTAATCCTTTCTATTTGTCTGAACTTTCAGCTGTAGAAACAAGGTTGTCAAGGTTATCTGTTATTGTAAGTTTGAAGAATAAGCAAGATACTCAATTATCTAAGTGCATATAACAAATTTAAGATCACATCTAATGGATTCTTATTTAAACTCTTCTCGGAGAAATAAATGTAAATAGCAATGATTACTACCACCACTGAAGATAGTGATCTTGAAGTGCGGAATATAATCAAAGCAATAATAACTAAACCAACATATAATGCTAGTCTTTTCAATGCACTACTCAATAGACTGTGTTTCAGATCACTATCTATACACATTCCGGACCATAGTGTGTGTTCACCTTCACAAGAGATACAGTTTGAATTCCCCTCTCCAATACAAGTTTTACAAGACTTGTCACATTCCAAACAACTGTAGGCACCCTCGATATTGGTACAATACTGGTTTGGCTCACAAACAGTTGTTAAACATTCATCTATATCTGTGCATGCCCCAGATACCAACTCCCAGCCTGAATTACAGAATTTACAAGCACTTGAACCTTCATCCACACATCCATTGCAAGATCTATGGCAGGGCTGACATTCGCCCGCATTAGTAGAGTAGTAATTCCTAGCACACTCTTCACAAAGGCTGCCAGAGTAACCTCTTCTACATATACATGTACCATTCCCCTTTCGTGTTCCATCACCATCACACTTGCCATGACCACTGCATACTTCATTATTATTGTTCAGTGGACAAGGAACACAAGTGTCGCCAAAGTGACTACTAGGACAACAGTGTTGAAGAGTTTCAATGCATAACCATGTGTACAAGTCTATCGAATTGGGATCTTCACGAAACCACCACTGTTCCAAAACTTGTTCAATTTCTTCAGCAAGAGCGTAACAAGGATCTTGATGTACTTTTAATTCAGAACATAAGCCTTCTTGTATCTCAACTAAACGGATCTCGCTTCGTGAGTATGATTTTAACTTTGATTCCTCCCAAGCGGTGTCTCCACCTTCGTACTTTCCTCTAGAAGTTTTTTCTAACCAATGACTAAAAGAATCAGTTAATATTTTACAGCGCCGGCATTCACTGACTTTCGAGATACCACTGGAAGGTGATATTCTTTTACAAATGATGAGTTCGCAGAAAATAAGCAAACATAAAATAAACCGTTTTGGTATGATGAAAACGGCCATAATTCCTCTAAATAGAAACAGATATGATGTAAAGACTATCTCATTATTTTATAATTAATCAACTTCCAAGTTTTGAACAAGTTTAATCCACAACCACAGCCCACAGATCTAGGGATGTGAAAAAATAATCGATTTTTTTAAAAATTGATTTATAATAAATAGATTTTTCATGCTAAAATTTAAATCGATTAATTAATAATCGATTTTTATGTAGGAAGTCACATTCCTACAGATCACTATACACAGCTACAATACTTCCACTTCCACAACACAAAACACAAATCTACAGGCCACAGACAAGAGTATCTATAAGTCCAGTGACAAATTAAGTGAAATTATAAACACAGATAAGTCGTTACGTTGTATAGCCATCTCTTTTTTTCAGTGCTACGCTATCTGCCAAGTTTGAGTAGTGAAGAATAGACATTTGACACTTCAATTATACAGTGCAGTGCTTAGGTACCCTTGATCTCGATACTATCTCTAATCCGACACTATGGAAGGTAGAAGTAAAGGAGAGTCGTCTGTGTATTGAAAAAGTGTCCGTCGAAATGCATTATATAATAGTTCAACAACCTTCCACAATGGCGCTGGTGTTGACAAAGGGTATATACGTGTCGTGTCGGCGTGTCGATACGCCCCCGGAAAAATCGCTGATTTCGACTCTAGAATAAAAGCAAAAAGTCCATACTAGCGCTACCGACTTATTCCAGGGCAGAGGGACCAACTATTATTTAATGCATTTCAACGGACACTTTTTGAAACTTTTTTCCATAGGAGATTGTACTCCGTTACTTCTACACTCCATATCCGACACGAACATCACTCACAGAGAACATAATCAACATCTTTTTATCGGAATTATGAATTAGCGGTATTTATACCAATTTCGAATAATTAATAGCAAAGACAAATTCAATAATACACATTATGAATAAAAATGTGTGATGAAGATGGTGGAAGAAACATGAGAAATTGAATGAGAATTGAAAATGTCCGCCCTGCGGCAATTTTTTTGACGTTTAACTGACATCCGCCATTGTAGTTGCCGGATCAAGTCGAACAATATAAACTGTGTTATAATATAAACGAGCTGTTTTTTTTCTTACGCCATCTTTATCACTGTTATCACCCATTTTTATTTATAATGTGTATGTGTATTATTGAATTTGTCTTTGCTATTAATTACTTGACACTGGCTGAAATAGCCGCTACACCCAGATGGAGCCATTCCTCATCTTATTAAATAAATGCGATTATTTTATTCATATCGAAAAAAATTAAAAAGAAGATAAACAAGCTGCGTATTTATTATTGTTTTACACGAAAAGTGATATTAAAACGCTATAAAAACTATGTTATTTAATAAATACGCAGCTTGTTTATATTATTTGTCACCTGACAAAAACAAACCTTGTAGGTACTTACTTGATCCGGCAACTATAATGGCGGATGTCAGATAAACGTCAGAAAAATTTGCCGCAGGGTGAACACGCTAAACACGGTTATAGTTGCAGAATCACATTTATTGGAAATACATTTATAACCCAAACCGCTACGATGGTACGCCATTTTTTTTTTTAACGAAATGAGCGAAATGATGATATTTAATGGAATAAGATGAGGAATGGCATCACCTGCGACTAGCGCGAGTATTTCGCCAATGTCAAGTAATTAATAGCAAGGACAAATTCAATAAATACACATCTATACATCTATACACAAATAAATAAAATTGGAGTGTCTGTTTGTAATATCAAAATAACACTTTTTTACCAAATGCGTATGAAAGTATATACGATACCTATAACGAAAACGCAATTTTAAAATTTTTTGTCTGTCTGTCTGTTTGTTTGAGGTAAACTTCTAAACGCCTGAACCGATTTCAATGGGACTTTCACTGACAGATAGCTGACGTTCCAAGGCGTAACTTAGGCTACTTTAATTTTAGAAAAAGCATTAGGGTTCCGCGGGAAAAACATAATACCCATATTTCCGGGTAATCTCCCTAAAGTCGACGCGGGTGAAGTCGCGGGCACAGCTAGTTATAAATAAAAATGGATAATGACAGTGATAAAGATGGCGGATGACCGATGGTACATTCTAGTGAATTCTAGTCGCTTGACAGTAGCGCTTGACACAACATTGAATGTCCATAGATAAACGCAGATTACTCTATAAAACACAGAGCCTTACGCAGGGCGGAGTCGATATGAATTCTCTGTTCACACTATGTCACTGATCGATTTCTGTTTTTTGACAGATGTTAATATCTTTTGAAGTTTTGAAGATTTTCTTGTCACTCCGCGTTAGCGACGATTGAGCACGTTTTATTGTAAATTCCATTTGTATAGGTACTCAGCTAATTTATTTCAATATTTAGCTGGACACGTTTTATACTATTCGAGTTCGTTTTATTTCCATGTTGCAAAAAAAAAACGAAGTCACAGAAAAAGTAACCGAGTGAAATGTTCGCGTAACTAACCTCTGAAGCTCTCTATGCCTTTCAACGACTCATTTCTATGATAAGTATCAATAACAAACCCTAAAATGGCTGATAAAATCAAGTAAGTTGTGTTTTTTTTAAAATAAGTGTTGTTAATTTAGAGATCCATGACTAGATTTCTTGCAAGTTATTTTTATCACTTTAAGAGCATGTTAAGTCTAAAAACTAGGCTGGTACTACAATATGTTGGGTTATTTAACTGCATCACACCACATCCCTTGTCACATTATTATGTTAATTGCAATTCTATGAAATTTATGAATACCACTTCTTACCATTGAATAAAGTGCTCATAATGAGATTATAAATTGTGATGCTATAATATAATCTTAAAATGTACAATATGTTTTGAATGTAAAAACTGATTTCATCAATCTGAACCAGATGTTTATTACTGCCTTATCTTAAATAAGAAATAATACAGCCTTCAGTAAGCTATGTGCAATATTGAGATACTTACAGAGTTACATCTGCTTTACAGGGTCAAGTCCAACTTTGATATGAAGGGCAACTATGAACCATCAGATTCTGAAGATGAATATACTGCCCATGAAAAGAAATTATTGGAGAAAGTAAGAAAGAGAAAGCATGAAGACTCTGGGAGTGAGGAGGAAATGTATGCTTTCTCAGAGTCAGATGATAATTCAGATGATCAAAAGGATGATTTAGGCATAGCTGATAGTGATGTTGAAGGACAGGAACAATCTGATGATGACTTGCCTGATTCCAAAGCATGGGGAAAAAAGAAGAGATCATACTATGCCACTGACTATGTTGATGAAGATTATGGTGGCTTTGGCAATGATGAGGAAGCGGCTCTTATGGAAGAAGAGGAGGCAAAGAATATACAGAAAAGACTTTTGGAACAACTCGGAGATGAAGACTTCACTTTAGATTTTTTCACAAAACAGATTGCTGATGTTGAAGATAAAGAAACTGTGATCAAAAGTGATTTAAGTCAGATGTCAAAGAGGCAAAAATTGCAGCTACTTGAGAAAGAAAGCCCCGAATTTGCAGGTCTCATTGATGACTTCAAAACAAAATTAACAGTTGCAAAAGATGATTTACACCCTGTTTTGGAACTTGTCAAAGATGGAAAGCTTCCAAAATGTCCGGCTTCCAAATTTGTTAAAACAAACTATGATCTTATTTTAAATTATTGCACTAATATAAGTTTCTATGTATTACTTAAAAGTCAGAGGATTAACATTCAAAACCACCCTGTTATAAAAAGATTGTATCAGTACAGACAGATGCTAAATAAAATGGAGCCCATTTACCAGGAAGTCGTAAAACCACAGATTGCCAAAATATTACTTGCGGTTAAAAACAATTTGGAATTACATGTCACTTCAATGAGAGTTGATAAAAAACGGAAATCAGGCAAGCTATTACCAGAATCAACAGCTAAGAAATTGAAGCTTATCAGTGCAATTGAAAAAGATGATGGAGAAGACACTGGTGTGTCAGACAATGAGGATGAATATGAGGGCAATGACTTCTTTAAACTAGAAAAGGAAGCTAACGCTCATAGAAACAATGATGAATCAGAAGAGAGTGGGTTCTCTGATAGTGATGGAGCATCACCAAATGAAATTGGTAATGAGAACGAGCCTTCCACATCATCTCAGGGTGTTATTTCTGAAGATGTAGGTGATAAACGTGAGATTACTTATCAGATTGCCAAAAACAAAGGTTTAACGCCACACAGAAAGAAGGAACAAAGAAATCCTAGAGTTAAACATAAGCTGAAATACAGGAAGGCTAAGATCAGGAGGAAGGGTGCCATCCGTGAGCCAAGGACGGAGTTAAGTAGATATGGCGGAGAGGCATCAGGTATCAAAGCAAATGTGAAAAAGAGCATTAAAATTAAGTGAAACATGTTTATTTAAAAATAATATGTAACAGGTTCATTTCTGTAATAAAGTTGTATTCCATTCACATTTTGATTTTAATGTTGCCATCTGAAAAACAAAGATTATACTAATTACTTATCAACATTAATATCTATAATTAAAGTAAAGATAAATGATTTTTAACATACAATTTCAAAACCTTATCCTTCCCTCCTGAGGCAACATAGGCTCCGTCTGGTGACCAATCTACAGCATATACTTCATCAGCATGTCCTGGCAAATCTAGTTCCAATTTCTTTGTTTTCATGTTCCAAACTGCAAAAGAGTGCCTCAGTTTAAGTCCAATAATAACTTTTTTAAATATATACAACTAGAAATTGCCCAATTGTAAGAATTATGAATTTTTGTCAGACAAATAATATGAAGATATGTTTTATGGAATAAAAGCCACAGATTCAAACCTTTTAAAGTAGAATCTGCACTGGAACTCAACAGCAGCCTTGAGTCGGCAGACCACGCCACCGAGTACACTGCCTGGACGTGCCCTCGGAGCGTCGTGATAAACTTTCCCGTCACTGATTCCCATAATTTCACAGATTTGTCGAATGATGCCGATGCTATTATCCTGTAAGTTGCCCATGAATTCTCAAATCATACTAACGTATTTAGACACCTACTTGATTGAATAGGTAGGTTAAAACTACTAATTTCATGCCATTGTATCAGACCATGCCAGTAGGCTAATTCTCGTATTTACAAATAGTCCAAGCGTCGCCGCAGTTCCGACCCAGCTCTATCGTAGATCTATCCAAAATTGGTATTCTCGTAATATCAAAACAATGTCTTTTAAAATATCGTGATTTTCGTCGAAAAAATTAAATAAATTACACATAAAATCATTAAAATAAATATAAAATATAAATTGAAATTCAAAAAGCACTATTTGTCATGATTAAGCAGCAAGATGCTAAATGGATGCTAAATTGATTCTCGTATAATTTATAAATTAGATATAAGCGTAAGCGACGGTAGCCTAGTTGGTAAAACGCCCGCCTAGAACGTATAGTTGCAAGTTCAAACCCCGGGCCCGCACTTATTTTATTTTTATTTCTTTATTTTGTATTTTTTTATAATTTTCCGTAAAAAAACATTATTTTTCTTTTTTTGTCACCTCTACAACAATAGATGGCTTTAAGAGTTTGTTTGCATAAAATAATAATAGATGGCGGTTTAGTTCGTAACATATTTTAATTTAAGTTTTAAAATTTTCCTAACGTATTTTAGGAATCGGAGCTCTTTTTAGGCTCCGAGTCTTCAAAATCGTAAAAACAGCTTAAGTTGGAGCACATTAATTATATTTTTCACGAGAACAATATATGTAATCGTCGCAAATAACCTACGAGTGTCCAACGGCATTTTGATTGCGAAATTTGACAGATTTCCGCTAGAAAGTAATTTTGTTGAGCTATGAGAATACCATCATGTCAACGTGGTGGAACGATTGGAAGACGATCAACGTTTTTGCGAACAAATTCAACGACACTTCGACGAAAGTACTAAAAAATCGGTGCCGTTCAAGCTCGATAGACGGATGAGAATACCAAAAGGGCTTGAACGACTAATTCGCTACGATTTTTATTACGAGAATCAGGGCACTGGTCAACTATTTATTACAAGACTGACATGTAAGTTTAATAGCCAGGAGAACGACTGTACAATCCATAAGACGGTAAGAGCGAACGTAATAAAGTCCGAACGCAATAGGGCAATAGGTAGGACTTTAAACAATCTACAATTAAGTACACATCAATTACCTTGTGTCTGGGGAAAATTTGACATCATTAATAAGCTGTTGATGTCCAGTCATGCGCGCTAGCGGCCGTTTCTCCTTCTCAGGCAGCCATAGAAACAGGGTGAAGTCATCTGACCCCGAAACTAATCGCTCGTCGCCTTTCGAGCACACCGCTGTGTACCTTTCCAAAGCACGTTCCTGAAGTACTTTTTCTAAAAAAAATTTCAAGTTACATGAAACTCAAATTCACAAATAACAAAACCAATTATTATCTTAGAATTAATGGTACGTTAAAAATCTAAATAAATCATGCTTTATAAACATTACACACCACACATTAATAAATAAATTACAATGGAGCTCACTGTCATCAATATAACCATGTTGATCAGTAATCGGATGGAATGGTCCCGTGCGCAGCACATAGTCTGTACTCAAAGCTAATGTGTTGACCCAATGCGCGTGCCCTTCTAAAGTTCTGCACAGCACTCCATCTTCTGACCGCCATACCTGATGTCAACAAAATATTGTAAACATGCCAATTTTCTATTTATTTTATGTTTATGTCTATACGATTCCCAGTATGAAATTGGCTGTGTAGTTAAAAAAATAAATTTACATAAAGGCACATCACAATGAAATCATGAATATACTTTTATTGTCCTGTCTTGAGAGGATGTGTAGATAAGTCCAGTCCCACCCCATTTAACTGAGGTCACTGCTTTCGAATGGCCTGCAAGAGTCAGTATGGTGAGGCCAGTAACTGTGTCCCATATCCTAACATCGCCGTCCTTTGAAGAACTGGCCAGTTTTCTGCACTCAGGATTTCTGTAAAACATAAAACGATGCATTAATATATATTTTTTCTAAATTATAAGCAAGTGTTTGCTGTATTTTTTTCTTTTAATTTGTCAACCATATGCTTTATGTATAGTCTCTGTACTATTTAATATTTTTTCAATTATACTTTAATTTTAGACAATGATTATACTTCAAGAAATTTAAATTAATTTTAAAATGATATTGCTATAAGTGTTGCTGCAGCACTTATTAAATTCACCTTCACATTGAATAGAATGAACTTGATAAAAGTTCACAAGGAGGGATAAGCACCCCTTACCCTATTGGCATTACTATCTTTCTATCTATCTATCTATCTATCAGCCAGGGACGTCCACTGCTGGATATAGGCCTCCCCCATAGATCGCCACAAATTACGGTCTTGGGCTTTATGCGCCCATCGACTCCCGGCAACCCTGATGAAGTCGTCCGTCCACCTGGTCGGGGGTCGTCCCACATTCCGCTTCCTGTTCGTGGCCGCCACTCTAGGACTTTGATGCCATAACGGCCATCCATTCTCTGGGCAATGTGTCCAGCCCATTGCCACTTCAAACGTGCAACCCTTCGAGCTATGTCTGTTACCTTGGTTCTTCTGCTGATGTCCTCATTTCTGATTCTATTGCATTCACATCTTGGCATTACTACCATTACCCAATTACTATTTAGGGATTAAAGCAGAATAAAAATAAAACCTACATATGGTATGGTTCCCATGCCAATGCAGTCACCCATTGTTTATGGCCAATCATTGTTTTTCCAATCTGATCACCTGTCTTTGGGTCCCATAGTGATATTCTGCCTGTTTTGCATGCTGAAGCTAACTTGGAGCCATCCGGTGACCAACTAATACATAGCACCCAGTTTGAATGCCCTGGAAAATAATAAAATTAAATCATAAATAGGGTTTTGACTCAAATGAAAGTCGTAGCTCAAGGAAAAAATAACCCAACCTTATATTAGTCCCAGTATTTAACTAATTAGATCACCTTTTACGAAACATTTATTAAATATTCTTAAAAGAAGGATCAGTAGTTTACCTTTACATACATGCAGTGGTGTCTGTGTGTGTAGGTCCCAGAACCTCACTGTGGTGTCCCCTGAGCCGCTGGCTAACTGTTTACCTGATGGACTGAAGCTAGTGGATATAACTGCCTCTGCATGCCCTGGTATAGAGCTGTGAAATATTTGTTTTTAAACTCTGTTTTTGCACCTATCTTCTGTACTATAATATTAAAAACTCTATTCATAAGTTGGTGTAAATCATTACTCAGTGCAAATAAGGGGTAATTCTGTATATAAGGTGCTTTTTGTTAGTCTGTTACAGATGTAAAGTAACAATATTAGTTTTTATAAACAATCTTTTTTTTTAAATAGATGTAACTTTATTTTCACAAATTACATACCTTGTGCATCTAGTGACAGGCCTAACTCTGAAAACAGCTTGTTGCTGGTATATTATTTCGACCACTTCTTCAGTATTTAAAATGTTTGTGTCAAGCGCTTGCTTGAGTGTGTTAGTTATTTCAACATCTTTGACGAAAAATAGAAACGGCTTGTCATCCTGAAAATGATCACCTAATTATAAGCATGCCATGTGTACTTATTTTACCAAAAAATTGAAGAACATATACAAATCAATTTAGATAAAGTTATAAGCTGAAGAAGTTAGGTTAGGGTAGGAATTTTGATTTCAATATACAGTTATTTGAGGAAATAAGTGTTAGTTTATTGGTAAAAGAAGAAATACCTCTTGCAATAAAGCATTACATATAAGCTGTAGTTGGTCTCTATTGATATTAAGAGGTAGGTCCAAGGTACCGCCAGCTTCCTCTCCACTGTCTGATTTCAGTTTAGCTTGCACACAACTAGGTAAATCCACATCCATCTTTTAAAAGTTTCCAATGTTTTTGTGTGTTATTTATATTTTCTGCTTCTTTTACAAATTGAATGAAATGTTTGAGTAAACTAAACACTGAATAAACATGGACTTAACCTCAAAGTTCGAGAGTGACAGGTCATATGAGAGTGACAGATCATAGAGGAGAAAGTACAGTCACAGAGTATGGTATTTGCCTATGGATCGTTAAATCAAGATTTGCTACACGAAATGGATTTTAGTACCGTGCTTCTATTTTTACAAAATTGATGAAATATATTAGAATTAAATGAGGAATGGCTGCACTTGCAATTAGCGGGTGTTTTGCGAATGTTAAGAAATTAACAGCAAGGAGAAATTCAATAAATACACATTGTAAATAATAATTGGGTAATGTAGGTGACAATTGACAACGGTGGCGGATGGAAAAGACAATTTAGGTATTTTATCTATTTATGGCAGTATCAAATAATTATAATGTAATCTTACCGTCACTCGTCACCAAGAATTTTAGAAAGAGCTTGACCTGGATTAGTTGTTGTATTTTCAAATTGGCAACACTGCTTTCAATGTCTGACTACGGCATTTCACATACGTGTTATGTTTATTTTATTTCAATTATAATTGCCTAAATTAAGTCACATTCTGCATAAAAATGAAATTTTTATATTTATTTTTCATATTGTGGACAATCGTTAACTGTGATGAACATACGCATACATATAAAGGCCGCGAACAAGTGGTGCTGTGGATGAATACAGTGGGCCCGTATCACAATCGCCAAGAGACGTATGCATATTTTTCATTACCTTTTTGCGTCGGCACTAAAGTAACAATCGGACATTATCATGAGACGTTATCCGAAGCGCTTCAAGGTGTTGAATTGGAATTTAGTGGACTCGACATTACTTTCAAGGATAACATACCGGCGCAGCAGTTTTGTGCCATCGAACTGACCGACCAGTCCTATAAAGCACTCGTATATGCCGTGAAGAATCATTACTGGTATCAGATGTACATAGACGATCTCCCAATATGGGGAACAGTAGGAGAGATCGATGGAGATCACTATTATATTTGGACACACAAGAAATTCGACATTGGGTACAATGGTAACAGAATCGTGGAGGTAAACCTTACCGCGGAGAATAAGGAACGACTCACACCCGATGCTAAAATTCCATTCACTTATGAAGTAAATTGGAAAAAAAGCAATATTCAATTTGAAGATCGATTTGATAAATATTTAGATCCTAACTTTTTCCAGCACAGGATTCACTGGTTCAGTATCTTTAACAGTTTTATGATGGTTATATTCTTGGTAGGACTTGTATCTATGATTCTCATGAGGACACTCAGAAAGGACTATGCACGGTATTCAAAGGATGATGATCTGGATGATTTAGAGAAAGACTTGGGTGATGAGTATGGGTGGAAACAAGTCCATGGTGATGTTTTTAGACCAGTTCCTCATCTAGCATTATTCTCAGGATTAGTTGGCTCGGGTTACCAGCTCACTGTAGTCACATTGGCTGTCATAATATTCACTATCTTTGGTGAGCTTTATACTGAACGAGGATCTCTGTTGTCCACGGCTATTTTCATTTATGCAGCCACTTCTCCTGTAAATGGATACTTTGGTGGCTCCCTCTATGCCAGAATGGGTGGTAAACTGTGGATTAAGCAAATGTTACTTTCAGCCTTCTTGCTGCCAGTGCTTGTTTGCGGCACCGCATTCTTTATCAACTTCATTGCAATGTACTATCATGCATCAAGGGCTATTCCATTCGGCAGTATGATTGCAGTAATGTCTATCTGTACCTTTGTGATATTGCCTCTAACACTAGTGGGGACTGTTCTCGGACGCAATCTAGCTGGTCAGCCAGATTACCCTTGTCGCATTAATGCTGTTCCTAGACCAATACCTGAAAAGAAGTGGTTTATGGAGCCACTCATTATAATCATGGTTGGAGGCATTCTACCATTTGGTTCAATATTCATTGAAATGTATTTCATATTTACTTCATTCTGGGCATACAAAATTTATTATGTGTATGGATTTATGTTGCTTGTCTTCTTGATCTTGATGATAGTGACGGTATGCGTGACCATTGTTTGTACTTACTTCTTGTTGAATGCTGAGGATTACCGTTGGCAATGGACCAGCTTCCTCTCTGCAGGCAGCACAGCCTTGTATGTGTACTTGTATTCCTTCTACTACTTCCTATTCAAAACGAAAATGTATGGCCTTTTCCAGACTACATTCTATTTTGGCTACATGGCTTTGTTTAGTGTAGCATTGGGTATTATTTGTGGGACCGTAGGTTACATAGGCACTAGCATATTTGTTAGGAAAATTTATTCAACAGTAAAGATTGATTGAAATTATGTTTGTCATTTGTGTAATTTGTTGAAGATGATTGCATAATTCAATTTGCTGCCGGAGTCATTGTGGGCAGTTAGATCAACAAAGCATTTAAGATTGGTTCAAATACTCCAGGATATGTGAAAGTTAAAAAAAATGATGAAAATACTACTAGAGACCTTTATGAAATAAATCAATAAATTTGGCACATTCCTAAAAAATTATATTGCATGTGCTAAGAAAAGAAGCCTTTGGATACATTAAGTATGTGCAAGTGATTGTGTACATTAAAATATTTAGTTGTAATTTTTATTGTTTTCATGTTTTAAATTTTAGAGCAAAATCATTGATTCTCTCCTCTCTCATTGTTGTCACTGCCAGCATTTAAAAATTATTACTTTCTGATAAGATTCTTTTACAGATTCTTTTAGTTGTAATTGTAGATTCTTTTAGTTGTAATTTAATAAGAATTGTATAAATTCCAGGTAATTCATATCTCTTGCGCGTATATTACCTACTTACATGACTAATAAATCCATGAAAAAAAGATGTGAAACAACAATAGTTTTCAAGTACCTATTGTGGAGTGTTTAAGGATATACATAGATGCTAACCAGCAATCTACTTTTAGAATAATCTATTTACCTGGGCAATTTTAATTATTTTGTTAGTAGTCTTATTTACTACTTGTATCTTAACTATTATGTACCTAGTTATTGTTACATGTATGCAAATGTATCAGTATGTAAATATCCACTCAGTCTTTTCTAGTGTTAATTACATTATTACTCTACTCTAGTGTGACGGTATTAAAATAAAATCATAATACCTACCTATTAAAGTTCATGTATGTATGATATCTTAATATTAATTGCTCTGAAACTTGTTTGTGAATATTTTTTTATAGTCTCTATTATGCATCTTGCAAAACGCAATTAGTAGAGTAATATTAAAATATAGATATATGAAGATTGGAATTTGTAAATACTAGGGCATTATGATGAGCTATCACACACAACATTGTTTCATGAGCTATGACACGTCGTCATACTTTATGTTATTATAAAACCAGTATACCTAACAAGATTACTATTCGCTATCTCAGATTTGCACCTAACTTTGGTATAATATAAAGCGAATAGTATGACTAATTTTGTTTTTCTACTATGTTTTGGTCAAATAAAAATTACTATTAATTAGTTTTTTAAGGTTTATTATTTACATTTCACTTTTATCTCCTTCAATGAAAGTTTCAGTGTCAATCGCTCCTTTTCTGGACTTCTTTCCTCCTGGTGTTTTTGCGTTAAACGCTTGAGCTGTTCTTTTCCTTAACATGTCAACATCTTCAATTTCTTCACCCTGTTCTGCCCATTCTAATACTAATCTTCGTCCGTAAAGATGGGTTGATTGGCATAATGCTTCAAACGCAGACTAAAAACAAAGCCTTAGTCAGTTTGAAGAAAGAAAGAAAAAAAACAGTATGAAGCAGAATAAAATATATACCTTTGCATCTGCTTTGGAATGATAATCAACAAATGCAAATCCACGATGTTGGTCAGAACCAGGTGACAATTTTTTAGGCAATCTCAATGTTTTTATTTCACCGAAGGCTCTGTAAAATCAAACTTACATTATTTGTATGGATTACATAAACAGGATTTTCATGTTTAGTGAAAGATACCTGAAAATGTACTGAGGCAACCTGGTACTTGGTACCAACCCACAAGTTCATATCAGTGCACTAATAAATGATTGTAGTTAACATTTAAAAAATAAAATAAAGATAAGCATCATTATAGTTTGTTTCCCTTGATGTACTTCAATTCTACAACTGTGACAACTAACATTGTTTTTTTTTTTTTTTTTTTTATGAGATAGGGAGACAAATGAGCAGACGTTTCACCTGATGGTAAGTGATCAACGCCGCCCATGGACACCTGCTACACCAGGGGCATCGCAAGTGCGTTGCCGGCCTTTATTGATGAAGCTTATTACACTACCTGCTTTAAAATTTTAAGGGACCTCTTGAACAGGTGTAGAATTTAGAGTAAGCCACGCCCAACCTTTAATTGGGCCCTCCAGGTAGGTTACAACACGCAGCGGTTTTATTCTCTAGGGCTCACCTCATAGTAATTTTTAAAATACTAAAATTATATGAAAAGTCCAGTGTCCTTAAGGCAATAAAAACTTTACCTAAATATTTCATGTAGTTCGTTCCTGTTGGCTTGGAATGGCACATTTCGTACTAGAATTTTGGTACCATTCTGTACCATATCCTTGTTGCTTTTCTTCGAAGTTTTTATTTCATTCCTGCAAATAAATCAGCGATTTTTACATTTATTTGATAAATTAATTGATAAATCAAATTAATCGATAAACCAAAACGGTTGTGTAATGGCATAAGTCTATGCGATAACATGATAATGGCCGTTACTCGCAGCAACGGCTGAACACTAAATCGTAAGACGATAAAAACATTGAACTGTGGGCTCTATATTGTATATCATAGAGTACACATCTGCGCATCGACAAGTCGCAATTACTTTTGACAAGGGGATGGATAACAAGTCGATTATTTCATTTAAATTGAAAATTGTAATGTATTGCCACAAAGTAGGGCTCACATTTCAATGCCTGTCGAGTTAGCGTTGAACCTAAATATCTATAAAGATTTATTTTTAAGTAAATTATACTCAAGTACATAGGCAATATTATACTAACGTGTTTCCTCTTTCGGATCGTTTGATCTCGAGTGTCTTTCCATCCAGAGTTGAGCTCTGAAGTATCTTCAGTGCTTCGTTTGCGTGTTCTTTCCTATAATATTGTACAAAACCGTAGCCCATGGACAAAAATTGCCCTGGATTTTTAGGATCTTTCTTTTTCGCGACGGTGACATTGTGCACTTTGCCGATACTTGAAAAATGCTAAAAAAAAACGTACGTTGAAACAAAATGAATATATCTGTAAAGAATTTGGTATCAATTTAACTTCACTTACAGATTTGAGAGTAGTTTCAATTGTTTTGAAGTTAAGATTTTTGACGAACAATGTCGTGTCGTTTTCAGGTTCTTCTGATTCTGTAGTAATAGTATCCTCTTTTATCTCATCTTTAGCCTTGTTTCTTACATCACGGATTTCCGAATCTGCCGATACATTCTGTTCTGTGACTGCACTAGGCTCTTCTTCAGGTTCTGTTCGTTCAGATACTATTTTATCAGATTTAATAAATACGTTCTCTGGTGCCCACTCTAAATATAGCGGTGCACTTTTGAATTGAGAGTACGCTAGCTTGGTGAACGCTTTTTTGGCCTCGAACGGTTCAATGAAATCGACGAGCGCAGTGATGCCGTGTTTTGGCATTAAAAATCTCGCAATCTGACCATGTTTTGCGAATAACGTTTTTACTTCATCTTTATCTGTGTTGGCGGGCAAATTTTTTACAAGAACACAGGTCTTGGATCTCTTTTTTGCTGGCTGAAATGTATAAATCTAGTTGTATAATTGTTGCGTATATATTTTGGGTTATGCATTCAAAACATAATGAACTGTAATGCCCAGAGAGCTAGGCTTATTTCGTTTTGTTTGAATATTACTAAAAATACGATTAGTATGTTAACTATGTAGACGTGTAAATGCCAATGTTATGTATGTAATAAAAATAAAGTATAAATAAATTTAATCCAGCTTACTTTATTAAATGCGTCCAGATATACTCCATTGGTTTCTAGGAATGTCCTGGTTTCCGCGACAAGTTGTGTCTCGCCCAGGGCCAGTCGCACCGCGGCGCTCGTATCTGTGATCAACTGATAATTATTTTTACAACGAAATTACATCAATCGGTATCAGCTTATGACCGGTAATGATGAACGGAAGGTTATTTAGCCCTTAAATGTAACGAAAAAGTATTTAAGTCTTACTTAGCATTCTTTACTAAGTAAAAAAAAAAATTTTTTACTCAAATGCTTTTTTTATTACGCATGTAAAAAGCGGTAAATTTAATAGTGCTCACGTTTGTTGCTATCGCTAAGCAATTGTTCCTTGGTCGTATTGTAGTTGCTGGCGACGACATCGGCGACCGCGTTCGCTCCCAGGAACAACACGTTCCAGTTGTGGGACGACTTCGCTTGGGCTTTTAACTTCTTCGCCTTTTTCTCCTTAAATGAGAGGCCCTCTAAAATAGAACTTGTATATCAATACAGGCCTAAAACTGTATACTATGGCCTTACCACAACCTCTTAAAGTATTTTTGTTTCAATAGTACATGTCAATTTTTGGCTGACTCCGTGACTCCTAAATACTGACTTTACTGAACTAACTTTGAAGGGAAACCCCAAAATTTACAGAATTTGAAATCCATCTCCAAATCCCTAACATATATTTTATGGTAACCAAGTGTCCTATAAATAATGCCACTATTAAGCTCCGCATACACCTGGGCGTCAAGACACGCGTAATTTTTTTTTGGCAATACCAAAATATGTCAATATGGCTATGGGCCAATATATAGCATCATAAGGCGTCGTGACGCTCACTATACGGTACATGACGATTGCTACACGGCGTCGTTACGTTCACCATACGGCGACGCGACAATCGCTACACGGAATCACGGCGCCCACGATAAGGCGTCGTGACGCTCATAATAAGGCGTCGTGACGCTCATAATAAGGCGTCATGACGCTCTCTATATGGCGTCGCGACGCTCAATATAACGCGTCGCGAAGCTCACTGTAAGACGTCGCGATGGTCATTATAAGGCATCATGACGCTCTCTACAGAGCGTAGCGACGCTCACTGTAAGGCGTCGCGATGATCATTATAAGGCGTCATGACGCTCACTATACGGCGTCGCGACGTTTACTATAAGGCGTCGAGATTATCATTTTAAGGCGTCATGACGCTCACTATAGGGCGTAGCGACGCTCACTATAAGGCGTCACGACGCTCACTATACGGCGTCGTGACGCTCACCACATGGCGTTGCGACGCTCACCACAAGGTGTCGTGACGCTCACTATACGGTGTCGTGACGCTCACTATAGGGCGTAGCGACGCTCACTATAAGGCGTCACGACGCTCACTATACGGCGTCGTGACGCTCAGCACATGGCGTTGCGACGCTCACCACAAGGTGTCGTGACGCTCACTACAAGGCGTTGCGACGCTCACTATACGGCGTCGCGACGCTCACTATAAGGCGTCATGACGCTCTCTATAGGGCGTAGCGTCGCTCACTATAAGGGGTCGCGATGATCATTATAAGGCTCACTATATGCCGTCGCGACGCTCACCTTAAGGCGTCGCGACGCTTTGAATTGAAGGGAGGCCTGTGACCAGTAGTGGGACGTTAAAAGGTCTCTAGTAGTCGATGTAAATTTATTCATTTTATTATTTTACATACCATCATCACTATCATTTTCAAGTTTTTCGGTTTTGGCTGGAAGCAGGTGGAGCATTCTGCCGCAGAACGCGGTTCCGTCTAGTTCAGTGTACGCCTTCACGGCGTGTTCCGGCATCATGAACGTCACTGTGGCGAAGCCTTTCGGTTGCCTGAGTATTTGGTCTATTGGCATATTCAATTCCGCTATTGGACCTGACAAATAGACATAACTTTTGCTATTTTAATTTAGCACTAATTGACAGTAGAATAATGTCGAAATTGTTTTCTGTTGCAGTACTACAACAATTAGTAGTGTAATCATATATTTTATGTGCTGTTGAGTATAAGCGCGCGAATAATAAATCAAGGAATTTTACCATATTTTTCAAATAAACTCGTCACTTCCTCTTCTGACACGACATAAGCTAAATTCCTGACAAATATACTCCCACTTTCACCTATGCTTTCTTCAATATTTGATTTCTGTAACAAGATAATATAAAACATTATGTGACTCAATAAACTAATTATAATGTGTTCTAATAAGTCAACCAATAAAAACTTATTACCTCTTCCCTTTTCTTCTTGTTACTTTCTTCTTCTTCTTCTGCAGCTAACTTCGCTTTATCTTCATATTGATGAATGTGAATGCGATGGTTACCTACAAAAAAAAATTTAAATTGACTATGTGTCCATCTCTATTCCAGTATGCGTTTGTAATAGACATTTAATAAAATAAATACATCATCACCCCTGTGCTCCCCGAATGAGTAGGCAGAGTTGCACTGCAGTGTGCCCACACTCCGCCGATGTATTTTGGTCCTAATGTAATAGGGAACGAGCCTATTGCCATTATACTGGGCACATTCTCGCTCAATGCGAGGGAGATTTGGGCCATAGTCCACCACACTGGCCCAGTGTGGGTTGGTGAACTTCACACGCCTTTCTTTCTAAAGACATGCAGGTTTCCTGACGATTTTTTCCTTCACTGTTACAGATACATATTTAAAACTTTTAAGTTTTTTTTAATGGTTCATACCTAAAAACAGTTTGTCTTTATTAAGCGCTTTCTTCAATTCCTTTTCTGTTCTGAATCCAACATAGCAGAAGCCAGCAAGCCGTTTGCCCTTACCAAGTGGCAGTCTTATTGAAAATGGCACTAATGGTCGAAAAAACTCTTTTATATCTTTCTTTTTACATTTAAATGGTAGGCCTGTTATCTGAAATGGAAAAATAGTAATAAATTTTAACATTTTTTTTTTTGGATAGCACCCAAGCCACTACATTATCATACCATTATTCGCAATACTATCAATTTATACACAGGGTTGGTGGGAGCTTAATGTATGTCCAACTGATTATGTCATTATTTTCATAGATATAATATCAGTTTATACTAATGTAATCTTAAGCACTACCAGATGCCCTAGGTTAAAAGTTTTCTAGAGTTTTGTTTAACCAATCATTTCCACACTTTATAAAGTGGTCACACATTTAAAATCCACCTAAAGAATTCAATTTCAAATGAGCATTTAAAATAATTCCCATCACACTTAAGCTACTTTTAATGTACGATTGATAGGCTGAATTAAATGACCTACCTTTACATGGAATAGTGGTCTGTTTCGGATTTTCTTCAGTTTCTGATCTTCCTCAATATTGTCACCCACTGCCACATTATTGTCATTTGTAGTACCTCCTACTTTTTTCATAAGCAATTTCATATACTAAAAGAAACAAAACAAATACTTAAGTCTACAAATTTTCCCATAGGAGATTGCCCTCCTTTACTTCTACCCTCCATAATAAAAACTTCTAACTTGTACTAATGGTTCATTAACTATTGTCTATATCAAAAAAATATTGGTTTCATTGAAATTAAACTATTTTATGGATTTTATCGTGTTTATTTACTATTTTATTTTCCCGACGTTTACTTCTTCATTTTCCTGTAAAGCAGCCGAAACGTTGGGAAAATAAAATAGTAAATAAACGCGATAAAATCCATAAAATAGTTTAATTTCAATGAAACCAATTTTTTTTTGATATTTAAATAAAGTTTTATTTCAATGTATAGTATTCGTGTAAATATAAGAAAACAATATTGGTTTCAGCCATAAATGTATACAAACCTCAAGATCACTAATTTGTTTATTAGCAACTTTATCCTCTGTTGGTTTGACAATTTCTTTTTTGGTCACCTCCTTGGTGTCAGTATTCTCTACCTCTTCATCAACTCCACTATCCTCATTGTCACTCTTGGATGCAGCTTCTAGAGCTACTTTAATCCAGGCTGTCTTATCATTGATGTGGGCTTCAATAAACTCAGTGAATAGTGGATCATCTTTATGCTGAAATACATATTTAAGAATTAGTGTGATGCCCATCAATTTTTATTTTATCATCATCAATGTTTTACCAACACTTTCTGTATAGTGACTTTACCTTTTTCAGTAACTCCTTGATCTTATATTTATTCTTTTCCATCTTCTTCTCTTTCTTTTCAATTTGTTTTTCTTCTACTTCATCTTTATGAAGTTTCTTGTACGCAGTGCTGTCGGGTGCGTATTTACTCCAGGCCCTTGGCTTTTTTTCATCGCCTAAGTTGGCGCAGGTTTCCACTTGAATTTGCATAGAGTTAACGCATGTGCCGTCGAAATATTCCCTTGCCACTCCCGCCTGCTCTTCTGTCCTGTATCCAATGAACCCAAAGTTCCTGAATTTCCCATCTTTCGTGTATTTTAGCTGTACATCAGTAACTTCGCCTTTCGCTCCGAAGATTTCTTTCAGCGTTTCAACAGTCACCTGAAGAGTTATAGAATGAGTAAATTTATAGAATTCACTAAATTGATAATGTTATAAACTAAAGACAGACCTTGTTTGGTAAGTTTTTTACTATAAGTCGAGACATTCTTTACTATTTTTATATATGGAGACCAAGATTGTAAATAATTAAAACACGTGCAGTGCGCGATGCGCATCAACATGACATTCCAACATGTTTTGACAATACTCAGATTACTCTGGCATTATATGTTACGTTCAACAACAGACAAGTGGAAAGCTAAACATGACATACAATTGTAGCAGCACAGCAATTGACTGCCGCATGGCAGCCATACTAGACATGGGCGTTTTCAGTTTTTTCCGCAAACGGTTATCTAACCGATATACAGTTTCCATATCGATATAGAAAACCGTTTTCATATATCGATATCAGCAGAACGGTTTGCAAACGTAAACATGATATTTAGATGCGAAAACTAACAACGAACGCAAACGTACACTGTACAGCTATGTTCTTATTTAAAGTTATTTATTTATTAATCTATCAATACATATACATTACTTTTTATTAGACGCATTTATTAGACTTAAGCGCTCTTTTTAAATGAGAATTTGAAATTCCCGGTGGAATTTAAATTTGTACGAAAACTTTTGATTGCAATATTTACACACAGCCAGACCGACGGCATTGTCCTTTTTATCAAAATGAGTCCATATATCTCACTAGCTTTGCGCGACATTTTCTATGAAAAATTCGAATTTATCTTTAATATATTTTTATTCACAAACTAAATATTATACTCTAATAACTAAATACACACATTAAAAAATAGAAATACGAAAGGAATTCCTTTTACGTAATTGCAACGTTGCAACTATCATAAAAACACTAATCAAAATAAAGTCGAACGCACAAGACAACAAAAAAAAAATATTACAGCCCTTTTATAATATGTATCTGTATTGTAATAACTCAAATTCAACCTTATTACTTCCTCATGTAGTTCTATTTTGTAGAGTAGGTGTCTCACTAATATCCAGTAGCCGTAGCCGCTAGCCGCCAAACGATGGACTCGAAAAACGTTATCGTAACTAGACAATAGAAACTAAACTTTATTGCTAGTCAGATAAGGTCCACGCCGGTAGCTACGCGAACACGTTCATAACTAAAGTAATCTCTTATTCGCTTCATCCCTTTTACACCAGTGAAAGAATATGTTGTTAGAAAGAGTGGTAGCGAATAAGTTACCGTTATGACCGTTTGTGAAGTTCGCATCGATGCGTTGCAGTTTTAAGTTTTGATATAACTATAACCGAATGGATGGATAGGTTTTTTGAATAAATCGATACAATAACGTTTTTGTCATATCGGTTATGTGGGATGGCATATCGATATGTTATGATAACTAACACCATATCCGATATGAGTTACGTTTTGATATATCGAACGCATGTCTAAGCCATACTGATTTGGTGATGGGCATCGAAAATAAAGAACAGTGATGGTATCGAAAATGTACTACAGGCTTCAATAGGCTAGTACCCAATTCTGTAAAACAGTATAATAAAAAAAACAAAACAAAATTGTTATCTGTGGTGTATGATAATTGCATAGAGTAAACGACTCCACCCTGCGTATGGCTCTGCGGCAGAATTGACGTTTATCTGACATCAACCATTGTAGTTACCTGTGCAGAGTATACGGCAACTACGGAAACTGCAATGGCAGTAGATGTCAGATAAACGTCAGAAGAATTACCGCAGCGCGGAGTCGATCTCCGTTATATATCTCAATGGATAATTGTGATATTAATGATCTGTGGCATGGAATTTGTGATTATAAACACAGATCATTACTATACCTACTACAAATAAACATTCTAGAAAACGGAAGTTATAAAGGTTAATTACAAAGTGTAACATAATAATTTAATCTCGGTGACTTGTTTCATACATAAATAATTAACAATAATGTCGACAGCCATGACTTTCGGGCAAAAACAGTTCATACCAACTCCACCTGATAAGGGCAGTTTTCCACTAGATCATGATGGAGTATGTAAAAACAGTATGACGAAATACATGAAGTGTTTGTTTACCAACAATAGCAATAATTCTCTGTGTCGAGACGAAGCTAAAGAGTACCTAGCATGCCGGATGGAACATAACCTGATGGCCAAAGAAGACTGGTTGAAATTAGGGTTCCGCAATGAAGTCACGAATGAAGAGAAATAACTATTTATTTTAATACATACCTAATGGGTAAGATAGTTGTAACGATAGTATAATAAATTATAAAAATAAATTGTATAGTTCTTTCAGTCAATATCTGGTAAGACCACTTACCATTACCTCTCCAAAGTTGATTTTATTTAGCGCTATTTATTTGTATAGATAATGTTAGGATTACTCTTCTGTGAAGCCCTTCGAGCTCAGAGGCGTATCTTGGGAGAGGCCTACGTCCAGCAGTGGACTGACACCGGCTGATGATGTATGTATGTATGAAGCCCTTAAATAATTTATATTTGGCTAATTTGTTGTTATCCTATGATCCCAAACTAAGCAGAGCTTGTACTATGGGTACCGTTTCAGTGAGCCAAGCGGCCTATGCTCAAACCTCTAGTTAATGAACCAAGGATGCCCAAACTATTTCAGGCAAGAGATCCCTCTTACAAAGTGAACTGATACCGCAGACCTCATTACTTTAAATATCATATCTCCAGTTTATTTCCTACTACTACTACTACACTGGGCACAGGCGTCCCCTCAATGTGAGTGGGACTCGGGCCATAGTCAATCACGCTGGACCAGTACGGGTTGGTCGACTTCACGCATCTATCGAGAACTAGTCAAGTTCAAAAACAAAATACTTACCAATTTAAAACTTAGCGGAAGGTTAAGTGACTTTGGGATTCCCTCGTCTAGACCAAGCCGTTGCCATGCACAGCATATAATTATAAACTACTTTTATAATCTATACTTATAGGTACATATTGTGGTGTGTGATCGTAATAACAGGTCTTGCTATATTTATGTCACATAATATGTCCATTTTCTTCCTTTTTTCTCTGCTATTTCAAGAAATTACTTCATCCTTATTATTTACCCCTCTGATTGGTATTGAATTCATCTTGTTTTTCCTTAATTGTGTTGGTTCTATCCCCGGCTCGGGCAGGCAATTCAAACTATATTTTAAGACAGGATTACAAGTTCTTTCAGGTCAATATACATTTTGACAATGTTAAACAATATTATATCTTTATGTCTGATAGCCCTTGGGCATTCTGTATACCCACATAAACTTTCGTTTATACATGTAATATTAAGTTTAGGAAAATAAAACTTACAGGTTCGAATTGAGAACCTCCTCCTTTTTGAAGTCGGTTAATAAATAAAACAAAATATTTTAGAAACTTCTTTATTTTGACTTAGGTATTTATCATTATAATATTACTTAAAAGAAATTACATTGAACTAAAATTATTTATGGAGTAAGTAATTATTAAATCTAGAAAAACTAGTTTTTTTTTAATTAATTTTCCTTACCAAAATTCATGGCTTTCTTTTTTTATAAAAGTAAATATCACAGTTATCATTAAATTATTTGTGACCAAAGAAATTTTTCACTGTACTTAGCATATTTAACCTACATAAAAGGTGAAGGGCTTGGGACGTTTAAAATATTTTTATATACAAGCCACCCCAGTAGATAGGTACATGGATCACTCTAGTAAGTGTCCATTTATTATGAATATTATATTATTTTACTTTTGATTGCACAAGATTAGAAAAGATTTATTGAGTAATACATTAATCTTATAATAATATATGTTTGTTATACAAAAAGTTATTACAGAAGAGGGATATTCACTTATTTGAATATGGTAAGACAGTAAGACACAACAGCAACATACAAAAATATCCAAAGATAATTTATTCTGTACAATGACTAACTATATTAAGCACCATATTCATTCTACCAAGTTACACTTTTTTGTTTTTTTTTTCATTGGCAACACAACTGGATCAGACAGTTATCATACAACACCATTAGCTTTTTTTTACAATGCACATGAGGCCATTAAAAAAATATTTTTCGTTTAATGTACTGTAATATGGATAGTGTTAGCTATGATTTATATGGCATCTACTTATAATTACTCATACCCGTACGGGTAAATATATAATTTACAAATTACAGTATATGTGTACCTCTTTTAACCAGCATAAGAGATAAATAAGTTACTTAAATATATTATGATTTTTTTGTAGTATATAAGTAGACGAGTATAAAATATTTTACATCATTAATCTACAAATGCATATTATGTGTTTTATTTGATTGTAACTAAGGCATTTTTGTGTTCTTGTTTCTAATACGCCAAATATTTCTGGCTTAAATATATAGGTATTCAATATAGGTTCTTTGCAGTAATACATTTTCATGAAAATAACTATGTATAAGTAGTTACATAACTATACATGGACATCGATGCACAATACAAACTGTACAGAAGCTAAATGAATGGTGTTTTATACCTTACATGACATTAACAAACCAAGCACTCGATCATATTGAGATCAAAATGTACATATAATAGAAATAATAATTCATATTTTTATCCTACTATTAAATAAGTAAGTAATAATAATTTTAACGATATTATGTTTAGATATTTATTTTAATACTAAACAGGCAGTGCAATTTTGCGCAATGGTTACTTATTCTAGTCTTAACTCAGACATATCCGATATGTACTTGTTGATTCAGACATTATGCATTCGGCGGCAGGTTACTTGCATACAAACTGCGATTCTACGACGGACACTTTATGCAAATCCTTCTCGCTAAAATAAATTGCTGGAATTTTAAGACCTGCGTGAAATGAGCGGGACTGTTTCAAATCTTCTAAAACTAAGGGAATTAAGTCCTTCTAGATGAATTGCTTCGTGGCCATATTATCACTCGAAATCTAACCGCACTCGAATAAAATTTTAAACGGATCCTTTATTTATAATCCGTCTTGAAGGCTAGGTAACAAGATAATTTAAATTTGGGAGTAAAGCGAAATAAATTTGTAGCTGTCAGTGCATCTTTAAATTCTTATGTATAGAAATCTACTTCTGTTAGCAACAGAAGATGATTGAAATCATTTTTAACTCGTACCTAAATGGTATTTGAGGTGGCACTTTTCAAGACTTAGCCGTCAACCAAAGTAAACATTGTAATATTTTCAATAAATTATTTCATTTTGTCTTACAAAAATATATGTAGGTAAGTAGGTACATACTACTAACGCGATGGACACAACGATTAATTTTTGAAGCTCATAGCCGTCATAAAATAAGTATCCTACTATGAGTATGTACCTGCAATAATACCTATCAGCATATTAGGAGATAGCCCTCAATTTAAGTTAAGGTAGAACAAAACTATGTTTTATAATACGCTGCAGTCGTAGAAATAAATAAGTGATATTATAAGAAGCGTGTTCAAAATCGTATATAGTTTGCCAGTATAGAAGCTAGGGATAGGGAACATAGAAGCGGCAGTAGGGCGGCGAGTGGTGTGGGCGCGGCGCTGGGCGAGCGCAGCGTGGAGCCGGGGGCGGGCGGCGCGTGGTAGGGCGCGCGGCGGCCGGCGCGCTCGGCGGGGCAGCCCATCCAGTACGGCGCCGACGCGTGCTGCCGCTCGTGTTCCACGCGCATCTGCAGATCGTTGAACTTCCAGAACCCTTTACCTTTGAAGAAGTAGGTTTTACCTGAAAATAACGGAGCTGGTTAAAATAACGTCTAACAATACCTACATTGAAATTTTGTTTGCACTACATTAAACTAGTGCCGCTGGCCTGGTAAGTTCTGGGTCGCACTAGATCACTTGGTTGAAAATAAAGAAGTTGAGGTTGTATGTACCATCTTTCCATTGGAAGACACTGTCGATGTTGTATCCCACTCCTTTCCACATTGCCATGTTTCGAGGGTAATCGAGTTCCACGCGACCATCGTCTTCGTCGTACCTGAAATTATCCGTATATTAGTTTACATGGAATGAAGTGGATTCGTAATTTAAATGTCATCGTGAAGATTGCAAATTCTAAGGGCTGTCTGAGTTGGCCCTGTTACTTACTTCCAATACATAGTGCCGCTGTAGAAATAAGTTTTGCCGTTGTGACCCCAAACCATAGCAGCGTCTAGCTTGTCCAAGCTGTCAGGCAAGCCAAGTCTGACTAACGGCTTCGGGTATCCCGGTAGCAAATCTTGTGAATCGAACAAGTACAACTGTTTCCCTGGAATAAATAGTAGAGACATAAAATACTGCATATAATTACCGTATAGTATATATAGTTACACGTTTGCAAGTCGAGTTCTCACTTCTTTCTCTCATAAATAATTAATTAAGACCTGGCTGCCACTTACCTATGAAAAATGCAATTCTTCTATCTGGTCTCTCATAAACTGCATCGACGTGTGTAAGATTCTTTGGTAGACTAGCCCACATCCTCGTTATCTCCATTGGATATCCAGGGTATCGTCCTTGAGCCCCTATCCTCCAGTGGTACTGAAAAAATATTATAATTTGGTATAAATATCTAATACTTCTAATGGCTTGCTTGTTGTAAAGGTGCTCCCAGTCATCTTGTATAATCGTGGGATAAAGTCAACAAAGTTTTACTCACCCGATTTTTGAATATAAACAGTTCGCCACGTATAAGTGCGACCGCGTCGTAACTGGTGTCACACGTGTCTGGCTTATCAGACGGGGTCGTCGTGATAGTCCTCTGCGTTGTCTTCTCCGGGTGGTACGGCTTCCTCGGGTTATCCCTGTTCGGGTCGTTCGGGTAATTCGGGTAGTTGGGTCGGGGATGACTCGGGTATTCGGGCCGTACGTGAGGGTAGCGCGGTCGGTACGTCGTAGAGGAGGTGGTCGTTTCAGTAGGTCTCGGGTAGTGCTGAGTCGGCCGGCGAGGATGCTCTTCTGGGTAGTGGCGTTCCGGGGTGTAGGGGCGTTCGGGACTTTGCGGTCGCTCGGGAATATATGGTCTCTCTGGGCGATAGGCGGGGTATCTAGTGGGTGCACGAGGGTATGGAGTATAATGACGGGTCGGGTATCGCTCCGGGTGTCTGTTAGGGTGGCGGTGGTATGGCCTCCTCGTCGTCGTAGTGGTAGTCGTAGTTGTTGTAGTCGTGGTTGGGGGTGGAGTATCCGCCGGTCGATAATGTGGTATTTTACCCCATTTGTTGGCTGTTTTTTGACCTGTACACAAAATAATAGTTAAAAATCTATAATCGACAGAAGATTAAGCACCGTGTCGTCAAAAGTTTTATATTTTGTACTTACCGTACATCTGTTGAATGCCATTACGATCGTCTTCAGGTAATTCGAAATTTGGCTGTATGCCTTGGTACCACGGGAACATGAGCGCGCCTTTCACAGAACTGTGACTGAGGCCGAGGGAATGGCCGAATTCGTGAGCAGCCACGGCGAACAGCGAGGTTCCTGAAATAAAATAGAGAATCTTAATAAAAATTTTTGTGAGGCTAATAGTTTTTGATTTCTATTTAAATAGGTACGATGGGTCGGATGATACCTACCTACTTAGGAAAGTATTTAATATCCTTTATCATAACGTTCGATCGAATTATTCTTTATTTTGCTAAAGCTTATGTAGATATGTTTGGTCCGTGTATACCTATGCAGTGTTGGAATAGAACAAGGTAAAGATGGATATTTACACATGTCTAGCCAAATACAATACGAAGCGACGATGTAAACGTCAGTTGTTCGTGTAAATTATCACGTAGAGCGGGCATGGGCGCGGTAACGGCAGCGAGCGTGCGTGTCCTCGTTGCGGTCTAGCCACCTATCACCGTGTTGAGACTATTCATACGATCATAGGTACATACATGCTTGCAGTGTCAACACTTGGTTCATGCACTGTAGGCGACCTAACTTCAAAGATAGATTATGAACATGACGAATTCCAAGTAAGGGCTGACTTGACACCCGAGAGAGAGGAACAGGAAAAATAGGTAGGTACGTTAGATGACAGTGTATCTTATCTCTAGTATAATTTGAATAGCTAAGTTTGAAGGTAGGTAGGTAGTTAATAAGTTATGTAGTAAAATAACAAAGTGCATTATTCTAAACCTATGTCTAGAATATTCTTATAGTACCTACCTACGAAAAACTATGACCTATGAACTATATCTACTAAAAGGTTTTGTACCTACTACAGAATGGTAAATCGGTCGCCCGCTTTTGCCATTTGCATGTCAAACAAAACACATTGACCGCAACAAGCTCATTTCCGAACGTCCGCACGTGAACTTTTCGCGGAAAATGGGTAAATCTAATTGGTGTTGTATGTAACATGAGGTGTTACTAGTTACCTGTCCATGTTAAAAGTAAAGTAGGTAAGTATTTGATATCCCTTTTTGGTATTGCAATCTTATTTACTTGCTCAGTGACCACACCGGTAGCAATGCGACTATTATAAGCCTTTGAAGTCCAAAACATTAAGGTATGGATCAGACGATGTTAACCTACGTTGAGGAAAGAGGTTCCCCAGTAAGCAAGAGTTGCTTTTGTTAGGATGTCGACATTAAGAACGTTTGGCTCGTGAAAAAAATTAATGAGTAGACCAAACTCTTCTGCTAATAGGTTGTCGAGACTCGATCTAGTTCTTATGGACGAGACATACCTTCTTCATCGTCATCCTGCGGCTGCAAGAGCCATAACTCGTCATCGTCGAAGTGCGCGTCTCCGCCGCGACCGCTGCCTGGGAAGAACGCGTGCGCAAGGATCGAGCCGCGCCCGTCGAATGGATACGCGTCGTCATGGTAACGCCTATAAACAAACAATAACATGAACAAACGTTTTGTAAAATTATATTCATAGTGTAAAGGTAAAGTGATATTGTTTTTAAACTGCTGTAAAGAACAGACTTTTGTCAAACTGAAAATTATTTAGTGGCAGAGTGGGGTCGATCTGAACTCTGGAAGAGTAAGTAAAGTCCTATTTGTTCACTATAAAACGTTTGATCAGATTTTCAGAAGATATAACAAGTAGATAATCTGCGTGTTAATTTGGAAATCAAACATTGGTTATGAAATAAACTGATCAGTCGAAGTTGCATTGAGACCTCCGGCGTTGATGAGAACAGCCATACCTACTCCAGTAATGTATTCCATGCGGTAACAAACAACACGGTGGGCGGAGCGGAGTGGAGTCTATAGAGCAATCTAACTTCTGTCCCCGGGGTCGCGCGCTCAGCTACTGCCTACCTGCCCACCTAATCATTTTTCGCGCCAACAAAACAACGGAAAGACCTCACCCATGCATATTTCACGCTATATTAGCTGACCGCTGCGTTATTGAGTTTCCATGTGAAAGTTCTGCCTCAAGCCGATATGGTTGGGGTGCGCAAATAGGGAAAATGTTATAGCACTCAGTAGGTATTACCTACTTACCCATATTATTATAGAGGCACTCGTTTATGTGCCGGGTTAAAGGTCGTTATATTTTTATGGAAGATCATTAGGTCACACAAATTTTGCTTTAATAACACCCACCAATAAACTACCTACTTAGTTACTCACTTGTACCTACGATATTAAAAAGTTTGTTACCTATTTGGTAATCGTTCCGAAATTCGAACCTCATAAGGATGATTGGCGAGCATAATGGTTCAGCCAGTAGGTATATTTCGAGTTCTACCTTTTTTTAATCGACTTAAAAATGGCGAAGTTTCTTATTTTTAGGTTGTTACCCTATATCACCATCATTTGTGGACCGATTTCGATAATCCTATTCAATTCATCCTTATTGAAATGGGGTTAACTAAAAACAGAATAAAGGATCACGTGTTCCAGCATATTCGAAAACAAATTATAGGGGTGATATGGGGTGTTAAAGTTTCAAGAATGTATATTCTGTTAACTTAGTTATTTGCCTTTAGGTAATAGTGATTGGGGTCAACAACATTTTTCATATTTGAAATGTACAGAGGCTAGCCTAAACGACAGCGCTTTTATCGAGAGCTTTTTCAGCGGCACAGGTAGTGGAATGAGGAAGTGTCTTGCTGACATACGCCGTCAAATATAATGGCTTCAGAATGGAAAAGTTTCCGAGTTCGAGGATGATTTATTGCTCCGATGGTATCACCTTTGCGTGGTGACTAGGGATGTGCGTTTAAACGGGCCAATGTGGTTTTTAATGATACGTAGATAGCTAATTGTGCTGCCAGAAACACGACGGTTTGATTGAACGTGAGCGACAAAATACTTGGTCTATAACTTAGAATGGACCTAAGTGGCTCTTAAATTTCTCTAATACCTTCCTACCTTCTTGCCTTAATTACTACCTGTTCTTGCCTTGTGCTTATCGAAGTAAGGTATTAGACACATCTTGCATTCATATAATCTAGTCGTTTCTTACTGTTTTATTATTAACAACCATTACTTATTATTTCAGCAAATACGTATCGTATTTGCCGAAATAATTAGTTCAGTTAAATGTTGCGTCTCTAAAGAAGATGGCTAAATATACAAGAATGATACAATTTCGTGTCGTAATGCCATTACGCTTAGCCGTATCGATTTGTGGAGAAAAGCACGACAGTCCCATTATCTAGAGCGTATACTTCAGCTACTATACCGTTTAACCACCAACATTAAATTTAGATACTAGGTAGGTATTATAATACGCTTTTAAGAACGCAGTTAGGTTGCAAATAGGTACGTATCCTTTATTACACGAGCTTTGAGCACTTTAAGAGTAGTAATGAATCTCGCAGACGCAAAGTTTGTTAATACGCTTTGCATCTAGCTAATAGATACAGGTTTTGAGTCCGTGTTGAGTTAGATGCGTATATAGGAAATATGAAATCAGACCAAATTAAGTACATAGCACCAGAATTAACTTGTTTGATGTTTACTCGTACTTAATAAATGTACTTCAACGAGCCCATTGTTTTGTTTGTTTGTTTTTAGGGTTCCGTACCCAAAGGGTAAAACGGGAACCCTATTACTAAGACTTCGCTGTCCGTCCGTCCGTCTGTCACCAGGCTGTATCTCATGAACCGTGATAGTTAGAGAGTTGGAATTTTCACAGATTATGTATTTCTGTGGCCGCTATAACAACAAATACTAAAAAACAGAATAAAATAAATATTTAAGGGGGCTCCCATACAAGAAACGTGATTTTTTGCTCGTTTTTAGTTTCTAGGGTTCAAAATTTTTATAAAGTGTGTTTTTATTTTTATCTTTTTTTCTCATTCTAAATTGACCATTGATACAGTGCATAAATAATTTTCATAAATTGGGACTTAAATTTTGGTGTATAAACAAACTAGAAGCTTTTAACTCAAAGCGAAAACACACTCGTAACTTGAATATTTTATTTAGCGTGCGCTAAATGACAACTGGTGCCACCTAGCCCCAAATAGCTGGACTACTTAGGCACACAGAGGATCGCGGTTACTGGAGGCGAGTTAGTTCCGATTTCTGACACAGGGGGCACCACTTGTAGGACTGAAATATTTTTATTTCATTGTTTTTATTTCATTTTAAGATAGTATTAGGGCTTTTGCCGATTATTATAGATAATGGTACGGAACCCTTCGTGCGCGAGTCCGCCTCGCACTTGGCCGGTTTTTATAGGTACGGCTTCCGGTTTTCATTACAACATTAGATAAAACAAAGATTTACACGTGTAAAGGCCTTTTTTTAAAAAAAAAAATCGATTTCCTTTATATGTGAGTTGCCATGTAGACAAAATAGAGTTAAGTACTTAAGTACTGATACGTAAGATAAATTTATGTAGTATAAAGTTCTGTTCCCAAATGACTTAAACCGATCACGGTAACTATAAAAATTTCAATATCTGTAATAGGTCGATACCTGCATACTATGCAGTTAAAGCAACGCTATATTCAGTCTATTGGAAGGCAAGTTTCACGAGGAATATCGTAGGAAACGGAAGACTTTTATAGAGCGTAATATAAGTTAATGGCACGCATAAAATCCAAGACAGGCAGGTACGCATAGCTGTGCTCGATAGCGCCGGGGTGGCTGTAATAATCTATGGGAAAAGGAATCGATAGGTACCTATACTGTATGTAATGTCAATAAAGGTGTTTATATACGCTATTGTCACCATTCTCAGATAGACAGACGTAGGTACCTGCCTAATCTACCTATATTAGATACCTATTTTTTTACTGCGAACACTGCGATGTCTATTGGATGAATTTATCTGAATTATAAGTAGATAGACCTCTTCTGTGGTATTAGCATTCAGTGGTTTTAGGCTTGTACGCTCTCTGTCTTATTTCATACGAGAGAAAGCGTTATAATCAACATATTCTGTGACTTAAGTCTAGTCTTGGCACTTATGCTACAACTACTGTTATTTGTAAGTGCCCCCATAGGCCTATACAAAATGATTTGACTGGTAATGTAAAATTTCTGCTAGATTATCATATCACGTTACCTATCTACCTACGTGTTGAAGTTTGTACCTAAATATTACTGACATTAACCCACCTAAAGTAACCCAATTAGAACTTACACTTTGAAAGCGTTAATGAAAAATATCTAATACATGCGAGCACAAAAGTAATTCATAGCAATAAACATGAAAATACAAAGAAAATGAACTTTTTAAATAACTGCAAAACATTATCAAACATTATGGAAACTCGTGAATCGAATTCTTTATTCGCGAGTAATAAAAGTGTGACCGCGACGTGACCACAGCCGCCCTCAAGTTGACAAAAAACGTCTGAAAAGAGCCGATGTTATGCAGGAGGCGGTGAACTTGCAGCAAGTTTGCAACGTTCAGCGCGCCGCAATATGGCGGCCGGCAATATGTCCTCCACCAGCGACGTTTTTGTCGCCGCTACTTTCTTATATCGTCGTATACGGTGATCTAATAAGGGAACTTTGTCCTACTCTCATTGGATATGCGAGTCCTGTCGGGAACTCAGCGTCATTTGTCAGGGTGTAGCTCCGTAGAGCTACGTATAGCGCGGCAAATTTCAGATATGGCCTTTTCGCAATTTAACCTGGTCTGGGTAACTGGGTTCGCCCCCAGTCTATTGTATGTTACCCATAATATCATACAAGCTTTGCTTAATTTGGTACGGTGAATGCTGATCTCCCACACGCTGGATAGATTCAATTAAGACGGCAACTCAATCTACCATAGCGCAGTGTTCTCGCAATGCTACCAACCGCCAGAAGTGGAGAAGCATTGCCAGAGCGGTAACCAAGGAGAACGACGACACAGAGGAGCTACCATGCACACCATCTCAACAACCACGACCACTCTGACAAGAGTGCCCGACTGAGAAGAAGAAGAATACCTATGTTTCGTCTGGCGTCTGATATTTATTTATTTACGATTTTTCCTCAAAACTGAGCCCATATTAATCCTTTGTCTTGTTTTGTAATTTCATGTATGAAAAAGATGGTTAACCTAATGTTAATAAACGGTACATCGTAGGTACTCTGACATTACCACCGCACGAAGAAAGAGAGCTTTTGCAAAACAAATGTCTTTCGCGTGATGTGAATATTATATAACATGAAACGTATAGAGTTACTACTTCAAAAAATCTTTTAATATACCTACTTAGGAGGCGTAAAATCCAATGTACCTAGTTATTACCTATTGGCTTATTTGCTTGTAATTTTCATCCGTCATCTTAACACTTTTTGATTTATAATGTGTATTTATTGAATTTGTCGTTGCTATTATTTACTTGAAATTGGCGTAAATATCCGCTAATTGCAGGTACAGCCAATTCTCATTTTCCATTAAATTTCACGATTTCATTTATTTCGTAAAAATGAAGGTTTTGCGATAAACGAAGCTTGCATAGAAGGTATTTCTGTCGAGTTGTCGACCTGTAATATTAAGTTCCTACAGGTAACGTTGTATCATTATTAGATAAGTAGCGAGGTGGATTTGCCGTCTCCTCACGTCCCTGAATGAAAGTGAATCGTGCTCGTGGACGGAACCTCCCACGCTTCGACGGGGACCGATGCGTTCCAATTTTAACTTTTATTAAGACTTCTTGCTGTTACTTGCCTAAAGTTATTCTATGAAATAGTGGAAATCTATAGCTTTACTTACTTAATTACCTGAATAGATATTTTGAAAAAGGGTCAAAATGATACCATCGCATCATCATAATACATTATTTTTTATAATGTGGAGGAGAAATCACTTCTGATACTCAAGTTGATTCCCAAATGTTTCTAATAATTCCGCACACATTTATTTTCATTTTATACTTAACGAAATGTAAATTTCTTTTTTCGGTAAAATTGGAAAAACGTTGAGTTCAGTAAATGATTATTGAAGTTAAACATAAGCCATAAATACAAGCATGTATGGTGTGCTCGAGCCCGTCTGTGCAATTACAGACCTTATTTTGATGCGCCGCACGAGGAGTTCGCAAATCCCCTTAAAATGGATGGGACGTTTCTCGAAATCCTCACTTGATTATTATTTATTATCATCACAATAAATCAACCGACCAAGCTCGGGGATATTTAAAGAACTGAAGATGATTTTTGTTTTGATTTCAAGAAATGATTATAGGGTAACGGGTTATATTCCTAATGGGTGGCAGAGTCCTGTGCGATGTGTCTTTAATATGTTTGACGAATCATAAATACCTGTTATCATGGTTTACATGAATAAACAACATTCTAATTCTGATTCTACTTACTAAAAAATTAAAGCTCTATTCTTACGGTAAAGCTGTCTGCTCGATAATCATTAGCTAGCTAGGTAACAAATGTAAATTGTAATGTTATTTACTACGCTAAAGCTTTGGCACGAGTTGAACGATAGGTTTCAGTGGTGCGTACAGTGGTTATGTTATTCTTATGTAGTTACTTACAAGCACCCATTGTTCAATATTTATGTGCAATAGTGGGTACTTTATTTATGTACTGACCTGGCAAAAGACACGACGATATCTGCTTCATCGGAGTTTACTTCTTGGAAAGTGAGCCTCGAAGCCTGCGCCCAGACATCGAGCGCGCGCGCAAGTACGCTGCGGGTAACGTAGGGGTCGAGCTGGGAGGGCCGCCGGACGGTCGAGAGGCTGGGAACAAGATGAATAAGTCATTTATAATTACCTATTTTATTAAAAGTAATAATACAAGATTCTTGATTTATAAAATAATATAACTATGGCACAAAAAATATCATATACGAGATGACATTATATCATAGATTATTTCCCATTCTTATCGATAGGAGTTGCATTTCAAATCTTATCATTTTGTGACATGTTTGAGGAATTAAAAGATCTGATTCTGATTCCATCTTTCAAAATTCACACAGTTAGGAGTTAGGCCAAACCCATTGTGTTTTATTGGCAAAGTATCAGGTTACATAAGTAATTAAATGGTACCAAAACACCAAGTGGCGAGTTTGTGAAACAGATTAAACAGATTTGTTCACTCCGCAGGCGAACTTGGGAAGTTATAATGGTTGCCATTCGTCCGTTTTGTTGTTTACGCTGTTGTTTTATTTTGTTTTAAACAAATATGTCGAAAATAAATCTTAAAAGTTTCCACTGAAACTAAAATTGACATAATTTATTGAAATTGTGTCAATTTTAGTTATCATTTCATGCTTCGGGCGTTTTGGGCTCTGTGCGGTTAAAGTAGGCAGCTCAAGTTCTTCAAACTGAAGGCTAAAATCCATATTTTTAATAACAAACAAGATATTGTAAAAATATTAAAACTTAATTGTTACATGATAATCCGTACTCTATACAGCTACCGAGTGGATGTTTCTTTGAAAAGTGATTATCTCACTTTATACAGTGGCAAATTTCTTGGTTCCAACATAAGCTTACGTAGGGTGAGGTCTGCACTTAGTGGCGAGTGAATAGTTGACGAGAGTGTCCACTACATTACGCATAGCGAGCAGGTAGCAGGTAAGTGGCTAGGCTACACGTGTGTTTCAGTGTTGTGAGTCCTGCGGCCGCATAGAGCTCCCGTAATGGAATAATCGCATTGTGGACAATTTGAGTGACTCGGCTCTATTTAACGCCGGCTGCGTTCATTACACCGGATTTATGCGTTGTCATGTTCACGGGGAACTCATTAGGTCTCCGCAGGTTTTAATTAGTGATCTAGCTCGGGCTTTGTGCGCCGCTAAGCCGGTATTTGTTGAGATCGCTTCGCAACTGTGTTTATAATGAACCTATTATTCAATATTCGGATATATCCGGCGCATAGGGTTGCGGTCGCATTTTGTCTATGTATTTGCGCGGCACATTTCGCCGGATAAAATATCGCATCCGCGGGTAATTAAAACTAACCGACGCGGTGCCGTTCGCGGCCTCCGCTGTTAACTGTTATTTTAATAAAATGATTAGAGGACACCGGGGAAATTAAACAGACAATGCAGAATATTGTGTGGAAACAAATTTGATGTCATACTGCATGCATGTCTCTAGGTAGTAGAACTGGTACTTTGTACAAAATGAAATGATGTCTGCGGAATAATTCATAGAGTGTTTTTAATGGAGCGTGCCCCAGGACAGCCGGGCGTCCGTTGGAAACCGCTCGAAATTTATTATTGCCATATTAACATGGACCGCCGCTGGTGCACGCACTATATCAGCCAACTAGTTAATTGCAAGCCTTGGATGAAACTCGCAACCGCATTTCGAAGTTAATGTTGTTATGTCAGCCCAAAATAATGAGTGCGGTAGAAATGCATAAGGGAATTACCACTGCATGAATTGCTATCTATCTACCTAAATATGTCGTGGATTGAGAAGACAATATAATTTGTTGTCTCAAATTAAGATAGCGAGATATAGATAATCTTCTGAGACCCTGATTATTATTTATACCTGATCCAGGTATTATTATGAATTGAAAATGTAGGTGCAAATTTTTCGATGACTGACTTCAAATTTAAACGCCAAGAGTTATCTACTCCAAAGGTAGAGTGTGTGAACTATATATTCTGTAAAGTGCTTTAATACTACTTATACAATACTCAGTGATACTATATTAGATGGCGACCATCCGTAGCATGGGGTGTCCTGCCAGCCGTCCATCGCGTGCCGGGTATCTCTACTATCCATTACACTAATTTTCTGATAATGAAATCTACACACGCTTCGTAGACAAAATGCGGTATACTGAATAAAAGCAGAAATTTGTCCCCTTCCATTCTAAACGCAACAAAGTTTAATCAACACTAGGTATTGGTAGATCCAACCAGTATGTTAAACTATTACAAATCGCAGTTACCATGGTGTTTTTGGAATAATCATTTACTGCAAACTCACTAATAGATCATAACTTGTTATATGTATATGGCTAAAAGTTAAGAATATTAGGAGTCTACTATACTTCATCGCTATAGGTAACAGTCTACCTAATCTAATTTATTTTTTCTTAAACGAATGAACAGTGGAAATATGGATTTCGTCGAATTTACTCCGCCGTAATTAAGTTAACCGTTTTCGCAATTTTAGCACAAAGATTTTACACGGTCTTCACTTAGTAGCCGAGTTGCGGTGGACGAAGCCAGAGAAATGTCGAAAAAAATCATGTTTTGAGGTCGGCATCGAAATAATTTTCCTTGGAATCAAACACGTGAGTTTCTAAATAAGTTTGTTGAAGTTTTGTAGGACTTCGCGTTGTTCGTCGGTCGGAGTTACCCCTTGTAAACTGTAGTTAAAGGCCGGTGGGGGCAGGGAAGGTTCGTCCGGTACACGTGAGCGTGGCCGGCAGCCGGTCTGGGCAACGTGACCACGTGACTACCCTTGCTAATAACAATACCTGTCGGACTTGCCTGGTGAAGGCAGCTTGACACTGTGAGCCTCGATAAACGCTGAGAAACGTTTCTATAAAGTACTTGTTTACACGTATTTTGATAATCCATAATAAAATACATCTGAATGTAATTCCCAATTTCATTGCCGGTTTAAAGCCGTTAATAAGCGTTTTAATACGTATTTATCATGCACATATCGATAGTCGATTGACACCCGCATGAGTTCATGAATAACTTTATTCCCTATAAATAACTCATCGTTATATTTATCGGTAATAAACTGTCATGGTGAGCGTCCGATAGGTACTCATATTAAAACGTTTCTGTATAATTTAGCGGAGGGAAGTTGCGTTTATAGCGCTTAATAATAAAACATGCGATACTATTACGACATGGCGACGTCTTCGCAACGAAACGGACATAATCTCGTTACGATGTCATAACAAACAGATTTGTAAGCACGAATTTTATGGTCCGTGTCCGACGAGCTAAAATTTAATTTTCTGAAATAATCTGTCAGCGAGCTATTAAAATTATTCGTCCGTGTGCGGCCCCGCAGACGTTACAGTATAATGTTAGGGAAGATGTTACCAACAAGACATGACGACTAACTTTATCGGCCAAGTATCACTTTATTACTGTGTATCTTGAAACTAATTAAAGTCGCGTAGTTATTTTATCTATCTATACTATATATATTATATTATATTTAATATTATAAAGCTAAAGAGTTTGTTTGTATGTTTGTTTGGTTGAACGTGCTAATCTCAGGAACTACTGGTCCGAATTGAATAATTCTTTTTGTGTTAAATAGTTTATTTATCGAGGAAGGTTATAAGCTATATATCATCACGCTACGACCAATAGGAGCGGAGCAGCAACGAATAATGTGGCAAAAACGGGAAAATTCCCGAACATGAATCGGGTATTATAGACTTATAATCATATAATCATAGACTTTATAACATCACTCTACGCCAAAGTAACTATTAGCGCGGATGAAAAATTTAGTATTGGCGAAAAATTTGACGCACGCGGCTTTAAACTAGAAGTAATTAAATAAGCACCTAATAGGTGGTAGCATGGTGCGGACAGATGTTTACTGGAATATTTCAACAGACGGAAAGGACAGAGATGCCAAATTACATTTTATTTTACTGTTCGAAAGGGGGAATTAGCATAAAAATAATAAAACGTCAGTGGGATAAGGTCCCCCGTGGCGTGGCGCGGATGCCACCGACCGCCTGTCAAAACGATTGTCAGCTCACCACCGACCGACGACCAGACATGGAGACGTTATCTCCCCGCTGTTAATAAATATAATATTATAATAAATTGTATTTATCTAGTGGTGTCACAGGAACACGACTAACTTTACTGTTTTGAACGAGGCCCGCATCTCTAAAATCAATCGTTGATTGGCGAAGTTAGTTCTCAATTGTTTTTATTATCAGTTGTTATATCTTATAGTATTTAACTACCTAACCTCATTCATAAATTGATAAATATTACTCGGGACGTCTGAGAACATGCTTGTAGGTTATATATGTCAAACAAATCTTAGCTCTCTTTATGTACCTTAATATGCTGATTTCCCCTATTATTAATATTTTGATGTGCTCTGCTGGGTAAGAGATCTGAGCATTCAGTCATGTAATTGCAAATGAAGACCAGATAAGACAACACCTTTTTATCGTATCCCAAACTAAGCAATGTTGGTTCATACTAGCGGTGATCCCAGCTATACCTACACTAGCAAATTTTCCGTTGATAGGAATAAAAACTACCTGGTGGATTCAACCGAGCTCGAACGCTCGAACCACTTGATCAAGACGTTGACAGACTACTGCGGGTACTTGTTTGATTGATCATTTAAAATTTTGATGAGCAACGAGCGTCCTGAATAATAATCATACAGTTACGACATGTTCATTGTTATCCAGCGATTGACTAAAATTGCTCAGCACACTGCAGTAATGCACTCCTTTGAAATGCCTTCCCCTTCAGGGCGTCTCCTTGCCTGCTCTCACGCCGTACATTGTAGATAAGCGACGCGGCAATAGGCATTGATGCTCACTGGGGATTTCAATAGCAGTCTACCTTCTTATTCTTTGATGTATAAAAGGATTTAAAGAGAGTCTTCAATGCTAGGAAATTCCAATTTATAATACGATGCGTGCCTATTTGTGAATCATAAACGGAGTTTGTTCAATGTAAGGTGCTCGTTGATGCTTGGTTAGCAACTTGGCCGTTCTTGCCATACTTATAATTAGGATAACATTGTTTATATATGAAATGCTCAGTCGCAACGGAGGAAAATTACCTCGGATGATGATTTTAGATAGGTAAAAATTTAAGTGCATATACTAAACGGCGTAACAAACAGAATGCAGCGTCGTTTACAATTTCTTACAGTTTTTAGGGTTCCGTACCCAAAGGGTAAAACGGGAAACCTATTACTAAGACTTCGCTGTCCGTCCGTCCGTCTGTCACCAGGCTGTATCTCATGAACCGTGATAGTTAGAGAGTTGAAATTATCACAGATGATGTATTTCTGTTGCCGCTATAACAACTAATACTAAAAAAAAGAATAAAATAAATATTTAAGGTGGCTCCCATATACAACAAACGTGTTTTTTTTTGCCGTTTCCATAGATAATGGTACGGAACCCTTCGTGCGCGAGTCGGACTCGCACTTGGCCGGTTTTTTTTAAGTTGTGTGCCTATCATACATTTAGTTGTGAGATTAGCAAGGGAAGTTGTGGAAGTTGACGTCCAATCTTAGTTGACGGTTATCGGCATTCTCCTTTGTTAATAGCTTCCTTGAATGTTGGCTGGCGGCCTACGAATCTCACGCGCACCATTGTGGAGCAAGCATTGACGCTCCTCGGGGATTTGCGAGGATTTCTAGACAACGTTTTACCTTCGCTCAATAGACGTCGGTTTAACGGTAGTTCCATCACTATAGTGTAGACGTTTATGTGTTTATAGAATATTATTACGTATAAAACTTGTATAAATTATGTTTATTTATAGTTTTAAGTAATGTAATGTTAACTCAAATTAAGTTATGCTTACGGCGACATTTGTATGTATTGTAAAATAAGCTTGGCGGTTGATTGTATATTCTCGGTACTTAGGTACACTTTTACATACCTGGCGCATCCTATACAGGGTGTTTCAGAAGTCCGAAATAATACTTTGAACTTTGCAACAGTATCGGGTATAAATATAATAAATTTATGTTTTGTGAATATTAACATAAGTGTAGTTTACACAGCTGAATAGGGTTATGGATGTACCCAAAGGCCAGAAAACGATACCTGTGACAAATATTCAAAGGTCTATAACTCAGAAACTATGATAGTTAGATATAATCCACCTTCACTATGCATCTACATATTAGTTACCGTGTATACATACACGTAGCTAAACCATTTTTTCGGACTTCTAATATATATTGTATATTGTGAACCGATACATGTGTGGTAGTGTGTATGAGCGGCATAACGCCAGCGGCGGAATTAAGTCGAGAGTAACCTTGTTATGAACGTAATGGCATATTACCGTTCGCTACGTGCGGACATTTTCCGCGCGACGCGGACACAGATACAAAATTGAAACGATTTTTCCGTAATTCGATTGCATCGGTAATCGGCCGATCGTGCACTTTTACGCGAAATACAGTGGCTGAATTATGCTATGAATTTGAGTGATCGATTTCAATCGTGTTTCGGATTGATTTTGGAATATGTAAATTGATGGATCGGGTTGCGTGTAGTTATTTAAGGTGTAATGAAAATATAACATAGGTACAACGAGTTATTATATCAAAGAGGGAGCCTTTCCTAACATTTGATAGTTTCACACGTCCTATTCTGTGTGCTTTTGACGTTTACGTATGTCAGAATGTCTACTTCGAGACCATGGAGATATTATAACGGAGATGGCATATCGAGCTCGCGCTGCGGTAAATTTTTCTGGTTTATCTGACACCGCCATTGTTGTTTTCCGATATAGTTGCGTATACTACAAGTACATGAGATAACTACAATGAATGAATAATTACCGCAGAGCTATACGAAGAGTAAAGTCGTTATGGGTACTCTACCCATTTACCTAAAAACATTTTTGGACGTTTTAAGGCATGTTTAGATACAAATTATAGGCTACAGATATCTGAAGCTTATAATATCATGCATAGGTACAAGTAGGTAACGGTCCTTTAGTATACCATAGCTAGTATCAATAATGAGTCTGTTTAAAAGAGAACCTATTGTGTTGATAGTTACGCCATGATTTCATAATCACTTTAATAATGTTGGAAATACTTTACAGCCATGTATTATTATATGTTATGGTTGAACTCATAACAGTGGCCGCTTAGAGCAACTTAAAACACGCGACGTTACAACTTTTATATGACTTGGTTAAAACAGGAGATATAATTGAAAACTCGAGACAGCTGTGCAGTGGCAAGCTGTACTGGTGCAGTTATGACCACAATTTGATGATAAAATCCTTTTTGTTCCGACAATCAGAAGTAATTAAGATTTTGTATGTACATGTATAGTAGAGTATACTTATCGCAGAGACTTATAGTATACTAGCAGACCCGGCCACGCGTTGCTGTGATCTAAGCTATCCTATCTCTCAAGTTGGACCAGACTGCTCACGGTGTGCCAATTTAATTTAAAATCGGTTAAGTAGTTTAGGAATCCATCGCGGTCAAACATCGTGACAGGAGATTTATATATATAAAGATTAAAGCTGATTAAAAATATTTTAATTCAGTTCATTAGGGACGTTACTCTATTTTATCCAAGATTCCATGATAATGCTGACTTATAAGGCAGACACGATAAGATGAACGTCGTACATATCTAAGTATTATAATAACGTAGGATTTTCCGCACAGCTAAAGTTAATCTTTAACCGCGCGGCAAATTTGCATACAAAATATAAAAAATTTCACAACTGCAATCAAAGAACTATCATCTTGGTATATTCATGTAACAAAGTCTAATTTCCTAAATGCTCCGTAGGCGGGCGGCGCATCGTTGGGCGGGCGCGAAGCATCTCGTTCCGCCCGATAACCGACGCTCAGCGGATGTGACGCGAAACCGCTTTATGAATATTCCCGCAGCTCTCTGAGGCTCTGCAGATTAGGAAGCACTGCTCTCGACGACTGTGCACAATGTGTCCTTGCCAACTAAATGGTGATGATTTTTTGAGTACATATAGATAGTATAATGAGTTTGCTATATATAGGTATAGAGGCCGCCTCTTCAGATTGTTTTTCTGTGAGATATAGGCTCCTTCTTATTTCCACTATTATTTCCAGTCTAGTGTTAGTGGGTTTCCAATGGCATTTTACAGAACAAAAGTGTTTTGTAAGACAATAATAAAAAATAAAATAAAGTTGGGGATTGGTATTTGCTAATTAATTTATAACAAAATATCCTAAACCTTGTTCACGTAGGTTCCAAAGCACACGTGTGTAAAGTGGAGTTCCAAGTTTACCTATCCAAGAACGCCATCAGCTAAAATAACCGATGCTATTTGACATCCCTAGCTCATGCGCCGAGAGCAGCAAAGTGTCTCAAGTTATTTTTACCGCTCACTCACCTTACTGCACTAAAAGCGTTTGTCTTGAATTTTTAAAGTGCCAATTGAACTTTTACGGACGTAGGCACCGGTTAAATTTCTTAGCGATACAAAACTTTAATTTTAAAATATGGACTCCGTAATTATGCAAGAGGGGCGCAACAAAGTTATCGATGGTAACAGGGGCACGCTTGCAGGATTTGTCACTAAATTGAGATAGATGCACGCCCAATAATATAAACAAAGAACGAATGTGGCATTCGACATAACGAGAGCGGCGTCGCGGCGGTGGATTGCGGAAATGACAAACCGATTAGTTGCAGTTCCGTGCACCATGGGAGAGATATATCCGGCGGAACCGGGCGGAATTACTTCCCGCGGGGCTCCCTGGTCCCGATGCACCGCAACAATGTCCAAGCAAACTGCGCAATTCGATTTAAGAAGCGACGAAAAGTCCGCTCCACGCTCTAAAGTTCGCTCGCTTCATTAGAATCGAAATTCCCACGGTTCATTAGGATTCCCCAGAATTCTCGACGTTCATTAGAAATACTCCGGCGGCGGCAGTGAACCCCGGACGTAAATAAGTGATTAACGCAGTTGGGATTGTTTTCAGACGCCCGGCAGCCGGCACCGGCGGCGGAGCGCCGCGCGACGTTGCAACTAGTTGGAGTGAACTCTTGATACATTTAATATGAACCGTCTTCTGCCCTCTAAAGTACGCGCTAATGTTTAATGACATTACTTGCCTACTTTTCGAATTGTTGTTCGTGTTTGAATAGCCGTATAATAATGCTGTCATCGTCTGGCTGTTCAGTCAGTTTTAACTGTCTACGGTAAATGCACTGAATATTTTTTTATACAAAAAGAGGGTGTGCTACCTCGAATTATTCGAAATTTGTAATGAAAAATACATTTTGTTTGCACTTCAACTGTACCAATTTGTTTACTGAACACAGAAAGAAATTCATAGCTCATCTTTAAAATATTTCCATATTCCAGAGGTATTATATTTATACAAAAGCTACGAGCGGTGGTATGCACGTAATGGGTGTTTTTAAGCTGAATTTTATTACGTCGCCATGAAAGAGGGTAACGTAATCCCAGACAGGTATCAATGCAGATTTTGAACTATATTTTGTTGGGAGTTGGTATTACGGGTAGGTAAATTTACTTACGTTACAGATTAATTACACAGAAAGGTTCTAGCATTGTTTGTGGGACTTTAAAATTTCATACGTATGTATAAAAATGTATCAACGTTAAGTACTATCATGTTATTAGCAGTTATTAGCTTACTCAACTAAGCCAAACACTTGTGCTATATAGCTGGTGTAGGGAATCAAACTTGGAACCATTCAATTACCAAAACAAGCGAATCCACTAGGCTACTCACGCTTGTCCCCGATAACATTATATGCCGATATAATTTTCCGATAATTAAGTTCCGGAATCAATTTCCTTTCGTAGGTAGTGAAAAGGCAAACAGTGTTTCAAAATGTCACGAAGCCGGAGCCCTAATAGTATTCCTGTATTGTGGAGTAGGCTCACGTTTGGACTGGGGCGAGGTGTCCCTTTTGTATGCCCAACTAACTCTATTTACTAGGCAATCGAGGGTCGGTTTGAATTCAGTTTAAAAGTGCGTTCAGGATTCTAATGACATGGGAATTTGGGAACTGGTTTTGGTTACGGGACAGAGAAAACATTATTCATGTTAAAGTTCCTAATGGAAGGATAGGGGGCGATAAGTTTGTAAATAGTTATAATTAAAATGATTTTTTTACGCTTCTCACAGACGATGAAAAATTACTCTGACATTTAATAATCTATATCTATACAAATAAATAAAATGTAAGTGTCTGTTTGTAATATCAAAATGACACCTTTTTACTAAATACATATTAAAGTATATTAGACGCCTGTAAGGATAACGCAATTTTTAAAATGTTGGTCTGTCAGGGTAAACTTCCAAACGGCTGAACCGATTTTGACGGGACTTTCACTAGCAGATAGCTGATGCCCCAAGGCGTAACTAAGGCTGCTTTAATTATATAACATTAATAAGGGTTCCGCGGGATAAACATAATACACAGAGGTCGCAGGCACAGCTAGTCAACTACAAAAATCAAGTGTTTTACCATACGAAAATATTGTTGTTTCAGATTTGCCGGAAATTAGGCGCGTCTTCTGCACTCAGTCTGCATTAATATTTAGGTATGGAGGAACTGCATGCTCTGAATGATAATATTAATTATCAAAGTAATTGTTGGTTATTGACATATCTTCAGAAGTTAACAGTTGGTTTAGGGACTAAATAGACCCGCACGTCCGGGCAAACATCGCGGGAATTTGCAACTCAAACAAGTTTAAACAAATTTATAACTTCCGGATTGGAGGCAGGCTGTTGCCTTCTTGCGCGCACCACACGCACTTACACACCGAGCCTTATCTTTTAACAAATCCAATACACGCCAACTTCGTCTTAATTATTAGCGTCTTAATTATTTCAATACTTAGTAGCTGAAAAGGACAACAATTTCAACTTCAAACAAACCCGCATATAAAGTGAGATTCAATAAAAATAATATCATAACATTGATATATTTTTATTCATATTGTTACGAATGTATTTGAATACGTAAGCAGTTCGAATTTTCACCAGTTTCTGTTAATGCTGTAAATTCAAAAGTGAGCGGAACTTTCTTAGTGATAAAGTACTACGAACTGATATGGAAATAGTTTCCTTATGACCATCGACGTGCTACGAAAGGAAATATGCATTCCATGTCTGGGGCAGTTAACTTCGGAAGGGAAATCTTTTTATAGTAAAAGTGCTAACCACCGCTAATGTCATAGATAAATTATTGGAAATGAATTTGGGTGCATACATTATGAAGGATTAGATTATGAATACTATACTCATTCCTAGACATGTACTAAATTCGAATGGCGTTACGTAGAAGTGTATTATCTAACATAGAACTATAATAGAGAGAGGGTGACCGGACCGGGGGTGGCGCCCGCACGGGGTTCTTGCCCGCACTAGCACCTTCCTTTTGTCTTGGAACCAGGCTTCCATGGCGTATTGAACCAAGGCAAGGGGTAGCGCTCCAGAGGATATAAATAACAGTTTACAAATAAACACGAAAAACGTTGTCGCACCCACACTAACGGAATTTTAGGGAATGCAGTAATGCGTGGTAACGCAGTATGGATTTGTGTAGTGGTTAAAATGACAGCCGATAATAAAGGAAAAAGGTTAAAGCATTTGAACCTGACAATAAAATGATAGTAATTCGAAGTATCGAATATTCAGTACTCCGCTTTGTGACCCTTACTTGTTAGTTTCCGCACGGGTGTATGTCAATGTGGATTGGGTATAAAGGATTGCATAATAGTTTCGTGTAGTTTTATTAGAGATGGCATCGACCGCGAGGTGAGTGAACAAGCCGCGAGTTCAACAGCTCCTGGACGGGTTCGAGGGTCGGAGTCCGCGGATCAAGTGCCTTTGTTATATAATATGCGAGGTGCTTCTCATCCACAACCTTATACTTACTGGTCTGATTTTAATTTAGGTATGAAAATACGTAAATTAAGCCCATTTAATACCTTTAAATTACGTAATAAACTTTTTGGTCTAAATTGTATAGCCAAGTGAGTGCGTTCAAGAAATATTCGCTATTTCTTTTGATATTTTTTTTAGTAAATTTAAAGTTGGTGCGCACTGGATTTTTTAAAAGTATAGTTTAAAAGTAGTATAGTTATTATGTCAGGTTTACAATACAAGCACCAAGCTTGTGAATATAAACCAGTTGTCGCATAGTTCTAATTACCTACATATCTATCCGTTTGAGCTCAGAAGTGACTGCTCTGAACCATTATTTAAATGAAGTCCTATATTATAATAACAAAAGCGAATCTCATCTGCCTTTCCAAAAGTGCAGATCATATTTTTTCTTCTCTATGTATCTACGAATTGAAAGCGGCGTAATATTCTTTTTTGTCTCGGAGCGGGCGCCGCGCGCGCCGCACAAAGCCTGCCCGGTTTTGTATTCGCTTCCTCACTCACCTGGAAAGGAAAGAAAAGAAAATGTTAATTAAGAGCCACTGAACAAAATTGATATAGTCAGGAATGAAGCTTTTGCTGTTATTGTAAACGGATGCCAACGGTTCGTTATAGCTGTCAGAAAAAATCTTTTATCTCTTCTTTTTAGTTTATAGGTAAGTAGGTATATCTAAAAAAAAATCAGTGTACGAACAATATAGTTAGAAGAGAGCGGAATATGAAGTCGTATAACGGCTTGACATTTAGGTAATGTGCCGCGGGGCGCCGCCGGCAGCGGCCCGAGCAATGCCAAACGAGCCTGAAACGTACATCTCATTAACACGTAGCGGTGACGATATTTAGAGATAGGTCGCGCGCGGTGAGCCGCGAACTAGCATTTGGCAATGCGCGCTCGTCCACAGCCGGCTGTGTAAACTAAACAACTCGTAAAAGTGTAAAAGTCGTAACGATAGCGGCGGAAAGACCGCCTAATATGAGCGGCGGCTAGGCGGCTGGAGCCGCGCCAGTCGCGCTCATTATCAGATGGGACGTTCCGGGCGCAACCCTTTCGTTTTACGATTGGCCTCTAATTACACTGGCGCTCAAGGCGGCACGCTTTTTCGTTGGATATGAGCGCGGAGCGGGCGCGCATTGCCAAATGGATATATTTATCAGCGCGGTCCGAATCGTTTACGCGGTTTCACTGCCGCGTTCCGTACGTCAGTTTGTTGAAATCGGCAGCAGTTTAGCGATATGAAAAAAACTGGGAAAATGTCGCAGCCAGCTGCAATAACAGACGGCGTTCGTTGGTTTACGAGAGGCCGCTGATAAAGGCCGCGCGGCTCGCTGTGTGCGGCCCGCCTTAACGACGTGTTGCCAATTTATGTTATGCGATAAGCCGAGTTTGTTTAGCCGGAGGCTGAGACGAATTACGAGTGCTGAATCACGTCAAGCCATAATGCTCGTTTCAAATTCGAGGTGGTGACTATGCAGATATAAAAGTATAATTGGGGTTTGAAAGTGTATTAAAAAAGTACGGCAGTAGGTAATAATGACATTTCATGTTATCTACAGTGAATCACGTATCTACTTGAATGTAAATTTCAGAAGTTATTTAGCGATGAAACCAGACTTTGATTACACGATATTGACGCTTCGAATGTCGGCATTCGGGAGGTATACCACAGTAGCGCTGGCTCTAACATATTCAAGATACTGGCTGGCGCACAATCGGAGCGGAGTACCGGGTGGAATTACATGGAATCGCTCGCAAGGAACATTAGTATGCCGCTGGCGATCGCCTCTGGAATGAGGCGACGTGACGCTGGTCGGCATCTTCCTAGTCGCTACGTCAAAGTGCAATAACATGAATATCTTAAAACGGGGATGAAAAGCGAGAATGTATATCAGTAAACGGCATAGGATATTTAGATGTAGAGATACCTAAGTTAAGGTGCTTTTATTTAATCTTAATATTTATTATAAAGCTAGGTACTTTACTAGAAATAAGCACGAGGGTGATCTTATAAAAGAATTTACATATTTTCTTTTAAGGTATGAACAGTGAATAGGCACAATTTATGCCGCATGTGACACAGATGTAGGTACCTTCTATAGTTTGTTTTGTTTAGTTACATTGACTTGAAAACATTGTAATGGCTACACCTACATAAGTATAAATAAATGCTATGTGACTTCAATAATTCTATATACATAATTAATAACAATGGATGACGTACGATAGGTACCTACTTACAGCAGTAAATAGATACATATATTAACAATGTAATGACACATTTTATCAACATCCTGTATAAAATATCACTTAAATATAATAAACTTGAAATTTTAATGTCCTTTTATGTATGCAAGTTAGTTAAAATTATGATGCGTGAAAATGAGATATCTTCTAAGGCTGCAGTCACGAAACAGCGGAGTAATAACCCGGCAGGTGATTTCCTGTTCGTTTTTATGCACTATACGATGTTATGCTTAACCTCAAAGTGACCGAGATATGCTGATTGCCGTACTGTGGGAACCACGCATTAATAATAAGTGATAACTATGTAGTTGTTAATTCCGTTAAATGTATTTTCTTTCTTCATTAATTTTATTGAAGTATTCGTATTAATGACGAAATGCATAGTTACTGACTTTATTTAATATGTTAGATGTTGGACGCTCCGCTACGTATGCGTTTCGTCGTGTTCGGCCCGCCCGCCCCCTCGGCGCTCGCCGCCCTGTGGGGACCTTCAACTCAATCTTGGCCCATTACGCGCGACAAATTGGAAAAATATTCAATTACATCAAGCTTAATATTGAATTATATCATAGCAAATTACTATTTTGCATTGAGATATCATAGAAAGAGCAATCACTTACGATGTACCAATATTTTTGCAAAGTTTTATATTATTTTTTATAAGTAATAAAGTATGTAACATTTGTAGTAAATACAATAATTTAATACAATTTCTGAGTACAAACAAATTCGAACAAATTCGCATAACTTTAATAATTTGTTAAGGTAACATTTCGAACTTTATTCGTATACAACTAGAGTTCAATCCCAAGGTAAGGTAAGTCTAAAGTTTTTCGGGATGTTGTCTTTCACTCCGTTGTAACCGTCTTCCGTACGAGACTCATTAATGACTGCGAACTATTTATATTAAACTTGAATCTGTGATAATAAATTTAGTTGTAGTATGACTTACGAGTATGTGGCTCTAGAAGTGTACTAAACCATTTTCCCAGCGCACGATCAATTTATTTAGTTGAAAAAATAATATGCGAGCTTAACATGGCGACAAGTGGGCGCGGGAATTACTCGCCAGTCGGAGTAATTGCCAATTAATCACCAGCCGTTTTCTATTTCAGCCGCGGGCTGGCGGCGGCGCCACTGGGTAACCGAATTGAGACTGCATCGGGAGTGTGATGGGGCCTTTATGGCTGATAAAAAATATGAAACTTGATTAGGAGGGAGTTGTAATTGGATTTAGCTGTTGTATATGGTGTTACAGAAACCCGAAATAATATTTAAACTTATATGAGTATCGGGTAAACAATTTAATGATATAATTTTTTATCGATATTCAAATATGATATTTTCGCTACCAATTAAAAAAAATGCAATATCGTGATTCCTGTGCAAAATTTTCAAGTTCTGTTTTGTTAAAATTAGTAGCGTATATGTAGTTCACGCTGTTTAATGAGGTTTTGACCTATGGGTGACCTTTTGACATATACTGAAAGGTCTGTAACTCAAAAACTTGATAATTGGGTCTAGTCCGTCTTCACTATGCAACTGCATATATTAGCTACCGTGTACCTTAAATAGACTTTAAATAAACCTTAGGATACATCCAGTATATTAGAACTTCTCGCTCAAAATAACAGTAGAGAAGAGAATGTTTTTCGAAGTGTGAGAAAAGTGAGTATCTTCCGGTGTAGACGACCATTCTGCGGACCTCCGCACTCACTTTACGCCGATCGTTATCTTGACATAATTAAGTACATTTCAAAGTCGTCGCGCTCCATCTCCGAAATAATACGGACGAGGGCTTAGATAACCCGCGATTTAATACAATTTTCCGTTATTTTCCCATCTCTTGTACTTAATTACGAATTTCCTTGTGAGTAACGAAATTATTCTTCGTATGAAATCACTTTTCTTATCACATCCTTTGGGAAATATTATAATGAAAATCTCATTTCGGCTGTACTTCAAAGACGCCGGTGACTTCCCGGAATCTATGGAAAGTGGATGCCGATTGGACAATGGTCGGCTGCCAACTCTTGTCTTCACTTCGAAAGTTAAATTATCTTTTATTGATTCGCGATTCTTTAATGCATCTTTATTGACATAATTTAGATTTGTTATCTGTTATTTCAGACTTAGTAAATACGATACTTTTGATATAGAGTAATCGTGGGGTATTTGCCCGTTCTTTCCCATTGAAAATGTATTCTGATGCACCACGCATTATAATACATATTTACAGTGTCCTTTACGTTTTTTTTTTGTTTGACGAAAAATAAATTATATAGCGTCTTCGTATATATCGTATAGCCAAGTTGTACGAGCTATATATTAGCCGCAACTATTCCAATCATAAAACGTTTCTCAAGATTGCGTTGCTTCAGAACAAAACGTGGTGTCAAAACTTTGTCAGCTCAATTGGCATGAAACCATCATTATCGGAGCTTTCACAATACCGTCTCGGACGCCATCAGCTGAAAGTAGTTGTTTAAAGACATGTCCAGTTTGGTAAATGGGTCGAACGGGTTATTTCCTTGGAGTGATTTATATCCCGGTTATTCTAGGCGGGATGTTTGTATCGACACTGATCGTTGAGTGGATTGCGTCGGGACACCTTTCAAATAAATTGTCTTGAGACCGACCGGAGACAGTAAACAACTCAACCCTATGCAGATGTTCGCGACAAACCAAACACCTTCAATTTTCTTGAGGGGTAGTGCCCTAAAATTGCACTCGACTCTCGTTTCTCCGTAAGTGTCCTGGGGCTTTTTATATAAACTGCAGAGTAAAATTGTTTTATCTATGTAGTCTAAAAAACGCTTTGTCATATAGTTTTTTTAGCGAGTGTGTGAATATTGTTATATTTTCGGTATTTTTAAAACATTCGCCATCAGCTAGAGGAATTTACTTCCAACACTACTATAGTAAGTATGGTCAATTCTCTACACACAAAGAGTGATTATCATAAAAAGTCAATAATACAGTTACCACTCTCTACCTGCTAGAATAGTAATAAATATGCATAACGAACGTCGGAGAAGTTTGTCAATTAGCACCTAGAACCGGTCACACGGCGATATCCTTCAATCCGAACTCGCCACCGTTGCGGGTCGCAACTAAACAAGCTGCTTCATTAGCGGACACTGGAGTCGCGTACTCATAAATCCATGCGGCTAAGTAATTATATAAGACTTGATACATTTAATAATGCTTTAAAGTTATGAGTATAGTACATTTTGTTTAGTATGGGGTTCTATGTAGATACTTATAAAAACCTTTAAGGCATTTTCTATATGCAACAAATACGTCTTACATATGTACTTCAAGGAAAACAAATTACACAAGTTATAATTAATTATTACGAATGTTCTGTGCTAATTATTAGAACAAAACTAATAACAGTAATTTCAGTATTTTTTAAATTATTATATTTATCTGATTATTATACTCTACATATACTTATAACTTAACCAAAGCGTAGGCCTCGCGTAGCAAGTCTACGGTGCGGCGTAGCGCGTCGACAGATATCGGCTTAGCTCGTAGACGAAGGTGTCGGTTAGTTGGCAACCACTACGAATGCGCGAGTTGCCAGCACCTAGCAGATAAGCTACCGTTACGTACATCTGTTAAGACACAGGGCTAGGGTTACCAGTGTTACCATTCTAAGTATGTATTGGGCATTATCAAAAAGTGTAAAAATATTTATGAGTGCACAATAATTGCAGGTACAGTATTGTTTCATGTAATACAAAATTGTATGAATTGTACATTTTACATCTCAAATTTGCGTGAAAATATCAATAGAAAATTGTTATATACAAAGACGCAAAAATACTTGTCAGTACTGTACTTCTATTATAAAAAATATATCGATTTAATATAAATAACAAGAGAAACGTATTGCCTTGATTCGAAATTCAATATATAAATGTAATTATATCCTTGAAAATTGCTTGTTATTTGGTTATTACCTGTTACATAGTAATAGATATGGCAAGTCTAGTCATGGCTACCCTACCCGTATCAGCGTATCTATATACGCAAATTGTAAGGTACACCCACAGACCACGCCAAATAGGCCAATACGCAGCTAACGCAGTACGACGAGTTACGCTTTTAATAGTCCTGAAATTATTTTACGGTCCATTAAATAATGTAAGCGTATATATTACAAGGTGTGGTTATAATGGTAACAGCAGTTCGGATTATAAAAACCGGTATAGTCATATTATAATACTAGCTGGGCCCGCGGCTGCACCCGCACTTATTGTCACTGTGTCGTAGCGTGATATTATATAGACTAAGTCGAATTGAGAAACCTCCTCCTTTTTGGAAGTCGGTTAAAAGTAGCCTACGTCCCTTCTCAAGCTCTAGACTATTTCTGTACCAAAGTTCATTTAAATCGGTTCAGTGGTTTAGGCGTGATTGCGTAACACACAGACCGAGTTACTTTCGCATTTAAGTAAGGATTGATGAAAACTCTGCTAATTCGAAATGAAAATAGAACGAATGTTAAGTGGCTACAAAGCATAACACTAAAGATCTTGGTAAGTATTCAGCTTTATTTACATGGCAAAGCCAATCATGAAAACGTCTGACGCCGGCTGCGGGTTTGATTCCCGCCACTGGCAAATTTCAGAAATGGCCTTTTGGGAACTTGCCCTGATCTGGTTGTAACTGGGTTCGCCCCGGTACTCATAATACAATATTTGCTAAGTATGGGATCATAAAATAAGTAATTAATTATGTCTTGTCTGGCGATATGAATAATTACGGGTGTAACGAGAATGAATGCGCCGTGTTAATAAATGTATTGTATATACATAATTATGTATTGAAGTGTTCACACAAGCTGTGAGCTGCATGATCGTGTGAATAAGGCCTTACATTTCCGTCATACCATCCTTCAATAATCATCGCCATTCATGGCGAGGCGCAATCATAACAGTATAAGCAATCAGACAGGTGTGAGCCAGTCATTGTCTAAGCGCTAAACATTGCATGGGTAATCAGGTGCACTAGCATATCAATGCGGCCAGGTGTGGCGGCCGATAGTAGAATTACCGCCCATGACTACTACAACTATGTTGGAGATGTTTAGTGGGGTAATGGGAGAAGAATGCGGATGTATACGCGGGAACCTCAAGCGCGCACGCACGATACCGAACGTAATGGATACCGGTTACTTTGTACTTTACGAAGCTGCCCAAAGCTCTCCTATACATAGGTACATCTATATAATACTACTGTCCATCTACAGGTTGTATCAGAAGACCAAAATAATATTTGTAGTGCGTATACGCTAGCTGTTTATATGGATGCTTAGTGAAGACTAATTGACTATTATAGTTTCCGGCCTTTGAATATTTGCCACAACTTTGTCATACCTATAACACAGTGTCAACTATATTATACGGCTTTTAATGTTCAAATTTCATTCAAATTGCGTACTCGTCGAGACTTTTTTTGTATAATGGAGGCAAAATAAGTGTTATTTCGGACTTGTAAAATACTGTCATCAGTGTGATGTTATCAGTGTCTGGACTTTCAAGTCGTACTTTGGTTTCGTTCGGCTTAAGAGGATCAAGATCAGAGTTGTTGCCACTGGGACCGGTCATGACTTACTCGTATATATCCCCAAATCAACCGGAATCCTTCGTAAGCCGTGAACTTTAACTTCTTTATATTGCAATTTTGGCAGATAAACATTTTTCCTATTGCATTCAAAAAGTCTTAAAAGAGAGATGATAAAAGCACTGCGCTTTCTTCAAATAAACAACAAAGCTGATGCATTTTTTTTAAGTTCATTATCGACAAAAAACACATACTCATCGTATGATCCCAAACTAAGTTAAGCAGACCCAGACCAGTGCTAAGTCCGAAAAGGATACATTTCTGAAATTTGCCGCTAAAGGAAATCGAACCAGCAACGACCCGGTGCAGTGAGCTGAACGGTCTACGCTCAAACCGCTAGACCAAGCTATCGGCAATATATTTTCAAATATAAACATTCTCTGGCGTGGTGGTCCGTAGCTCGCACGGCGCCGACTGAAGGCACTCCTAAAACAGTGTTTGTGGATCCACTTGTGCGCGAACACAAAAGCAATACTTGGCAGTTGCATTCAATCCCAACTGATCCGTAGATTTCATGTCATAATGCGATTCGCGTTTGTAGAAATGTTTGCAACATATTGTATGTACTACACAAGATGTTATTTAATAGATTGGACTAGAAATGTTGACAAGACATAAGTAATATTTTCAAAATATAGAATTTAAAAGTTTGCTCTTGAAAACTTTCTAATATTTTTACAGGCATCCACCATTGGAAATGTATCTATGTGTGTGTTTCTATGTATAAAGTTTTTTAGAGAAAAGAGTATCAAGTTGTTACTGACAAGCAACGAAAGCGCTGCATCTACTGACGCGAGCGAGTTATAGTTATTTCTTTGGAAATATACTCTGTATCATATATAAAGATAGATTTTTTTGTGGAAAAGGCCAGGTGATACGCTCAATCTATTACAATACGTTGAAAAATGAGCTTTAACTAGGACTAAATACAGTTCGTTTTTATAATGGCACAAAAATTATCGCGCGCGTTATGTCGCGTTTTCGGGCGTAGGACCTTCTTTTCTGGGTCTTTTTTGTCCTCAAGATCAGTTTTGAGGAAATTACAGTCCATTTAGCGAAATGGGACGTTTCTTAAATATAGATACTGACATTAATAATTTACTGTTTTCATTATAACGGTCGATTATCCTGTCAAAAAACCGTGCTTTAATTAGTTTTAAGATGAGCAGCAATATCAATATATATCTATCTAATTTGACAAATGGTTGAAGTATTTTGAGTATGATACTACTTGTGTAGGTGTCGTAAACCACCGGATCGGTAGCAAATAACGCATAAATCACGCAATAGATGCGCGCCTGTTTTCTGTATGTTCGTGATGCTATTTTTGCCCGCCGCGCCGGCCAATCGTTTTTCTATCAAAACTTCGACAAGGTAAATACTTCTTTGAATATTACGCTACTACCGCCACTAGCGCTTGTTATGCAGTTAAAACCCGATAAAAAATGTAATTACGTAAACAGTGACGTTCCATTGTTTTTTTTCGAAATTTGAAATAATTCTAAGTTATTGGGAATGTTTGAATTCTTTTAACGTGAGTAATGCTGAGCAGGAGAATATATCGGAATTTCATGAAGTTATTACCTATATATCTACGTATATGTTATAGGAACTAATCTTATTATCGTATTATATTATAATCGTATTGTCTACTACACAAAGCTGTTACATTCAATATGCGTTTTATGCAGTGAAAATAAAAACAGTCACAAGAGGTATGCTATTGAATAAATGTACAGAGTATCCTAAAAAGTGAAGAAAAAAAAATATATTGTAAATATTACAAGAATTTTATAGTCGATTACTCGTGAGGGTGTTACAATTTTATGCGACATCTTTTTAATATGGATGTGCGTTATAAATTAAATTAGCGTTCATAAATTGCCTCAAACGTATTTGCTAAAATACACAATAGTAACATCTTGATTCTTCTCTGTCTGTGTCTTCGTGTAGGTGGTTGTCTCGTCCACGATCGCTCACTCAAGGAGGTTGTGATGGGCCGAGCAGCAAGTGCACACATCACACCCAGGTTGAGTGAGTAACCGGGAACAAGAGGTCTTCTCTCTTCGATGTTCATTTGATTTCCAGGAACTCTATGAGTGATTCGTTCGTGATTTCTTATATAAGAAGGATTTTGTTTTTCGTACATCCTATCGGTCTATTAACATTATTTATTTGAACTCAACTAACGATAAAATTTAGAACGATATTTTTCTTTCTTATTATTTGCGACTTACTTATATAATTGCGCCTAAACTCGTGGGTATAAATCAGTAAGAACGATATCGGGTTGTTGTTTGATGAAGCGATGAAAATAGCCCGTTGTAAAGCTGCTCAAACGTCTCACTCAGACTATTTCGGCTCCAGCGAAGGAACGCCGTTTTCACGTTAAACACGATTACAGTTTTCACCTTCGATTCTGGACTGCTACTCGCGGATAGTTACCAATCTATTAGAAAAAAAAATATTTTTACTTCATTATGTTTGATTACTAAAGTTAAGATAATTTAGAAGAAAGAAGATAATTTCTTATTGAAAACCGCAATATGCACAAGAAGTAGACACAATAATTACTAACTATTTACCAAAATAATACAATACACGCCGCCAAAATTTTATACAACAAATAAAATTGTATTGTAAAGGGGTGCGGTTCGATGGCGGCGCCATCTATTATTTACAGTACGCACCGGGCCCGGCCTACCCTCGTTTACATCACAATTAATTTAATTTGCTTTTTCACAGGCTTCTTCCATTCCCTCATTGTGACGCCAAGGGTTGAGGGCGTGAATATTCTCGTGATTTGGTAACGGAGGCGGTAATTACAGCAATCGTGAGGTTTCTCTAATTGTTTTTAACTGTTTATTACCGAGCGCGGTTGCTTTGAATGCCGACTAGAATTTTTAATGTTTCATATCGTTATAACTTCATATTAACACTTGTTGTTCGAAAGCAGTCTATATGAAACGAGATTTGTTAATTCCGCGTTGGAGTATTAATTTCTTGGAGATATTGTGCGGTCGGTCGCGCGTAAGTCTACCCGGGATGGGAACCTAACACCGTATGGCGAGCGCGGCTCACTATTTCACGATATCGCATGTCGGCGGCCATGCGCACGCGCGGACGGAAGCCGCCCACTAGCGCACTTCCGTCTGCGACACGTCCGGATGCCTGCAGAAGAGATATGATAAGGCTTCCTGGATCAAAGATTGCTTCATTTTTTAAAATTGTATTTATTTATATAAAATAGAAAACAACAATTTAATAATCAGAAATATCCTGTTTTGTGTATAGATAATGAAATAACGGTTATATATGTTGACTCTACCTACTTGTTTGGTTACCCGTCAGTTAATCCACTTGGAAAGTCTAACACGGTGCACGACACAGTGTCGGGCGTCTAGGCCAGCGCACTGCAAAATTACCATAAATCTTGGTCTAGTCGGAATACAGTTTAAGCACGCGCTCGCGTCGCCGCATCGTCGCCTTCAATCTAACTTTGGACCGAGACTGCCGCCTGTCCTCTACACCCTTGCATAATGAAATGGGGACTCTCTTAGAATTAACCGAGTCGTCCGATACTCGATAATTACATCGTTGCCACTCCACGCCATCAATATCTTGCGTTTTAAAACCTCTATTGCACTTTTTACACAGAATTTTCCTACCTTTTTATGTGGCACCCTTATCTAATGCGTCGTAACATTTATCTAGTATCTGTCACTTAAAGCCTTGCTCTCGTGTAAGCGGGCGACCTTATTTTTTTGTTGAAGGGCCGCAGCTATCGGTCGGTTCCGCGACACAATATTACCCTGCACGGCGATATATCGCGTTCAAATCATGTCATCGTTCACCCGCTGCCAGGGCGTGGCTGCTAAACGATGAGTTTGCGGGGAACTTCGCATAATGGTCGCGCCAGATATGCCAACCCCGTTGTTGCCAGCCCTGTGTGCCGTAACCACGAAATGTTTTATCTGGTTTAATAGAGTCCCGTATGTGAGGATTGTGTTGTTTTAAATTCCGAAAAATATATCTTATCCTTGCTAAAAAGGTAAATTAATTTGATACTCAATGCCTCCTAATCAATTAGTTCTAACCCAACTGTCTATAAAAGTCTTCTTCTCAACAAAATGTACGGTTTATAATCATAAATCAACCGAATAAGTTGTATATGTTAAACCAAAACCGAAATTAACACTGGTAGTGTTATCAACTGACTGCTATATGGTAGTCATATTATATCATAGCAAAGATAACACATCTATTATAACTACACATTGGACATCTGCAGCGATGAGGCTTATGAATCCGGAGTGTGATGGATGGATCGGACCGAACCATATGCCATAGCCTATATAAAAGACTCCCCAACGTGATACTTATCTACTTCACTCCTTGGAAAAGTGCGTCACGTGACCGTATCCTTTAGTTGACAGCATAAAACAAAAAAATGCTAAAATATCATTGGTGAATCGCATTGAATACGGAATTTCAGTAAGCGCTTAGATATTCAGCTAAAAACTTTAAAAGCATTTGTTAAGTAAATTAAGCGTGTCTGTGGGGTAATTTGTCGATCGTTTCGGCTCACCCTTTCGCGCGAACGACCTAGAAAAATAAGCTCTATCTCCCTCCGAGTGCCCGTAAAATTAGGTAAAGTTTCAAGACGGGCTGTCATTTTCACGTTAAAGCTGTTGTTAGAACTGAAAACGTTGAAATGAATATTAAAACCGCAGACAAAATGTTCCGAGGATTGGGTCATTGTTCTAATTTAAAAAAAAATCCTTCGGTTTAGTCGAATTATAAAAATCAAAACTTGGGTATATTCGTGAACATATTTTACGACATAGGTAATTTTGAGACAAACCACTAGGGTTAATAAATGAGTCTTATGTCGTTCATGCAACGAGGAGTACATAAGGCAACTGATTATTATGCGATGGCACGCCAGTTAAGGATAAATCTAAGCTCTTTTAGCTCTTAATTTTACAAGGAGCAAGTTAACGAGTTCGCCGATTATTTATCGCTTAGGAAAGCGTGGCGATATGAATAAAATGAATCGATATAGCTATCGGATACATGCATGGAGTGACTTAGCTAGTCCTTGCATTACATTCGACGTGTATCTAATGGTGTTACGTACATATATGATGTATTATATAAGCGACACTACGACAGAGCACTTAGCGGGGCCGCGTTCGAGGCGGGCTCGCATCAATCACAACACAATTTTATATCAAATGTCGCTCTCAATCAATTTGTGGCAGGATCGTATTCCTTACTACATCAACTAGCGACGAGCACCTTCTATCTCGCGCTGGGAAATTTCAGGATAATACCCTTACATATTTATGCAGCAGATAGGTAACTATACATTATATGACTAAAATCTGCTTACTTATTCGATGTTTATGTTCTTCCCCTACCATCATCAATTGCTGCCTACTGCAAATAATATTCAAATGACTTCAATTAGGTACTACTTTTGTCTCTTTGTGAACGGAGTGTGAGTAACCGATCTAGTATACAACGTCACACAAATGTAGGCATTCTCGTTCATATTTTTTGTTGCGATTTTCCTTAACGGTGGCCAAATGACTAATATCGTATGACGGTGTAATATGGCCCGTTGTTCCACGGACGCCAACTTTCCTAATGGATACCGTAGTTTTGAGGAAACCACTACAGATAATTACAGAGTTAGTGGCTCGCATGACTGTTCCTAATTGATCGAGACATTCTTGCGTCAATATAATTCTTTCTACATGGCCAACGTCTAGTGACTAGTCTATCTTTTCATTAATCTACACTCGTCCACGTTATGAAGGCAACATTTTGAACAATTTGAATTTCAAATGTGTTTCAATTTCTTGCGGTTGAATCATACTTATTTCCAGAGAGTAATAATAAGGAATTCTAATTCCTTATGATATGAGTAAATCGAGTAAGCACCGAGTAGGTACGAATGTGGCCACACAAAGGCGTTTGTTTATAAAACAATACCGGCCGGTTTCTTGGTTTGCGTATCGAGAGACTATGAAAATAATGGTCTATTAAAAGAGCTAGGCAGCTCCTTGTGCCTAGTGCTCTATTGTTCTCCAGTAGCTGCGCTCACGGAGTGCGGCGTACCGAGAAACAGCGGGCAATCATTCCGCCACATACTAATTGTTGGGTCATTTTTGGATATCGCTCCAGCTCTACGTGTTTCGCATTAATTTTATGTTCTTTAACTTGCGAATTCAGAGAATATAAGTTAAATAATAATACGGATGACGCGAAAATAAGTCGTCATTAATAATGTAATAAATTTGTGGATGTACTAAGTAGGAAGTTAATAAGGTGACCATGAAGATTCGCAGTATTTGATAAAAAAATGATATACGGTAAAGTACCGTTTTTGTCAAAATATATGTCCTCGCTTAACTAGCAGTTCCACACAATATCCCACGCGGATGAATTAGGAGAGTTTTTATTGAAATAATATGTTATTCTATTTTAGCTTTAACTTAATTTTTAGTTTAGTTTCAACTTTATTTGTTTCTTTTTTTAATATTTAAGTCTCACGTCGGTGAAAGTTGTACACGCCTGTCATTGGTGTACCTATCAGACCAGTTTTTATTTAATATTTTATTTACCCAATTGTTATTAGGTATACTGTTAGTGTGTCGTTCTTAAATAAATAAATAAATTCTGAAACTAGCTTTTCTTGCGCATGGAAAGTTAATATGAACCTATAATTATCTGTTCCATTACGCTTACAAGACTAGTTATTTAATATATAACATTAATTTGAGTGAGTGTATTAAGGGTAACAATAGGTGTATGACAATTTACAATGTCATTAGATGTTTTTTCAGCCACACCTCCTTTCCACTTAATATATTCATTCGTCGGTATATATATCATTTGAGTTGATCGTACCTGCCATTGGCATATTGATGACGATAAAAGTATCTATGTCACTTTTCTTTTCAATTGATTTCTAGTTACAATTTAAAAATAGTTTATTAGAATAACGTATTGTCATTATTCTTAATCAGAAAGTACTCGTATTAATCTTTGGTGTGTGACAGTAAGCATTGTCCTCATTAAACGGTATGTTTTTTTTAGTATCAGGATGAGAGCAGGCGGGGGCGGCCCTAATGAGATAATGTATCTTATCAGTGGCTATCTAACCAAAAGGGAAGCCTTGAATCGATATGGATGAAGCGTACTATGGGAACATAATGTGAGACGCTATTAGTAAACGCCGGCATAATGGGAGTGCTCATGATAAGTATACTGATGCCTTTTGTTGATTTGAAGAATGTGAAGTTGGTAGTAGATATGATAAAAGTTTGGCATACGGACATTGATTATTATGAAATGATTTGTGTCCGTTATTGGATTTTGTTTTTGATTTCATGCATGGTTAATACTTCGGATTTGACTATTATCTTTTTCAGGTTTTTATTATCTTTTTGAGTTTAAGATTACAATATAATCTACAAGCTTTCTCACTGTTATTACATGTGATGTTATTATAGGGGTGCATTCAACAGTTCCAATATGAGATTGGAAGAGTATATTAAGTAGATTGGACTCATCTAGGCATAGTTTATTGTCCTCTCACAACGGACAGTTAAACGGTCTAATAGAATAGATGTCCGCGGTTGATTGGGTCACAATGCGCATGAGTGGCCATCACGAGACGCTTATATTAAGGATTTATAACCATCCTAACTAACTGGATAGCCATGCATGATATACTTACGTGTGAGAAGAATGTATTTAAGTTATATAGAAATGGAAGCGAGGACGTTAGAACCTTTTCAAAATAACTAGGAAGGCGCGAAAAAGTTTTGAGGAATTTGTATGATGCGTTTCTGATTATTTTTAAGACAGATTTTTTATGAAGTACCTACTCTTTAGTTTTTTTTTGTTAATTTACCACAGTGCATCATACCTACCTACAAATGTATGGTTTGATTTTATATAAGTACTTTAAATATTTGCGGTGTCACTTGACGAGAACATGTTCAATAAAATAGTAAATTTCTAAAATTAATCCAACTCACCATTACGTAGTCGGCTTCCATTTTCACTTACGCACAAAAACCATTAAAAACAAGAATAACAACGTAAAATATAATACAGTCCGCGCTGCTCGAGTGCAATTGCATTAGGAGACGCGAAATAAAAACGAAAATAAAAGGCCGGCCATAAAACGGAGCGCGTTATCGCGGGGAGTACAATTAATGGAATGTTTGATTTGAATTGTTTTGCGTCGTCAACGGTCTGAACGAGTGCGGCTTGCGGAGGCCGACACTGGTATGGCGTGGCTCGGCGCCTCGGCACGCGAGGTGCGGGCCACAGGCGTCCGCCGCCGCCGCGCCGGGCGGGCGGTCACAAGCGAAAGAGCCGGGCGGCGCCGATAAAATAATGCGATAATATCGCGTTACATACCTATTAAGAGATGCAATTTACATGCCTGTAAATGTTAATATTGGACAAACAGGAAGGGACTGCTCGCTTATCTGCGTTGGAATGGTTTTCAAAAATAAATTTCGTAATTGTTTATCAGTGCATTAATTTTTAACTGTGTTTTGACGGTTATTTTTTATTGAACGATTGTAATAGATAGCTAACATAATGCTTGACTATGGTAGGTACATACATAATTCTTTGGGGTGGAAGGTACATGTTAGGTGTAAGATACCTACCTGAAAACGTAGAGGGACGTTTCGGGATAATAAAAACGGTAAGTAGCTATGTGCATTTAGTGATTGTCATGAAGTATTTGTATTCATGGGAATTTAATAATTTATTACGAAATTTATTTTTGTTTCCGAAGGCGATATATGGATATCGCCTACGGAAACGTTACGTCAATATTTATACAAAGTTTTTACCCAAATCACAATGTATAACATAACTTTGAAAGCTCCAAACTTGCGTACCTACAAATGAGCACATTGAGAACTCTACATAACTTTTGCAAAAGAAACGTATCTCAATTCGGATAATCCTTACTAGTATCAAAAAGTTCATGACAGGTTATTGTGGAATACCTATATATTTATTATAAAGAGTCGTTTATTAAAATGGTCATTCATCATCATTATTAAACCCAATTTATTCCGTTTTCAGTTACAGTCACAGGAGCATGGGAAACTATTTTTAAAATAATAAGCGACTAATTCGTAAAATTTGTTCAGGCTAGACGGTAGTGTAATCCTATAATGTGTAGGTTGTTGAACGCGTGTGTCATCAGTATCGAGGGAAGGCCAAGATAAGGCTTCACTGGCGTAAGTAGCGCCGAATTGTGGCTTCATGTCCGAGGGGTCGATAGTAATCTAATGATGGAAATGTACTTGCGATGCGACCATTATTTAAGCTGAAGTTGAAATAAATCGAAGTCTCCTTATACTTAATAAGCTTTCTAAATTCCTGTGACAATAGCTTGGTGTAGTTGTTTGAGCATAGGCCGCTCAGCTTACAGAACCAGATGATTGCGGTTTCGATTTCAGCTAGTGGCAAATTTTGGAAATGGTCTGGAATCGCCCCTAGTCCATTGGACGGAACCCGTAGAATATGCTTTTCTTGGTTTGGAATCATGCGATGAGTATGTGTTGCTTGACGATAGGTACTTAAAAATTAATGTATAAGAACCTTTTTAAAAACAAGCTTTTATTTAATTGCTCTTAGTTTTCGTGTTCTCCTCAGCAAGTCCTTTCATTTGATACCCATACTGCGGTAGTGCAGAAAAAATAACTATTCCGCCATATTGGAATTAGAATGACGTTACTTAGCTAAGCATGCATTGTCATCCAGAATAAGCGTGTATACCAAATTTCAGCTCAATCGGTTAAAGATAACTGATTTAAAATTCAGTTGCAAGATTACACCCGGACATACATACATTGCAAGTTAATATAAATCTTGTAATAAAATATGGTGAATGGATTATAAGCGAACTCAAAACAATTTAATTCGATTTCAATTCGGGCAGCCGTTATGCCGTTCATGCCGATCCACAAAAAAGTTAAAGAAAATAAGTATAATTACAAACACAGTAGGTACTACACGAATTATTGAGTATTCGAATATGTTAATGGGTTTTCCGGTATGCAATATACATGCGTTGATATATTTATGGAATAAATTTGAACTCTAACGCAACGACGTGCGATGTGGGGTGACGTCAGTTTGTAGGCGGTCACCAAGAATGCCCCGTGCCTATGTAAAATAAATTTTCCGATTGTGTTTAATGGATTGTGTCTTACAGTTTTATTAGTATTCCTGCATTGATAGCATAACCAGTTGTGACAAGTCGTCGTTTTTGTCTCTGCTTTTATATGTATCACCTAAATGACAGCGTAGCTTGGCGTGATATAATTAGTGAAAAAAGCCGAGCCTATGCACGTGCTAGTCGTTCTGCAAGTTTCAATAATTTTGTCACACCTTTTTTATAGGGAATATATTAGAGTCGGTAAGTTGAGCGGTTATAGAGTTTCATGATTTATGTTAACTCAAGTAAAGCTCAAGTTGTACTGTACCAGTTGTCGTCATATAAACAGGCGACGTTTAAATTGTAATTTCACGGCTCGGTGGAAATTTTCATTGGCGATTAATTCTTGTTCGCGATTCGAGCTCACGAGGTGCGCCGCCGGGCCCTAGGGCCCTGACACACAGTTCTCACCCTTACATCATTTATACCGCCAAATGTTGACGCTGTATCATAACAATTAATTTTGTTTTTGTTTCTGTGAGTTTTGAAGCTTTACGCTATTACCCGCGGCTCTAATGTATGACACACGCGAAAGATTACTCATTTTATAAAATTAATGCTCTCTGTTATGAACAAGTCATTAAAAATCATATTAAAAGTCATTTAGAAATATCTAACCAATGTAACGATGACTTACTTACTAACGATATCTGGGTTTTTAGGTTCGATGGAGATATAAAGAAATCATTTTTAGTTCACACAGTTGAACCGTAGTTCGAACACCGGTGGAAAAGTGAAGCGAAATCTAAAGTTTGAATGTTGGATGTTGAAAACTTGGGTGAACATATGCGAAATGTAATCCACTGCTATACAAGGTTTTAATTAAGGGCCAACAGAATAAGGTGATACTTTTTATATAACCTAACTCACATCTACCAACAATGGTTCGTGATAGCACGAAATAAAGTCAACTTATTACTTGGGTTAATATTAACAATAGCGATGTCCAAATCCGACGTACGCAACAGTCGTCGGTAGTGCGGCAATGGACACGTTAGGGCGGGTGTGTGGACGCTCAAAAAACAAAGAGCCGACCGCAGTTTGGACACTGCCGCCGCAAATTGTGACAGATCGTGTTATTGAAATTTATGTCCGGCAGTTTTGAGACATAATTGGACGAGGAGAGGCGGCCATGTTCCGACAGTGACGTCACGTGGTCTGTGATGACATTTATTACGGACAGTTCATTGGCGCTCGTCCGCGGCGGCTGTGCCCACATTTGGAAATTAATTTTCGCGGTATTTTGCGAGCCGTCGGCGACGCGTCGGCTGGCGAAGCCCGGGTGCTACGAATTAAACCCGGTTGAAATTAAGTTGGTATTCAACCATCAATATTCTATTAACTAATTAATGCTTTATGGGGCTACTACCTCAGGTTAAACTTACTACTTACGGCAACTCAGAATAGAGAAATAAGTACCTGTAACAAAAAATAAAATTACATTAGATTTAAACGTTTGAGTAGACAGTTAGCCAAGTTCTATTATATATACGTCGATATGAATAATCACAAAAAAGTGAAGCAAGGTGAAAAACTATGTACCTACCAAGTAAACGGGCAACGTAAATTTGAACCCAATAAATATATAAATCCAGAGACGTCATCGCGTCAGTCAAATAAGTGGCAATGCTTTTTTCCGCAGCAATGGCAAGATTGCGTCAATAAATAACTGCAGTAGCATGAGACGTCTACTGTAACCGAAGGCACCTGAGTGATTGCGCGGAGAGCGACGTGTTTGGCCCGATAGATGGCGTTGATTAAATAATTAATCACTCTCGGCAAAACAATCTCGGTATCTAGGCAAAGGTGAAAAGGTGTGCAAGTTATTTATTGCCTCTCTTCGTTCGTTGTTTCAGGTAGAATATATTCGAGCCAATCGTCGCGTCTCATTATTTATAGGTAGCAAGGTAGAGTTGTATGCTTGGATGGTTCGGTATCATATACCACAATGATTTGAGGTACTTTTTGCCAAAAACCTAAATTTATACTACAATCAGTGACAATTCTATTTCTCCTAGAAAATCAGCCAATATGCTAGCCGCAAAGTGGCATGCATTCGCATCGCACACAGGCGGCCCTCGTCGCTCATCTCAATCCTAACAATAGTCCACTACTCCTCGCTGCATCATTCAAAACCCGGCAAGTTCATATAACACTGCCACCATCCTCCATTGTTGTATTCCAAAAAGGAATTCACAATTCGCTCCTAACTGAAAATCTTTCACGAAAACGATTTTCTTTTTAGAATATAAAATCACCTTCATCTCATCACAATATAGCATTTGTTTTTCTCTGTCAATATGTAGGTGGAGTGGATGAGGATAGCTGAAAACATTGCCGAGGAGGAGTCACTTTCAAACCTGTCAAATGTGACAGGAAAAAGGGCGGGAAAATGTCAGTATAATGGATGTGTCACCGGCACCGCGGCATAACGCGACCCGTCGGCGTGCATGGCCCCAAACTCCATCCCGCGGGTTAACTAATACTAAAGAAATTCCTATTGGATATGGTGACCATTTTTAATGTCTATTAAGATAATGGTGATGATGAAAAAGTATATTTTTTGGGAAAGTAATTACTGTATGATCGTATTAAGGTTGGACTCTATTACAAACTAAGTTACACATAGCCTCTTAAGACACAACTGCTCATTAATCTTGTACGTCCTTAAACTTCTTGTAAAAGATAGAGTTTTATCGATGGCTGTTATAATAAGATATAAAATTAGTAAAGGTAGGTACTAGCAACCACAGATTGTATTAGCAACTGAAACGTGTATATTTTTTTCAGCATTAAAATAGGAACGATTTCCGAATATGGCACGTTAAAAAAAAAGATTTATTTTTAAACAAAAACTGAGATTTTTTTGGTGTAAGTTATGGTTAAGTACGATATTAATGTTTGCAGTGCGAGAAATACTAGTTTCTTCGAGACTTAGTGCACCGATATTATATTGACCGAAGTATTTAACACCAGCTTAGATGGGAATCCGAATGACAGGTCGTCAGAGCCGAAATATTAGAGTATTTCGGCGTAGCTTCTCCGGTCGCGTTATTACTCAGCACTGCCGCTCGTAATGTTCTTGAGATGCTTTAAACCGAGGAATGTGCGTGACATGCGATTTTATGTTAATAGTAGGGCAGTGAGCGAGGATATCTGGACATCTACCGGCCAGAGTTAATTTCGTTTTTATAACACCACAAACCCGAATGATCTGTTTACTAGCGGTCAGTAATAAAAAAAGGGGCCGTGGTAGCCATTACAGGGCGAGTAGACTCGCCGCCCGGCGTCGCCCCCTATCGGGTTGCAAGTGAAACGGATCGCAGGGGGCGGTGACAGATAACGACCAATATGGCCGTCGGTAAATGTCAGCTCGATGATATCGAGTGATCCAGCGAGTTGGATCGACCATGCCTGAATCAAACTACCTACTGAATTAAGGTTTAGTGCTGTACCAACTTCGGGGAACGTAGTCGAATTTTTTATTTGAGTTTAGTGAGTCTGTAGTCCAAACCTTTCTGTTGAAAGGTATTAAGATGATTACCACAGGAGCTTGGTCACGGAATTGCGTGTAAAATTCATTGTTTTCATTCATAGTACATAATTTTTTACACCAGCTCTAAGGATGGACTAACTAAAGCACTTTTTTTTACAAAATGTTAGGTTAATATATGCGTTCAGAATATCGTCTATTGTGATGCACTTCATAAAGAAAATATTACACTACAGGATATTTGTTTTAAATCGAAGTAATCAGTATACGCAAGGCAGGCATCTCCTCACCTCTATCTTTCATCAAATCGATGCTTTCAACATCCATCATATTGGGACATGTTTCCCGAAGCGTTATTGACAACGTTCTGAACGATCGCAATCATTATTTTGATTGCAGTTAACTTTTACTTCTTAAATTGCATAGACTTGTTTGCAAGTAATGTAAACCATAAAGGATTAAGGCGTACTAACCAATGGTAATACTAGGTATTAATTTGTAGTCTTAATGATATAACTCTCCTAGTAGGCATATCATAATCAGCATTCCTATCATTTCCTATACGCCATCCGTTGCGTTCCCGATGTTCGTTATAACTTGCATATACATATCTACGAACTGTAGATACATGTAGCTATGTATGTAGGGCGACCACCACTGAATCCATTGTGCACTCCGATATTGTGTTAATAGATAAATCCAATCAAAATATTAATTCCACAACGCAGCTCGATTCTACCTATTTACATTTCAGCCGCTCGATTTATTCGTTTTGGAGATATTCATTGACGGTCGTGTTTCATCGAATTATTGTGAACATAAATATGGTTTATCAAGTATCATTTAGTTGTACACGTCGAGGTCGAGAGGGTTTCCATTAATTATGTTATTTGAATCTTAAGTGAACAATTTATAAAAACCTTTCAACGTCAATGGCTGTTCTATTTCCATATAATACGATAAGTTACGAAGTTTTTTAGTTATTATTATAAATATTTAAAAACTCGAAAAGGAACCATGGTATGAAATATCAAGCGAAATTGAAAAAAAAACTTCAATGTGAAAATGTATTGATAATCATTTCTTTAGGAACGAATCGGCGGCGCTTTCGCAACCGGAGCTGGTAACATGAGCCGCGCCAAGGGCTGCCTTGGGACCCATGAAAGCCGCTGTTTAAATAAGGCCCTGCAAGGATTGCTCCTAGAAATAAGACTTCGTTGCGCCATAGCCGATCTGGGTTATATATATAGCACCAGCACCGGTAACGAGCTGTTATGAGCTACAGTATTAATCGTTAAATTAAACGACATCTAATAGCCAAATAGGTATTAGCATTATAGTTGTGTCGGTAGAATACCTACCTAAATTTGAACACAAATTGTAAATTATCCAGAGGAAGTGTGGTGGCGCGTGCTCTCCCCAACGCGCTCGGGATTAGAGTCCCAGTTGTGCGTTTGTGCTGTTATTCCAGCATTCACAATATTCCTCTATTGTTTTACTAGAAAAACCCTTTTGATATTTCGTTTCAAAGCGTTGTGAAAACACAAAATCTAGCTACGAAGTGCTTTTAATTACCGAATGTATGCGTCGCTTTTCCTTCGTATATTGTTCCACGCGGGATATTGTAACCACCCAGTCGATCAAAAAAGTTGTTAAAGACGTCGTGAGCGGTCATTCGGCTCCACCACGAGACAATTGAGTCCACATGGGTCGGCGATAACCGGGGATAGCAGAGATGAAACGAGTCGGGGTCAGTGCGCGCTCTCAGAACTCAATATTTGCGCTGCAATACAACCTTTATTGCGAGGATCAACACGCTCGTACCGAATATAGGCGTCGAAACGACCGTCGACCGTAACATTTTTAATGAATAGGCTGATCAAATCACGTCGAATGTATGAAACGTTATTTTTTATGTGGACTTTAGCTATTTTCGCAAATTGCATTAGACGGTATCTACAGTTCACGAACTCGCTTGCAGCCACCGTACCGAGACAAACATTTTCTAGTGTCATTTCTTGAAGTCGCGCGGGATTGGATGATATTACGTCTGTGTGACGAAGACGAGCGTGTACCACGGAGTACTTCACGACTGCACCAACGACAGCTGGCTCTCCTTATTTGATTTCCAACTGTGCAAGGGAGCATTCAAGTTTTATATCAACGCTGGAACACATTCGTACATTTGGTAAGAAATATCGGCTCTAATGAGGTATTGGATTTCTGGTTGAGATTCGATATCACTGATCCGGAACGAGTATTTGCGACATGTAGAGTATATCCGGAGCTTTTCACCAGTTTGTTTTATGTAGTCGTGTCGTCGAGGCCGACCGCTGGTCCGGCAATTGTCCCCGGCAAATTGTTTAGAGATACGTATAAGCACTAAAACCTTTGGTAATAAACGTGGACCGGGAGTGGTGCGTGAGCAATATCGTTTGGGCCAGATGTCGAAGGGCGGTCTGTTTGCGCGCCGGACGGTCAACACGAGCGGCAAACACGCGTGCGAATGGCTCATGTGTCGTCCGTTGTTGCTGTTTTGTATCAATAGGATAGACGCGTCCAATTTGCACCGCTATGATGTGGTGCATGCTTTGAAGTGGTTTTCGACTCATTTGAGTTTGTACACCTCATAAATGATTAATCGAGTGGGTAATTTGAATGTGCATTTTACATTGCTGTACCTATTATATATCAACAGGCAAACATATTAATTTTATATATTGAAGCTATGCATTACTTTTATACTAGATAGTTACATCTACCGTATAATAAATTGTAGATGATCTAAAATACTCATACCCGAATAAAAAAATTGCTACATATCTTACTTACGAAGGATAGTAATGAAAATAACATGAAGTTAAAGTACAGTACAAGTAGATACTTTTAAAGCACGGTATCATCAGTGATGCCAATTTTATTGCAATGCGACTTAACTAATATAAACTATCTATATTTTATTTTAAAAAACATTAAAACACTCAAATAAACAATGGATTTATTTGAATGTTGACGTTGAAAACTTCCATTTTTGGAATAAATCCACATAAGCTGCATGGTGGTTGATAAGCGGCATGCAAGCGTCCGCGTCCGCTTACATCTATCATCGTCGGGTTCAAAGTTCGTACACAATAACCTTGTTAGTGGGTATATGAGGGAAGTTATTTGTGTGGTTTCTATTTATTCCTAAAGGAAGAGGTATTATTTTCACACGCATCATCTAAGCAGCTACACAAGCAAAGTCGGGAATATATGTAATTAGATGGTTTATGCACGAATATCATTTTAATTAATCGAGTAATGTTATTATTGAAAGATGGAACAAAAAATTCCATTTTGGACCGCATGACGCCGGGAGAGTACTCAGTGGGTTTTAATTAATTAATTTTGGCTTGGTGATATGCTTATATCAGGGTATACCTACATTTATTACGGGAAAGTGAAAATGGTACCGATTGAAATCATTAAAACCTCAAGCATGTAAGTAGCAGACACACCAAAATAATTGCAGTAAAGTAATTAAAGATATTTCAATAGGTGTTGTAATAAATAAACTATTAAGGGTTTTTATTACCTTGAGACATTTCCAAGCGATATTTAAGTAAGCTTATCTTTGGTACCGTTTATAGAAAACCACCCGTAATGGAATTCGCAGACGGACATGCACACATTTAAATGCAAGGAGTATTGTAATAAAGTCCATAAAGACAGCAGGGAGCAGATAACAGTAATACCTTTTTCAAATTGCACCACCACGAAGCGCTGATGGAGATTCATTGAACCAGCGCATCATTTATCAAGCCAGTATGTCTTACCCAGCGCTGTAGCACTATCCTAGATTTAAACTTTATTCCGCTCACTAGTTAAAGCGCTGCATATTATGATTGCGGTGCTATTTTTGGTGCTTTTTCTGTGTGTTTTGCAGCACAACGAAACGAGGACTTTTTAGTTGTTGACTTTTCAATTTAAGCTGTGTTAAAAATATAAAACGTAAGGCGAGCGCGCTTTTTGTTTTCTGTGTTTTTGTTTTTGGTACTCGTCTTGCCGTCTCGGGGATGCGAGAGCCACTATCTAAATGGTTTCGGGTGGTGTTGTTAGCAGCATTGCGCCGCGGGTGATCAATACGGCTGGTGGGCCGCCAAGAGTTGACGCTGATGACACTTGTTTGTTTTATTTCCTTTGGCTCGTTTACTCCCGGACACGAAACAAGTTTGCGAACATATACGCCGCCATTTTGAGAAAATTGACTTTTGAAGTGACAGCTGCCAAAACCTTCGTGTGCTTTGAAGTAGGTGCCATCAGAAGAACGAAATTGCTGAAGCTGATTCTTTTATTTTCCATCCGCCATATTTATCATCGTCATAACCCATTTCTAATTTTCCTTGTTGTTTATTAAACTTTTAACATAATTGACATAATACACGCTAACGGCAGCCATTTCTCATCTTATTCCATTAAATTTCATCACTTCATTCATTTTGTAAAAGAAGAAGAAGAACAATACTGAAGTACTAGAAAACTAACAAACTTTACACTCCGTTATTTATTTCAGTTTTGTCGATTGCATATGCATCTATCTATTACTTTTTCGAGTATGATTTTGCAAATGATTTCGATGCATAGGAACCTACCTCATTTAATCTCGATTGATTATTTGAAATCTTCTAAGTTCATAACGAACAAATCTTACTTATGACAATAACTTGGTTATTCACAGTAAGATTTATTATACAATAAGAAACAGCCACTGAAACTTTCGTGTTTGCGTTTTGTTCAAAACAACATTAAAACAGCGATACATAACTGTGAAGTATTGAAAAATCCGTGGAAACATCAGTTCCGAGAACAAAACCGGGACACAGTGGAAGTTCTTCAGTTAGGCCCGAGGCGCTTCGGCAGTGCCAACGTCGAGCTTACAACTGGTGCTCCTACCCTATGCGAAACTTTCAACTACTTAGTTTTATTTCACACCCAATTTATTCCCGAGTAGCGATCTAAACGTGATAAACGTAGTTCCCTTCTGCTCTTTTATTACCTACCTGTGGGACTAATAACTTACCATAAACGTTTGTTTGATCAATTCTGACGATGAAACCTAGACGCTCAAGCCACTTTGAGCCGACCCACACTTTATTAATCCGATCTTCGACTGGAAATAACGTTGATATAATTATTTTGACATACTGTACAATACGATATATTTTTAATTGCATCATCGTGAGAAAAATCTTATTAAATATACTAAGTAGGTATACCCATAATTAAGTTTTCGCGCCTCTCTGTGGAATCGTGGTTGGTTGAGCAGGATTAAATGCATTTATTTTTTGTTTACGAAACACGAGGAATATTTTATGGAAATCGGTTCCACGTTTTTCATATTACACGTATCAGAGTTTTTATGCTAGAACTATGAAAACCTTTTTAATAAATGGTACTCCTACGTGTAATAACCAGTTACATCATAAAGCATAAAAACATAAAGACGCAATATTGGTTTGAACATAAACCGCGGTTGATGTCCAAAAAACCCTTAAAAGTAGTATCAATCCAATTTCCCTATTGGGGGCTCGGGGTGTCACCGCATAAAATAAAAATACCTACGTAAAAGTCACCCCCGCGCCCCCTGCGGAGGGTGGTACTTGTAATAAAAACTCGTTAATAGCTTTATTTACTACATTAGTCGATGTATGTGTGGGCTCACTACAAGCGTGCTGCTATGAAAGAGGATTTTCTTGCTGCCGTTTTGGTAAAAGACTAACCCTCAAATTTATAGAAAGCTATTATCCTCTTACAGCGTAATTGCAGGACACTCTTGTTATACCTAATTACAATTTGTAATTAAGTGACATCTAAGACATTCTTTACCACGCATAATTTGAATGATTATACTAGAAATTTTATGATACAAGAATTGTTTGAACCGAAGTTGTGTCTAATTCTATTTTGTCGTAAGTTGAGGACAGTGCAATTTTCGCCGTTAGCATTGGAGCGAGGTGTGCTAAATATTAGGTAGGATGTTGATTAAATAACTTCTGAAAATGTTAATTTTCTTCTACTTAGACTAAGATCCTTATTTCCTTTCGATCTGGGGAAGCCTCTTTCACTTAAGGAAGCTAATATAGATTTTTTCTCATCTGGCGCCAGTAGCAAGTCTTTTTCTCTCCTCCGGTTCCCCATTTCCTTTTCATCTCAGATGTTCCTTTATAAATTCTGCCGCATAACAATCGCGGGTTTATGTCCCCGATTAACAACATTACGGTTTTGGGTTTTGGCAAACAATGCGAGCGATTATCTGGTGAGCGGTTGTCAGCAGCATTGGCCACACTAGTGTTTATAATAATGTAAACGAGCCGACCCGTGGACCCGCTAATTGTCCACGATAATATTAAACTTATATTTTATCATGTATTATAATTTAACATTTCTATGATACATTTACCATTACCAGATAATACCGATATGGCGTCAGTGTTGCAAAATATGTCGTCAATTTATTTGAATGAGTAACATAGGAGAGTGATAACGTCACGATTAACTTATCTATTCATCATTCCATATGTACACCGTGCACGAGTATAATCTACTAGCTTCTACCCGCGACTTCGTCCGTGCAGACTTCGATGATTCAATATCGATATAAATTATGGCCTGTCATTCCGATGTACACAATAATACTGCAAAGTTGCACCAAAATCTGTACTGGAGTTTTTGAGCGATAGAGTAACAAACATCCATCCATCCATCCTCACCAACTTTCACATTTATAATCAGTAGCATAGGTTAGTATATACTCGTAATATAACTCAATGTAGGCGTACGTATAATGTTTGAGTACGTACAGATTTTTGGTATCGTAATATATCTATGTAGGTACCTAAATCTACAAGGCGTAGCTACTGTTGTGTATAAAAGTATGAATCACTATAAAATATGATAGAGAGGCAGATAGATGATTCATCGATAGTTTCTAATGGAAGTATAGAGTTCATTCAACTTTAATTGCCTGGTTAGATGGTTCGGACAGAACGTTTCCACGACAGTAATTTTTCATTTCCAATAATAATATTATAGAGCTTCTGTATCGGTGGTACTTGAGAAATAATATTAAGTGTCTAAGTTCTACGAAATAAAAGGGAGGGGTTCGAGTGAAAAGTGTCTTATTACAAGAATGTCTCAACAACATCTAAGAACATACGAAACACGTAGAATTCCCAAAATTCGACTGAGGGGAATTCAGATGTGCCGTGTTTATATTTCGAAAAGCGGACAATCATCCATAACTAGCCATATCTTCAACGAATAACATTGCTAAGCTAACAAATAAAGTTAATTGCTTGTGTTTTCGTTACGTGAACAAAACAACGCAGGTGTTGGCAGCCAGGTGAGCCGAAAGGAGTTTCAGTTTCGGTGATTCAGCGCGTCTCACCCACTGAATGTGGTCTCCGCAGACCTTTTATCCATCCCACTTATTTAAATAATATCGAGGAGTGAAAGGCTATTTAACTTAAGCGACATTTTTTTAACTTTACCGGAGAACATTTTCATTCGACGCAGAAAAATTCGCTCATTCCAAATATGTGTATAAGTAAATATCGCCCGAAAGTGTCGGTTAAATCGAATTGCCTTTCACCCCTCGATATTAAATATCGCCGAACACCATATACTCATCGTATGATCCCAAAATAAGCAAAACTATTGCAATGGGTATCATACAATGGGTTGAGGGGGCGATCTCAGTTACAACCAGACCACGGCAAATTCAGAAAAAAGCACTTTTCGTAATTTGCTACTGGCGGGAATTGAACCAGCAACCACCCGGTTCAATGAGCCTAGCGGCTTAAGCTCAAAACAAGCCGTTATCAGTTGTTCACAATTCCAACTTCGTGAAAAATTTAGGTCCTTAATTCGATCCTTATTTTTTGTATGCAATTTCATGTGGAATCCAAAATTTAATCAACTTGTTTGCGGACTCCCAAAAAAACACCATTAATGCACTTAATTCGGTAATTAAAATTTAATTGCAGCGCGCGGCCATCGTTGGCAGTAGAGCTCCTGCAGGCGGACCAGGTAAAATGAAGTAATTCAACTCGTTGTGGCACGTCCCCGGCATTACTTACCATCTAGCAACAATTTGTTTTTTCCCACCCTCGAGAGCAACTCGAAGCGCCTTGCCTTTTTAGTCCCAATTTATTCTACCAATAAACTTTTTCGCTTTGCTTTTTGCACGGAAAATGTGCCTAAAATATTTAAACAGTTTATGTTTTCGTTCATATCCTTATGTTACTGCTGAGGGTTACAATTTTCCCGTTTCTGAACTCTTAACGTCATTCGCGCCGATCCATCACTTAACTTCGTAAGAGAGTCAAGAATGTTGCCATTCGCTTTTGTTTTGTAGCGTTTAATGCAAAATGCTACTAATTTGAGATTCATGGTAAAATTGGGGAGTTTGGAACGCTCGAGAGATTGAAAAAAGGAAGAGCGTAATCTATGGCAGTCGGTGCCTATGCGAAGAGCGGCTGTACGCCCTGTGGTTCGCGGGCCTAACGGGCCGTGACAATCACTTCCATGCTAAATGTCATGGTGGCCATTGTTTTACCCCCGCCGCCTCACCCCTTCACTTGCCACGCCACCCTAACTTTCCCTACTGAGGCACTGGCATTTATTCCCCACACCCTTACCTCTGTTAATGAAAAATGTAGAACTCAGGATATTGATTATAGTTTTTTTACTCGTATTTGCTACGGTGAAATATTTTATTGTGCGGCACAGTAAGTTTCGCAATTAAAAACTTAACCGTGAAATCCTTATTTGTAGAGAGTTACAGTCCATTGACTAGTAATTTTTGTTCTAAATAGTGTCACTTTAGTAAAAGGTTTGTTAAAGATATTTATTTATAAATTTGAGGGTTAATACATCATTGTATTGTATACAATACAATACAATGATGGATAATGACATGACAATACATGTATTGGTATATGATAATATTTCACGTTAATCAGGTTTTTTCTTATTGCAAAGTAAATTATGGCAATGATTAAGGAATTTAGCCGAAGTGATGTAAAAGGGGGTGAGTTGGGGAGGGAATGTTAACTTAATATGGCGGGGCATTACGGCAATTTGGTAGTGACGAGCCTCCAGCCAGGCTGAGTGCTGGCAAAGCCAAAGGGTTGTCCTCGACACTGGTATTTCGAAGCCATGTTATTAGTACAATACTGAGATGTATAATAGTATGCTTTCAACACGTAGCGCACTAACGTTGCTATACGGAGTTACGAATATACTTGATGTTTCAGAAGTCCGAAACAACTGAATGGTATTAAAAATTGATTGAAATTCAAACTTTTATTTTTATTTTGTTATTGTTATAAAAAAAACAGCATATAGATGCTTGGAATACCTTAAGTGTAACTTGGAATCTATAAAAGTGAGGTAAAATTACTTTACCTACATCCTATAGACACCTATTAAACAATTGTAATTACTATTGTACCTAGTCAATAATTTGTTTCATAAATAAATATTGGATATCTAGAAAATATACGAAATACTAACATTATACGAGGTTTGTACCCCCTATTATCTACTATGGGCGCGCGTTTAAAGGAAATCGCGCGAAAACTTACGGTACGATTTAAAACCTGCATAAGTAGCATAGCCGGACAAGACCAAATACGGGATAAATTAATATTGTTTCTTGCCCTCGTATGAAAAACGAATGTAAGTTAAAACATCTCGGTGTGAAATTATCAGAACCATAATCCATGTCCTGGTGCACTTGCTGGCTGTGCTGGACCTGCTGCGAGTACAGGGTCGGTATATGCGTCATTCACGCGCACCGACAGCCGGCGACAACGTCATTAGGAAGCCATAAGTCGGCGCGAAGTGTCATCACCCGATATAGGTACTCTGTGTACCTATCGCGAGTTATTTGCACCTTATCAAACGAATTTCCAGTATAAGCTATAAGCTCTGGTCATTGCTGTTTAGTGATGCATGTGACTGCTGATCAGCTAATCATTAGCTCATATAAATTCCAGTAGATAATTACTAATGAACTAATGTTATCGCTGCTAATTACAAAACTTTTTTTATCGTATATGCTTTTTTCCATCTTTGGATATTTAGTTTTTATTAAATTTATAAATTATCGTGGAAAATTATAATTTGATTGACGGGGGTACAATCATCTACAGTGAAGTCAATCTCAATTGAGTATTAATATTCAACATTACTCCATTACTTCCTTTATGACGTCAAAAAACCATTTCAACTGCACTCCACCCCGACACGGCATGAATATTTCTCGGTCGAGAGCATTCTTTGCATTGTATTTTATGCGAGCAGAGTCCCCGTCCATAAAAATCATAAAACTAAGGGCGTATCCCATTTGTTCCACTATTTGCATACGATACAAGCGAGTGAAGACAACGGCGTCCTCAACAAAGATCGTTGGCCGACAATAAAAGTGTATTTGCGAAGAAATTTAATAAAGCGGAAGTGGACTGCTATTAGGGAGCGCCCTTACGAGTCCTCGGACGTACAGTCGGCGGCGGATATGGGGTAATGGTCAAGGTATTCGAATAATATTCATAGAATAGGGTGTATTATCACACTGAAGTTCTTGAACATTATTAGTGTTCCGCAGTTTGCGAGACACATCCAATATATGTTTATATGTGCTTGGCTAAAAAGGATTTATTCAATTCCAGGTACTTTAAAAATGTTGACTTGAGATTACTCTTGGTATACCTTTATATTATAAAGCCGCCGAGGCATGCAACTGATTTCTCCGTGATTTTGTTCCTCCCTGATCGTTATATGTATATGTACTATGTTTTACATTAATATTACCATATAGTCTTAAGCGACATGCGAAATGCAAAGTATTGAGTTTATATATATAATGGCAATAGGTTCGCCCCTATCAAATTGTGACCAAAATACATTGGCCAAGTGTGGATGCACTGTATTGCATCTCCGTGTAACCCTTCGAGGAATACAGACGTGCTGATGTATTTTAGATTTAGAACGGATGGTATCACCATAGGATCTAATGGTGGGAAACTGCGTGCGAAGGTCCACCTTTATCGCATGCTGACTGTACGCATAAGTATAACGGACTCCGGCCTTGTTACGAGCTGTGGGGCGATTCATATTTATTTGAGGCTCACCATCGATTGCGGTCAGCGGCGGGTGATAACACGTGCCTAACAAACGCCCGACAATGTCATTATTTTGATGAGAGATAGCTGGTTGAATTGAGAACAAGTTGTAGAGTTGAATAGTTGTCTTTGGAAAAAGTCTCATAGATAATAAAGATCCTTGATAGTTCACAACTTATTGTTTTATTAATTACTAACTATAACATATCGCATCTTTAAAAGTATAGAGACCAATTTTGAAATTTTAGGATTTCGACTATAAATCTTAAAGGGTCGTTCTAACGACCATTTTTCAACAACATTATTTTTGAGTTAAGTCTCTATACTTTTAAAGATGCGACATCTTCAATCCAACAATATGAAAAAAAAAGTATGCGGTTACTTCATTGTGAAGATAAAAAAGGAATATGGCTTAAATATTATAGTAAACATTCCGATTTATACACATTATTAGCATGGAGTTTTAAATTTAATTCCTTCGCAGTTGAGAAATAAATTTTCTTAAAGATTTGTCTGCTTAAAGCGTAACCACAGGTGATATCGCCGAAGCCTCCACTCGACGAAACTCCGAACGATATCCCGTAGAATTAATTTATTAATTACTAAGGTAGGAATCACAAATCTGTACCAATTACACGAACGAAATTGTTACCGAGAAATTTAATTAGCGAAATGCCTATTTTGTAATTATGATGTCAAATATGTTGGGCCCAAATTTACACGTAGTAACCAAAATAATTAGATTTAACCGAAAAAATAGTTAGATTTAGCCGGCTGCCTTATGGAATTACACTGGATATAGGAGTGTTGTAATCCGACAGCTCGTGTGAACGCCTCCTTACAATAAACCTGTGATGCGGATGTGATGCCGGCAGTAGCCGGTGCACATCCGTTTCCGTTACATCCGTAATTATCGGGCAGCCGGATTTGCTGTGTGAATAGTGTCTGAGTATTAAATTCGTAATTAAAGTGTGTGTGTGTGTGTGTGTGTAAGATAAACTTCTTTCGTTGAATGAAATGAAGGCGTAGCGCGTTCGTAGCATCTCGTAGCATAGTAGCACTTCGTAGCACGAAGTTCTTAAGTATAATTATAATACATACTTTTACGATGACATCGAGATGATAATGAATGAAAATAAAAATGTACATTGTATATTATTGTAATTTTAAAATAATGTAGAGTAGCCGTCGAGGGTCGTTACAAGTAGAGGTGCGAATAAACTAAACAATATCTGTTTACCATTGATTACTATTGGTCTACCACTACCTAAATGTTCTTTTTTCTAGCCCAGCTTTGATGGATATTTACCCCTATTGCGGGTTGGTGGCGTCGCGTCGGCGCCGACGCTTCGGCCTACTTGTTGCTGTACGCGCCGCCGCCGCGCCGCCCGCCCAGCTCACTATTTACGCGCCAAACAATATCGACTCTTTCACTAAGCACACTCGATTGTTATGCCCCTCTATCTCCATACTATATAGTGGTAGTATTAAACACGTCCCTACTATCAGTTGTCGAATGGTAAAATAAAGATATTTATAGTCAAGTTCATTATAGTTTTCTTGCAAATATGAAGGATAATTATCGATTTTTTAAAACGTCCTAAGATATTGCGCACGCGAAATAATTTGTGCATGTTCCATATTTAAAAAAGATAATTATTTAAATGTAATGAAAATAGCCAAATGATAGCAAATATGTCACTTTTTTACAATAGTTGAAGCAAATATTAACTAAAGCATCAATAAAATAATAGAGTAAGAAAGTACATTATGTTGTTAAAATTAAGTCGAATAGAGTTTGACGTAGATGATTTTCTACGCACCTAAATGTATTCACCTAAGTCAATCTGAATATTCTGATAGTCTTAGTATATAAATAATATTTGAGGCGTTTAAGTAAAATATAAATAAATAAGTATTTAAAAAACTTTATGCCATAACCAAAGTAACTAATGCTCGTTTTTACCAACATCAGGAGATGGCTTCATATTAATCAGTTGCCAGTTGCAGTAGAATTGTTAGTGACAACAAGCATATTTGTGATTTGTAGAGTGGACCATTACTGAACTCGAATGAAGACTTGATTTACTAACGTACGAGAATTCGAGTTAATGGTGATAAAAGACGGACGGTCGTGTGTAATTTGCGCTCCTGCGAAGCTCATCACGACCAGATTGAAATTCCTTTCGCAGCCCTACGTCACCGGCTGGTTGGCGCCCTCTACTTGTTGCGCATTGAAACGTCATAACCGCCCTTACGTGACGCCATTATCAGATTGTTTTATTTCCGTACTACTTATCAGATGTGTGATGGTGAATGGATAGTCAGTATTGTGGGATTAGTGCGGTTAGCGTGGTTACTTTTTGGTTTCCAAGACCATAGAGTTAAGTACTCGGATTGTATTACAACTATAAAACGAATATATATACCGCAAAATGTATGGTACATTTCATCCATTTACATTGCAAAACATTTTTGTACTAAAATAATTTTTATAGAGATGGGCATAATCTTTGTGCACTGATTAACCGATGTTAATCGATAGATATATAAGATAAATTATCAATGAGTATTTAAACGAAATGCTCTATATTTGGTTGCCTGTTAATTCTTATCACTATAATAAAAAACCTCACTTTCAATTAATTATTCAAATCGAGAGACGAATTGTGATCACTATTCCCACCGTGATCTTAATAATCTTAGGTAAGAAATACAGACAGTTTAGTTGTAATTGCTTAATTGTAACTTTATCACAGCTAGATTAGATAGCTAGATAGATAATTCGAATGATGTTCACTTGAATAGTAGAGTAGTTATTTCCTAGCAAAAGCCCTTTAAATAAATTACAAAGTTAATTATTTCACACGTATTCTTTAATAAACTTTCAATTCTATTCAATTCAATTTATTTATTTAATAACTTTCAGCAGTCGCTGTATTATTATAATTTGCGTTTATAAATGGCAGTAACAGTAACCATCAAGAAACAACGATATTTCACCCAGATATTGGCTAGGATTCCTATGAATGGAATTGGGACGCGACGCACCAAATGCATCGTCTCATATTTTTGCTCAGTCATATACTGCATTGCTGCTACATTATAATTGTATAATTTCGACTAACATTTTCTACAAACCGTTTACCATGACATTTTTAGGTAGAAAAGTGTCTTGTCGAACCAATGGACCATCCATCTATTTCGGATTGTAAATGTCCTTATATTTGTAAACTATTATAAAATTTTAATATGTTTATTAAATTTAATATAGGGTAACCATACCCACTGTTGGCACCCATGATTTTAAGTTAAAATAAGAAGAAAACCATGAGTTAAACTCATGTTAAACCCCTGATTTTATGTCAAAAATGGAAAGATTGTACATTTTTTAATCTAAAACCCTTAACTTTAACCTCAAACTCAGACTTAATTAGTACAAACTTTAAGTTTGTTTGGGACATACACTAAAAAAGCCCTTTTTACGCATTTTCTTAAGGACCGATACTTGTGCCAGCAACCGGGTAATCGGAAAATTTTGGAACAAATGTAAAAAACTTATGTTTCTAGTATTATTTTTTTACAAAAATCGAAAAATTAAAAAACGAGTGGATATTCTATAAACTGATATCCTTTTTAGCGAAATAACGGGTCATAGAGCGTTTTGGTGACTGATTTTCTCCGAGTAGGCGTTTAAGGTGCCAATAGCTGGGGGTTTTACCGTACGCAGTAGAAATTGCATTTAAATTTGTGAACTTAAGATCACTACTAAAGTGAGGTTTTACATTTCTAGTAGTCCCGTTAGCCCCTTCAGTGCACTAAATGATTTGCTGTATTAAATAAACTATTCAAAACGAGAAACAACTAAATTGTATCTCAAGTTGAGTAAATAAAACTAATTTGCTTTCAAAACTACAACTACTACTGCTTCGTTGCTAGAAGTCTATACGGTCGGTAAGATTTATAGCGCGACGTTCACATGTTATGCATTAATTAGAGTACAAATTAATATTGTAAGGCTTGCAGTTGACGTTGGTTGCGACGCGCGACACTTCTATGTGATTGCGCTCGCCATCGCTTCACCCAAGTTTAATTAAAGGAAGACTTAGAGTTCGGTTATGCACATGTAACTAACAGCTAATAGCTCTGATGGACTTGTGGGCGAAGGGAATCCTCACCGATGAAGCTAGTTAACGATTGCGGGCGTTTGATAACCATATCGTACCTTCTATTAGCTGTTTGAAGCCACTTAATTACTTAGGTGTTACTCGTGTTTTAATGTTTGAAATATATTCCATCGACTTAGTAGGTAAAATTAAATTGAAATGACGGCATTGTGACATTAGGTAGACATCTAAAATACAAATATTTTTAGATTTATCATGTTACTGCCGATATATAATTTTCTAGAAGTTTCGGTCGGCACCGTATGCTCATAAATATTTATTATCCAATTACCATAAGGATATAATGTGAATATTTCTACTTATTATTTACATTTCTGAAGTATTTGCCAGTGATTTATATGTAAAAAAATATATAGAGATTGCCGCGTGTAAAAAATTAAAATGCTCTATGTAGTTGTATTTATAGTGAGCAATATAAAGAAAAAATAAAACTCTTATATCGTAAAGATGGAAATCACAGCGTGTATGAAAGAAAAACACACATTTTTGAGGGCAACGGTGCCCCGAGCGGGCACTTAGCTTCGGCTATTAAGGGCGCTGTGACCGCCAGCGCGACGAAACGGCGAAAACTATAAAACCGTTAAAGCAACGTTTCAGCAGCCGTAAAGAGCGTAGCAAGATCTGTTGACAATGTCGCCCCAACCCGCCATAAACCGTATGCACCCGGCGAGGCTGTAAAACTTAATAGCACTCTGATTAAACTTATCTCCGGGCCTGGCAAATCACGACCTTCGCTAATCGCCGAACATATTCAACTATTTTTATTGGCCGCATCTAACCGCGGTGAGATTGGTTCGAATATGTCTAGTACTTACAGGATGTTGGCGCGCCGCCCGTAAACGCCCGCCCCCCACATATACTTGTCTTAATACGTTTACTTGTAGTTATTGAGTCTCTTACAAATAGAGACGCTGAATGGTTTAGTGTGATCTATTATATAAATAGCTTCGTTTAGCAAAACACCATTTAGCTTATAGCTGTGATATCAAATCAGTATTTCCATTTGAACTTATTGTGGAGATTGTCATAGGTTTTATAGTGGTGCTTTTTTATTATTTATGGAATATTTTCATCATTGTGAATCTAGATTTTTTAGGAACTCTGTTGTATATACTTGGGTAGGATTTTATTATCTAAATCCATATATTTGTTTTCAATGGTACATAATAGGGGTTAGGTAATTTAAATACTACCACACCCATAAAATAAACTCCAACAAATATATAATTTGAAACACTTCCAAGTAACAAATATTTATCAGAAATGCTTAGCAAGATCCGGAGATAAGAGGTCTAAGCGGGCGGGCTAACGAGCCGTAACTTTAAAATATTTTCATTTATACGAAGCGCTGCAGCGATACCCACTACAGACGTCTTTATGTTCAAACTTATATACTTAGACGGGCGTATGATCACACGGAGACACCGAAAAAGTCGTGATAGTGCGGGGTAATGCGAGGTCGCATAACGTGGAGGACTCTCAAAACGTTTTACAAGTGCTGGAAGGATGTTATAAAGGTTTTACGGTAGCGTTCCGTCAGTGAACGTTGCATTGGTCTTAATGGACGAGCTAAGTGCATAGGGACATTCATGACAGCGGTAAGAAAACGTTTGCAATACGAATGGTAATAACACTTACGGCTCATTAGAAGGGAATAAGCACGGTCGGGACCGCGGGAATGTTTGGTGACGATTACAGTTATGAGCGGAGATGCTTCCTTAAAAGTACTATCACATTTTGTTCGTCGAAACGGAATAATATCATGGATTTGCAAATGCTCAAAATTCTCGATAGTAATTGTTATATTTGTTATATCTTGGTAAGTAACAAAAATATAAATAATTAATAAGTTATAAAATAATTTTCAAAAGGGTCAAAGCTTACTCAAATGTTAGGGTTAACTTGGGCGCTAAATATCGGTAGGTACCTTAACAAAATATGCACTAAATGAGAATAGGTAAAATGTCAAACACAGAGAAGGTACTGAACAAATATAATTTAACAGAGTTACCCCGGTATCTAGTTTCGTATACTTTAGCTACATTAATTTGAATGAGTCATCGAATTTACAAACAAATGAACGATTACCGCTCGTCTAACAGTGTGTTCCGAGCTGGAATAAAATGCAAAACAAATAGTGTGCTAAATAAAAAGGTTTCTAAGCGTTCCTCTCGATTCGACATTTGATTTACTTTACGTCGGAACGTTTATCGGGAGTGATTCATCACATTGGACAATAATGAGGGAGATTTAGTTCGGAAGTTAAACAAATCCGACGTCATCGATTTGTAATTCGAGATATGCGGGGTTTATTCTGTTTTTCCATTTCCCGCGCGACCCGCTCGTGTTTCCATAAGTGGAAACTGACGTTTTAATTATAAATCGTCCTCATCATTTATTTCGTTTGACAATGCCGAGAGTTTTCATGAATTCAATATTTTATCACGACGGTTTTAATATTTAATACGTAAGTGAATATTTTTATGCATATGTTATGTACCATTTTTATGGGAAAAACGTTTTAAAAATGCTTTACGAGTATTGGATAAGGTAAGCATTTTTATATCTTATGTTTTAGATACCTACCGGGTACCCATTTTACTTGGAAGGGAATATACCTAACGTGAACGGAGGTAGTGAATAATAAATTAAAGCTTATCTATGAGTCCATGTGATCAAAAGGGCCTCGGGTCACCCTCATATTCACACGGTATGTAGGTACACGAAGAGTTGATCAACGGCGGCCTATTGGACCGCATACACTTGGAGCTCTGCCCTTTCCAATCCAATTCCATAAAACACAGCGCTATTTCAAGTTTCAATCAACATGTCCCGGAATCGTTTTACTGGGTCACTGTACCAACACAGACACCGGCAGGTGGTTTAGGCCTGATATAGGGTGTGCTAGGCAATGGCTAGACAGACGTCGGCTCCGAGCAGTTTTAGCCGCTAATCGATACCTACCGGGTACCGACCGGCCCACCGCGCCCTAGTTTACTGGTCACAACTCTATTTTCTTGTGCGTACCTACGTAAAATGTTGAATTTATTATGAGTAAACTCTATGACGATTACCTTCCTCGAGCATTCGTGTAGTTTCACCCTCGAAACAAATAGTGATGGTAGATATTATGTTTGATAAATAATTCAACGTTTCCAAAAGGAATAGGAATCGCCCGATAAATTTCGTTGTACTGAAAATACAGTATAACAAATCGCGCTTTGGTAACGTCCTCGGCGAATGTGTATCCATTTCTGTGTTACATTAACATGTTTAATTTTAAATCATCGTTTTACAACATTAATTCGCACACGTAAAGGATGTGATCATAAATAGAAAACTGAAACCTGATATTTTTTAAACAAACATAGTCGAAGCTGTGACGGGGGGCTTAACAGTTAAATACAAAAAAAGAATCGGTGACGGCTAGCTCAGTGCGGACATTATTAAGTAGCTACCATGAACTGTGTAAACTCGAAAGTAGACAGGAACAGCCCGCATTTTTGGCATACTTGCGACGACCAGACTGGCAAGTGTCGTTCGGGAATTTATGGTAGAATGTAAGACCTTGACAAATGAACTTTACGCAGTTCGACGAGACGTGACGCCAAAGACAATGTGTACGTATATAAAATAAGTAGAAGCAACATGATACATTCATGTTGTGTTGTATCTGATGAGACTACGTGATATTTGAATTGGCCAATTAGTATCAATATCGGCCAAATATTCTCATAGCTCTCTCCCGCTTATTCTCTTTCGTTAATGTGTCAAAGAACAGACGAATCCGAAACGACAAAATATTTGTGTACAAACCATCACTTTGAAAATACTGTATCCGTTTACTTTAATTTTGAATTTCAACAAAACTTGTAAAAGTAATTTGCTATTTCGTTTTATGTGATATTTTTTAAGTTCATTGTTATTTTAATCACAAAATCACTTTTGATTGAAACAATATTTACTTAATTTAATACGCGTGTCTAAGGCGGACGCAGAACCAAATGTGGGGACGGAGGCGGTCTGTGTTAAAAAAAAAAAGATTAAGAACACAGAACTTAACCTCTCTGAAGTGCACGACACAAACTATAGTAGCAAAGTCATAAGTCGGTGGTCTCGTAAATGCTTGTGTGCTGTATTTCTACGCTCAACTTGGAAAGCTTTGCCGTTACGAGAAAAACTTTTATAATTAAAGGACATCAAAGAACGGCCACGATGGGGTTACACTTCGGATCGTTATTCAAAGCGGCTGTAACCGAGATAAGGGATCTTTTGGCGCCTTTTCAATGGGAGTTTATTTTATGAACTGTGACAAGGCGATAAGTTTGCACGTGAAATATAATAAATACCTACAAGAAAGTTTTTTTGAACTTTCAGCAAAATATCGTTTATTTTCTTAGTATGGACTCTATGTGTTCACTTATTACACGTGTCCTTTTGTTCTATTGGTCACGCTAGGCCATCTCGTTTAGCCATAATTTTATATTAATCAGGATAAATAAATTGAATGGAACACATTCAAAAACTCATGGCAGGAGAGAATAGGTATTCCCACGCAATGATATCCTGCCAATTCGAAATTCAAAACATACTAAAGAAGTAATCGCAACGATACGCATACACTGATGCATTCGGACAGTATCGTTAAATCTACATCAGTAGCAAACCAGTAATCAACTCCCCACTGGCGACTGCCGCGTAATTGATTGGTCTCAGACGCAGACAACAAAAGATAATGCCCGGTCCCGTGGTAAATGGATTTGTCAACTGCTGTGCTAGTAATTAAATAAATATATTTGTGTCTAGCGTAAGGTTGGTGGCGATGTTCTATCAGCGACCACATGCTTATTGTCTGGAGAACTAATTCACAGAACGATAATTGCACTACGAGAAACGAAATTAAGCAAATTAAACAAGACTATAGAACAGTTTGGGTAAGACATCTAAAGTGTTCTCTCCAACTAGGTAGATACTACGAAAAGGTTTATTTGACGTAATTGTTAGAAAGGAAATGTTTTACGGAAAATCAAAAATTCAGTTTTCGGACTATAAGTTAGGTAATAGAACGAATTTACTGAGTTCTAATTTGAAATATTCTAATCACGGACATGATTTTAATTATGTCAGGATTATGTACCAACAACCTTCTTTCATACTCAAATGATATCTCTTCATATCATCCGATTTTTTACAGGTAAGTAGGTACTTAAAGATGTAATATAAAGTTTAACGACTTTAAGCATGTGCTATATCGCGTAAATCTGTGTGAGTAGATATTATAAGGTGTCGGGAGTTGGGGAAAGGGGGTCGGGACATCAATCACTGGGACCTTTTTGTCAAGTTGCCACTTCGACACGTTTCCACGATGTTATGGTTAATTCAAGCCGTCTGCGACTACCTTGAGTTTCGGTGATTCTCAACTCCAACTGATATGTTTTTTATAGGTAACGTTATTAGGTAGCCTAAGTAGTAACCTTTACCCAAAGTATATCTTATTGGGGAAAATACCCAAAATTATTGTATTTTTTTGAAATCGTAACTTGATCTGTTTATGTACCGAAGTGCAAGTGCACTAAATATAATTTTCATAGGTAAAACCAATCTATTTATCTACGTAAAAATAACATAAGCTAACTCAATATCAAATCGTTCCAATGGTAACACGCTTAACTTTTTTTGTAACAAAGCAACGTTATCCTAAGAAAACAATATATAAATGGAAATCCCTTCGAAATTCGAATATATTTTGATATCGTAGAAAGAGGTTTATGACATTAAATGTGTGTAACGATTATGCCGATCAACTTTGCCGTGGCTGTTTAATCACTCTCGCCAACACGCGGGGCCCGGGCCGGCTCTGCGCGCTGCCCGCACTCATCTGATCCTTTTATATGCTCTCTCAACTTTTAACTTTTTAAAAGACCTTCTCTGTCTACCGACAAACAATTTAACAGTATAACTTCGTCGAATAGACTTTTCAGAGCAGATTTGTTATTCAATCGAAAGTTTTAAGTGGCTGTGAAACATCGTTGTCAAAGAATTAAATAAGCAGTAGAATCAAATGATATGAAACTTTAAAGTTGTTAAGTTAGAGTAGATAGTTGTTTGTAATTTGTGCTACAGATGAGCAGTTGTTAGTCGACACAAGTTTTGTGCCAAGATTTGATGAATGGAGTGTGCTTACCAATTTCAATCGCATGAAACTTTTGATAGAGATGGTTAGTAGATACTTTGATTAAGAAAAAAATAAAAAGTAAAGACAGTACCTATAATAACATTCTGATGTCATTAGCGTAGTGCTTAAACGGGCTGACCTCTTCATTGTTAAGTTTCGGGTTCGAATCCCATGGTGGCCATTAAACTACATGAGTAAACGTGAGTCTACTCCTAGCACAAGCAAGCAAGCTTCTAGTGAGTTTCGGGACTTGCTAGTAGGACTCAAATTGCTAGTAAACCTGAACGAAATAAGTGAAAGCGAGTTTTTTTCGAAATAAACGTTGACGGCCGTGATTTTCTTTTAGAAACGGTATCGGTTGGCGGTAAGCGAGCGGAGGCTTAATCCTGCGTTATTAAGAGAGTCTAGTCGATAAGTGCAATGTGTGTAATAGCCCCCCGGCGGGCGGCGAGGTCGCTCCATTAGGCGGGCGTGTTCCGCGGAACCCCGCCACGCTCAGCATGCCTCCTAACATCGCCTTCCACAACTTCTTCCTCCAAGACACTGCAAATTAATATAATCAACTCCGCGCCGATCTATTTGCAATTCCAGGCAAGAGACGTATTGATTTTATATCAAGCATTTCGCTGTGGGACTGAAATAGTTAGGTCCCTAAGTAGGCATTAAATATAACGTAATTTTTTGCTTAAATTGTGAGTGAGTCAGTTGAGTGTATGTAAAGTAACAAATTTGGTAATTCTACCATTCGGTCCATAAACCATTCGACCATTTGGTACGTAGATACATTAAATAATTTGAAAGGTTAATTAAGTAAGTTAGTCTATATTCCTCTAATTCCTCACCATCCAAAGATTGCCTGGTACTCACTTAAGTGATAATGCCGCCTATTGTAACATTTTAAATATATATCGTATACGTTGTTTGTATAACTTTAAGAGGTGGAACAATAAAGAGTTATCTACCTATCTAACAATGATGTTGTGACGTTCCTATTTCAAAACAAACTAAAACATAGTACTTTAGTTAAAAATTATAAGAGTAAGGTGTGTGTGTTACGTGTTGCAACTCGTTAGTATCGCCCGGACACAGGATAATTGTGATAACCGCATTCATACGTGCCCGAGCAACTCTGTAAAACTTAATCAAGTTATCTTCCTCCCGCGGCTCGCGCTTCCCGGACTGAGCGCGCCTATCTGCAACCGGATCATACGTATATTGTATTTTAAACATGTTTAATTTTATTATTTTAAATTTTAAAACATAAGAAAGTCTTCATGTCTTTATGTTTGGAAACGCCAAAATTTCAATCGACCAGACTCGGAGATTGAAATTAGAAACATACATTTTCCTATGCCGTTTCAGTATGCTCTGAAAACTGCATTCAAATATTGTTATATCTGCGTACCTATCTATTTTCGATTTGATAATAAAATTTCAACATAGTATTGTAAGTAGATGAATAAATTAAATCATTCGCTCGGTTGCTATATAATACCATTGTAGTCGGATAGACATATGTCTTCTTTAATTCTATGGAAAATTAAATTCTTATAGCAAACGAGACGGTTTGTTAATTTCTAGTGCACACATTGGATCACCGAGTTTCTGCTCCCGAGTGAGCGGCGAGCGATGGCAGGCGTCTAATTACAACGGTCGAGTGACATTTTTTGTGCGGACAGATTGTCGCGCCACCGCTGTTATTCACTTCAAATTGAATATTAAATTTCCATCCATATACGAGGAATTTAAAATTCGTTAGCTGCATAGCCATTTGGATTGTTCTAAAACTAGATCTATCTATCTAACTTTATGATGAGTAATGGCGTAGATATGTGATAGCTAGTCTAATAGGTTTTCAGTGTAGTTTAAAAATATGCGACCAATTTATTTAAAAAGCATATCAATCAATTATAATAATAATATGTGATTAAATATGGCCGGTAGGTACACTGAGCTAGTAATTATTAAAAGGCATAGATAGTTAGAATGCAAGTAGGTAGAGTCGCAGCTATTTCAGCCTCCGACTGCATAATCCACAACATCCTATTTTGTAACGACTGCATAGCGTAATAATCTCAGCTATTCGGTGGGTTTCGTCAGCGCTCGGCTCGACAGGCACTCGAGCCGGCTCGAGTCGGGCTCGAGCCTCGAGCCACCTCGAGCCCGCGGCCCGAGAGTGCTAGCGCGGCGGAAGCGCGCCCTTACGTGCTTGTCGTCGCGACACGCCGCCTTTGTCCACCCACTAGGCTTATTTGCTGAACAATGAAAAAGACGAAAGCCTCCGACATATTTCTCCAAAGCGCCTGCGATGACTCAGAGCAAAAAGTATTTATCGCACAAAAAATGTGCCATGATTCGAAAATAATAGATGCCGTTCCCTGTCAGTTTTGAAATTCATTGTATTGATTGATGAAAAGGCTATTATGAGATTCGCCAGATTTGGCGAATTTTTCATTCAAAAACGCGACTTTGCAATAAATCGATTTGGGACAGAATTTATTAAATATCTTAAACACTTACTCATTTTAGGAAAAAGCGTCTGAATTTGCATGACATATTAAGAAAACAAATAAACATTATCTCGCCTGTATTGTCTGAAGGGATAGGAAGAGGTGCACAGTGTAATAGGGGTTCTATTACCATTATACCGGGCACATTCTTCCTCAATACGAGGGAGATTTTAGGCCATAGTCTACCACGCTAACCCAGTGCGGGTTGGTGAACTTCACACGCCTATCTATAGACGTGCAGGTTCCCTCACGATGTTTTCCTTCGCATATTAAGAACCGCGAAATATATTTAACCTCGATACCGCATATCTACTAGACTATTATGCATACTCTATTACAAGTACGCACTAACCATTTGGGATTCGGGCGACGAATGAGGCTACTACCAAAGATACTGGTGAGTCTTTTTTATTTGTGATTAGATACGCATTTCAATTTCGCAATTCAGTCGGTCTGTCAGAGTGCGTGAGCGATGCTCGCGTCCGACTGCCATGACAGGCGCCCCCTAGCGGCTAATTCACACTTCCCCCTATCTTCAAGTGTTGTACAAATAGCTTATTTTGCGTATGGGTGAATGGTTAGGTAGAGATCCCAATAATTACCAGCATTATTTGTATTTGTCCACTAATTAAAATGTAGGGTCTCTTTTATTGCTCCACATGCAATACAAAACGATACAGTTGTTTAATTGTCGCGCACAACTCTCAAGAAAGGTATATCAAATCAATTACTTTCCTGGAATCCGGACCGCAACTTCAAAATTCACTTTGATGTTCGGTTGTCATTCCTTATTGGATCGCGGTGGTTTAAATAAAATATTCGTGGGAATGTTGATTCACGTACATACGGTTTATTGGACGTACCATATTATATACAGGCAGTCCTCACTTCGAACGGCAGTTTTTTATAATGCAACAGTTTCGTGTTCGTATCAAAGAGCCGTCTTCAATTTATGAAATGAAAAGCCCGCGATTGAGTCCGTTGCCACCCACTGTCGCAGTTTGATTAATAGTAGTCACGGAGTGAACTTTATATATTGTAAAGTATCAAATTCTGTAACGAGCCGCATGGTGAAGCTCCTCAAGCGATCGGTACCTGTACCGTGATATCAGCATTTAAAAATCATGTCAAATCAAGCGATTTTAGTATGGAGGATCGCGGCGAAGGGTCCTCAAAGCGACCGGAGGGTGCGGAGTGCACTCTCCGCGAGCCCGTCACATTATTCGACCTACTTAGCGACGGCAATAGCGGAGACGAGCTCGAGGTGTCGCCCGTACGCAGGTATCTACCCAATATTGTCGCACTCATCGTAGATATATTTTTATGACGCTTTTGTGACAGCCACCGAATTGTTAAGGTCGCGATAGCCGCTCTGAAGTAGCTCTCCAATTGAAGAACGATGATACTTTGTCACGTTTTATTACACTCGTTTTGATTCTTTACAGAGCGCTTTGCATGACGACAAAGGGGAAGAGCGCCATACTCGTTATGTTTACATGCAAGCGGCTTTTAGATAATGTTATTAGCAAGTTGTAACAGTAGATGTACGATATTACGCAACTCCTTTGTGTGAGTTATAAAATGTTATGTGTTGTACGTGTTGTCAGTAGTCAGTAGTGTATGTATATTAGAAATAAGAAAATACGGCCTCGACGAAAAGGAATTGAAAAATTCAGTGGAGTGAATTACGGGATAGCTCCTAATGCCGAGATTAAGCGGGATCGTCTCCGCTTGAATATTTCTTTCGAGTTTTGTAAATACTCCCACATCTCAGAGATTACTCAGTAGATAGAGAGCTCAGCGAGACAATTCACTGTTTCTTTTTCAACATATTTCGTCATTACTGGGCATAGGTCCCTGATGGTCGCGTCTAGAGTCATCTTTCTTCATGAGCAACAGAGGTCATTGTACTGTCTTTTATTTTTATAGCATATCTTATATAATTCTAATTAAATTATATAGGTATTACTTAAACTCTACAACGTATGGATATGTAGTCAATGTCTCTATCTGTTTAATATGGATGGATAGCTTACTCTAATAATTAATAATGTTATATAATCATTGAACCTGGTAACAACAGTCAACATCCTACCTTTTTAGATGTCGGTATTCTGTAATATCCTTTAAAATCTGGTCAAGTATAAGTTAGATGATACGAGGCGGTTCGATATCGGTGGGCGAGTGACATGGCGGCCATATTGGTCGCATAAATCAAGCCTGGCGGGAAGTGACACGGCGCTCCGTAAGCGATCGAGTGTCACCCGTCTAGAAATAAAAGCAAGAGAATTTTTCACTAGTTGAGTGGTTTGGTCGCAGGCATGCGGCGAAATTTGTCTCGGCAGCTACTTTACGCTCTGCAGCCACTGTGGCGAGCGATTAACTTGACTTTATTTTTGGAAATATACTCTGTGTCAATATACATAAAGTTTGAATTACTTTGGTGGAAGCCACGCGACCACGCGCCGGAACTCGCTCGCGTGCACTAAGTAATTTCGTAAAATGAGCTTTTACAATGAGTTAATACGGTTCCATTTGGTTTTAGCACAAAATTGGTCGCGCACGTTTTATCGCGCCTGTGAGCGCAATGCGTTTGTGTTTTGTCTTATAATTGAGAGACTTATCTACTTTATAACTCCGAATGGTTTGTTGTTTACTGGCGCTAATGTGTACAAGACTTTTGTTATTTCGATTACTTACATAGTGAAATATTACGTTCATTTGTCATATCGAAGATATTTTGACATAATAGAAGTCATGAGAATATTCAGATGTCCTGTTGAAACGTCAGTATTTCACATTTTTCCTTAAGACGCAATGGAAATATAAGCTTTTTATATTTCCCTACCATAAACTGAATAACCTAGATGCGCTGCCACTTTAAGATGTGATGCATCATACATCATCACGCCTGTATTCCCCGAAGGGGTAGGCATAGGTGCACTGTAGTGCGCCCACACTTTGCCGATGTATTTTGGTCCCAATGTAATAGGGGGCGAGCCTATTGCCATTATACCGGGCACATTATCCCTCAATATGAGGGAGATTTGGGCCATAGTCCACCACGCTGGCCCAGTGCGGGTTGGTGAACTTCACACGCCTTTCTATAGACGTGCAGGTTTCCTCACGATGTTTTCCTTCACCGTTCAGCAAGTGGTAATCATTGTTGAAAATGACATGCGCACATGAAAATTATCTCAGAGGTGCGGGCCCGGGATTTGAACTTGCACCCCTTACGTTCAAGGCGAGCGTTCGTGCCCACGAGGCTACCACAGCTGATACTAAGATGTGATGCGATGATGTAATATAAGATAGTTTCTCTGTCCATCTGATAGATATACCCCTGTTCAATTATCAACAAATAACTGATCCAAGTCCGCCGGCTTTCGATGGGAAAAGACATCAATACGTTGCGCGGCGTTAAGTTTCGCGCGGTCGGGCGGTTGTGCTAAGCCACAAGTTATGCGTTCCCGCGGCCAACGCAATCCACAGAGTACCTACTAGAAAACCTAATCAAATTATCCTAACAAGTATCATAGTTACTCAATGGAAAGAGGTCATTGAAATAAAGAAAAAAAAGTATCATTTTTTTTTGTACACAAAAGAAAACTATAGGTAGTAAATTTGACAGCACAAAATAATCTGTCTCGTTCATACATAAGGGCCACGAAAAAAACAGTATTATACTATCTCTGGTGTATCTGTTTGATGTTATCAGAACTAGTACTAGTATTATTCAGAACTAGTACCCATTGCATTGTATTTATAGAAATTTGAATACTAATATTCGAATCGACTAGAAATAAAATTACCAAATCGACAAAGGAGTCTCCTCATCAAAATGAAATCTTTCTTTTATTCTTCTTCTTTTTTTTATTGCTTAATAGCAATAAAAAATACTACACTAGATGGGTACAAAGTTTCAGTTATTGTATTCACATGCAAGATACCGAAATGCGTAAATTTAATTAAAATAACTATTCCATAAATAAACTACTTTAAGCGTGAATGAATTTATCGATCGCCATCGTGACACTGCCAATATTACCCTATCCTTTTCTTTTATGCTAAACCAATTTGGTTTGGGGTAAAAATCAAAATAAACTCAATGTGTCTGTTATAGATAGTTTGTGGGCCGAACCACGGTACGGCGAACTTTTGAATAATAAAAACAACTCTACCGTACTTGATATCCAATATTTCAATAAAGCTCCAAGTTTCGGGCACGAGAAAATGGAGAGGCGAAAAATTACATTACGAAGGTCTAGGATATATTGCGGATCGCATAGAGACGTATAGGTAGAGCGAGATGACATCGTGCGGCCGGATCGAGTTATTACACGAATAAAACCGGACGAGACCTAGAGGTCTCGCGTTTCTATGTTACTCAATTTATTTACGCGGTTTTAATATAAAATGCAAATATTCTTTCAGTAAACAAGTCATTATTCTTCTTCTTCTTATCCGGTACGCTCTTGGCAGAGCGGTCGTGATCGTTAAGTATCAGTATTGGAAGGGGCAGATGTAATGCGCTTCACGACATTTCGCCACCGCTGTCTGCAAGAGGTCATCCTGCTGCATTCGTTGACTGAGCCTCCAATGGCGGACTTGATCTGGTCAGTCCAACGCGTGGGTGACCTTCCGCGCGGTCTAGGGCCTTCTATTTTTCCTTGGACGACAAGGCGTTCTATGGACTGGTTGTCACGCCGGGAAACATGTCCGAAGAATGTCAAGATGCGAGTCAGTCATTATACAAGGATGTAAATTTATTTCAACGTAATATAATTGTCATATAAGAGAACTTTGATTCAATTTTGTAGAGCATTTAGTTAGCTTTAAATGTAAATACCTATTCGTTTACGTCCTAAGGAACAAGATTTCTGTCAATCTAATACAGAGTGTATATTTTTATAAAGGTGAGGAAGTGGATACTAACGACATAAACTCATATTCATGAGTTGGACATTTATTAGAGGGCTAAGTTTGCAATTAGTTAAAAACGTAGTCTAAGTCGCACGCTTTTGAAATTCTGTAGCTAAGGCGACACGATAATGTGAGCAAATTTGTGCGCTTCATCATCGGTGTGATTTCATTGAAAAATATGCTTCTTCGAAGAGTTAATACAGTTCAATTTAGAATTGGCAAAAATATTGGTCGCGCGGGTTTTGCCGTCCCTGTTCGTACAAACCTTCAAAACACATTATGGTCATCAAACAAAAGATCCACCAGCATACCTAGTAAAAAGTTGAATGTCCTCGTGAAGTGGCGGCACAACTACTGAATTATAAATTTTTTGAGGTCAAAATACTGCGGAACAAAGCTGATGACTTTACAAATGATGAAATATTCAAGGGGACACGTGTCCGTTTATTACTGAATCAGATTAAACAATCTTCCAAACATAAACGAGTAGGTACGTCGACAAAGACACTCTTTCCATCTATTATGTTATGTTATTGAATATTGTAAAAGCCCGCGCGTAATTCGTAAAATATTCCGCTCGCAGTTCCCTAAACGTTTAATATTGGATAAAATACACCCTAACGTACCTTCCGTATTCCCCCGTTGTTCATATCGGCATGTTATTCAGATTATACACGAATATTTCAATGCTTTCTACTAAATTACAGCTCACGAAAGTCTTTTACTTAATGTCGTACGTCGTTTTGAGCGTGGCTTGATGCTTATATCATGCTATATGCGACGGTTAAATTGTGTCATAGTATTTTACAATACTGGAAGCCCTTACATTGTATTTATTGACTCGACATCAAGCTTCAAATTGTCAATTTAATAAATTTGAAATATTATCAAGGGATCTATAGTAGGTCACGTAATTTATTATGAAAATTATTACATTTCCACATACATAATTTATTTTCATATACATCATTACGCCATTATATTCCCCGAAAGGGCTGGCAGACTTGTACTGCAGTGCAAAAACACTCCAATGTATTTTGTGTCCCAATGTTATAGGGTACTATTGCCATTATATCGGCAAATTCCCCCTTAATACGAGGGAGATTTGAGCCATAGTCCAACACACTGGCCCTGTGCGAGCTGGTGAACTTCACACCCTTTAAGGTCTCCTCCCGATTTTTGCCTTCACCGTTCAACAATGGTAATAATTATTGGAAACATTACATTCGCAAATTTAATCCCAGAGGTGCGGGCTCGGGATTTGAAGTTGCAGCCCTTGCGTTCAAGTTCCACCAACGAGGCTACCACTGCTTAAGTATCGGTTAAAACAGTTTGCTAAAAAAGCAGATAATGGTGGTATTATTACATGAATAAATGAATACTCCAGCCCACACTCTGTCCTCTAGAAGCGTGCGCACAATTTGCATACTGTTATTATAGACGAAAAATTGCAACACATTAGGCGGCTCCGTCTTAAATTGTTACAGAATGGATTTCCTTGAGCAAATACGCCCGTTTCATTATTCTAAACAAGGAATAAATTTACCGAGGGAAAACAAAACAATTGTATTCATTTTGAGCGACCGCGGTGGTTGCATTACTTGATCAAATTATTCACTCGTATTTCTCTTATTTTTTGTTCTTCTTGCTCCGTACGTTATTTTAAGCACCCCGTACACTCAGGCGTCAAAATGTGCGCGTCGAATTGTGTGCCAATACCAAAATGAACTGTATAGACTCATAGATAAAGTTCGTTTATTGAAGAAATGACGTTGACAGCGAGCGAATTTTGAGTCGTGCGGCGCGGCTTTTACCACAGAAATTCAATCTTTATGTATATTGACACAGAGTTCGTTTTGATATTGGCAAACATTTTAACGCGCGACTTTTGATGCCCCTGAGTGCGCGGGACTTTATTCTCAGGCTCAGATCAAATGGTAAAGGAACTGGGGCCTTACCACCACGTCTTAAAGTTGTTGTTTCAATTGTAACTGTAAATTTTTGACAGATTTTGAGTACAACTCAATAACAGTTACAGTGGCAGTTACCTCAGTACAGCGACAGTTCACATTAAAATATTAAAAGGTGGTAAGCCCAATAAGTGGCTCTAGATACCTCAAATTATAGGGGCAGACGGCTTTACAAGGCGAACGAAGTTGGATTCGACAGAGTATCGGGATAACACCAGAAAACAAACCAATTAGGCCCATCGGCTCTGTGTGTACTAAAAAAAGCGTCAATGGCAACTGTCAGCGTTTTGGACGGAAACGGTGCCCTTTAATTAGATTCGAACCGGACATAACCGGCTTATTCCGGCTTAGGCCGGTGGCCCGTGTATAGGCCCGCGCTACTGTAAAAATTACCAACTAATTGGCTTAGAACATTGTATGTCCAGTTCCCGTATCCAATATTCTGTGTAATGGCACTCCGTTAAAATGTGGAATGATTTTTTGTTGTTATTCGGAATTTAGGCGGGGATGCCTTCGTGTTCCGGACGTTCAGTTATTTAAAACGAAAACAAGTTCATGTTTGTATTAGTCTTCATATTTATAATGGTTACAATCCACTTACAATGTCATTATGAATACGTTTAAAAAACCCTATTGAATGAACAAAATAAATCCGTAAATTTAAGGAAATGTTTAACATTATTAGTTAGCTAGTAAGCGCTTATTATTTTGTCGATAGATTACTATTATATATTACCGTCTTGTTCATACATTAGCAACGTCAGAAAAAGATAATTTATGTGTATTTAATTTTGACAATTAGCGAAGAATGTCAGCGCCATATTTTATTGTTGTGGGTCTATGAGACGCTCAGGCATTTGTCTCTAAAGTCCATTAAATGGCAAAGGTTTCGTGGGTGCGCCGCAAGATGGCGTGTTGGCGTGATTGTCGCGGTGAGCCCACTTCCGGTTGCCGTTGCCTGTGTACCGGATACGTAACGTTTCCCGCGTCTGCCGGCTGTTTGCAACTCATTTTGTATCTTTGTATGTGCGCTTGCCATTAAACAATGGTTTTGAAGCATAAGAAAAAAGGATGTTAGAGTTAAGTATTACGCCCTGCGGTCACTGGAGCAAGCGATTAAACTTGGCTTTTTTGAAATGTACTCTGAAGAAAATGGTTTTACGTAACAGTGCAAATGCAGAATGTGAATCAGATTTTTTTATATTTAATAAAAATATCTGATTCACAACCATGAATACTTATGTAAAGCGATTAGACAAAAAAATCAAAATATAGGTCTCACTCAACCAACATTCGGAACAGACACTCCATTCAAAGGTATTCTATTACCTAATAGTCAAAAGCAAAATCTTTTGAACATGTGTAAAAGCGAAATTATATCAAAGTAATCCACTCATAACAAGAAAATCCTGACTCGCAAACATATAAAAGTGCTACAAAAAGTCAGAGTTCGAAGTCTAAACGAGTCCCGAAGAGCCGGTATTCGGCGGGTATGTTAATTTAACTGGCGTTTATTAAGCAAATAGCCGAGTTTCTAACACAAATGTAAGTGTTGTTGGGCCGTTCAGGAGACGAGATGCGCTAGTTATGTTAGTCACACTTGGTTGGCTGCCATTGTTTAAAGTCCTGCGCAAATAGGTGGTAGTTTAGTGGTAGGTGGGAATTTTGTCAAAACCAACTTTATCTATTTATAGACAAAGCACATTTTTCAACAAAATGTCAGCGATGACAATGACGCGAGCATATTTAGTCGCGTGGCTTTTGCCACAGACATACTAGCTTTATGTATATCGACACAGTACATTTTCAAATAAAGGAATGTGTGTTCGCTTGACCCAGTAAGTTCAAAGCATAGGGTGTGTGCACAAGAATTCTTATCAAAGAACTTCAGCTTGATAATAAGCATTTTTATTGAATGGTGTATTATACAAATAAACTTGATTAATCAAATTAAAAAAACAAAACCTTTTTGGTTTGGGTATATTAATTAAAGTTTCAGATGTATATTATCTCGTCTGTTTATCTCTGGCGATGCTATAAAGGCGACAACCGAACTTAATACATCATGGCAATACGAGCACAAGTGTACGTCGGCCCTTAAATTTACCACCTGAGTGTAAACAAAAAAGGATCTTAAAGTCTGTCACGCATGATTTACTTTAAATTAAATGCCTTTAAAGTCTTCTGACACGATCACAAAACTTTACACTTGGGTGAAGCTTAAAGGAAGTGTATTTTAAAACAGGAGACAGTATAAGGAAAAGTTAAATTTGGTGGTTATGTTAAGCTATTTAGGAACACTTTAGTCATTTAGAATCCCATGCCAAACATTTGACAAAATAAAATTTAGTTTGTACTTGAGATTTGAAGGTTTGAAGTATCAATTACGGTTTATGAATATGACCTTAAATTCCTTAATTTTACTTATTTATGATTCAATTTAACTATAAAGAACAAAAATGTTTTTAATGTTGACGTTTTATAAGCTTGAGTGAAAACTGTCAAGTTCTCGGCACAATTAAAGCCTCATCTCCACAACTTCATTGTTTCAAGTGCGATGAAAAAAAGTGGAATAGCCGTAAGCGTCCCAGATCTTCATTCCTAGAGTTCCTTTCCACGTACGTAGACCTACATAGGGCTGTCGTCTTAATAAAGATCCACTCGTATTATGTCAAAAGTTAAAACTATTTTTGTTATTTTTTTTGTTTTTCGATGTGGACAGCAAAATAAGATAAATCTACCGTATTTTTTATGCAAAAATACTTTACAAAGACGCCTAAAATATAATAACAAAATTTTATTTCATTCAATAGTCTCTGAATATATAAAATACTGAATACATTAGGTACGTCAACCCTATTTACGCTACACACGAACTTAGTTTTAGCCAAGTCACTCCAAGAAAGCTTTCGCGTGTATTATACCTATAACAAACTGTGAACTTCCACTAGAGAGCCTCAGTAGTAAATTTTGGCGTTTTATTGAGCCGTTTTTTCTCGTTGCTTTACGTGGAGACAGCGTGTGTAACGTTTGACGGCACGATACAATTCGAATTTTAAAATGTTTGTTATTTCTTGTCTATATAATAAAACGATATTTTGATTGGTCCTCGAAACTCATCAGCCAACTTAATCACTGTCTTAACCTATTTTTAACCGACTTCAAAAAGGAGGAGGTTCTCAATTCGATTGGCATTTTTTTATTTGTTAAGTGTATTGAATTGTGCTTGCTATGAATTACTTGACACTAGCTAAAATATCCAATAATGTAAAGTGGAGCCCCCTCTTATTACATTAAATTTCGTTCATTCATTTCGTGAAGACGAAGATAATAATTAGACAAGTGGCGTGCAAGTAGGCATGTAGGTTACGTCAAGTAAACAATACATTCGAGTTTCTAGTTTTGTTGTATGCGTTGCGTACCTACATACCGAACTTACGACAGGCAATATGTAGCACAGCAGCCTATTCATATGGAGTTTGATGTATGGGTTAGCGTCATGACCAGCCGGTGTAATCGACACTGAGTTTCAACTACCTTTTTTCGAATGCAAAATCATCAGATTCGATATTTGAATTTTTTTTTTGACGCAAGTGATTTGTTTTTTTGATGCCAATACTTGTTTTAAATAAAACTAGAAGTCATCTTAAAGAGATACTTAAACACATAGCAGTTGCAGTGGCATTACGTCGAGTGTCTCTTAGATTTAGTAAACAGGAGAATTGACTATTTTAGGGGAGGACTAACAAAAGCAGTGACATTAATTTCACGCACAATCGTTACAAAATAAATCGAAAGGATTTTCTTCATAACACCCCATATTTTTATCTGTAAGCGGATATTTCGGTAATACTTTATTGTTACATTTTCGTACGAAATGTAAACCACGAGGTAGAAATAAAGCTAGTCGTAAAAATGTTTTTATACGCTACCAAACGATTCTTCATTATTCTGCGTTCCCTTTATGTTGGCCCTTTTTCACTGATTCCTCTAAAGTAGCTTGTTTGTAATTAAGCTCGATTTAAGGAGACGTGAGCTGCGGAATATTTGTAAATGTAATGTTAAAATCGAATACAGATAAGGTTTATTTGATAAGATAGTTTCTTTAACCCGTAGATATGGTGAGTTTAACAATTAGTTTTATGATGTATTTAGTAAAGTATATAAGTATCTTGGACACACTGTTTTTTTTTGTTTTAAAAATGTCTTTATTAAAGTAATAAATATAGTGTAACATACAATAGATCTTATTCGTATTGTATATTGAACATAATAAAAGAAAACGTTTTTATAGGCTATTACATACCTTTACAAACAAATAAAATAGGAGTAATTTCACTGTATATAAGCATGGTAAGTAAAAATTTTAACACGTAAATCGAAGTTAAAAACAATATTGTTCAGGTATGATGTAGGGCTTCTAGAAGTTAACCCACATTTTAACACACTGTTATCATAAATTCTATATTGATATTGATACTTAAATTTCCTTGCCTTGCCATGCTCTTAATGTGTTGTGAAATTACTTAATCTAAATACTCTTAAGAGTACGACTATATTCACAATATTGAAAAATATAGTTATGAAGATTTGTCTGCATTTGTTGCTACGATCATCATGTTAGAACACCACTGGGTTTTGGCACATTTTGTGATTGCAAAGTTCGAAATGCAAAATTTTCATATTTTTAATGACAGTTAAACTTTTCTCCGAGGCATTTAACAGTAATTTAGTTACTATCGAGTTTTCCTAGTAGCGTATATAGTTTGTTTAATTAGAACACAGGGCATCACGCACGCCACGCCGTGCTGAACAAGCCTCGCGTTTTAAATCTTTAATTACTCCCTTTTATTGTAAAGTCGAAATGGTTTCCAATGACCGTAACGTGTTACCTAGTTCTTACATGGAGAATTCTTAGTATTGTTTACTATCTTTAGAGAAATCTGTAAACGAAAAGTGTGTCGTTTTATGTAGGTCCTATCATTACGAAGTAATTTAAGAGCAATTATTATAGTATATATGTCTACTATAAGGACCTAGAGAGGTATTAAATTATACTATAACAACACTAGTACACAAGTTGGAGCAATCTTATCCACTTGTAAAACTATATATGCCGTCCACGTTGTATTGTGGCCACGAAGACAAGTATCTCTGCCATAATAATTTAGTCGATTACCCGCCTCGCGTCCCACCCCTACAAATAATTCATACGACCTGCCTCGTAATGGCCTTTTAGCTGCCCGTCTAACTTTAAATGTATTTAAGTATGGTGGTATGGTCACACACTATTGAGATTAAAGTAGCCACTGAAGCCTAAAATTTGGGCTGGACACCGCGCACCTGTTACAACCAGTAATTACTACAATCTTATTGTAAATAGCTGTGCCCGCGACTTCGCCCGCGTGGACTTTAGGGAGATTACCCGGAAATATGGGTATTATGTTTTTCCCGTGGAACCCTAATGCTTTTTCTAAAATTAAAGTAGCCTAAGTTACGCCTTGGAACGTCAGCTATCTGTCAGTGAAAGTCCCATTGAAATCGGTTCAGCTGTTTAGAAGTTTACCTCAAACAAACAGACAGACAGACAGACAAAAAATTTTGAAATTGCGTTTTCGTTATAGGTATCGTATATACTTTCATACGCATTTGGTAAAAAAGTGTTATTTTGATATTACAAACAGACACTCCAATTTTATTTATTTGTATGTATGTATGTATGTATATGTCTATGTATGTATGTATGTATAGATACGTAAGGAGATAGAAAATGAATTCGGTAAATGGTAAATGGTAAATGTATACCGTAAACGTAGTTTGATTTACTTTAAGCGATGGAACAATAAAGAGTCAATCTGCTCAATAATAATTAAAATCACCAAGATAAATTTTGTAAACATTCTAAATATGAAATGGAAACATCCATTCATATAATAACGATAAAATAATACCAAAAGGAATCCTTCATAATTTAGTGAGTAAAAAATACACTCTGCGTATTTAAAACATACAATAAAAATTTATGATGAATAATTCAATGAAAAAATAATTATATGCCAATACGTTTCGATTGCTTTTGAATATTTTCAAGTGCTCTGTAGGCGGGTCTCTCAGTGGGCTGACTATCATAACTTAAGCTTTCAATGATTAATTCCGCGTATCTGGGAGGCCTCGGCAATAATTTTAGAGGCTCGTGGTAACGTAGTGTAGTCGTCAAGGTCCCTGGTTGGGACACGTATAACTTCATTAAGCATAATACTCCGCGCTCATAACATACTCGTTTAAGTCCAATCTAAGTTGTGCGAGAGTTTACATGTGAATAAATTATTATGTTGCAGTCGACAGAGTTGGGTGCGAAACCTCGGGGCGGCGACGTAAACTCGGTGCACGAAATGTCTTCGTATTTGTGTTGTTCGGTTAGATACCTATTTACATTCATATAATAGAAGTCTAGACTTCATAACAATTCGACATAACAAATATGCAAGGCGTATCAGAAGTCCGAAATAATACTTTGAGTACATATACGGTAGTCCATATGTGGATGCTTAGTGAAGACAGTTTATACCTAACTATCATAGTTTCTAAGTTAAACCTTTGAATATTTGTCCCAGGTATCGTGTTCTGGCCTTTGGGTACATCCATAACCCTATTCAGCAGTGTAAACTAAACTACACTTATGCGACTACCATTATTCACAAAACAGAACATAAAAAATTAACATCTAACTCGCGATATTACGAGTTATTGACGACGAAAAAAAAGTTGGAAAAACATGCTTGAATTTCGATCTAATTTTTGTACCATTCAGTTGTCCACCCGATACTGTTGCACACGTCAAAGTATTATTTCGTACTTCAAAAACACTCTGTATTGTATAATACTACTGTAAATTTATTATCAACAAATATAGCAAAACAACACATGCTCATCGTATGATCCCAAACTAAGCAAAGCTTGTACTTTGAGTGGTACCATACAATAGACTGGGGGCGGTCTCAAGTACAAATTTCGAAACTCGCATTTTCTAGATTTGCGGGAATCGAACCCACAACCATCCGCTTCAGTGAGCCAAGCGGCACACGCTTAAACCACTAGAACGAGACGTCTTCGAAAATTCTAAACTAGCAGGTCAATCTTAATAATAACAGGTAATTATGTAACCACATATAATCACATCAATGAAACTCAATTTCGAGCAGCAAATACAACCAATAAAACTTCAGCATTATAGATACACATTTTCTTACTCCAACTTATGTTACCTTCAGAATTTCCTGAGAGATTCCTTGGATATTCACTTTACCTTTTGCAAGAATTTTCCCGTTCGGAAATTACGTAATGTTATGTTTTAGGGTGGCTAAAGTTTGGCCAAGAATAATTATCGTTAAATGTAGTAGTAGGTATGTAAAGATATGTAGGTATTATTGTGTGCTAATAGGCGAAACCTGACGAACAGCTGTCATTTAACTTCATAATAGTTGTATGTTGTCTTATCGACGACAGCCCGGATTGCCATACGGGCTAATCCTTACTGTGTCCAGCTTAACTTGGCTAGAGCAATATTCCCCTAATTAGGTACGGCACAAGTCGGTAATGAAATTAAAAACTAGTATTTGCTAAACGCGGCCATGTTTCATAGTTCTCCGCCGGACGAAGTTGTAGTGCAATAATTTCCGAGTTTATTTGCAATGTGGCCATTAGCCTGTTAATTATTCAGGGGTGCAAACTTTGGGAGCGGCCGTATGTCCCACCCTGATACTACTGACTAGCAACATGTTCATTTATTATACGTGTGACTTTTATGTAAAGTTAGATGAGTTCTTTCTTTCTGTGAAACTTTTTTTCAAATAAAACCACGTCAAATTTAACGCCTATTTTAATGGGAGTCAAACTTATAACGAATAAGCCACGTAATAATTACTATACCATATCATTCTTAGTATCATCTCTCGTATTTATAAAAAATGTTCTGTTTAACCTACCAAGAAAATACTAACGCTAAATCTAGCTTCGAAGAAAGAACCGCTACATCTAAAACAAAACAAATTTAAAGATTTTATACTACGAAACATTTTTGTAGCACGACTACGCCGTAGCAAGTAGGTTAAAACAGTGACTGTCATAGATCCTTTTTAATGAAAAATATATGGTCATAATAAATATTATTGTAAAATATTACCCGGTGCCATATATTTTCCGGAGCAAGAAGCAAGTTTGTGCAACGATTGTCACGGCTCGCTGCGCGGGATGTCTACGAAATGGTATTCTGTGTAAGCGAAATAAAATTGGTCCATATTCTGCTTTTTAAACGTTGCAAAAGGTTGTTTTATGTGTGTTCGCGAGCGACATCTTTGTCATTTTATATTCACGTGTCGACCAATTGTATGTTACTTAGTTATTTTTCTCAATATTCATTCAAACACAAGTTACATTCGGACATACAGACAATTAGGATATGCAAGCAAAACGTAATGTAGTATTTTATCTGTTTGTTGACGTTAACAGAGAAAAAAAGCCCGTATCTATGGTACGTACGTAACACTGAATTGCATTGAATGCCTCGTACTAATATAAAGGCAATAAAAGTTTTATGAGATCGAAAATTGAACGCATGTGTGTTATGTTTGTCGATGTATTCATTACTTTGGGGATTTTATGAGGCCAGCAATTTGAAGGCTCTACTTGTAACAATTGTTTTTTTAGATATTTATTTATCTGCCTTCTTTCTTATAGCTTCCTGTAACTCACATTCGCGGTCTTAGAAGGCCTGGATAGAACGTTACTTATTAGAGTTATCTTAGAACTTCCTTCTTCATATTATTTTCCGGCCAACGACCTCCGCGCGAATCTTTGTACATGAACTAAACTCGTAAACTAATATCTCCACGAGGTTTCATTAAATCTCGACGTACCGTCTGCTATATCACTAATGTTAACTTTACACTGAGTCATAAAGTAAATTAATGTTCACTTGAAAGTATACGTTAAGGTTTTCGATAATTGCGTATTACATACGTACATAAAATTTCATTTACCGTGACATGGTTATACGATTATGGTTTTGTTCGCCGCGCGTTCTAATTAAGTAATCTAATTGGGTCAGGCGAGTCTTCCCTATAAAATAGAAGCCCATACGGTACTAGACTTAATGGTGAGTGTCGGTAGAGCTGACTGTTAGCATTCCTCAAAAGATTTTATTTTCGCCAAGCTAAATTTTGTTCTAATTTTAAATGAAATTTGGTCGCAGTAAAATAATGTTTTGCCTTTTTCTGATTTAAAGTCCGGTTGATTGTTGACCATGGTTGCTGTAAAGCAGCCGAAACGTCGGGAAAATAAAATAGTAAATAAACGCGATAAAATCCGTAAAATAGTTTAATTTCAATGTAAAGTCCGGTCCTCTAAGGTCTGCGTCCAGTTTACTTTTGGTTCACTGTTAAATGATATTTACAAGGATCAACTGCCGGCTGCCTTTCGAGATCCTTAGTAGGTCGGATTTCTTACATACTTACATTAATAAGAGTAGCAACTCGGATCTGTCTTACAAACAAAGCACAGGAGTGGTTGAATAACTATAAAATCTATACTAATATTATAAAGAAGAAAGATTTGTATTTTTGTATGAAACGAATAAACTTAAAAACTACTGGACCGATTTAAAAAAATATTTTGCCGTTTGAAAGCTTCATTATCAGTGAGTAACATAGGCTATATTATAAGCCGAGACGAGTTGCTAGTGTTTAATATTTATAAAAAAATATTGCAGCGAAAATGTTTCAACAACTTAAAAATTTCTCAATCGTCGAAAGAGCGTTAGAACCCAACAAAATCTCAGGGCGACGTATGTAATGGTCCAAGTTCGGCTAAGCCCGGCAAGCCCGCAGACGTGTGAGGAATGCGCCCTCCCCGCCTTATTACATACGTGATTCTTATTTATATTATATCCGAAGGGAAACGCTGAGATATTGGCGTGCGGATTAACGCATTGCCCACCTTTTAGCTGTTAGTACTCAACAACTTTGTAAGAACCTTATGGAGTTAAGAACATTGTCGGATAAAATTTTTATGGTTATAAGTTCGTTTTATAAACGTATTTGGCTTTAAAATTGTAGTAAAGCTGGGATTGTATGGCGTTTAATGGCACAACGCGCAGAGGCGACATAAAAGCAGTTATGTAGTTTGTTTATGGAGAAGTGTTTGAAATGTACAAATTATTTTATTAATACTTTAGCACATGGCACGTGTCGTCTCACATTGTTTTTAAAACGAAGGGGTTATCAATTCGACCCATAGATTTTGATTATATATGTTAATTCATAGCTACTTTATTAGATTTTTTTGAATTTCACAAGGTTGGTATTTTTTTGCATAGTATTCCATTTTAAATTTCAACAAGTAGGTACTCCCGACTAATAAATATGTATCTACTTCATCAATAAATCCCTATTACTCTTCAATCAACTTCTAAACGGATTTATATGTCCTCAAACATTTTACACGTATTCAGTGAACGGCAATCGATATAAAACATCCGTTAACAATAAATCACCAGGGAGAGGGACCTTTATAAAGTATTTCGGCGTTGTCCTGCGGGCATGTTCGAGTTGTAAGAAAATCCGGTCATCCCAAAGGCCGGATGCAACGTTTCCGCCCGCCCAACACTGACTACTGCTGGGCTCTTTAGGCCACTTATATTTGGAAATGGAATACGACTAATAAATAGTTAGAATCTGAAATATCAACTGGAAATGAGGATAATCCTGAAAAGGTAGGTATTGAATGGTTTTATGTTGCATGAAACCAAACAATTTTCAAAGTAAGTACATAAGGATTTGCACTTATCCTTTAGAAGCTACAACTTGACTCAAGACTTGATCCGTAGTCGCGTTAGTGTCTGCGAGGAAGTCAAAAGAATCGAAAGTCCCGCCATTTCCCATGTCAAGTTTAAAGAAGAATCTCTTGTTGATACTCTTATGCCTAACTATTCGACTTAAATTAATTAATATTTTCGTTTTAATTATGTTATAGTTATGTTTCTGATTGAACCTGTTATCTTTGTTCTATTGAAGATATCTTAGTTATGTTTGAATAAAACAGGTAGTACATAAAATATACTTTACATAATCTATACATGCTTTGGTATGCTCAGGTAATATTACTAAGGCAATTAAGTCAACAATTCATCGTATAGTTAGAAAATTGTTACAATGTAAGAGTTTTTTGGATATTTCTGGTTACTGTTGAATCTTTATAGCAGAGTCACTTCTGGAATATAATTATTCACTATCCTTACCGAATCCCAAAATATGTCGCATTGCAGACTGGAATACATACCTGAAAAGAAATAAATTTTATATTAAGCATTGATTTTTCAATTCCCCGGCCATTTCAACATGAGATTTTATTTTGCTGTAATTTTGTTTCAGGAACACATTCTGTTGTTATAATATTAAAATAATAATTATGAATTACGTTGCCCCATACATTTTCATATCCATAGATCATAATAACTCCCGTTTATAGCAATTAAGGCGCGGACGCAGATACAAGTTATAAAATTATATAAAAAAAACAACATAAATACAATTTAAGCCGTGTAATATCTGTCTAAATTATAACGGAGAGCAATTACTCAAAATTAATGGTGAAATTAATACTTTCACCGTCCATGTTAATTAAGAGCTTCATTTACTGAATTTGTGTTGGTGATGTTTTAATTACATTTGCGGGATTAGAAATGGAAAATTTGGACGTCAACAACATACGGAATTAGATAGATGCTGGCGACTTAAAGTCGATCTTGATCATAGCGTATACTACTATAGTAGGTATAGATGCTACGTCTTTATCAATGAAAAAAGCTTTTGTAATTGTTGTTGTTGTAATTACCAATTACGTAAAATATCCGGCCAAATACTACGCAGACCTATTTTAGAATGTAGGTATGAAACTGCTTTTCAAAGTACTAAAAATAACGGTCATTTTAAATACATTCAGGATGCGATGCCTTTTCGTGAGAAATATGAAAATGAACATTCCGTGGAGCAAGTCGGCAGCAAAAAAAACAATTGAAAGCTTTCTCTATTTCGAAATCTGTTCATCGATTCGACTCGCAATTGTTATTATTTTTACTCGCAGAATATTTTATAGCACGCACTTCTGTATACCGTTACTTTAAGTTATATTCAACCATCTACTAACCACTTACGGTGTCTTTTTCAATATAACATTGTAAATGCGTGCCTGATTACTTGTTATTGTTAAATTTAACTTGTTAAGTTATTCCCGAAAAGAATCCAGAGTATAAGTCACAGGTCAGGATATCGAATGCGACGTAATTTTATGCAAAATATGTTGGTTTACCATGATTTGTTGATTAATATATAAAAAGACATTGACTTCACAACTTCAGTTTTTGTTTTCTAACTAAGAAAAAGTAAATAGACGTAAATAGAGAGTAGGTCAAAGTTATTCTAAAGTTTATAATCATGTCTCTTTCATAGTTAAGCTTGCTAAACGGTGCTCTACTACATCGTAAGCTTTATCTTAAAGACGACCGCTCGTTAATAAGAATACGGCGTAAATTCGTAAAAAAATGTCACATTACCGATTCCGAACGCGTTTTATAATTTACATTAACTTAGATATCATTTCAAATGTATTAAGGCGAATATTGTGTTTTGAAATGCGGTGGAGATGCAACGGAGTTGTGTGGACGGAATAAAATGAAATGAAAGACATTATACCCTGCACCGACTCTGACGAGCGAACGAACTATACTTTTTAGGGTTCCGTACCCAAAGGGTAAAAGGGGAACCCTATTACTAAGACTTCGCTGTCCGTCCGTCCGTCCGTCCGTCCATCCGTCAGTCCTTCCGTCCATCCGTCCGTCCGTCCGTCCGTCTGTCACCAGGCTGTATCTCATGAACCGTGATAGTTAGAGAGTTGAAATTTTCACAGATGATGTATTTTTATTGCCGCTATAACAACAAATACTAAAAATCAGAATAAAATAAATATTTAAGGAGGCTCCCACACAACAAACGTGATTTTTTGCCGTTTTTATAGATAATGGTACGAAACCCTTCGTGCGCGAGTCCAACTCGCACTTGGCCGGTTTTTATGAAAACGTTCTCTGTGTCCATATATATGAAGATTGAATTTCTGTGTTAAAACCAACTCAACCACGCGTCAAGATTCGCTCGCGTAATCGATGATATTTCGTTGAGAAATGTTCTTCTCCCGTGCGTTAATACAGTCCGTTATAGCGTTGGTAAATGGATCGCGTGCATTTTGACGCCCTAGTGTGTGCAGGGATTTATTCGTGTTTCGTATATCATGTTTCTTGTTTAACAACTTTATCAACATCAATTTGAGCACTAGTTATGATTGCAATTGCTACTCTATTATTTTAAGTTTGAAAATGAATGGAAGGAAAACAGTATACATGAAATACTAGTGAAACGTGTAGTATGAATATACAAATTATTATTGAACACGAAATGAGTTATAAAGGGATTTATGAAAAATACATCATACATCATCGCGCCTATATTCTTCGAAGGGGTAGGCAGAGGTTCACTACAGTGCGCCCACACTGCGCCGATGTATTATGGTCCTAATGTAATAGGGGGTGAACCTATTGCCATTATACCGGGCACATTCCCCCTCAATACGAGCGAGATTTGAGCCATAGTCCACCATGCCGGCTCAGTGCGGGTTTGTGAACTACACATGCCTTTCTATAAACGTGCAGGTTTCCTCACGATGTTTTCCTTCACCGTTTAAAAGCTGTCGCTATTACTTATTTAGTCTTATTCTAAGTCATATATTTACAATTTAAAGGGTTATATTATTACAAACTTTTCAAGATGTATTAATTAATTATTAAAGCGGGAAACGATAATATTTCCGGAATCAATGTGGCCGTCCGAATATCAAACCGGAAATAAGGGAAAACTGAGAAGAAACTTTTCGGAATGTTATCTTGCCACGAATAGGTATTTATACAAAAGTTTACCAGGATATCATTGAAATATTATTACGTAATTTAGGAATGTTAATGGAATCAGTGGTTTTTATGCCTTTTTTTGCGTAAACAAGATAGAATTACTATTTATTGGGTGAGATATATCGTCCATGACTGACATCAAACAAACCGCAGTCTTTTGAGTCCGGTAATGCGATAGTTTCTTTGACATGATAACGACCCGCCTTCGTTCGCCAGCTCATATCAACCGAATACATTATATTCCATTGACGTATCCTCAACCATGGAGGGTAACGGGGAATATTGAAAAATATAAAGCCACATTTCCTTATTATTTAAATATATATACGATATAATAAAAATTTAGTGACAGTACTATACTACTACTACTACAGCCCTTTTAACGTCCCACTGCTGGGCACGGGCCTCCCCTCAATGCGAGGGGGATTCAGACCACAGTCCACCACGCTGGCCCAGTGCGGGTTGGCAGACTTCACACATCTATCGAAAACTAGACAAGTTCCCCCAGACATGCAGGTTTCCTCACGATGTTTTTCTTCACCGTTTCATAGCAAGTGATAATCTCGGATGAAAATGAGGTTCGCACATAAATTCCAGAGGTGCGAGCCGGGGTTTGAACCTGCACACTTTGATTTGCAAGACGTGCGTTCGACCACTCGGCTACCACTGCTATACTAAACTAAAAAAATATGATTTACATAATGTGTAGTTGTGAATGAATAGTAGCGCCTAAACTAGGCCAAGCCTATTATTCAGAATGAAAATCATAATCAGATTTTTTTATTCTTATAAAATCAATACGGACACTTATGAATAGTCAATAAACAAAAAATAGTAATAGTCAAAGTCAAAGCCAAATCATTTATTCTGTATAGGCCCATGGGGGCACTTATAAATTGTCAAGTTTACATTTTTTTCTTATTTAATATTATACTACCACCGGATTGAAGCCCGACCTCAACTGAGATGATCCGGCAAGAAACTGTGGGAAGTGGGCTGATTATTTTTTAAATCGCCAAAACTTATTTCAAATACACATGCAATAGTAACTCTACCACCCATTCTGAATGCATTTCCTATGGAGAAGAGTGGGCAAGAAACTACATGGTTTTCAACAACAATCTACAATCTTTTCTTTATTTATTAAAATGTAGGTGTCTAAATTAACAAATAATATTAATATATCCTCACGCCTGTATTCCCCGAAAGGTTAGGCAGAGGGGCACTGTAGTGCGCCCACACTTCGCCGATGTATTTTGGTCCCAATGTAATAGGGGGCGAGCCTATTGCCATTATACCGGGCACATTCCCCCTCAATACGAGGGAGATTTGGGCCATAGTCCACCACGCTGGCCCAGTGCTGGTTGGTGAACTTCACACGCCTAGACGTGCAGGTTTCCTCACGATGTTTTCCTTCACCGTTCAGCAAGTGGTATTCATTGTTGAAAATGACATTCGCACATGAAAATTATCTCAGAGGTGCGGGCCTGGGATTTGAACTTGCACCCATTACGTTCAAGGCGGGCGTTTTGCCCGCGAGGTTACCACTGCTTCTAAATTAACGTTATGAATATTTATTGTTAAAAGGACAAACAAAGTAATTTTTTTAGTGTATTTATAAGAAAAAGTGTGGTGAATGGGTTTATTGTTAGGTGAAGGATGCTGAGACCACTGTAAATATGAACTGAGTTCAATTATTTTTGTTGTTACTCTCCTAGTAATTATTGCATAAAAAAAGGTTACGGAAAAACATAATTTGTGTATTTAGTGACAAGACGGCTGGCAATGCGGTCAGTAAGTAAAACGTGAAAATAAAAGGAATGTAATCCCAGAGTCAAGCTCGGCCGCTAGCTGCAAACCGAGCCTAAGCTTCAAAAGAGATAAAAAAAACTTTTAATTGGATTTTTTTGTAGATTAAAACAATTATTACTGTGGAGTTCGTCAGAAGTAAGGCTAAGGGGAAATATTATGTAAAATTGGAGTGGGTCTATCTGTGTAATTGGCCAGATATTTTAATTAAAAAATGATATACTTGGTAATTGGTATGGGGATCGCAGAACACGAGCGACAGATTAAAAAAAATAACGATGCGAGCAATAGGTATTTCTAAAAATGGGTTTTTCGGCAAACTGAAAATAAAAGTAAGTAATTTAGAACCTAACCCATACCTTTACTATAAAGGAACACGGGCCTTACCACCAACTCTTAAAGTATTGTTTTTTTTTGTTTAATGACCTCTTCCCATATTTTTTTTTTTTACGAAATGAATGAAATTATGATATTTAATGGAATATGATGAGAAATGGCTCCACCTGCGTTTAGGAGTCAGGCCCAATGAGATTCTGCCAATGTCAACGCAGTGGCGAAGACACGATGGATATTGATTAATCGGTTATATTACTGCAGCTGTTTTTATTGAGATTGACCGGTTAAAGTATTGTTACTTCAATAGTAACAGTAAATTTTTTCTCAGATTTTGTTCCGAATTAACTGTCAGAAACTGAAAGTAATATTAAGAACATTGCTGCAAGACATGTGGTACTAACGAGGCAGATTCCGAGAGGACTAAGAAATTGCGCTAAATTGTATTATCAATATAAAATATGACATAAGCTATCGATAAGTTGATCATGTGTTCTATGTCATTCCAATCATCAATTTCGCTTGAAAGGTAAAATTGTGTGTTGGTTGTGTTTCAATTGTCTTACAATTATAAATCCGTCTTAACGTATCAAAATAGAGATCAATATACATAATCGCCCAGCAGTAAGGAATTGTAGAGACGCTTGTAGATTGTCATCTCGGCTCGGGAGTCGGAAGACAGGGTTATCAAGAGTAAGAATACATATTATTGAGAATAAATCAAAATTTTGCGATCGCTCTCAATATCAATGAGCTTTTGAGGGGATTAAATTATATCTGAATATCCGTATAGGGCGGCCATTGTCTTTCGAAAGTGGCGGGTTTGGCACAATGGGCACTTTGTGGGCGCTCAGCGATGCGTCGACTGCAACCATTCACTGAGCGGGCTGATTATGTTATTTTTATCGGATGATCGCTTCACGGATTACTACAAAAATTGTGTATATAAAACTGAATAGTTTACACAAATTAAATAGCGTTTTTAAGGGCAGATACATAATTTAATTGGCAACAAGCACAGTCTTAATCCGTAGCCAAACATCACGGGGGGAAATCTGCCGCATTAGCCGCGTCAGTCATCAGCAGAATGAATCATTACTTGAAGAGTGCGCCAGTGGCTCGTGTCAAAGAGCCTGTAGCTCAAAAGTCCTCGTGCCCCCCCATGCCGCGACGCCCTGCCGCCCTCCCCGCACGCCCGCAAGGAAGGGCTGATTGAAGGGCCACTCTCAAACCTCGGCCACCCGCTCGTTCGCTCGCATTCAAGGGTCGAATCCGGATTATAGGGCGCCAAACCCTACACCTTCATCAGATATGTATAAATTTGTTTGCAGCACGGCAATTGCAACGCCGAAAATTGTTGTCCGCCTGTAATTCCGCCCTATTCAATGCCAATACAGAGTTAACTACCGTACCTATTAGTTACGGGGGTGGCGGATATTGCAACTACTTTTTTTAAAACACCATTGCCAGTTTGTAGCAGATAAAAGAGGTTTTATATAACTTTTTTCATGAAGTTATTATACAAATCTGATTCACTGTTTAACGAACAGCTTTGAACATACGCGTCCCGGCTCGTAAGCTCACACATCGCCTTAAGGCGAAGTTGCCGTGTAAGTTATTATAAGAGAGGTGCGCCGAGGGAAATGAATGTCGAGTAGGGCGACCCGTTGTCATTCATATTAGCTGCGACGGCCTAAATTTGTAATCACACTGCGCCAATTCATAGCTGTTTCGAGACATAACCGTGATGAAAATAGGGAAACGAAAAGTAACCGGCGACAGTATAATGTAAATACCGGGGTTGATAAAATTTGGGCCGGAGTTAAGAAAGCGATGCTGTACCGTTGGCCGTTACTTTAGAATAAAATTGGTAGCCATTATGTACGTTTTGATAGGACTGTGTTTTTTAACAAAGTGGATTACTTGATAAATTTTTATGGTAACGCGTTTAGTATACAGGGTATTTAGTATACGCATTTATACACAATTATACTGTTTAACATTTAGGTTCTACTACATACTACTGTATCGCAAGTCCGATACAATACTTAAACGTTTGCCTCAGTATCGGGTATACAACTGAATAGTATAAAAATGTCATCGAAATTAGATTATGTTTTTTTCAACTTTTGTTCGTCGCCAATTTTAATAACTTGAAATATCTTGAGTCCTGTGCGACCTTTTTGTGAATATTGTTAGTCGCCCCTCGTAAATGTAGTTTGCACTGATTAATAGGATTAAGGATATTGTACCATTAGGCCAGAACACGACACTTGTGGAAAATATTCAAAGGCCTGTAACTCGGAAACTATGACATTTAGGCATACTCTTTCTTCACTGAGCATCAGCTGTCAGCTACCGGATATATATCTAAAATATTATTACGGACTTCTGATACACCCTGTATTCATAATAATTTACATAAATTAAAGAAAAAAGATACTTGGAAGGGAAATAATCTGTATTGTCTTAACGGAAAATATCGATCGAGACATCGTTTTAGTTTCAAGTCTTCGCTTTGACGTGCGGTTTTTAAAAAAACCCTGGTGTAGGACCCCACTGTAATACGAAATGATTACACACATAAAGAGTGTTATCTGTTTTCAGTGTACACCGGCATAAACCGGTTACAGTCGGTAGGAACCGTTCCACAACCGCTCGAATGTTTACGCGAGTTTTACGCAGCAATCTCGCCGCCGACGACGCCCCCGCTAGAAATTGAAAACGGAATTATGATGAAATAAAAATGGCACACAAAACGCCGTCGTAACATTGCCGCTATGTTACCAGCTTATATCGAGAGAAAATGCTGGACGGAATAGGTTTTGTTTTTAATTTATCATTAGAAATTATATTATTTATTGTATGGGTAAATTCTACTAAAGCGTCTGACATGGCCTGACTGAGTGTTAATAGCTGCGACTAAAAGCATTTAGTTTCCCGCAAGTTGGCTCGCAACGATGCTCGTGTGCCATAATTATTGCCACGACCAAAACTAGCTCTGTGTCAATATGTATAAAGATTGAATTTCCGTGGAACTAGCCACGCCCCTGCGCGTCAAAATTCGCTCGACTCTGTCAGTGTCATTTAGTTTTTTTTTTGTTAATGGCCTCTTTCCACTGAGCCCAGTCATATAGTTGACGAATGAAATATAAAAAAAAACGCAAATTACGCGCGATAGTCACGCGCCAGTGCCCAGGAGACTTAAGGCGTTATTACTAATACTTACACGAGTCTAAGGGCTTAATCGCAGACATAATAAAAAACGGGACTTTAAAAAAGGTTAGATTGCGTTAAGAGTGTTCGCTCATCGCGAATCGCGGGCAGTGGGGCTTACAGCGACAGCGAGTCAATTGGCGACTAGACATCCGGAAATGTCCGATGTGCCGCCGGATATCGGCGAATGTGTTCGAATTTTAAGTGAGCCAACGAAAATTGATTCTGCTCAATTTTACGTAAACATGACGAGTGCCCATTGATTGAGCTAAATCCGGATTGGAATCGAATCGGTTGTCGGTGGTAGATTCTCACTACGTCACTTTTATGTATAGTGTAAATCCCATACATCAATCGGGATTACGCTTGAGAATAGGGTTGTTATCTGCCGGTAAGATATAGTTTTATATATTTATTGAGACATTCAACCTGTAATGTTATTATTATTAATTATGATGAATTGAACTAAATTGTAACCACAGATTGTATCGTTTAAAATAAGAGGCTGAGATTAGTCAGAAAACGTAAGAAACTATTTTTTTTCTCTACAAATAGATACCCCTAAATTACAATACCATTGTGTATAGGTAAATCATAACTTAAATGTAGCACAATTGTCTGTAATTAAGCTAAACTTTTGAATACCTATCAACGACAAGATACACACAAACATAAATACTTAAAAAAAAATGTAATACCAAAAATATCACACCGAATACCACCTCTTTATAATATCTATCCACAACAAACGATGATGTTTCATCAAATAAATCCCCGTCAATAAACGTGTTTTAATTATCACCGCGAGGGATGAAAATGAATGTAATTTGATCTGCAAACGAAGCGTTTTAGCCTTTATACAGTCTCTCTGTGTATTTAAATAGAACAATTAAAAGCGGTCAAGCGTTCTACGTAAACATTTTTACCGCCTGTTGTTACCGGGTGAACTAGTGATGGTAAAAATTATTGGTATCGACATCGATATCTTAATATCAAGTTTAAAAGAAAAAAGAACAAAGAAACGTATTGGTATTTATTACGCTTACCATAAACAAATACAAATCGCAGCGTGAATGACTTCTGTAGTATGGTATGGTATACTTATAGGTACGTAAAGATACATTTTGGCTCCCTTTTTTCTTGGATACTTAGATACATAATTTATTTAAATAATTGATTGGTTCAATTCAGTTTAGTTATTGAGATTTTCTCATTATTATTTCATTTATCTTAGTTATTGAAGTTGTATGATAAGTTAGATAAATGCCAGTTTGGCTATTTATATCAAAATAAAAAAAACAAAATCTGCGAAAAACAATAAAAGCTTATTACTACTATTTTAATTATCTCGATAAATACTTTAGTAATTTAAAATATTAGAAAGTAACTTTATCGATAAACGAACGTCATCACTATCAAAGTCGGAAATTTGCATTTTCACCCGTTCGCTTGCATCTGATTCCGCACTTCATTGCAACCGGCAATTAGCAAAGAATCAGTCGTCTGGCTTTATTGATGTAGCACGTATCTTAATTAATGGACCTTCGCTCGAGTAGCTTTAGGACTTGTTTTGCACAGCACCTAATGAACATTTTGTTTAATTCAGACTTAGTTCTTTAATAATCCTACGATATTATTTTTAAATACGGAATACGGACGTTTATAATTAGGAGTTCATTTAGTGGGTACATATTTTGAAGCAAACGTCTTAGGGTGTCAGTAAGTATGCGTCATTGACTCCTTGGTTGTACTTATATAGCTGTTCTGCTCATCCATTACCACAATGAGAAGGACCATCAACATTTGCGTCCCCAGTCATCAATTTGTACCTAAGTTTTCTCAACCACAACTTACGTAGATAGCTCTTAAACACTCTAAATAAAGCTATGCGGTATTTATTCTAAATTTAAAATGGTCTAAATTCTTTAGTATCCTACTAATCTTACTAATGTTATAAATGTGAAAGTTTGTGAGCATGGATGGATGGATATCCATTACTCATTCACGCAAAAACTACTGAACGCATTTTAATGAAACTTTACAGTAATATTGTTTATACATCAGAATAACATATACGCTATAATTTATAACGATATTGAATAATTGAAGTCTGCGCGGACGAAGTCGCGAGTAGAATCTAGTTGGGAATATTTAAAACTTTTTAAAACCCATCCGAATCCCTTTTGTCTGTGATACTCAAATGTTGTCGGCACACATGTCATAGGTGAAGTTTTAAAAGCAAATGTTGACTTTATACCGGTTTTCAATTCGTGTGCGGTCACCAAAAATCCTCCCCAATCGTGATGTGTAACCTGCTCTTCCTTTTGTGGGGCGACTGCAACTGGCTAGCTTCAAAATAGGACTACCAGAGCTAGTCTTTTTACACAGAAAACAAAAGCTTATACGAGCGAAGTGAATGAACTATTTGAATGTTGTTCGTTCTTTATATATCTACTACTTATTGTCGTTTGGTAATAAATACGAATATTCCGTATTGCAACATATTGATGTAACCAGACATAGAATACAATTTCCATCATTGCATAATTTTCAGTGAGTAATTTATGTGCGAATCTCATTTTCATCCGAGATTATTTCTTGTTATGAAACGGTGAAGGAAAACATCGTGAGGAAACCTGCACGTCTGAGGGAACTTGACTAGTTCTCGATAGATGTGTGAAGTCTGCCAACTCGCACTGGGCCAGCGGGGTGGACTATGGCCTGAATTCCTCGCATTGAGGGAAGACCCGTGCCCAGCAGTGGGACGTTAAAAAGGCTGTAATAGTAGTAGTATTAGATGTGTGGATGACCAGGAGTGAAAAAAGATTAAGAAAACATGTCCTTAAATTTACCGTGGAAAGTTATGTTATGATCCGTGAACAGTGGTATAGTAGCATAGCTATTACCTGTAAAATGGGATTGTAAGTGTTAAAACTAAATTCCTTATAAGTATAAGATATAGGTAATAATCGTAGCAGCAGGCCACCACTTATTTTAATTCAACACTCCTTACTATGATGGAAATATTTCTTCATTATTTCTCTTCTGTCTAAACCTATTGGCGTTCTATTCTCAAGGATAACTTAACTTACCCGCAGAAATTAATGTCTGTGGAAGGCCCGATAATATTACCTATCCAGGCTCTCTAGCATGACCGCGTAGACATAAGTTTTATCTCTTTGAACTGTCAGATTCGTCGAGAAAATGACGTCCCACCGAGCCATGTCCAGTACAAAAAGCTTGAAGTGACGTAATTTTCTCGACTAATCTGACAGTTGGAAGAGATAAAACTTATGTCTACTCGGTGATGCTAAGGGTGTAGATATACTGTTGACACGTTTGATTCATATCAAACGTGTCAACAGTATATCTACACCTACTACTACATCTACTTTGTCAAGTTTGGGCTCATGCCCAAACTTGACTGCACGTGATTCGATGACGCGACATCCCATGGTTGGGGCAGAAATATTGAACGAGTTCAGTCTGTCGGTAAACATTTTTGATTGAGCCGGTACCAACAACATTTTCCTTGGAATTGCCGAAGGAATTCTTCCACATTTGCATTTACCTTTGGTAGGGGAAATAAAATAGAATCGATTATTTATTTTTAGAATGGCCTATCCGAATAGTCTTGGGGGTTGTGCTATGTAGATAATATGTTATGTAAGATAGCTATTGCATGGTAACAAACTATAATAGATCTTCCTAAAAGTAACTACGCTACGACTTTAACAATATAAAGACGTGAACAAAAGTAACTTTCAGCAGTCTTCAATATTGTTATAAATTAATATTGCTCAATTAAAACATTATTATTGTGCGGCAATGAAATGTATGAAACAAATAATTAGGGGCTGCCCATCCGTGGTTATTACAAACTAAACTATACTTCGTAGCTACATACGTACGTCTCACACTAAATAATGGCTAAATCATTTATCTCCCAACTCAGTAACACACTTTAATTTTAAGATTTTACGCGAAATTAGTTTTCAAATTATCGACGGAGTTATCGTACTCGCTGTAGTCCGCTGTAGAATACACATCGTAATGGAAAACTCGCGCAAATAACAAAATCCAACAATGTAAATCATCTCTTGAGGAAATTTTCATAATTGAAAGGGAAACTTTGGTATTATTTATTCTCAAAATAGTCGCGCCCTGTGATTACGTAGTTTTGCAACGCGACGGCTAACCGTGTCATTTGTAACTTGAATGTCGCTCGTTTGAAACATATCGTAGATGCTTGGTGTTTTTTTACGATATGCACAGACTATCATTAGTAGAGTTATCATGCAAGGCAATCATTTTCTTCAGTATTTTTATATCTACTGATAAACTTTTTATTATTAATAAATGAATTCTAAAAGGAGGAGGAAGATCTCAGTTCGATTTGTATGTTTCTTTTTGATGAAGATAATGCACAAATAATGCAAAAATATTGAATTTTGAGCTAAGGTTATTTGAGTTATAAATTCATTATTCATGTAAGATATAAGTTAATACATTTATCTAAAGATATTTTTAGTAATTAAATTATTACGGTGGCCATAAGTAATTTCCTTTTACGTAAACAAGCATCCTAACATTTATCTTTAATTTTTCATCCCTAAATTGGTATGGAAAAATAATTTTCCCCGAGCAATTATATTTTGTTTACGCAAACTTTATGTTTATTCAAACGACGTACATCTGTTTAAGATAATTCCCGAACGCCAACAAAATTCATTATCAAAGCGACAATTAAACAGAACATTAAAAGTGAAACGAAACCTCCACCTTTAATTACGGCGGCTGCTTTCTTTCCTTATCACAATTTTATTACAATGACAATAGGCGTGAGCAGGCCTATTAAATTATTTGTGGAGGAGTTGGCGTCGGGAGCCAAAGGCATTTTGGGTAAATGGTTTCAAATCATCCATGTTTAGTGAATGTGCGAGCGCCCTGGCATACATCCTGGGCCTCAAGTTCCCTAACACTATCGTGGCGGAGTGGCTATGAGTTCATATTTTAATACTACTACTACAGCCCTTTTAACGTCCCACTGCTGGGCAAGGGCCTCCCCTCTGTGCGAGGGGGATTCAGGCCATAGTCCACCACGCTGGCCCAGTGCGGGTTGGCAGACTTCACACATCGAGAACTAGACAAGTTCCCTCAGACGTGCAGGTTTCCTTACGATGTTTTCCTTCACCGTTTCATAGCAAGTGATAATCTCGGATGAAAATGAGATTCGCACATAAATCCCAGAGGTGCGAGCCAGGGTTTGAACCTGCACACTTTGATTTGCAAGGCGTGCGTTCGACCACTCGGCTGCCACTGTATTGTAATTGTATTTTAATGCATGAAAACAAAATATTTTATTAACGGTAGGTAGAATATCACTAGTTTAATCGCACCAGGGTGAGAATGTCTAATGTCTACACTGGTCATATTTTAGCTACCATTGTTAAAAGATTTTGTTTTCCCTTAAAAAATGAAGTCATAGCCACTCCGCAACGATAGTGTTAGGGGACTTGAGGCCCTAGCCCTCTTACCACCACATTTTTTGTAGCAATGTTCTTAACATTATTTTCAGATTTAGACTTAACTCAATTCAAAATCTGTCAAAAATGTACAGTTAGTAATGTAACAAAAATACTTTAGGGAGTGGTGGTAAGGTCCCTGATATTCGTAACGAATAAAGAAGCGAGCTTCACAGCGTTGCTTGTGTAATTCAAATGCGGCTCGCAACGGTTTTTCAGCGGAAAAGTTGAGCTTTCTTTGAAATTGTGCTCGGATACGTTACGTGCGCGTAAATATTATTATACACAAATTCTAGAGCTACGGTTAAATTGTTAGTTCTGAAATTTTGTGTTTGGTATATTTCCTATATTTTTGTGTACCTACGTGAATTTCACGTTTATTGTTAACAAAATAAAATAAATTTTAGTGTTACTTTTTCCACGGAATGTGTTTGGCTAGACTCGGAATAAAGTAGGTATACACGATAAAGATACTCACGAATCGTTCTATAAAATATGTTTTTTTTAGTTTTCTCCGTTTCGTAACTGGCACAGGTAAAATATACTTCGTGCAGAGTATAAAAATGTGTTGATGCTTCTTGAGACCAGTGAAAAAAAAATATTTTTGGTGGATTTTTTTCCCATGAAATGGAGGCAACATAGGGATTATGAATAATAGCGGCGTGTGACCGCACTCGGCACATGATATACAGTACTTTTGTGTACACGTATATTGTCCTTGGTTACACGTATCTAAAATTCATGCCCTAAACACAGTGTTGCTCGGTCGGCCACACACTTGGCGTACTTTTATTGCCAACCACACGAAAGCAATCTTGGCCATAGAGTTTTTTTTATTTATGGAATCAATTTTAACTACCGAATTTCTTGAGAGAAGAAAGAGTACAGCCGTTTCTTGGGTTTTTTTATTTTACATTTTTCCATTAAGAGCCATGCCAATTTTTATCTCAATTTTTTATTTTTTATAAAGAGAATAGTTATTGCAGATCAATTTACAGTCTTTGACAAACTACTAGGTTCCTACTTAATCAGAGCGAACTTATTTAAAACAGCATTTTGTAATGATTATTTTCTACGATGGGTTTGAACAAAGTTTGTTTAACACCTAACCTTTTTTTTTAATTAAAAAGGTTTATATGACCGCCCGGTCGCCAAGAGCTTTCGGATTTAATTAGATATTACATATTTTTTAAATTTAGGGTAAGTCTTTATCCTATTTGGGTTATTATTAAAATTATTAATATGAACATAATTTATGAATCATTCGTATGGTTCAAAAGTTGTCAGAAAGAGATCACACCTTTTCTTGGTATTTTGGGTTTCTTATACCATAAAACTACATACTGGTAGAACTAAAGAATTATCTATCTCTGAATCTTATATTCACATTATATGATTAAACCTCTTTTAGTTTTTCAGGCCACAAAGTCTCAAATATATTCTCCGCAACAATTTATTTTACACCTAAACTGAAATAACCGTAGCTGCAATAACCCTATCTCATCAAACCTATTACCGGTATAGGTACCTATTAATTAACGAGCCCGTTTAACGAATCCCACTGAAATAAGATCGTTCTGAACAGACGCGAGGCGTTTTAAAACAATGCGCATCATTCAAATACCCTATTAAATCGCACGACTTAGCCCGTAGGAGCGGGTTCGGGCTAAATTAACCAAATTAAGAGCCGCCTCCTGAGACAGTAATTACTCCGTGCCTACACTTGGCCACCGACCAAGTACACTGTACTTATATCACCCACCCGGATTTATGAGGAAGCGATTTTCCGATTTTCGAATGTAACTCGATTGGGCAAACCCCATGGGTATGCTGGGTGATGTGCGCGTGGAGCGGCTACGATTTTTGTTCAATAACGTTAGAAAATAATATTGTTTCATATTGGTATACCTATTCTCGGCACAGAGTACGGCGGTACCGCGCTGTTCCTATACGCTTCTGAAATTCAACCCGCAAATGATTTTAAATAAGATGTAAAGTAAGAACCGACATTATTTTTAATCGATGTAAATTACCAAACTTAGCTATTATTTTTTAATGTTATACCTACTACACAAGTGTAATTTACCGGATGATCAGGTAATAAAGCTATTAATGGTAACGAAGTATTAATTTCCAACGCGAACCGCTTAAAGTTGTATGATACGAACTTAAAAAGTTTGCAACAGCTTTAAAGTATTCATTGAACTCTGAATTAACTGAAGCGTCGTTACAAGTCGTCCAAAGTAATAAAAAGTGCGTGAAAACGCCGGATTAAGCGTGGAACCGCCACGTTATCAAGAAAAACAGCTGTAGTGCAGGCGAGGGCGGGCGGGCGTGCGGCTCGGGCCTATCGACTCGGCCGCCCGCTTGTCAGTCACTTACCTCAAGGCCGCCACCGCCGAGCACCACCGCGCCGGCCGAGCCCTACGCGACCCACAACCCTTACATTACTACTTTAAAAATTGTAAGTAACCCTCGTCCTTCCGGCACATTTTCCAGGGCCGGGCGGCGGCGGCCGCCCGCGACCACCCTGGGAAAACTGACGGACGTCGCCGATCCTCCACGGTTTATATACGCGTCGGCGGGGCGGGGCGTCGGCGCGAGTTGCGCCGTCGATTCGCGAACTCGATAAATAAATTAATTAAAAGTGCAAGTGAATGATCGCCGGCGTGCAACCGACCTGCGAACTCGTCTAGGTTCCCCTTAATTGGAATTTCAGAGCCGTCGGATACTTGGCGAAGGAGAGGATTGTTTTTAGTTGGCGAATCAGCGACCAGTACCGGTGACTCCAGAGCCAACAATCTGACAGTTGACGCAAAAGCTGAGGAGGTAACGTGTGCTTGTGGGGATCAGTTACAGGCTATATATAAGTAGTTACCTACGGAACAGATTTACGAGGCAATGGTAGTCTCCGACGCTTCGCTCGAGATTGAACCTGATTTATATTATCCCGTAGAACCTGCTGTCTAACACTGTATCAATTTGTGTCTTTATATACATTTCCCTTGGCTATTTTGAGGTAGATTCCTACGTATTTACTTGTCGAATAAGTCCCTAAATTTATAGAAAGTTATTAACAATTTACAGTGTTCTTCAATACATTATTGTGCTGAAAAATGCTTGCACCTAGATGGTCCAACATTTTTATACTACAATATTTTATTCGACTATACAGTGAGATTCAGAATGGTTATACTTACTAACCCTTAAAATATGTGAAATAAGAATTAAATAATATGACGTGTTATGTTTTCCTTAATCATCTAAACTCAGCTTTTCCTTTTGAATTCCCTGTGATCTAAATATTAACACAGCAGAAGGTACAAGTGATTTAACTGACCATGTCTAGTTTGTTAAAGTATAGTAGTTAATAAATTAGGCCTGGGGCGTCGACACTCACGGGTCAGACTTTTTGCCAATACGAAAACAAACCCTGTGCCAATATGCATAAAAAGAATTTCTCGCACGCGTCAAAATTCGCTCACGCTGCCAGTGTCATTTAGTTGAAGAATGAACTCTTTACATGAATCAATACAGTTTGTTTTGGTATGGCAATAAATTTGAAGCGCGAGCATCAACGCCTCAGTGTGCGATTTGAAGTTTGATTTTTTTGGGAGAAAGAAAACTGGCCAAGTGCGAGTCGGACTCGCGCACGAAGGGTTCCGTTTGTATTCATCCATCATGTATAAAAACGGCAAAATAATCACGTATGTTGTATGGGAGCCCCCTTTAATATTTATTTTATTCTGTTTTTTAGTATTTGTTGTTATAGCGGCAACAGAAATACATTATCTGTGGAAATTTTAACTCTCTAACTATCACGGTTCAAGAGATACAGCCTGGTGACCGACGGACGGACGGACGGACAGCGAAGTCTTAGTAATAGGGTTCCCGTTTTACCCTTTGGGTACGGAACCCTAAAAATGTTCTCGATGCTCCCGTATAAAATTACTTTATATCCTGTACATGACGACGGGGTACAGGCTTGGTATACCCATTCTGAATCACAGTGAAGAGACAGGTACGTCCATTTCATTCGCGACGCGTCGAAATTGAAGTACCTGAAAATGGCGCTAGCGCCATTTTGGTAACTTTGCACGAAAACAATATCAAAAGACTGAGAAAAAATTGCCGATCCCGACGATATAAATATCAGTCCAAAATAACACTTTGGCTACATATACGGTAGCTCATATGTGGATGCTTAGTAAAAACAGTTTATACCTAACTGTCTTAGTTTCTGAGTTATAGACCTTTGAATATTTGTTACAGGTTACAGGTATCGTGTTCTGGCCTCCATAACCCTATTCAGTAGAGTAAGTTTGCAGTGTAGTCACACTTATGAGGGACAGTGAGTGTGAATATTGGTAGTCACCAATATTCACAAAACAGATCATGCAAATTTTATATAGGACTCGAAATATTACGAGTTATAGAAATTAATGAAGAAAAAGAAGTGCGATCAAATTTGTATACCATTCGGTTGTATACTGATGCGAACTTCGAGGTATTATTTCGGACTTCTGAAACATCGGGTATAACTCAACATTGCCCAACATGGCGTTTGAGTCACTTCACCTCTTATCCGAAGATATGTAAGTGTGGAAGGTAATAGTTTTTTTTTTAATTAGGTACTTGCGTTAATGGTAACATGAACCTTCCTGGTTCTAGGAATGGATAGTGGCGGCTCGTGACGTCACAAGTTGGCTTTGAGTATGTGCGTGAGGCGAGTGATATCACCTGCGTAAGTACTACGACAGGCTTCGGGGTTTAGTGATTTAAAAATTACACCATCACGCTTGTATTCATTGATGAGGTAGGCAGAGGTGCACGACTTTGCAACCAAACGACGTTGATTTATTTGTGTATGTGATACTGTATGATATAAAAATAAAGCAGCTTTGTTATAAAAAAAAGTATGTAAAAGATTTGTTGTGAGGTGGTTATTATTAGGCATTCATAAAAAAAACTTTAGTTTTAAATAAATAGCGATGCATCAACTTAAATTGTTACTAATATAATAACAATATTTTGAGGTGACAATTTTGCTATGCAATATTTTTTATACAAAACGATTTTTTTTGATTTGCAGTTAAATACTTTTTCTGTTCAGTTAATTATCGTTTCATAATAGGTATAAAATTTACTTTTATTAATATAACAAAAAATATTATTATAGTAAGTAGGTACTTACTATTCATTTATTTTCCATTCGTCTTATTCATTACATTTTTAAATATAAATATATAAAAAAAACATTTAAACATATAAAAAAACAGTTCCCCACCGGTATCTGGAACAGGGTCCTAGTTACCAGTGGTTAGGGCTCCAGAGATATACTATAATTATTATTATTCCCAATTAAAAAATCTACACACCTGAATGTAAATATTTACAGAATAGAAGAAGAAATAGAACTGACGAATATTTTGAACTTTATAAAACCTAGATTCGAAAATAAGCCGGCGGGTAGGCTGTCTGAAATAAAGTCGATACGAACGTGCAAGTTGCAAGTACTCGTAAATGGAAACTACTGAAGGTATCCATAATGATAATAAATGAAAATTGGTTTTAATTAGATGATAAACTAATTAGGTACCTATTTATATCATACCAACGAGTAATTATATTATAGAGGGAACTTGTCCAAACGTTTGACAATTTCACAAGTCTGTTGTATGTGACTTTAACGTTTACGTACCTACGTCAGATTATCTATGTCAAAACGTACAGGACTAGACGGCCATGGCATCAATAAGACCAATTTCGGTATTAGGTATCTATATAGTTTCTAATATCATTGTATTTTAGTTATAAAAATAAACTGAAAGAACAATCAAGGATCGCACCGATAAAATGACTGTGGATGAAGCAAAAGAGGTATGCCAGGATCATAGCATGTCGGAAACGATAGTCTCTGCCTACCCCCTTGGGATACAGGCGTATATGTATGAATGTATGTATAAAGTTCACTCTTCAACAAAGTGTTGCGCGGTCGCTGGGCATTTACTACAAAATATCTATGTGTTTAGTTCGATTTGGTATTGTCAAAAATGTGCTTCAGTGTGCGCGGGGCTTAAATTGTGCATATTTTACTCATTAAGATGTTTGTTGTAAATTTTACCCCCAAGGAGTTATAAAATAAAATAAGCAACTATGGAAGTTTGTATAAACATTTCGTGCAGAGAAACACCTGGAAGAAATTGGAAGAGCAAAAGCAACAATCAGCCTTTGGACAGGGCAATGACCTCGCAATCTTGGCTCAAGCCCTGAGGAAGCAGAAGCATCTTTGGCAAGCTCGTGTCATGTTTTGTCTTGACGACAAATTATGTACCTAGATGCACTGTCTCACTTTCTAATACGTGCGAGAGAAAGAGACAAAATTTAAATGTCTAATTTTGTCTTGTCATAACCGGCTGCCCTACTATTATGGGGGTTCTATCCTCCATAATTAGGTCCGTATTACAGAACGTAACTCAAGTTCAGTTTGATCTTCAATCAGTCGATCCCTGTTTATGTATAGAATCAGTCCTTGAGCATCGTTCTTATTCCAGAACGGTAATCAATATTAAATCAGACGGATCGAGACACAAATCGAGACAAAAAAAAAATTGACATGTCATACATACAATGACAATCTACGCTCAAGCGCGGTCTCGACCACACTTGGGTGATTACAGATTCAATCACTGTTTGAGTTCGTTTCAGTAACTCAGCTGAACTGTGTTCGATAAACCTATGCTTGAGGGACGTTCTAAAATTAAAACTTGACTCAATACTAGTTTTAAACAAAGATCAATGCTTGAGTTTCCTTCTGTAATACGGACCTTAGAATGTAGGAGAAAAGTAATTGAAAACATGATAAATAAAGTCACGAGTGTTTTAGCATGTGCCTTAATAAATACGGAATTTAAGAGATATGTGAATATAAACCTTAAAACGGACATGTTACAGTTTGGTTCACCTTCACGTTTACATTTTTTATAAATTAGTTGATATCACAAAGTAATAACCGACATTGTGAGTATGATTCGTAATTTCGCCAACATCTTCAAGAGCCCGGATAGCTCAGTCGGTAGAGCATTGGACTTTTAATCCAAGGGTCCAGGGTTCAAGTCCCTGTTCGGGCGGTTCTTTTTTATCTTACTAAGTTACTGACTAATTAGTTTAACTGTAAGACTTGTAAATGAAAGAAACATTATAATTATTTTGAACACCTTTAGTATTTTTGGCGTTCTTTCTATGTAGAGACTTATATTTAGAATGTTCAAATCCATAGTGAACAAAGTAATATAAGTAAGTAATCACTTTAGTTCTAAAATTTGCCATTGTACATGTTTTGAAGAAAGCTTGAATGGATCTACATTTAGGGAGTAACATGAATTTAAAAAAATATGAGGGGTCTTCGAATGGAGTATGAAACTAGAAGATTCTTAGATTTTTATAAATTCAAATTATACCGTACAATACTTAATTTCGTTAGCTTGATACAAGCCCCTGTGGCCTAATGGATAAGGCATCGGCCTCCTAAGCCGGGGATTGTGGGTTCGAGTCCCACCAGGGGTACGTTTAATTTTTGTGCCAATAATATAATTACCCTAGTTTTTAGAAACTATTATGTAATATTAAACATTATGTTAAGGTTATTAGAGCATGAACAGATGTCATAAAATATTTCCGTCAAACTTATTTCACTAGGGCCGCCAAATGCCGCGTAAACTCATAACCTCAGAGGATCGACTCAAACTAAAGTTCCAATAGCCTATTGAGGTTAGTGGTAAGAAGGGCCACCCTTGTTATCAAAGTACTCTATGCTAGTAACCTTCGATTCCAATCGTGGCAATTATACTATTGACGAGAAACCATACTGATACTACCATATGGATACTACTAGGATTAGTTCAAACATTTGGATTTATGTGGCAATATGGACTACTAGTAATGTAATCACCTCATTGATTGTAATTTAAAAAAAACGGGAGTAAGTTTTGTCATCTATGAATCGTCCACAAAACATTGTTAAGATGATTCACAGATTCCTTGTAGGTTTACCGTCATCCAATATAAGCATTATAAGCTTTTTATTACGTCATACAGTGGCTATAAAGAGCAATGGAAATTGTGAAATGCCTTCAATATTGAAATGTCGACCCAGTTCGCGCGGCAGCGGGGTGCCTGGGCTGGGGCGGGCGGCGGTCGGCGGGGCGGGCAGCGCGCGCGGTAAAGGGTGGCTCGCTAAGTCACTACAATTAATAATGGGTCATCATGTTCGTCATCAATTTGATTACCCAAAAATAACAGTTCCCGAGGTCGTTATCCCATACGAATATACTCTCTTTCAGTGGGGTTAGGACGCATGTCAGGAATATACCTCTCTCACACATTTGATAGCTGACTCTCTATCTTATTTCATACGAGATAAAGAGTCAAATTCCGTGACGTCTAGTCTTGGTAGCAAGAATATAACTAGTCAAATGGCTTCAAGGTGACAATGTGATATAAGATGTTGTTTTCATGTCTCAATAATAAAGTCATAGCAACTCCACAGCGATAGTATTAGGAGACGGGCCCTGCACTTTTAGGTAATACAGAAACCAGTCTAAATAGGTTCAGTCGTTTCTAAGATTAGGTATGACACGCACGACTCTACATAGAAAAAAGCACTAAGATAAAATGTAATTTTTAAAGTGCTGACAAAGGTGTTATACAAAGCCACTTTGAACGGATCATAAAATTCTATAAGCTTGGGGACTTGCTTTTGTTTTATTAATGTAGATACCTGTAAATACTCACATTATAGTGCAGGTGTAATCAGTAAAATAGCTTTTACGGTCTTATTTTCTAACAATTCTTCGGAGCATATTACCCTATGAGTTGTACAGTGCTCAACGACTTGCTATTCAACGAGGAAATGCAGCCAGCGTTCTTGCCACCATCACATGCGGACCAAATCTTTTTTAATTCATAATTATTTATACTTTTTTAGATATTAATGTAAAAAGTCAGTTTTTTTTTTAAATTCTAATATGTACATTATTGTAAATAGTTTCGTTAAATAAATATATAAAATTTATTAGATAAATAAATATGTTTCACAGTTCATCATCATTTGCCTTACCATATCCCATTAGGTATTTGGGGTCGGCGGCCGGCGCAGTATGTCCTTTTCTTCCATTCATCTCGCTTTTCTGTCAAACCGACATCCACTCCGATCTCATTCATATCACATTTTACACAGTCCATCCATATTTTCTTTGGCCTTCCTCTCGCTCTGTATCCATCCACATTCATACTCATCACTCTTTTAGTCACATGCTTCTCATGTCTTCTCATCACATGCCTAAACCATTCTAGTCTCTTACTTCTCACTTTTTCTGATATGGGCGCTACTTTTATACTACCTCTAATATACCTAAAAATATGTTTCACAGCTGTGATAATAATATTCCTAGTGTTGTTCCGAGTGGCGATGACAGCGCCGCGCGCGGCGGGGGTCGAAACACGCCTGTCACTGACCTGTCACCGCCATTGCGAAAACAATATAGCTATTTTCCATGTAATAACTGCTTATTGGTATCGGCCGTCTAAAACATAACGTTTACATTACATACGGTACGATGGATAAAAACATTGAGTCAATTAATTTATTCCACGTTTCAGTAAGAATTTAAGTAGGTATTGTGAGTTAGGTATTGAGCATGAACCTAACCTACAAGTACGCAAATGCTTACCTAGATTCGTATGGTTCTCGAGTTCATGTATCAAAAGGAAGCCTTAACATTTGACAGTTTCACATTTCCATCCAATTTCGTGCGTGACTTTGACGTCAAATTGTCTATGTCAAGAGTCAAGACGCATAGATGGCTACGGCATCAGTGCGACCCATTTCAGATTAATTTTATTTTGTACCTCTTTTCTGTACTTTTAACTTTTTAATATAATTGGTTCTTGCAATCTACACTAAAGTTCATCAGTAGTTGTAGCATGCGCGCCAAGACGATACTTATGTCACTGAATGTCTTGATATTGTCTCTTTCTCACGTATGCAATTAGACAGAGAGCGAGCGAGCAAATGTGTGACAAAGATCTTGTCTTGACATGAGTGTTAACCCCACTGGTATTAGCATAAAATAAAAATTAACTTGACAATTTTTAAGTACCCCCGTGTGCCTTTACAAAATAAATTATTGACTTTGACTCTGACAATGAAATCTATCTTTGAATTTCCGTCCTGATTCTGAATTTCTTAAAAAGGTATTTTTTTCCTGAATTTCCATTTATAAAGTTATTTGTGTAGCCAGCTTAACGCGGCGCCGCACTCTCGTAAACCCACCGCGAGATGGCGCTGCCAGTTTTATTGCTTGTTTGCAAAACTAGCTGTAGGTAATGGAGGACTACAATATTGACAGACCATTAATTGGACAGGAAATTGTGCCGAGGCTGCGGTCTGGGAAGGTAATTGTGAACTTTTCAAATTATCTGCGTGCACTTGTTTCCGCGTGGAACGGCTAACTAACGCTACACGACAACGCGAACCACTCTTGGGATCTTGTGTCTCTCTGTCTTATTGCATACGAGAGAAAAAGATAAAACCAAGATACTCCGTGACATAAGTCTTGTCTTGGTATCAAGTAGTAGATATCGACTGTCTCTACTCTACTATACAGGATATATCAGAAGTCCGGAATAATACTTTACAGTTTGCATGACTATCGGGTACACAACTGAATGGTATAAATTTGTTATTTAATTAAATTAAATTATTTATTCGAGACAACAAACAACAGTACATAAAAATTAACAAATAGTATTACAAAAAGTTATCCAAATACAGTACAGTCCACGGCGTTGTCCACGGATTAATTACATAAAGTTGCCGCCATATAGACTAATAACATGAAATCAGAACATGATTTTTTCTTCTTCTTCGTCTGTTTTAAAACTTGTTATATCTCCAGTCCTATGTGAAATTCCCACGTTCTGTTTTGTGTACATTAGCCGCCGCTATTAGATGAAGTTTACATTTTTAGATAGGGTTATGGGTGCGCCTAAGGTCAAAACGCGATCCTTGTGACAAATACTCAACGGACCATTAACTCAGGCACTATGATAGTCTGCCTTCGCTAAGCATCTACATATTAACTACCGTATCCTAAAATATTATTTCGGACTTCAGATATAACCTGTATACCTACTTGTACCGGTTATAGGCCTACTCTACTACGAGCAGTACTACGACCTATCTTCGCAAGGAATGCATCCTTGCAACGGCGGGCAAGTAGCCAGCGTTTCCATGATCCAAATTGACCTGAACAAAATGCACAGACAACATTGGATCAGGTGAGCGGCTGGAATGTAGTTTGGCACCTGAACTTACTGAGTAGATAGTTATGTACCTTGCACAGCACCGTTAGCATGACCGTGTAGACATAAGTTTTGTCTCTTTCAACTGATAGATTTGTCGAGAAAATGACGTCACTTCGAGCTTTTTGCACTGGACATGGCTCGGTGTGACGTCATTTTCTCGACGAATCTGACAGTTGAAAGAGATAACATTTATGTCTAAGCGGTCATGCTACATGCGGCCCGGCTAAGCAACACCACGTAGGCATTAGTTTTATTTCCTTCAACTGTCAGACTTGTCGAAAAAATGACGTCACACCGAGCCATGTCCAGTACAAAAAGCTCGAAGTGATGTCCGTGTCATTTCGTTGGGGAATTGACTTTTTCTATATGTCAATACAGTTCATTTTGGTATTAGCAAAAAAAAATACTCGCGATCGTCAACGGCGAGTGTGCGGAAGGGCTTAAAGTCAAATCTTTTATTTTTCTTACTTACAAATTTTTAAGTATTTATATTTTTACATTATATCCTCGTAGCCAGGGCTAGACGGGGCGGTGCCCCGGGGCCCGCAAGCTCAGGGCCGGAAGCCCTCGGACTCTGACCAACAAGCCTTTAACCAATTACCTATTCATTCCTAAACTCTGCGTGTAGAACCAGGACGAGCTCCTGCTATACACTAAAGAACTGATAATAAAGTAGCTTTGCAACTTTATTTATTTAAATGTTTATATTTTGACTGTATTACGAAGAATATGGATTACGACAAATCTGGAGTACGTCGAATTCGGAACGTGACGAATACGGAACAAACGATTTTAAATAGTTTTGTTGGGGCCCTAGTTTATTTTTTGCCCCTTGGCTTTTGGTTACCTAGCTCGTAGCACAACATACGTATCGTAGCGTATTTTACTTCCGGATCGGATCGGGACCTCGACTGAGAACATCCGGCAAAAGACTCAGTGGTCCTAGCTATTGCAGATGACAGATGGTATTATTTATAGTGATGGAAATGATGATGGAAAGCACTAAATGTGATGTTAACAGCTTATTTTTATTCGAAGCCCGAAATATCGTCCTCGGCAGGCGTCGAAGGGACATATTCTTTTAATTAAGCCACGCGGAAAGTGTCGTAACTTTTACGAGGTCCGTGATTTAACTATTATTTGTCATCAATTTTATGTGGCCTTAAAGCAAATAGTACAGACGAACTTTGACATAAAATACATTAAGGACGCGCCTTATTTATTTTATAAGTAGTTAGTATCTACCAACAAAAAAAGCTTTCTGTTTTTTTTTATGAAAAGTTAGTATTTTTACCCCTCCTATAGGGGATAGGTTTCAAATATGAAGGGTAGAGTCATCTCATATGTGAGAAGAGTTTAAAAAGTGTCCAGCTGTATGCTATAAATAACAGTTTTAAAACCTTCCATAATGGCGCTGGTGTAGACAAAAGGTATGGTACGAACTGAACTATGCCGAGTTAATAAAAATTATATCATTTTCAAAATTGTCAAAATAATGCCACCTGATGCAAATGTGGTGTCATCCTTATTTAATGCATTTCGACGGACACTTTTTCAATACACAGATGACTCGCCCTTATTCTACTCCTGCATAGTTTCTTAATACACTTTTGTAGCATATCACTTATGCCAGACGATCTTACGAATATTAGATACTATTTCTATTGGTATAGGTACATGATATGCAGGTACCTGCATATCAAAAACATAATTTTCGATAAAAAATGAAAGTGTAGCCACACTAGGTAATTTGGAGAGGATCGGCTCAATTTTTAAATTCAGTTATCATACAGGCAATGCCCTCTAGTGTTCAATAGCAAAAACACAAAGTAAGCTGTTTGTTGAATATGATATTTATTTATACATATTGTCAAGAGATGGCTCTTTATAATTCGTTTAACTATTCGACACAAGATGGCGCTACACAATGTATATATTTAAACAGTGTTATAGATGGCGCTGGTAAAGTTATGATAAAAACACAGATAATGATATTAAATTTATCAGAAGCTTACCTCCATGTTAAGTTGGTGTGTTTCCACTTCTCCCCCTGGACTGCAAATCTCTTCTTTCGCCTTCTATTTTCGTCGTTGCCCTCTTCCCTATCTGGCCGGCCGCATCGTTTCTGCTTCATAAGCATCTTCGTATCTTCATCTATTTCACCTGTCACCAGGATACCACCGAATTCCTTGAAAAAAAATGAACACATTATAATAATTACCATAATTAATTCCACCTATTTGTACTCAACTTTTTCCTTATGAGGTCAATACACTGATAATGTGCAATGCGGTATTTTGTTTGACGCAAACACAAATGCAAAAGACGATTTGCAGTTTTGAGTGAATCATATATTATTGCTCTAAGTTATTTTTCAGTGATATGGTGATATCCATGAATACTATTTGTTCTGTCGCTAGTTGTAATCACGGCATGTTTGGTTTGTGCTCTGTCGTAAGTTTACGTTGGTGTATATCTCACCATTGTACTATACTACTTACTAATGGCGATGGATACAACTTGTAGCGGATTGACCGCGTTACCAACTCCGTTACTATCCTATAACCATTTTAATACTTTAAAAAATGGGCAATCATAAAGCGGTAATTGGAATGCTATTATAAAGCTATCCCTGGTGTCTATGGGTTGCGAGAACCAAAATTTCATGATTTGGTCACGATAACCAACATCCACGCGGGTGAAGCCGCGGGCATCAGCTAGTATCCTGACTGATCGTATTGCCCCAAACATGTATGGTACCATAAAATAGATCGGGGGCGTTCCCAGTTACACTCAGTCTAGGGAAAATTCGGAAACGTCCATTTTTAGAATATGACGCTTATGGGAATCGAATCCGCAACCACCTGATTCAGTGAGCCGGACGTCCTACGCTCAAATGACTAGATTAAGCTCGATAGCTTAATCAAGGCAAGCAAATGACGATTCATTTCCTTGCTAGGTAGTATTAGTAAACAGAAGTACCTGTAGAGTCTTGATGGCGATCCTGAAATCATCCTCATAGGCTTGCGAGTTGTCCATTATCTGCAGGTTTCCGACCTCGGGCCGACCCCTCTTCAAGTAACCGAACGCCTCAAGGTAACTCCTCTGAAAGTAAACAAGATAATAACGTCAATTGAATCTAATTGAATTCTATTATCGAATTTTTGCGTGTCATAAAATTGAACTTCGCTGAAAGCCCCACGCTCATTGGGACGGACGTCAAGACAAGAGAAGCGCGACCAATTTTTTGTCATACTAAAACGAACTCTATTAACTTGTGGAAAAATCATTTCTCCAACGAAATGTCATCGACGACTCAAGAGAATTCTGTCGCATGTCTAAGTTGCGTTTTCTAGAGAAATTCAATCTATAAAGACATCATCGTAGAGTACATTTTTAAAAGAAAAGTTAATTCGCTTGTCCCAGTAAGCCAGGGGCTTTACTTCTAGACATTAGTTAGTTATGAACATAAATAGGTACCTAAGTAACTGCATGTACATATAGGTATTAGATAAGGTACTTATAGTAAAAACAAACACTCGGAGAAATATAGTTGGATGACAATATAAATATGCAAATTCGAATACATTATTTCGTTTTCATATTTTATTACGATTTAATCATAACGAAGTCAAGCATTACGTAGTGCTTTTATAAAGTTTGTGACCGACAAAGGTTGAAGCGTAGAACGTACAAGTCAATTACCAAATTAACATTGAAATTTTCATTAACGTCGTAGCAATTTATATAACACATATGTATAGTATGGTAGGTACATGTAGTTTATGTACCTACCATAGACCAATTTGTTATTAACTTTGCATTTAAATATGGAACCAATATAAGGTCATGAATATTACATTATGTTTTCTACTTCATAGGCAACTCACTCGGCTCATTGAACCGGGAGGTTGCGCGTTCGATTCCCGCCAGTAGCAAATTTTAGAAATGGCCTTTTCGTAATTTGCCCTGGTAGGTGTGTAACTAGAATCGCTCCCAGTCCTTTGAATGGTACCCATAGTACAAGCTTGACTTAGTTTGATCATACGACGAAAATGTGTAGAAATAAGAAGAACAGTTATCTATGGATAATACAAGGAGGTTTATGACAAAGACAAACTTAGTCCGAGAACAGCTGAAGGGTTTCACCGAGCTTAGCGAATTAAGAATTCCTTTTGATGTAGTAACACGGAAGCGGTAAGCTTGGCCATTAGCGCTTCCGTAATAGGCGCATTACCTACATGAGAGGCGATCTGATGTGGAGGGTAATATTTTCTTTATTGCTACGGTATTATTAAATAATGTCCAGCTATACTGTTCAACAAATGTCTAATTACACTTTTTCTATAAAGTGAATTTGAATGAAATATGCCGTCGTTTACTTAGGATGAGGTAGGCCAAAAACCTTTGTTACTAATTGTATTTTAGGTCCCACTTTTGGCGAAAGGAGATCTCTACAGGTCTTTTTTATCTCTACAAGGATTTTTGTAACCGAAAAAAATAATTGTGCATCTTCTAAACTTATGACGGGAAAATGAGAATTAAAAAAATATCATGAGACAGTCCTATGGACATGTTATGGAGATATTTTTAAATTTATCTACCTTTCAAATTTCTCCTGAATACAAACTTTGAGATATAAATTTATAACGAGCTCATTTCAACCTAAACCATCTTTATTTTCTTCGTCAAATATACTCTTCTCACTGATAATTAAAACCACACTTGTAGCTTGACAATGCCGGCTAAACGAATCCCTTTGTATTTTTTACCTTACCTTTTTGACTGTCTTTGTGTATTTTTTAAGGGGTACGAGGGTCGTATTCAAAAAGTTTTGTAGGCTTGTTTGTTAAGATAAATGTCAGTTAAAAAGCTGTGCGGGTGGTAATTTTCGAAGAGACCAAATTGCGGGTCGCTGTTCTTACCACGAGTCGTAAACGCTCGATACACGTTACCGTCTACGAAAAATATTTATATTGAAAATTATATAGCGTCCTTATAGGCCACATAATAACTCATAAATTGACATATTTCCCGTAGATGCTAGTGAAACGTAGGTATAAACTAAACTACCAAGAATTCAGTATTATATCTACATAATATATTCTAAACGGAACGTGAAATTATTCAAAACTACAGTAGTCTTTCCTACAGAGCGATAATATTTCATAAAATTTTACGTTGCTTATAAAAGCTATTTAATAATAAAATGCTTAATTATTGGTATAGATGGTCTTTTAATAGTTTAGATTTGGACCCTTATGATTGGTGTGCTTGTCTGACAATATTATTATAATCATTTTTAAGTTTGTATATCTACTGCCTCATAAATCCTAAGAGGCAATAGCTTTTAGTAGTAAAACGTTTTATTATATCGTGCATGCGACGTGTCGTGCTCATATTAATCTTAATCAGTATCGTTGTAAATCAAGAAATATTCATTAGTTTAATTAAGATATTGAGACATTATTTTTGAACCTAAAGCCTTAATGAGTTTGAAAGAAAGTTACAAAGGACGGAATAAAGGATGTTTTTTTGCAAATAAAAAAACGTAAATATACTTTTTTAAATCTAGTTTACTTACGGTACTTTGGCAGACGAAATTAATTTAACCCATTTCGTTTTTATTAAGACAAATAGCATTGAACAGTATGCATTAGGCCTCCCAAACACTGAGACGTGTCGACCCTTGCGTGTATTTTTTTTCCAATTCCAAAATGAACTGTATTGCCACGTTGAAAAAGTTTATTCTTTAACGAAATGACATTGACAGAGCGAGCGATTTTTGACGCTAGGGGCGTTGGCTTTTACAATATAATAAAATTCAATATTTATGTGTTGTCATAGATTTCGTTTTGGCATTGAGAAATAATTTGTCGCCTCAGTGTGACTTTAATCGGGAAACCTAATTGATAGGAGTAGATTCCGTTGGCTCCAAGCTAACCTATCCCTGGCGTATTGCCGTGTCACGGATGTGTGCTTTGCGTTCCCTTGGCTCTTCCGACAAGGCGGATGTTTGGACCAGCGTGGGTTTTTAGTTGGTATACGGCAATCTGCCGGGAGTCCGACATACCCCTTTCGACTTCCCCGTGTCGGAAGGGGATGCGTAAAGCATTTTCCAACGAGAAAAAAAAAAGTATTGCCGTCTCTTTACGACCATAATGTATGAGCAAACGTAGTTTTAATGCTATCAAATATAATTTAGTTTTAGCTTTTGTGATTAATAATTGACATAAATGACTAATTGAAATAGAATAATTGATAAATAATGGCGAAGGTTTGGTTTAGTGGTTTAAGTGTAGGCCGCTCGGCTCACTGTACCAGGTAGTTGCGGGTTTGATTCTCGACTGTAGAAAATTTCGGAAATCCCCTTTTCAGAATTAGCCCTGGTCTGAGTGTAACTGGGATTACACTCAATCCATTGTATGTTACCCATCGTACAAGATTTAGCTTAGTTTGGAATCATACGATTAATGTGTTGCCTGGCAATACTTGGCAATATTTAGAAAGCAATTGAACATTAATTACGAGTTCGAGTTGGGTGTGTAAGAAATAGGTCACATAAATTATAACGACGGTGGCCATTCCTCCGGTGGCTTCCGTGTCAGGTCAGATGCAATATATCTCGCCGTATCCGTGCTTGCCAATAAATCGACCCCATAAAACAAATGCTGAATATTTCATAAAATTAGGTCAATTTCACGAACGGTGGCGGAATCGGAACGGTGTTAATAGATGGCTGTTATGTTAAGTGTTCTGCAGCCCTACCATGAGCTACCCTACCTATACTCGACGCTCGCTAGTCGCTGGCGTCTACGTTAGACATTTGTATGTCAAGTCGTAATCCCGATTACCCGTTACGGGTACTGGTTAGTACCCGTACTTACCTGAATACTAACTACAAAAATAAAATATGTACATTCACTTACTCCCTGTAAATTTATGGTAGAGCCACGGGCGGGCGAATTAACTTGCCTCTCTTTTGAAAATGTACTCTAAATAAATATACGTAAAGATTGTTTTTTTGTAGCACGTGATCACGTGTGGAAATTCGCTCGATGATATTTCGTTGAAAAAAAGTGCTTCTTTCACGAGTTAATCTAGTTCCTTTTGGTATTGGCAAATTATATTTGGGGAGCGTTTTGATGCGCCTTTGGGGATAATGCGCCTTTATCTAGAGAACGAATCTCTTGCCACATATAATTTATTTATCAGGGTATCATAAGTTTATAATATAATTTTAATTTGTAGATGTCAATAAGTTTATCAAATGTCGACCATTTATAAAAAAACCGGCCAAGTGTAAGTTGGACTCGCGTAAGAAGGGTTTCGTACCATTATCTTTAAAAACGGCAAAAAATCACGTTTGTAGTAAGGGAGCCCCCTTAAATATTTATTTTATTCTGTTTTTTTTTGTATTTGTTGTTATAGCGGCAACAGAAATACATCATCTGTGAAAATTTCTACTGTCTAACTATCACGGTTCATGAGATACATCCTGGTGATAGACGGACGGACGGACAGCGGAGTCCCGTTTAACTGTTTGGGTACGGAACCCTAAAATTTATTTGTAACCTTTTCAATATTATTTTGTGTTACAAGCGTGTCGGTTTGAAACGTATTTTATTGCATTCTATTGTGATATATCAAGAGGATAAGATGCGGGTAAAATTAATTGACGGCGCAAAAAATTACGTTCTCAGAACCGTATGATTTGAACTCTGATACGAATTGTACGCTGCCTTCGAAATGTATCATGTAGTCTTCCTGAATCGTAAATATTGCGTTGAAAAACATTTTTTTGTAAAAAAATATCGTCATCGACTTGCTCCGTTACCAATACCAAATTTTTTTTTTTACATTCAATTCTTATATTCAAGAAACGTTCTAATTCGCTGAAGGCCCGTCAAAGTTAGATACAATGGAACGTTGGTAAAAACTGTTAGGTACTATAAAAAAAGTGAGTTGTGAGTCACACTGCCGATGATTTTAATAACGGCTCGTTGCTCAAAATAACGAATCGTTGCTCTTATCAATAACGATTACTGATAGGAGGTATTATACAACTTTAAGTACAGAAATAGGCTAGTCTTCCTTTGTGTCAAATGAGTAATTCATTACCCGCTCAAGGTTCTATCTAGATTTTAAAATTATTTTTACCTACAAATACATTACCCTGTACATTTACAAACACAAATAAATATATTAAACTAAGTTTTTTTGGAGTTCCTAATTACGAAGTCGCGTGTTTCGTGCTAGTACTGACGATCTGTCATCAAGGCGAACGTCTAAGGGACGTAGGGAATCTTGAATGTGGGGCACGGTAAGTACCGCCGACCACCCCGGTAACAAGTTCGCGTGACCGACACTATTTTGTCCTAATTAATTAACAAATCTCAGTCATCAACCTGTGCCAGTTTCTTTCTCAAAAGTCAATTTCAAGCCAAAAGTCCCTATTTAAGTCCATTAGAATAATACAAGTATTTTAGTTGGAATTAACATAATTATTTTTATGGGGATGTTTAAGTAGATTAAATGTGTTTCTTTATTTGAAAACATAAAGGTTTTTTAGTAATGATAATGTTGCCACTAAAACATAACCCCCCCCGCAAACTGAGGCGTCGAAACGCGTGCGTTGGATTTCTCGCCAATATCAAAATGAACTGTATTGACTCACAGAAAAAGTTCATTCTACAACGAAATTACATTGACAGCGTGAGCGATTTTGACACGCGGGGCTGTGGCTTTTACCACGTAAATTCAATCTTTTTTACAAGCTTTATATTAGCTTGTCACGACGACGTATGTATGTCCGGGTGGAAACTTGCGACTGAATTTTAGATCAATTGAGCTGAAATTTGGTATACACGCTTATTTTGGTTGACAATGCATGCTTAGCTATGTGACGTCATTCTAATTTCAATATGGCGGACTAGTTATATTTTTCTGCACTACCACGATATGGATATCAAATAAAAGGGCTTACTGAGGAGAACACGAAAACTAATACAACATCACATTAAATCCAAATACCTAACTAAAAAATAAATAAATAAATAAAATAAAAGCTTGTTTTTAAAAAGGTTTTTACCTTTATGTTTTGTAGATTGAGTGCAACAAAATTAGGGTCATGTAATGTAGTTAATCATTAGAATCAATAAAAATAATATTACTCAAAATATTGCCGAACACTTCATCAATATCTATTAAAATCGTTCCGGTATAATTATCGAAGTCATTACCATGCATCACCCATCATCGCCCTTTGAGCTACCATGGGTTGTCATCGGGTGCTAATCAAGCGTCACGCAACGGGTGCATCGGGGTGCAAGGGGGTGCAAGCGGGTGCTGGCGGTGCTTTTTTGCACCCCATTGATTGACGTTCGTTGTCACCTCACACACCCACCACGCTAAATATGAATATAAATTACACTAGCGCCGTGAATTTTAAATTTGGATGTAGATGTGGTCTTGTATTAACAAAACGTTTATTTTAATATCAATTTTCGACCTTAAACCAATGAAAATAGTTGTTTAATTGTTTTCTTTTATTGTTACATTACGTTGTACTTTATTGGCAACCTGTACAGCGGAAGACACTTATACCGTAATATGCATTTCCGGAACTGGGCGTCCCTATGTAAAGTACTTAAAGATAAATATTCATGAACTTGCGTAAATTACTATTGAATGAATGAATGCAAATCGTGGACATTCTTGAATGAACGGCATTTACGGTGTGTGAGTCATCTATTCTAGACTCATTAGTGTGCTTAACTAGGCAGACTTTGTCAAATGTGATTTATATGATTCCTTCACTACTTGTTTTTTACTGAAGAAAATTAATATTTTATCTATAGTTAATTGTAGGTCAGTAATTATTAATCTCGGTAAAGTCATTCCTCCCTTTAAAAATACGCTAAGCGGTGTAGCGTTAATCTAATAAATGTAGAGAAAGAAATAAAGTAACATAACCTCTGATAATATTTATTTCATAAATTATTTAATACTGGGAATGAAATACGGCGCGGCGGTTATTGACGGTACATAATTTATTCATCTATACTAATATTATAAAGAGGAAAGATTTGTATTTTTGTATGTAACGAATGATCTTAAAAACTACTTAACCGATTTCGAAAATTCTTGTACCGTTAGAAAGCTACATTATCACTGAGTAACGCTATATTTATTTATACCAAAATGTTTAAAAAAACGTCCACCCGTGCGAAGCCGGGACGGGCCGCTAGTATAATATAAGTACGATACGTCCTTGCATAGATTATATTTAATTTAAGATACTTAGCAGTAATAGCAGTGGTGGCCGAGTGGTCGAACGCACGCCTTGCAATCAAAGTGTGCAGGTTCAAACCCCAGCTCGCACCTCTGGGATTTATGTGCGAATCTCATTTTCATCCGAGATTACCACTTGCTATGAAACGGTGAAGGAAAACATCGTGGGGAAACCTGCACGTCTGAGGGAACTTGACTAGTTCTCGATAGATGTGAGAAGTCTACCAACCCGCACTGGGCCAGCGTGGTGGACTATGGCCTGAATCCCCCTCGCAGTGAGGGGAGGCCCGTGCCCAGCAGTGGGACGTTAAAAGGGCTGTATTAGTAAGATACTTATGACTCTAAATTTGTTGCATCACTCAGTTCAGTTTCAATGCTTACAAAATTACGTACAATTGATTTCATTAACTTTCTTGGAACCCGTCCACATTTTCAAGATTCTTGAACTGAAATAATTACAACAAATGCCAAGAAACGTTTCACCGTTATCTAATACTTTACTATTAGAGTTAATTTATTTTATGACAGAAAATACTCGATATGTGTGACAGATTTCTAGCTAAATTTGTTTATATATAACTAAGGTACTATATAGAACTGTTTGTATTAAATTGGCGCTATGATTGAAAGATTATTGAATCTGACACAAGGAATAGATAACCCAACATAATTGTGGGCAAGTTGAGCAAACCGTAGTAATATACAATTGTCCCTACTCCATAACTATTAAATATTAAACATAATTAAGATGAACGGATAAGAAATACAAAGCGAATGCCAAATGCAGGCGGGCTGACAGCCCCGTGACAAATTATTTGCCACCTAAATACAATGTTTGTCTGTCAAAATAATATAATTCGTTCGAGATAAAACATGATGAATGTTGGTGCATTAGGGTAATTACAGTCAAATATTGTATATTTCATCATCAACTACACCCCGAATACACTAGGGCGAGCGAATTAACTTATACATATACTTACTTATTTTGAAAATGTACTCTGTGTAAATAAAAATCAAATTTCTTTGGTAAAAGCTGAGCGAAGAAATATGCTTCTTCTATGCGTTATTAAGTACAGGGACCCAATTCTCGCATGATCGACATCATATCTAATTCGACAAATGTCAAAACAAAACGTCAAATTGGACGTATTTTTTCGATTTTGTTTCGACATATGTCGAAGTCGAGATGATACTAATCTTGCGACAATTGGGCCCCCGTTCGTTTTGGTGGTGGCAAAAATTGTGCAAAAGCGCTTTGACGCGCCTATAAGCGTGTTCGCAAGCTGTAGCTTAATATTAGCACATGCCTATACGTGATGTTTAAATCCGCGTCAAACATTTTACTAATACCAAAACGAACTGTATTTATTCATAAATAAAATTCATTCATTCAACCAGTGGTAGCCTCGCGGGCAAGAACGCCTGCTTTAAACCTATGGGGTGCAAGTTCAAATCCCAGACCCGCACCTCTGAGATAATTTTCATGTGCGAATATCATTTTCCACAATGATTACCACTTGCTGAACAGTGAGGGAAAAAAATCGTGAGGAAACCTGCACGTCTATAGAAAGGCGTGTGAAGTTCACCAACCCGCACTGGGCCAGCGTGGTGAACTATGGCCCAAAATCTCCCTCGTATTGAGGGAGATTTTGGGCGGCGAAGAGTGGGCGCACTGTAGTGCATCTCTGCCTAACCTCTCCGGGGAATGCAGGCGTGATATAAAATTCATTCTTCAACGAAATTACATTGAAAGTGCGAGCGAATTTTGTCGCCTGGGTTAACTAGGCACAGAAAATCAATCTTTATGTATATTAACACAGAGTTGTTTTTGGTACTGGCAAACATTTTGACGCCCCAGTGTACCTTTAATGTCAATACATTGCAACTCGCAACTGCTTCATATTCAGGCATCACGTTAAGGCCTCTCCTCATATTGGTCAAAACGGGCATTAGTACCTAATCTCAAGCGAAGTTATCCCATTCATAGGAATCGGAATGCGTCGGTTAGGTAGGGGTAAAAAGTTAAATGGGAGTAGACGCACCTTACTATACTAGCTTCCTAAGCGTAATGCCAAAATTTGTATCTAATATAAGACTGCGTGGGTATAATTTTTCTCTAGTATTGAGGCAAAGGTGCTGATTGCTCACATGGCGTTGCTGCTCCTAAGAATGTATTATTCACAATCCTTACTATTTATCATTTTAAAAAGAGTAACCATTGAGTTTCTTACCGGCTCGTCTCAGTGGAAGGAGCATTCCGAACCGGTGGTAGAATCTGACTATTAATAAGTGCTTTTTGGCATGCACGAATAGAAAAATTTTGATTTCAGTTGTATGACGCGTCGCGGGATACGAATCAAAATAATAATTCGAATTAGGGGACAATGGGGGATGAATTTGAATTTCAAATACGTCAGTGACACACGGAATTGAATGGATCACATGGGACAATGGCGCAGGATTGTTGCAATAATGTTTTCCGGCGCTTGTGTTAGCACATGCATCATGAGCCAATCACAGGAATTTTAAGACCATTTTCCTGTCTGGTAGAAACCCTTATCGAGTACCAATTACGTTAAACTGGTGACGCGTGGCGTGTGTTCATGGGTTTGTATTGTAGTCTGTAAATTTAAAAAGATAGTGATGCCAGACGAATCTGGTTAGAATTTAATATGAATTTATTGTCGTTTGAAACTATAATCGTTTAAACTTTTTACAAGTTTTTTTTATTCTTGGTAATCTAAATCTAGTGTAATTAAAGGTCTTATTAATCTTGAATAAAATAGCTTTAAACTGTTTTAGACTTTAATTTTATACATCAAATAGATGATAAACTTTGACTTGATCGTTTTTCCTTTAAATTAATTTACCCTTTATTCTTGATTCAAAAATGACCTGTGAGTCTACAATTACCACTACGCAAATGCTTCTAAACAAAATAATTACCTATGTTTTTAAAGCAAAACAGTAGCAGTTTTGCTAATTATTTTAAAATAAATTTGTGGGTTTGACGCGCAGATTTTAGGTCCTCAGCGAATACATATTTAGTATCAAAAATGATTCTTGATTTTATCAAGTAATTAAACCATGAGAGAATTGCCAAAGTGACCATTTTCGACCTTCACTACTAAGATTTATTATGTGGTATTAACCGCAATATGACGTCAGCTATACAGAATTTAATATAGGTAATTAATGTGTGCAAGGTTTATTACGAATGTTATTTCATAGGTAGGTACTACGGGCATAGTTATATTAACGCTCTGACTTCAGTCAATTCGCAATGTCAAGCGTAAATTTATTTTTGGTGTCAAACGATTTTATCTAATTCATCGTCTTTCGTGTTATGCGTCGCTTAAATATTTTTATATTACACCTAAAATAATAATTTATGTGAAAAAGTTTTGGTAACTTAGCCGCCTGTGTTACCACATCAAATAATTTATTTATCCAGTGTTCATGGAACATAGATGGTATTTTGCGCATATAGATACTGCTTCATGACACATTAATAATTTGATCATTGATCACAATACTCTATCCCGCAGGTGATGCCATTCCTCATCTTTTTCCATTAAATATCATCATTTCGCTCATTTCGTTAAAAAAAAAAAAAAAAAACTCTATCCGGCAACTACAACGGCGGATGTCAGATAAACGTCAAAAAAAATTCCCGCAGGGTGGATTCGATAGGGCTTCTCCTGTTACTCTATGATATTATTTAACTTAAATCATAAACAATAAGCTCTATGTTATTACTCTCGCTATAAGCCGCGTACAGACGTTTTACGGCGCCCCCTAGCGGTCGCTATATTGTTTCAGTTTTATCGCTTGTTTTACTATTACGCTCATATAGTGGCCTGTTTCGTTTGTATACCGTAGATGTTGTAATTTTATTATGAAACCGCTTGGTATGTGAACCACATGAATTCACAATAGTCATAAAAAATATTGTAACTTAGTAAAATACACAACAAGATATTAACTGGTTAAATACATAATTTACTAACTGATTTTTAGGTTATTTTATGTTTTTACTTGAATTTTATTTCTGACGTTAAAACTTTAGTAGGTTTGGTAGGTTGTGTAGTTACCTAAAAGTTTAACCAATATTATATTCTTGTACATCACCAGCCGCTCGCTATATTTTATTCATCGTAAAGGGTAACCTGGACCTAGTCTAGACTTTCAAACTTTTGGAGCTTGTTTTAAATAATAACTGAGATGCGTACTCACCTTTGATATTCTGTCGAGCTTTATAAAATCCGATCCCTTTACGTTTCGGTCTTAATAGAAATCTAAGAGATTATATTTCCAAATGAGAGTTTTTTTAAGATTCGGATCATATAAAGCATTTTGAGTGTCTCTTTGTTAATGTACGCTCACTCAACAATTTTAATAATGTAAGTATCTTATCAAAATATACAACGATAAGTATTTGTGATATTTTTGGGTGATGAAAGGGCTTACCGCTGCATCTTATAACAGTATTATGTGTTTATTCTTTTTTTAATGGAATAGTGGAAGAATTTAATGGAGCAGTGGTAGCCGAGTGGTCGAACGCACGCCTTGCAAATCAAAGTGTGCAGGTTCAAACCCCGGCTCGCACCTCTGGGATTTATGTGCGAATCTCATTTTCATCCGAAATTATCACTTGCTATGATACGGTGAAGGAAAACATCGTGAGGAAATCTGTACGTCTGAGGGAACTTGTCTAGTTCTCGATAGATGTGTGAAGTCTGCCAACCCGCACTGGGCCAGCGCGGTGGACTATGGCCTGAATCCCCCTCGCATTGGGGGGAGGCCCGTGCCCTGCAGTGGGACGTTAAAAAGGGCTGTAGTAGTAGTAGAGTAGTGGAGGAATGCCTGCACCTGCGATTAGCGGGTATTCCGACAATGTCAAGTAATAAATATAATTTACAAATTTAATAACTATAGGTACATTATGAATGAGTAATGAAGGTGATCAATATTGCGGATGACCCAATCTCAGAGTTTGTTTGTTCCAATATATGTTTATTTCTGTACCTGCTACGTTTACTGTCCAAAATAAAAGCAATTTTGAAATATACGACCACATATACTTTTCATACTAAATATAAAGTTCTAGTCATTCAATTTTTAGATGGATGTGTGCGTGACTGATGATGTATGAAATGAGGACTTATAGTATATTTTTTTCTCGGCAACAACGCGATATCTATAATAGACTACTCCAATATCATTAATTAAGAATAATGATGCAAAAGAGGTTGTAGTAAAGAGGCTTTTTATTTTTTATCGTACTTATAAACTTTTTTATGCAAAGTTGGCACCAATTATGCGAGAGTATTTTAGCTTTCTGTCACATGCTCTTTGCTTTTAATTTAAAAAAGAACAAACTCAGGTGGGTATTTTTTTATTCAGTCATTTCATTGTAAACAAAACGCGGGCACGGTAAATTATTCCACTTTGAGTTTCCGCTATGTTGACTCCAGGACATTTTCTGAGTATGTCCGGAGATTGCCTTTGTTCACCTGGTATCTGGCTGGTGGCCAGCAGTCACGCCTTATGAGCGATGACGACTTTATTATAATAAGCCGCCACTAATGAGGAGACCAATAAATATGATAATTTTGTAAAGTGTGAAGAGGGGCCTTCATAATGAATTCGACTCGACAGTGAATACTTCTATAAGCCCATATGTTAAGATATGTTAAGATAAATCGTTTAGCAGTCATCTAAAGTTATAACATTGTCTATAGCTAGTGGGACTAATGCGTATGTTTGATATCGCCAGATATCACCTACAATTTCATTATTCTTATTATATACAAAAAATATAATATTAAATAACAGTAATTACTACTACTACAGCCCTTTTAACGTCCCCCTGCTGGGCACGGGCCTCCCCTCAATGCGAGGGGGATTCGGGCCATAGTCCACCACGCTGGCCCAGTGCGGGTTGGCAGACTTCACACATCTATCGAAAACTAGTCAAGTTCCCTCAGACGTTTTCTCACGATGTTTTCCTTCACCGAAATAATATATATTAGTATATAATAGTAATAACACTGGTCTACAGTGGTTTTGTTCCCTAGATTTATGAAAATGATTTTGGGTCTATTTATGCACACAATTTATGATTTTGTAAGATTTGCTCTGTTTTATTTTAAATCTTTATTTTCAAATCAAAAAACGAGAAACAAAATAACATATATATTTCAATATTGTCAAATAACTGAGATCTCAGCTGTTTGTGGAGCAAGGGGACTGAGAGTGGGGATCACGTGATGTTTGTATGCGCGAAAAAGTTGCGCAGAATCATGACTGGGAAATTAAATTATATTTTTAACAAGCCGATAGTTGTTCAAAATATACGATATGCAAAAATCATGAAAATACGAGCACATTGAGAAATTTAAAAATTGTGATGATATCCAGGGCAACAAAAAAAGTTTTTTTTTTTTAGATCTGTGTAATTATTATTATATACAAAAGTGTTCTATAGCTAATCTGTCAAAACTCTAAAAAAAATGGTCCCTTTGTACTAGGGTGCGAACCTATTGCCATTATATAGGACGCATTCCCCCTAAATACGAGGGGGATTTGGGCCATAGTTTACAACGCGCTTTTATATAGACGTGGAGGTTTCCTCCTGTTGGCTTTTATCGTTCAGCAAGTGTTAAACTTGATTTGAAACACCCCCCTTGCACCCCTTGCGTATAAGGCGTCTGTTCTAACTGCTTATAAATACTGTTTATGATTAAAATAAGTATTATATTATAACGAAATCTGCATTATATTTTGAACCGGTACTGAATCGATACTGGCTGGTAAATGGTAATGTTAATTTACGTCGAAACTGCAATGAGAATCAGATTACTATCGCGTTTCCATCGAACTGTGAATGAAGCGCATTCTTATGTGCCCTGATGCGGAGTGTTGGGAATACAGCGCTACACAGTTACAGGGTTTTCAAAAAGCGATTTTTATGTGTGAAATTAAATTATAAAATGATTACCTAATTCGGATATGAAATGTGTTTAATGCCAAAGACTTTTAAAAAGTACAGTCGAGTTGGTAATAATAACGTCATGGCCTTTTTGGAATTTGACAGTTCATTGTATCGTAGCCATCGTGGGATCATACAACGAGTATGTGTTTTCTGCCCATATTATTATAAATTTTTATTTTGATTTTTATTAAAATACCAAACGTTATATAGTGTCTTACATACTTGTATGAACTCAATATTATTATCAAAACGCAACAAATTTTTAATTGATTAAATAGATTCTACGGGAGTACTCAACCCATTTTCGATGCTACTAGAAATAAACCAGGACGGTTAGATAAATTAATTTACAAGTGCTTCCATGCATTTGCTTTCTAGAAAGGTTTTGTACAGTCAGCAACACGGGCTTTTAATCTTATTATAATAATCTAGACTGCTTTACGTACACCAAACTGTTAACTGAAATACTTTCTTATTCTGTGACTAAAATTAACATTTGTTTAAGGCTCTAGCATAACAATTTGAATGAGTTTATCAAAGTTTAAAAATAACATCGTATTCCTATTTCGTTAATTAAACAAAAGAGAATATTTGGGTCGTTGCCAGAAAATCAAACTCGACATGTCTGTCGTTTTTAGTTAACAAGGAAATAGAATATGTTTAGTTTTTAGTTACCGTGCCCAAATAAACTGTTTCTCTTAAGATCGCTACAGGAACGGAATTTAAATAAACTTAATGCAAATGAAACGTTTTGAGGATGAGAAACATCTGTCAAAATTAGCATTCCGAATAATATTTTTGATTTGAAAATACAGAAAAGCAAAAACTAACTGGAAGCCCTTATAACTAGGAACGGAATTAAAGAGATATATGTCCAATTTTGTGCTATAGGAGCTAAATTAACTACAATTTTTTTTTTAATAACCAGACCATTATTTTAATAGGGCGCCATTCTATTGAGCCGCGATTGACGTCGACTGTACCTACTGCGCCACTCGTGAGTCGTCGGCGCATTGCATTTTGAATGCACCCATTGCGCATGCGCGATTTGTTAGCGCCGTGAGAACGTAAATATGGTCGCGAAGACGACGGCAAGTAACTTTAAAAGGATCATAATCCTTATATGTCAAGTGTAATTAATCTTGAAAGTATTTCGGTGACATTTTCAAAATGTACATGCAATGTGATTTATCTTTCGTGTTGCGTGGATAACACAGACCAAGTGACCTGTGCATACTGAAGGCGAGACAAGAAATAAAATACTTATTTAGAAAAATCTCATTCTACGACACTAACGTAATAACCGATTTGGATATTTTATCTGTGTGTATCATGACAACGAAAACGTATTATAGGTAGACTAACGTACCATATAATATATAGAGGGCGAACTATGGAGATATTATAACGGAGATGGTTTATGAGTTACCGCAGAGCCATACGATGAGTAGAGTCGTTATGGGTAAACTAGGGGTACTACATTCAAACCGTAGGTATGTTGTTTTTGTTTTTTTTAATACTATTTTTTTTGTTGAATTTGAATGTTTTTGTTCCTAATAATTGTTCATATCTCTTATGAAGGACTTGAATAGCATTTCTCCCGGTATGGCCTGCACGTCGATCAAGACCAAGTAGACTTTAAATAAAGTAAAAAATAAGTAGGAGCATACACGATAATAAATATGTCAAGAATCTATCTATACGAAGTCGGATCACGTATCCGAATGCATAAAATTTAACTAATAGATACATACTCTGATCTCGATCTTATTAAGTTGATGTATTCATGAATCTTGTATGTACATAAAAAGCTTACGAATATATTCTTAAGACTATAGAAAATATACCTACAAGGATTAAAGACCTGCGTCTATAGGCGGGTCAACAGGCGCGTAACCTTTTTTGCCAACATCAAAACGAACTGTATGATCACATAGCAAAAGCACATTTTTCAACGAAACAGCATCGATGACACTAGAGAACTTTAACGTATGATCGCGTGGCCTTTACCACGGAAATTCAATCTCTATGTACATTTTCAAAAATAAGTCGAATTATTTGCTCGCCCCGTGGGTGTAATACTTAAGTATGCAAACGCGGTCTGTTATGTAAGCAAAGCGTCAAATTTTCTCAGTAACACTGAGGTGAAAATCCCGGGATAAGCTTTGGGAGCCAATAGCCCGCGGGCACAGTTCTCAGAGTTTCAGTTATTGCCGCAAAGTAAATACTAATATTGGCAGCCCTGCACTCGTAACTTTACGATATTGGCATTACTGATTTTTTTGTTGTTTTGTTTCTTGGACCTTTCTATCGCAATGGTTTTAAAATAGTGTGAGCGCGTGATTCGAGAAAGTTATAGACTTCTGAATTTTTTATAGTGCAAAGTGCACTTTGTAGTATACAGTTCTTTAGCCAATGAACTTTCCTATGATTTCCTACGACAGGCCAATAGAGGGTAGTGGTAGAAGAATAGCGTGGATTTACAAACTAAACTTACGAGAAAATAAAACAGCCTGACAGTCAGGTTACGATTTTTAGTATAAATAGTTCATGCTGTTAGACTTTGTTGGCTTGCCGTATTTAAGCATGATCAATAAAAAAAAAGTTAATTGTAGTAAAACATACAAATTAACTTTTCCTCTTTTTTTTTAAATTGCTAAATTTCATCATTTTAAGTTAATAACAAGTACCCGATGAGTGAGTTTGCGAGTAACAAAATATGTGGTATAAATTTCAGTCTCTTTTTAGATGCTTAAATTCTTTAAAACGTCATGAGACCTTAGTATTTGATATTAATTTCAACTTGTAACCTACCCATTTCTCAGAAAAATTAACTTGACAGACAGGCAGACGCAAAATAAAGTTGTCCTAAAAAGAACTTAAGGGTTATAACCATGTCCTAAGGTCCTAAAGGACATAAGGGTTCAGTTTATTTCCATTAGGCGTTCGGAACCGTTTTCGACATTTTTTTGTATTAGGCTAAAGAACCCATCTCATTTTACTACAGCAATTACGTTGTAGATTTATGAAATTGATACAATATTATCTGAGTAAACGTCCCCGTAACTATACGCCTGTTTATAGCTACGGGCCGTTATAAAAAATACTTTTTACGACATTATTAATCAAAACAAATACGGGTAGAGCGGATATGGAAATATCATCTTTGTGTTGATGAGGCAAGACACAAAATCGCCGAGACATATCCATTGTGTTTGTAGTAAAATTGAACGATCATAGACCTACTTGAACGAGCTCAAAGTGAGTGCTTATGCTGTGTTTGTAAGCATATTTATTTTCTATTTCAAAGAAACAGTAAGTTGGTAAATTGAGTACCCAACTACTCCCACCTGAATAAGACAATAATGCTATTACACCCTGCATCCACAATTTGCTGAAAATGTATTCTTGTGTCAATATAGATAAAGACTAAATTACTGTGATAGAAGACCCGCGACATCGCATTAAAATTCGTTCGCGTCATCGACGACTGGTCGTTGAAAAATGAGCTTTTTCACGAGTTAATACAGTTTGTTTTGGTATTCGTAAGAGGAAGGCTTTAAGTTTCAATGATCTACTTCCACGTTTCCTTATCTAATTCATTATTACGATAATGAACACGTTATTTATATTAAAGTTAATAATCCAGTCATTACGGTGATTCAACAGCAGCTGTGGCGACTGTTATGGCAACTGCGCTGTAGTGCTACTTCGTCTAGTGTAATGAGATCTCATTGGCACATGATTTATTGTCTTAATGTGCAAATTATATGGAATACCTACAATGTACAGTCAGCATCACTAATATTGTGTCGCTTAAAATAATTTACAGAAATTAATGATCTATTCCTTATCAGAATTTCCCTTGGTCTGGGTGCAACTTGTATCGCCCCAAGTCCATTTTACGGTACCCATAGTATGCTAAGTTTGGGATCATACAATGAATATGTGTTGTTTGGCGATATTTCTTTATTATTTATTTTATTTACAGTGGAATTTCGGAAAACGTTTGTACTGAAAACAATACATTTAATATCACTGAGATGTAAGTATATTTTTTTGGTTGACCAAAAGTAACAACAAGTTCTCCTGATATTTATGATGCTGACTGTATCAGTAGTAGCGTGAATATTCAGTTAAGGAGTGAGCATGATATAGTTAATCCTTTGGAACTTGGCTATCTCCGTGTTTATTTATTTGTGTGAGTAATTCCAGCAGGATATTATGTAGAGACGATTGTATAAATCAGTTAAGACGAATACACTTCATCGCCTTTTATTTGTAATAAACTTTCTCATTTTGACTGTTCACTTAAAATATTTAGGGTAGCCTATTGTTCAGACTCGTAAAAATCTTTTAAACTATTTTAGTTAATTTAAATCAGCATTGTACGTCTATGGATTATATTACCATTGAGATTTATGGGCGAATTTCTTATAACGTAGTAAAATCTGCGAAAGGACTGCCACCAGGCAGAAAGTATACCAGAGAATGGCTTGAGGTGGCTCTAATTAAATTATGTAAGTACACGTTATACATTCATATATATATTAAGAGGGGTAATACTACTTACAACGAAAACAGCACGAAGCACGTTCCGTTAAAAGCGAGCGCTAAAATATTTAGCAGAGTGTGGTGAAAATAAAGAGCTTTATAATTAACATACGTTTTGAAATAAGCTCAATATGGAAGGTTCCCAAATCGGCCCAATGTACCGAATAAACATTGTGTTCGAACACAGGAACACAATTAGGTAGTAAGTAATGATTTAACAAAAAAGGTTAATGTGTTTTTACCCTTAAAGCAACATGAAAATGGGTTTAAAGAGTTAGTCTCAGACTGTGGCTCTTTTTTTTACGAAATGAGTGAAATGATGATATTATAATGGAATAAGATGAGAAATGGCTCCACCTGCGTTTAGCGGGTATTTCAGCCAGTGTCAAGTAATTAATAGCAAGGGCAAATTCAATAAATACACATCTATACATACATACATAAATAAAATTGGAGTGTCTGTTTGTAATATCAAAATAACACTTTTTTACCAAATGCGTATGAAAGTATATACGATACCTATGGCGAAAACGCAATTTTAAAATTTTTTGTTTGTCTGTCTGTCTGTTTGTTTGAGGTAAACTTCAAAACGGCTGAACCGACGGGACTTTCACTGACAGATAGCTGACGTTCCAAGGCGTAACGTAGGCTACTTTAATTTTAGAAAAAGCATTAGGGTTCCGCGGGAAAAACATAATACCCATATTTCTGGGTAATCTCCCTAAAGTCCACGCGGGCGAAGTCCGGGCACAGCTAGTAATAAATAAAAAATGATGATGACAGTGATAAAGATGGCGGATGAATCTCGACTGTAGCTCTAGGACAGGGGCTTTACCACCACCTCTTAAGGGGGTGATCCATTTGCGAGTAAGATCGTCAACGAACTCGCGAGCCAAAGGTCAAAACCGCCAATGGAGCATTTAAAAGTCTGCGGACTTAAAAACCGGCAGACTTTCTTGCTGGCTCTTTGTGCATGCTTGAAATTCTAAGTCCGCGGTGCAAAAAACCGCCATGACTTCGCCAATGATGAGAGATGACTGTTTGGTACGCTAATGGATCACCACCTTTAAAGTATTATTTTTTTCTATATTAATTGTCAATTTTTGACAGACTTTATACTAAGTTAACCGTCAACATTGCTGCAAGACAAGTGATGGTAACGGGACAGATATTCCATCTTTTTTTCCAAAATAAAATGACATGGACACCAAAAAGTTTTTTATCTACAGATTGAAGAAGGACAAGTTCTACTTTCCATTCGTACCCTTATAGGGATAAGAAAAAAGCCAAGGTATAGACTTGTTTGGTGAAGTGGCGAGTCACGCGTCCGCCGGGATTGGAAGTCCGGGAATTGTCACACGGGGCGAGCGGTGCGCTCTATCGGGATTGCGCCTAATAAGGTGCCGGTAGCCGCGGGAATGACCTCGCTACATCGATGTTCCACTAGGGTTGACACGCTTTTGATTTGAAACTTTGATGACCATTTTCTCCATCACTAGGGGACATTTTAGCGTGATATACAAATACATGATACATAAATGTGTGATACATATTTATTATTTTGAAAAGAGTAACCATTGAACATATTGTCGCCTCTGGAAGCAGCAATCCGAACCGGTGTTAGAATCTGACTATTTGTAAGTGCTTTTTGATCTATACGAATAATTATTTATTAATTAATTATTTAGATTATTTAGAAAAAAATAATTATTTTTATTTATTAAGCTGTATATTTAAGTATTCCGTTAAGGCATCTATTATTCATGAAAACAAGCATGAATGTAATAATTAAAACGTAGGCAGTGTCTTGGCTACTGTACATACACATACTGTACATAGTAAATTGGTGTCTTTCTAAGTATTTCAAGCAGCTAAGTACCAATATCTGAACTAAATATATTTTCTTAAGCTATTATTTCTGACAACCCTACACACAACCCTATAATCTACGTTGGAAGTTTTAACATTGCCCAACTGCCCAAGTAATTACACACGACGCTATAGATAAATTCTTAGTAAGTAGATAAGTATTTTGGAAATAACAACGAAAGTAACAGAAGCATAAGGCAAACACACGCATTAAAAACGTAAAAATACTATTAGTGTCACTCATCGGGGGGCATCGTAAACCATTATCCGTGTAAGCGTTCGTAAAACAATTTACGATTGCTAAGATTATGACGGATACATCAACGACGTTTGACTGTACGCGCTTTGTACTACGCAATGGAGTTATTATGACAAAATTCTTGGCAGCCAATTTTGTTTCTATTTAATGGTCGCACGTAGCATCAGTCATTGAACTAAAGACTGGACTGATTCCCGGCCACTCCCGTGCAACGAGAGTACAGTAATAGCAATAAACGCTATTGGGTGATTCATTCGCGGGAGAAAACAAACACACATAAATCAACGTTAATATAGCTTCCTATATGAATAGTACCATCGTCGTTGTACAACATACTTATTAATTATCTATTACAATTATTGGAGAAATTAAAAAATTATGCTTTTTAGGGTTCCGTAACCAAAGGGTAAAAGGGTTCCCCCTATTACTGAGACTTCGCTGTCCGTCCGTCCGTCCGTCTGTCTGTCACCAGGCTGTATCTCATGAACCGTGATAGTTAGAGAGTTGAAATGTTCACAGATGTTGCCGCTATAACAACAAATACTAAAAAACAGAATAAAATAAATATTTAAGGGGGCTCCCATACAACAAACGTATTTTTTTTTGCCGTTTTTATAGATGGTACGGTATAATGGTACGGAACCCTTTGTGCGCGAGTCCGACTCGCACTTGGCCGGTTTTTTTTGAACATCACAAAATCCAAGGCAGGAACTTTTTTTTTTTTGCATACGATTATATAGAAGAACAAATCCGATTTTCATTTTTTGATAGTATAGATTAAAATAATTTTACTATCATTGGGAATTTTAGAGTTTCAGCAACTGAAAAAAATAATTCAACGAACGCTTATTTCAAAGACCGCGCGGAACTAGTCATGGGGGGCAATTCTCACATAATCGACATTATCTGTAATTCGACATATTTGAAGAAAAAAAACGACAAAATACCTATTTGTTTAGTAGTGACAAATAAGTTTTTTTTTTAGCCTGTTTTGTGTCCCACTCCTGGGCAAAGGCCTCCCCTCTCTCCCTCCACCGATCCCGATCCTGAGCCATTTCCAGCCACGTCTTCCCCGCAAAGATGTCTAGATCATCGCGCCACCGTTTCCTTGGTCTTCCACGGCGTCTTGTACCTGCGGGACTCCATTTGGTACTTATGTTGGCCCACCTCTGCGGGTCCATACGAACGACAAATAAGTTTAGTTTTCGAAATGTCATATCGTTTGCGAACATCGATTTAAATTAATACAAAACGTAAACTAAAATACATAGTTCCCACAATCACGCATTGATCCCGAGATCAAAAACGCCCGCGCGAATTGGGTCGACGTCTCGTTACACAGTCTTATTAAACAAACTTATAGGTCGTCGACCGTTTGCAAATTCGTCGATCATATGGCGCGAGGTCGGCATACCTACTCTAACGGCAGTACCAAGGTCGTCGCGAGACCGACAATCGGACACAATTATCGCTCCTTTAATAGTATAAAGATCCATTTTGAAATTTTTGGATTTCGACTATAAATCTTAAAGGGTCGTTGTAACGACAATTTTTCAACAACATTATTTTTGAGTTAAGTCAGTGTTCCATTATGTGAGCTTTATGAGGTATTATCCATTATCAAGAGTGAAGAATTGATAGTTTTCGAAGCTTACTAAGTGTTGGCTAATGATAATTATATTGTAACTGATGAAAGTTATAGTAATTTTTGTGTCATATATTTCCCATTAACAGAAGCTAATGACGATAGCCGAAGACTTTAAATCCTCTATTAGGCTATGGAATTTATAGTAAGTACTATAGATAGTAGTAGTTTATTGTGTCCACGGCAGTCACTTTCAAGTACTAGGATACCATAAATGTAGGGAGGTACTATTACGAGGTATTTTCCTTTATAAATAAAATTTCAATTATTTTAGTACATTATGACGTCAATGTTAGTATATACCGCAAGAACAGCATTCCGCACTCGGTTATTGTTCCACTCCTATCGGTGCTCGCAAGATTAGCACCCAAACAAACAATCAATTTGTCTGAAACTAATTTTACCGGGAGCCGAGGTTACTCCCGGCCGCCTAGCAGATATTAACTGCAGTTAGATACACAAGAATCATGAATACGATATACATCGGATATATATTAGTACGCTTCAGCTGGTTTCAGGTCGATTTTAGAGAATTTAAATGTTATAATACACTATAGACATACAATAAAAGAACTACGACCTTATAAGCACAGGCAGACCTGTTCAAACTCATTTGATCGATTCAGACGTTCAATTTTCTTCTTCTATACGAAATGAATTTTAAGATGGATGTCAGCGTGACTTTGACGTCAATGTACGTCAAAGTGTCTATGAGACTATGCGGCCGCGGCATAGATGAGTCTTTTTCAGGTACATATTTTTAAAATGTAATGACTGACACATGTCAAAACGGCACTTTCAATTCCCGCGGATTGTAGATAAATACTGAATTTGCCCTTGCTATTATTTAGGTGACACTGGCTGAAATACCCGCTAGACGCACGTGGAGCCATTCCTCATCTTATTCCATTAAATATCATCATTTCATACATTTCGTAAAAAAGAAAAAAATACTATTGCAGTGAAATCTTATATGCCATGAAATGTGGTGTTATTTATGTAGTTATCAAAATATAGTGTCGTTTGAAATAATTATTTTCGACCTGCTTAAATTGGCTCGTTAACCTAGCACCAACAAAGCCAAACCGCAGTTTATCTTAACTATTAATTGCGGAGCGGACTTTGCGACGGTGCTGTTATAAATTGAAGTCCTTCATATTAAGGTCCCTTGGACCGATGAGCTTGATTAATTACTTGTCATACGGACAGACGGGCCGGTTCGGGTAAGCGCAGTTCAGTGACATGGTACAAGCCAGCCGATGGTGGCGCCCGTGCATTGAATGCATATTTGAAGGTTGGTACACTCATGCTGTGACTCAATTTTCGTGTGGGAATTTTATGTTTGGTATTGCGAAATTTGAGCATAAGCGTCGATGTAACATTTGTATCGATCGGAGATTGCTTGCGAATGTTAAAAGGGTTGATTGATTTACAGTTATGTATTTGAATGTACTTTATAACGGAAGTTGCTTATACTTATGACAATGAATATAAAATGGGTAGATTATTTTTAAGTGTTTAACTATGTGCTTATCAATGATCATGTAACTACTGACAAAATATTAGGTATTTCGATGACTAAAGCAAGCGTTTCGAAGCTTGCTCTTGTCGGTGGAAGCAGCATTCCGAACATGTGGTAGAGTTTGACTATTTGTAAGTGCTTTTTGGCTTACACGTAAAATGATTTTTTTATTTTTTTTACTATGACTGATGTTGTTTTATGAAATGTTGGAATTTTCCTAGTAGTCAGACTATAAGGTTACCTATATTGTAAAACAGAAAAAAAAACAATTATATCAAACGAGATGAAACCAGTGACCACAAGAAACACTTGACCCAATCTTACAAAGTGTCTGAACAACGACATAATATGCTGTGATTAACTAACCGTGCATATTCCGATCATGGGCGAACCGCATTACCAATGCTTACGGTGCATTCAAAACTGACACTTATTGCGTACGTATTAGGAATGTTAAAAGTATGTAATCGTACATTGTTATTCACACGTGGTTCGGTTTTGACGCGGCCGCCCGCGGCGTTGTCATAACTGTGAGGCCCACACATGCGGAAAAATGATAGAGTTGGTTGGATAAACATTTTGTGGAGATGCTTTTACACATGAGCAGCTTTTCCGAGCTTCTGTTAGACCGTTTGACGACGCGACGAGATGATCTAGTGTTTCTATTTGTATAATAACTATGTTTTTGTCATTCATAAATTAAACTTAGGATATCCTAGAGCGTCGCGGTGCATGCTAATGCGATCCCGCGGCGCCCTGATACAGGCGAGAAAACACCATCAGTTTATAGTGGGTACACCTTTTGCCAAGACTCCCACATAACCCGGCTTCCCCCGAGTTGGCAGTGTATCTATAAAGTAATTGCCGACGTTAAATAAATAGGATATGCTGGAGCCTTTAATGGAGGAAAAGGGTATTTTGAAAATTTTATTGTTTTATTTCATTTTGGGGTGACAACTTTAAATACGCCTAAATGATGATGTCAGTTCTATTACACATAAACTACAGCTAAATTTAATTTGGCATTACGATTAATATCGCTGTCTTGTGGCCGCTGGCTTGTATTACGGCCGAAAAGAGGAGGACAATACGCTTACTTTTTTAGTATAGTTTGGTACGAACATAATAAGCACCAATTTAACTCATTATGATTATTATTATTACTAAAACATTATCATCTGTCGTCAATATTACACTCATAAGCGTAAAAATAACATTCAGTTATAATAACTTTGCATTTTCGTTCTATACGCCCGTGAAATATAATTTTATAAAACTAAATATGTTGTAAAATGTTTAGAGATTATTCAAGCGTTATTGGAAGACTTTTTGAATTTATGTTGCTATTAAGTTTTATATTTAAATTAGGGTTTATATTAACTATAAATAATATTTTACATTGCAATAACGTCACAATATTATTGTAGTATGTTCAGATTAAACTCATTGTGATTAACAATCATGAGATAACTTAAAACCCAGAATATACTGGCGCAAGCAAATTAACTTGACTTTTCTTAAATGTACTTAACGCTTACCTATATAAATTCGCTAGCGTTATCGATGACACTTTGGTGTACAATGTGCTTTTTATTTGAATTTGTGTTAAAACAGTTTGTATTGGCAAATGAATGGCCGTGCTGACGCGCCTGTTTGGGAAAGGCAGACTATTGAGCAGTGACGATCCTTGCGAGTGACGACGTTGAAAAAAATTAAGGCAACTTCTAAAAGCAAATGTAGCTGAGCTTACATTAAAGCTAGGCGCGCACTAGGCAGCCAGTCGAACATATGACGTTGTATGGGAGCCCGCGCACAAGGCAGCCACGAAATCTCAGCTGCGGCAGCCAATAAAACGCGCCTGTTTGCACGGCAGCCAGCTGGCTGCGCGCAGCCATAACGGTGTAGGTGAATGTATGTGGCTGCCGTCAGTCTCCGCGCACTAGTTGTAGCAGCCAGAGGTATTTTGGGTTCATACTGTTTTCAAAAAATTACTTTCTCCATAACGGTCGACAGAAGGATCTTGAATAGTCGTGGATTGGCTGCTACAACTGCGCAAATATTCTGGTTGCCGCAGCCTGGCTGCGCAGCCATGGCTGCCTAGTGCGTGCCTAGCCTAATTGTTTCGTAAAGTTACAAGCAAAATACGTCAGGAATACTTTCCGATAGATTTGTTTCCCATTTTGTTTTAGTACCAATGTTTACACTCGTATATATATTAGACGATCATCGCGTCTCATCGGGAAGATTAACCAAATTAGATTACACATTAATACTTAATATGTATGATGTTGTGCGCGCGTAAAGATATCACACACAATCCCCAAATCCTGTGACTTAAGTTACATACTGGAAGTTACTTTTGACACATAAAAATTATTAAGTAAGCTATTTAACTTAATAATAAAACATAATATAAGTAATGCAATAATAATCACAAGAGCTAGGCATCCTAAGCGTCCGTGTCGGCCATGTACAAAATTCTACAATGAATGTCAAACTAGAGAAGTGACATGGTTTAAGCTTGAAAGAAAACACTACTAGTGATGTTCACCATTACACATTTCGATTACGAATAGTTCCTATCTGACCAAAGCCCAACTGTAACTGTAATAAGACAAAATGAGAGATATTTCGATTGACACAACTTTTTTCTCAAAGGTGAGACAGTGACTCGACGCGACAAAACTCATGACAAAATATCTTATCTCGACACATGTGCTACCCTCACAGTATCTAACCTACTTTAAGCTCTGCGCAAATTGGTGCGTCAAAAGCCACACAATATTTTTTTGCCAATACAAATGTAAACTGTATTAACTCATATCAAGAGCACACTTTTAAACGAAATGCTATCGATATTGCTGCTAAATCTTTTCGCGTGGTTATCACAGAAATACAACTTTTATTATTAGCATAGAGTAGGGGTAGCAATCTCAATTTTGCAGAGGGCCATATATTAAATTTAGAATGTGTAGGCGGGCCACATTGAAATAAAAAAAGTAATGAATTATTATAATATGTTGCTAAGAGTTGGCGTTACTGCCTACCTCTCTCGATTGTAAGGCACGCGCTGCCCTTGAAATTACATAGTAATGTATTGTGCGCATTTTAAAACTTCCGTAGAGGAATCGAGTGAAGTCATGATTCTTCTTTCTGTGACACATTGTGATCGCGGGCTGTATCTTTGACATCCTTGGCATAGAGTGTATTTTCGAAAAAGGCAGTCGAATTCGCTCGTGCGTGTATGTTCAGGGCGTTATCCGTGTTAGTTCGGTACCGTTGTAACGAGGTCGCTGGAGGATGAATCAGCGCGTCATCCCGGCGCCCGACGTTTTCCGAGCCCACGTCTTCCCGCGATCCCAAACCCCAAGGGAATCGAGGAATCTATTTCCATTTGTTTGATGTATAAAATCTGTGTCCATCAACCTAGAAAATTATATGGAAGACATACTTTTAACAAAGAAACGAAATACGTTTTGTCGAGGAATAACTTTACGAATGATATTAAAAAGTTAAAATACTTAATTGAGCCAAACATATGTGCAAATAAATGTGACTTAAATGGGTGAATTGATGACAAAGCCATCCAGTTTTGTGCGTTTTGACATAGATATGTAGACGTTAAAGTTACACACAAAATTAGATGTGTGAAGCGCTCAAAAGATAGGAAAAGCCTCTTTGATATATCTCGTTGAACTGTTCCTATAATTCTGACACGGTAATTTTAATTACAATAGGTAAGTTAAGATTCCATTTCTGAGTTTACTAAACTTTTGTTACTTTCTGTAGTTGTAACATGTCCGCCAAGACTAGACTTTACGGAATATGTTGATTTTGTCTGTTTCACTCGTATGAAATTAGGCAGAGAGCGAGCGGGCGAATTCGTGACATAGATTTAGTTTTTACATGGGTGCTAACCCTAAGTGCAGCTGTTTGTCATCCATAAATACCCAGCAAGGTCTGTATATTGTCATTCTTATGACAACCCTAACCAAAATATAATTAACGAACTATTAAAATTAATTTAAATTCAAATAACGAACCCGTCTGACGTTCAATCATTTTGCATTATAACATTATAACAAAGACAAACGGCTTAGATAACAATATTATAACTTAACGTTTATTACATCACGCAATGGGGAGACAGAGCCTTCTCGCAAATAAGACTTAATTAATTTATTCGGAGTGAAGTTATGACGCGTGTTACAGAATTAATTAGGCGTATTCTGATTAAATCCGCATAAACGCGACGCTTAATTTTACAGCGTGATGTGGATAATGCCTTAATCTATAGTTTATTTAATGTAAACTTTTTGGAAAAAAATATATTAAATAAACTCAAGATTAATCATTTTAATAAACTTTTTAATTGCGTAAATATATATATATATAATTTGGTGAAGGAAAACATCGTGAAGAAACCTGCACGTGGCGTGAACATTGTGAAGGCGTGTGAAGTTCACCAACCCGCACTGTGCCAGCGTGGTGGACTATGGCTCAAAATCGCCCTCGTACTGTGGGAGGGAATGGCAATAGAATCAGAATCAATTTTTTTTATTAATGTAAACCAATACAGGCACCTATGAATCGTCAATAAATAATAATAATAGTATCTCTGCTACCCATTCGGAATGCATTTCCTATGTAGAAGAATGGACAAGAATCTCCATTGTTGCTTTTTCCCAATAGGCTCGCCAAGGCTCGAAAAGTGGGCGCACTGCAGTGTACCTGCCTACCTCTTTGCGGAAAACAGGCGCGATGATGATGTATATTTAAATTAAATAGTTCTTAAAGTAATACAAAATCGTATGCGATATCAATTTTGTAAAGTGTTACAATAGGCGGCATTATCACTTAAAGTGATCTCTACCAGGAAACCATTAAATTATTAATATTGCGTTTATTTTCCATATATCTTATTTAACACATTTTAATATAGAAATATAAAAACAAAACATTTATAAATATATATATAAAGAAAATATAAAAATATAAAAAAGAGTCCCCCACCGGCATCCGGAACAGGGTCCTAGTTACCACTCGTCAAGGATTTTTCGGATTTTTATCAAGGAACTTTATGTGGATAATTTGAATACGTAGTAAAGAAACCTTTTTTTTGTTTTTTTTTTTAAGTTCTTTACTACCATTTCCTTTTTTCCACAGACTGCAAAGTTTAGTAAAGTTATTCCAGAATTACCCCATAATATGATTCATATTGAATGGAACGAAACATGCAGAATAATAAAATTATAGTAAAATAATTTCTAACGTGCTTTATGCGTCGTAAACTGCAATATTACAATGCTGCATGCAATATCAGGTTTGGCGGTTTAGTGCATAAAATAAAAGTTGGTTAAGCGTACCCATTTTATAAAATTTTGGAAAAAAAGAAAACAACAAATACTATTGATTTAAAAATCTATAGAGTTTCCATACGGTTATATCAAGTCTGCTAACACTATCTTCGTGGAGTTGCTATGACCCCATTTTTTAAGGCTTAAAAGTTACATCTTGTATCAATAGTAACTAGAATATGACAAGTCAAATGGCATCACAGTGACAATATCTAATGTCTACACTGCTCATATTCTAGCTACCATTGAAAAATAGCATAGCAGTGGTAGCCGAGTATAGCAGTGGTAGCCGAGTATAGCAGTGGTAGCCGAGTATAGCAGTGGTAGCCGAGTATAGCAGTTGTAGCCGAGTATAGCAGTGGTAGCCGAGTATAGCAGTGGTAGCCGAGTATAGCAGTGGTAGCCGAGTGGTAGAACGCACGCCTTGCAAATCAAAGTGTGCAGGTTCAAACCCCGGCCCACACCTCTGGGATTTATGTGCGAATCTCATTTTCATCCGTGATTAACACTTGCTATGAAACGGTGAAGGAAAACATCGTGAGGAAACCTGCACGTCTGAGGGAATTTGTCTAGTTCTCGATAGATGTGTGAAGTCTGCCAACCCGCACTGGGCCAGCGTGGTGGACTATAGCCTGAATCCCCCTCGCATTGAGGGGAGGTCCGTGCCCAGCAGTGGGACGTTAAAAGGGCTGTAGTAGTAGTAGCAATAGTGTTAGTAGACTTGGGGCCCTGTTTATTGTAAATAGTGATCATCTTTATTAATCCAATGCTCAGAAATAACAAAAAATATTTGATCTCCCTAAATAAATATGAGCTTATAATACAATGAGAAACCTACAAATATAAATACGTAGGTAAGTAATGTTATTTTATTTATGCATTACGTTAATTTATTTGTTTTCCTGTAATGCATTTTGTTCGTGGAAAACCCATGATTGTCACTTAAAAACATTTGATAGTTATACACAATACCTAGACACGTGTGAAACTCAAATTCATGAGTATTATGAATCACATCGAGATTTAACAATAACCAAAGTTCAGTTCCTACGGAACTCTCTTATGTTTCTACGTATACCAACAATCATAAATCGATGTTTTACCCACTTACCTATATTTAATTTCATTCACTTATTTATGTGGACTAAGTACGCATTTTATTACTTGCACCCTGAACATACTGGGGCTAGTGAATTCACTTTTTGGAATTTATACTCTCTGTCAATATGTATAAAGATAGAATTTCTGTGGTAAAAGCCATGCGATTAAATTATCAATTTCCATTATCCATTATGGAATATATATATTAATTAGTTTAGTTGTGAATTATATTAGTTTATATAATAGTTATTCCATTATCCATCCAATATCATGATATTTTGTAGAAAAATGAGCTTTTGGTATGGAATAGATTTGGTATGGGTCGCGCGCGTTTTGACGTGACAGTATGCGTAGGGCTTTATAGCCACTTTCGAAAATTGGTCGATTACATTAAAATATATTGCGCGATTTACTGCGGTAGGTAAGTTGAAATAAATTTTATTTTCCCGTCACGACCACCGCCGGCAAATCTGTCACCGGAACCCGCCAAACGGTCACTTTAAAATTATTTACAGCGCGCATAACTCTTTTGGAAAAATTTTATGTCGTCATTGTTGCATCGCGCCGTCCAAAATGAATTGCATAAAGCGGTCCGCGAGCGCATGCCTTGAATTTACTGACGCACTGTTGTATTGTTCCATCATATATGCGGTGAGTTTGATTTGTGTGCCTATTATAAGGTGAAAGTTTTAAAACCCCCATACACTGGGGCGTCAAAACTCGCGCGTCAACATTTTTACCAATACCAAAACGGACTATATCATAGAGTAACCCATAGGTATCGACCCCGCCCTTCGTCTGGCTCTGCGGCTATTTTTTGAATTTTTCTGACATCCGCCATTGTAATTACCTGTAGTATACGGCAACTACATAGGGTAACTGCAATGGCGGATGTTAGAAACGTCAAAAAATTGCCGCAGGGTGGGGTCAATAGGGCATCTCCGTTATATATCTTATTAAAATAGTCCATTGAGAGTTAATTCTACAACGAAATGACATTGATAGCGCGAGCGAATTTTAGCGCGTGGGGGTGTGGCTTTTACCACAGAAATCCGATCTTTATGGATGTTGACACAGAGTTCATTTTGGTATCCGCAAACATTATGACACGCGAATTTTGACGCCGCTGTGTGTGAGGCTGTCGATTCGTATTTTGATAAATAGTCGGGGCGTGGTGCTATGTCACTATCGGGTATGTGTACTGGCATGACACGATTAAATAATCTAAGCTTCTGTGGTTAGACGGGCCGTTCTCGTAACTGGGAGGTTCTGGTTCGATTCCCCCGCCATAATCGGGTAAAAATGAGCCATTACTAAATTACTTAACTATTTTACGGTTAAGACTACATAATACTGTGAGAAATGAATCAGAATGTTTTCAGGAAAATTTACATTATAATTTAATTCCTATCTCAGTAATAGCAATTACTGGCTATTATTTGCAATTGTAGAGTATTTTATTAATACATATTTTTAACTTGTTGCCCTTCAAACACTGTCTGCCCTTCAAACAAATTACAATATATTTTAATAAAATACATTACACATATACCTTGTATTATATGCAATAATATTATTACTTTATTCCGTTAAAGGATACTTAAAATGTATTATGTTAACTTCAAACCTAATCTCCATCGTAAAACAATAGCCATACCTAGTAAAAATCTCGAATACGGAACCATTGTATGTAAGGAGGATATAAATCAATGAAACAATAGATCCGCATATCCTGCCCCATATGGTAGAGTATTTTTTTACTATAATTAACCATCTATTCCTACTAAGTTGGTATAATTAAGGTCTAGTGCACAATGGACGTCCGGACACGTCATCGTCGTATGCAACGTAACGTCTGGTCGGCATCCTCGCCCATGCACTATTAATCACTGTTCACGGAACCGGTGCAATATTAAACTTTATTACAAACACATAAGGTTCGTATCCAGTGTTGGTTATTGATACGCAAACATGTTGTGCTAAAGTAGAGCCGACAGGCGCCAGGCGAAGAGATGTTAGAACACATAATGATATTAACAAAGATCTTAATCATCACAACATTATGTGACAAAGAAGATTAAATTAATGGAATAGACTGTGTTTGATTATTTACTAATATTCCTCTTAGCTGTGTACAAGTAGTCCTAAGGGCATAGGACACAGGCTCACCATCTGGGCATAGGTAGAGTATGACTAAATATTTTCCCATTAAAATTTGATGCACCATACCTATGTAGAGTCGACATGAAATATTATTGCTAAGTTGAAAATAATTAAGTAATAAATAAGTAATATTCTGAACTCTAAACGAACTTCCGAATTCCAAACTCAGAATTTTAATGATTGAGAAAACAATGTAAGTGTACATCACTTCAATAGAATGTTGCTTTTGAACCATAATAATAATCTGAACAACAACACAGTTGTTTGAAAACATTGTTAAGATTACAAAACCTAATCCCTACTTGTTACACCAGAGCTTCTCATACCAATGCTCTTTAATTAAAACCTAGAAATAAATTTCAGTATTATACAGAGACACGTTTACACTCCCACAATTACGCATTTCTATTATAAACGCCATCGTAAAAGGATCTGTCGATGCCTCACAAAAGGTTCATTTTCAATTCTAAGGTTATGAAATAGACGTAAATGGAGAATAGAATGCAGAAGGCAGTACGTATAAGTGCAAAACAATTTAGACGCATTTTGTTATGCTTTTGTTCTGGGCACAAAGTCGAATAATTCATAGATTGTAGATTCTGTTCATAGCATGGATACTATTCCTTTATTTTATAAATTTTAGTTACTATAGGATCAAGCATTTAGGTGTAAGTTTAGATATGTCTAGCCGTTGAAATAAGATAATACCTTACGTCTAGACAGTAGACACATAGCGTAAGTGGATTTCAACTAGATGATGTGACCGTGGGAGGAAGCCTGGATACAAAAAATAAGGCTCAGTTTCAATGGGCCATTTTCTTTTGATACCAATACTCAGATGATATTGGGGTGACTAGCATACTAACTATAAAGTATCTAACGTGAACATCTTGTCTTTTTCCGTTACAGTAGCTTATTTTTGCCCCTTATTTTCTCTTACCAGAGAAAAGTTCCGAGTAAAGTTCCACCCGGAGAATGGCACAGGCCCAAATCATGATCAACTACCACAGATAAACTCTAGGGCCACCGAGCACCCATAAACTTTACTACGGACAAAGGAGACATTGATAAATAGCGAGATTATCATGAAATAGTTGCCTTTACGAACTTTTGTTCACCGAAAAAATCGGTGGAACAATTTCGGTAAATAAAAACTTATTGGTGTAACTTTTATTTTATTTTATCGCCTCTTTACGACTGTGGAGGTTTTGCTGGTGACGTGTATTAGAGCGAACGAGTCGCCCTTTCTCCTTATTCTCCTACATTTTAAAACGAAGGTCCGCACTCAATCAATAGACAAGTTACTATATCATCTTCCTTTATGAAATATAATGAAGCTGTAACTTTTCGTACAACTTTCCGCCTTTACAATGTATTTGAATTATTAACTTGGTGATTGGTTGTCTAACTAAGTTACTATTGCTACTAAGGTACTGTCTAATCCACTCCTTTGTGATGGGTGATACATATTAAACCTATGCAATTTTATTAGCAAGTTGGTAGTAGCATAGGCAATGTTTTTTGCTTTCTATAAAAACACTTATGTTAAAACGTTTTGCATACCCACCCCTAAGTAATCCACTTAATAAAGTATAACGACTTTTCAATATAAGTATCATTTGGCTATATATATGTATGTCGGAATGGGGAACTCAAGGGAAAACTTTAAGTAAGATTTAGAATAGAGGCTATTGTAATTATATAAATAAATAAAAATTGCCTTTATTTCCCTCAGATTAACGCTATCCATGATTTAATTTAAGTTTATTTTAGGGTCAGGCAAATTTAGCATGGAAAAGTCATTATTACAGTTAAACCATAATGATTTTACATAAGTTCGTATATCTGTTGCGCCATCGTGGTATCTTCTGTTTTAAACATGGGTAGTATAAATTAACTTTTAATTGCTAGCATCAGACGTCTAAGCTTTTAATAGAGTAGGGTACTACTAGAGACTTTATTCAAGACGCTACCATTTGCAAAGGGAAAAGTTAAAGCAATATGTTTTATCTACCAAGGTACGACTGGCGACTACTTATTCGGTATTGGAGTGTTAGAACACAGATAATAAAGCGGTTTATCGCTGCAAATAGCCCATTGTCGTGTTCAGGGTTCGTAGCCGGCTGAACCTAACTTTGAAGAAAGCCACCGTTCGTTACCCGGAGCAGTTAAAACTGAAATGCACTGATTGATGGAAGCCCATAAAAAGTTAGTTCACTGAACTTTAAAAATGCATAAGGGATGTTCCTTCTTGCATTTAGAACGATTATTACTTTTTTAGTATTGAACAGCCTAGCAACAGTAGCCTATTTGATATGTGCCCGCCTTGGAAGCAAGGAGTTACAGGTTCATACCTTTGTATTTTTTTTGTGTGTGAACTGTGAATGTAATGTTTAATAATGATTAATGATGAAGGCAAAGATAGAGATAAATCTTGCACGTTTATCAAAAGACGTGCGAAGTATTGGGCCAGCGTTGACCTTTCTCTTGCATTGAATGGGGAATATAATGGCAATAGACTCGCCACCTATGATATTGCGACCAGAAATATAATGGCAAATTGTTGGTGCTCTGCAAAGTGTAACTGCGTACCCATTTCGAGGAATACAGGCGTGATGATATTATTTGGTTTTCTTACTGATGAGCCATCATTTTGTATGATTAATTTCGTTGTATTGTAACAGCTGTATTTGGTGAAATGAAGTCATGCTTGTGTTTACATATAATTATCGTGTATAAGGCCACTCACTATGAGTCGTAAAATTATAATAAATAGTTAACTAACTTAGAATCTGTCCAATTATATCGGCAGAGTGTGGGTGCATAGCAGTGCTGTTGTATTTTCTGTTGCTGCTGTCTTTTCCCTTTGGAATGCAGGAGCGATGACGCATAATTTGTCTAATAACACATAAATTTGTCCAGCTTTTTCGCACTTAGGAACGTTACAGCTTCATTATATTTCATCATTTCATAAAGGAAGAAGATATAGTTACTTGTCTTCTGATTGAGTGCGGACCTTCGTTTTAAAATGTAGGAGAATGAGGAGAAAGGGCGACTCGTTCGCCCTAATGCACATCACCAGCAGAACCTCCACAGTCGTAAAGATTTGAAGGGTCATGATCAACAATTTAGAGTCACGCGTTTCAGGTTTTTGTGAATACCCGTGCGTCATTTTAACAAGTAATTTACCTTTAAAACCCTATAAGGAATAAATAATAAGTGCACGAGTGATTAAATAAGTGATTCAATTGAACATTTTCATATTAGGTAAGTTTTAACAACGGCCCCTAAGGTAAATTGGTATGGACATGGTGTGTCAGTTTTAAAGGAAAATAGTTAATCGAAGCTTGAAAGGCAATTCTTACTAAACGACAAAAGATCGTAAAATGAGTTATATATACCAAAAGACGCAGAAAAATCTGGCCGCTCGAATGGTATACAGGGTGTATCACAAGTCCGAGATAATAGTTTAGCTACATATACGGTAGCTCATACGTGAATGCTTAGTAAAGACAGTTTATACCTAACTATCATAGTTTCCGAGTTATAGACCATTGACTATTTGTCACAGGTATCGTGTTCTGAACTTTGGGCAGATCCATGATTCTATCAAACAATGTAAACAACATTTACGTAGGGCAGCCACCAATATTCACAAAAAAATCATGAAAATTTGACACAGAGATCAAGATATTACAAGTTATAGAAATCGACGACGAAAAAAAAGTTGGAAAAACATGGTCGAATTTCAATCAAATTTTTAAACCATTCCTTTGTATACCCGATACTGATGCAACGTCAAAGTATTATATCGGACTTCTGAAACACCCTGTATATAACTCATTTTACGTTTTTTTGCCGCTTAGTAGAGAATGCCTTTCAAGCGTCGTTATGTACTTTGCAGCATAATCCAAAGGGTATAAATCAATAATGGTTATTTCGAGTTTTGGTAAAGACCCGACACCTGCCAACTACGTTACTGTTCAGTGAACCTTATAAATGGACGGGTTTAACGCAACGTCACGGAAAAGAGAAGAATTAACGAGCATCTGATCCTTTTCGTTCTTGGTTACATCTGATTGCGCTCGCTCGAATACATTTTCTCATTAACCCTAGACAGACTCCAATAATAACTTGCAATTAAAAGTTTATCTATAGTTTTTATGAATAAGTTATTAATGTAGTTTCAAAAACTTGTCTCGCAAATATAGTGTAAGGTTATGTGTTACTGGTGATATTTTATGCCCGGTTCTTATAATTAAGAGAAGCCTTGTTTAGCTAACCGACCATTCGTAAACGGAATTTAAAATAATTTTACAGAAAACGCTTTAGATTCAGACTAAGGACAGTCACTTCGTCACTTGAGTAGCCTGCAAATAGTCATTTGATAAGCTATATCATATTTAAATGTTGATAAAAGTCGTTTGCGAATGGAACAAGAAACTTTAAATAGATATATTGTATTGTATAAGATATATTGAACCTTAAAATCCGATTTGTAATGATAAAAAATACAAGTACAAAATCTGTTGAGGAATAAACAATTTCTACCTTCGAAAGAAGTTAATAGACCTACTTCGAAAGCAGTAATTGATTAGGTTTAATAAGTGTTACTCGACAACTTTTCCACGAACATTTATACAAGATATCCATTACACAAATTAACATAATCGTTAACAACAGCCTTTAACCCTACAGTCTGTTCATTCAAAGTAATAATGACTGGTAAGGTCAATGCATCACAACTGACAATCGCTGTCATATAAATTTAAACTTTATCATTGTGTAATTCAAGGTTCAAATTAAGTATATCGATAATGTCGCCGTTGGCAAGTTCAGAAACGCCCCTGAATGGTTGTGATAGGTTACATCCTGTGGTTTCAATTACATTGAAAGTGCAATTTATAGTTTATTGATACGAGTGTGGTTCAATGGAGACACACTCGGTTAATGGATATGTCTAGCGTGAAATTAATTGCGATTCTCTTCAATGAAGTTGTTACACTTGTACATAACGTCGTTTTTGTTGCAAACTAATCAAACATCGGAGATTGAATTGCGAACTCTTTTATAATTGACTATACTGGGCGAACTTCGTACCGCCTTAGAATGCCACCTACCGGGACCAATTGTGAATCTAAACCATCCAGGGTGCCACCCAAACGCATACAAAAGTTGCATTGATTTTTAGGGTTCCGTACCCAAAGTGTAAAACGGGAACTCTATTACTGAGACTTCGCTGTCGTCCGTCCGGCCGTCCGTCAGGCTGTATCTCATGAACGGTGATAGTTAGAGAGTTGAAATTTTCACAGATGTTGTATTTCTGCTGCCGCTATAACAAAAAATACTAAAAACAGCATAAAATAAAATATTTAAGGGGGCTCCAATACAACAAACGTGTTTTTTGCCGTTTTTATAGATAATGGTACGGAACCCTTAGTGCGCGAGTCCGACTCGCACTTGGCCGGTTTTATTGATATTGATTAGTGTGTTGTGACTCAGAGCTCTGCATATAACAAGTTACTCGTTAGTACTCTGTGGTGCATTCAAGCTTTATTTATTAAAGGCAGTGCAGCCTCATTTAAATGGTATTGATGAAGCGGTGACGGCTAGGACTTGTGGTTCAAGCGTAGGTCGCTCGGCTCACTTGCACCGAGTGGTACCGGATTCAATTCTCGTCAGCGGTAAATTTCGGAAAAGGCTTTTTCGGAATTTGTACTGGTCTGGGTGTACCCACTGTACAATCTTTGCTTATTTTGGGATCATACAATGATTATGTGTTTTCTAGTGACTACACTCGTATATATAATTTTAATGTTCTTAGCCAATTACTAGGTATACCTATCAGTTAGCCATAAGCCTTTCATAATGTATTTAAAAATATTACGAGCACTGAAAGTGAGTTATGAAACAAAGTAATTAAGGATAGTCTGATTGATATCGTGCAAATTTCCATCTTTTTATCTTCCTTGGCATCAATGGAGCTATACGTGGGCTCGCGCCTAATAATTTACTGGCAAGTTCGGGAAACAAACCCGGAATATCTTGGTTAGCAATTCTAAGTGGCTATAGTAATGAGGAACAACAAAAATCACCTTTTAATAGTAACAATAGAGTGATTTATGTGTAACAGGTTCTTGCATACGTCGAATATAGATAGCGATTTGTCTCTGCTATCGGCCGGTAGAGGCAATAAGCCGAGCAGGCGCCGAGGGCAGTAAAACACACGTGTTTAGATTCATTGCAACTGTGTATCATGCTTTGTTTCTCAATACGGTATATGGTGTAAACATCGTTAGGCTACGTGTGAAATCGGCATAAACCATAGATTAGGGTGTTAATTTTTTTTGGCATAACAAGGTTATGGTGACGTTTGGAAATCTAAAGATTCTAGAGATGACATGATTTTTAAAATGAGAAAAAATGTCTCAATAAATATTTTAATTTTTTTTTACTGTCACGTTTATTAAAATATGTAAGCACCCTGCACACCGGGTATCAAAAGGCGATATATAGGCGAAAATATTTGCCAATTACCAAAATGAACTGTATTGGCTCCTAGAAAAGTTCATTCTTCAACGAAATAAGCAAGCGAATTTTGACGCCTTTTACCAGAGAAATGTAATCTTTATATATCATGACACAGAGCGCGTTTTGGTTTTGGCAAAAGTGTTGAGGCGCGCCTTACTTTTGTCGCCCCAGTGTGGCTTTATGCATGAAATAAGATCATCCAAAAATCACGTCCTATCATTTGGAATAAACTCTATGCTTTTCCAGTTATATTATGAGAGCTCTAGCCATGAGTTTATACGTACAATTAGAGTCGCTACTTGTTAGTCACTCGCGTGTACTAATTTGTAGGGCAAATATATATCCTCGGGTGGCTCATAAACGTACAATGTCATACACATATTTTACGTATCCACTTGCTAATGATCAGCGAACGAAAAGCTCATGATAGCTACAGAATGTATTTTCAGTACGGTTATTTGTTCATAAGAAAAATCGGATACATGAAGCATGGAAAAATAAAGAGTGCAGACTATAGAATTTCTCTTTTGATTGCTTTTTATCCTATTTTGGAATATAAAGTGTTTTATTTAATTAATTATCTATCCTAATAATATTTGTCAGGATGGATGGCTGTTTGATACTCTTTCACGCAAAAACTACTGAACGGATTTTGATAAAACTTTACAGTAATATTGTTTATATACCAGAATAACATATAGGCTATAATTTATAACGATATTGAATAGTCGAGTTCGCCGGTAAAAGCTAGTCATGTTGCATGTCATATTTCCTGGAAAGCGAAACAATTTAATTTCGTAGCTGTAAGAGAATTTGATACTTATGATACTTAAAAAAACAAGTTGACTTGTGAAAAATTCGCTCACATAAATATCTTTTTCATTTTCGCTGGAATATTCGAGCGGAGAGAAACGTGAGCCGGGAGAGTACCATGGAATTATTAAACACGATGTTTTGAGTTTGTTGCTGTGACTGTACTTTTTTTTTATTTTTACCTATTTCCACGCTCGGTGAGTTCATCTATAAAAGATAAAATAACATGCAAGATTCAATTTAATTTCCTACAACATTTCACATCTTTAAATAAGTTGCCGCGTAACTATTGGGAATTGGACAAGATAAATTATGACAATTTGATTTTTGACACAAACTGTATCGTAAAGCTGTGGTTGCCGTGTAGTCGAACGCACGCTTTGCAGTCAAAGTATGCAGGTTTGAATTCCGGCTCGCATCTCTGGGTTTTATGTGCGAATCTAATTTTCATCCGAGATCATCACTTGCTAGAAACATCGTGAGGAAATCTGCAAGTCCGAGGGAGGTTTGCCAGTTCTCGATAGACGTGTGCAGTCTTCCAAACCGCTCTTGGCCAGCGTGCTGGACTACGTTTTAAATTCCCCTCGCATTGTGGGGAGGTTCGTGCCCAGCAGTGAGACGTTCAAAGGGCTAAAATTATTATATTGTATAAGCCCGCCTCACATTCCCACCACTGTTACTCCTGTAAGCCAGGATCAACAGCGGTGTCCATTGAAGATACCGAGGTTTGACCCTCAGCGAGTCCCGGGAAAAAACTAAATGGTCTTGGAACCCGCACGAATTTGATCCAAAAAGGTGTAGGAGTTGGAAGAAAAATGTTAATGTGTATAGTTTGAAGCAAATGTAAAGATTTACTTTTCGTGGCATCAACAGGTGAAATAATAATTACCTACTGTCTGAGTTGCGTGTCCAGTCGGTACAAACGTTAGTAACTCAGACAGCTGTACTTTTAGAATTGTTAGTCACATGAGACCATTAATCATTGGGCCCAGGAGGTTGAGTGCACGATTGAATTGTCTGGCCTGTTAATCACTCTAAATTAATCTATGTAATGAATCAACCGGTTTCACTTGTCAAATTAAAATGAATTTCGCGAAAATGCTTTTCTCCGCAGAAATCTTCTTACTTTGTTGCCATCAGACTTGAGATGATAACGTTTGCCCATTGAGTAGGGTGGATCTAACCATTATATATACATTACTTAAATAGTATTTATTATATTAGTTTTAGGGCTGTCAAATATATACGATGCCAGCTTAGCCGACAAAAGTTGTTCTGCAAAAAAAAAAAAACTAGAAAGTGACACCATAATCACCTAGCGGTATGAAATATGCTTACCTATTCTCATACCTACCAAATATTTATAAAAAAAACATTAAAACCGGTCAAGCCGTTTCAGAGGAATGCGATCACAAACACAGTGACACGAGAATTATATATATATACTAGCTGACCCGGCGAACTTCGTATCACCTATCCTAACGACATTTAAGCTGTACCGTCTCTAAAATGGCTGAATTTTTTTATCTGTAATGTCAGGCATTGCCATTTTCAACAGCACATAAACATGTCACATAAACCACATACTCAATAAATTAATCATTTTAATTATCCCTGAAATACGAACACATATAATATCATATTTTAAATGTAACATTTTAATTTCTTTAATTCTGCTATTCCATAATTGCTTGTAACGAATCTACTGTTGATTCATTATTTTTTGATACTCACTCACTGTTTTCACTCATTTGTAAAAAAAATAGGTTAGAAATAAAGAAATATTCAGTCTAATGATGTTGTTTTATTTATTGTACCTAGCGCTAACTTATAATTTTCGATTATTTCTGGCTAGGCAATAAAAAGTACCCCTCAAAATGATGTCATTTTCTCTTTTTTTTTCTCTAATGTCAATGATTAGATAATAATAATTAATAATTAATCCCTATTTTTTCACCGTTTAAACCTTCCCTGGACTACGACAAACATTTTAAAACCAAAATCAGCTAAATCGGCCCAGCCGTTCTCGAGTTTTAGCGAGACTAACGAACAGCAATTGATTTTTATATATATAGAGATAGATAGAATTAACCCGATCACTTCGACTCATCGTCCCTTGAGATTTGAGCAATTTGTCAAAAGCCACATAACATAACACAGATGTAAATATTTTATTCAAAACGTATTCAATTCATTCAATGTTACATTACGTGTCTGATTTAAATTTCAAATAATACCATCGGGGTTGCTAATATTGAAATTTTGTTATTTATTTCGCGAAATAATGAAATACGAGTTTTGCATATTAAAACAATCACACTTCGGCAAATAAGTTTTTGTTTAGACGTGGGAGATTCGGCTTAGTAGGGATTTAGTGAGCTCTTTTGGCCGGTCGTAGACTGATTTGATCGCCACAGGCTTATCGGGGGCCAAGAAAACTTTAGTTTGTTTTAAAATTAATTATTTTCAATACGTTCGCTTAATAAATGTATGTAGTTCTGTAAAATTGGTTAAAATTTTCACTATTCATAAAATTTGCTGATTAAAGTTTTGATTATTTAATAGATAAAGGTAAGTTTATTTAGGTATAACAAGGAAGTAGATATTTTCGGAATATAAATAGACGCTTCTAACAAAATTAAGAAAGTCACAATTCTACCTACCCCTTTTAGTTGTATATTTTTATTTTACCATTCGTACTTATAAATACAATTATCATGGACACATAATTACATACCAAAAACACCTGACCCATGTAATCAACTTTAACCTTTAATTAAATGGTCTTATTTATAATGTGAAACAAACATCGTGAGGAAACCTGCACGTCTATAGCTTTCTATAGCGTGTGAAGTTCACCAACCCGCACTGGGCCAGCATGGTGAACTATGGCCCAAATCTCCCTCGTATTGAGGGGGAATGTGCCCGGTATAATGGCAATAGGCTCGCCCCCTATTACATTGGGACCACAATACATCGGCGAAGTGTGGGCGCACTACAGTGCACCTCTGCCTACCCCTTCGGGGAATACAGGCGTGATGATGTATGTATATATGTTTATAATGTTAATCGCTCAATGCATGCCTCGGTAATTTCGCTTATCTTGAACCAGTTACTGTTTAGAGAAAGTGCTGCAGTAATAAAAAGCCAATTAGTGCCAATACCTAATTTTGAGTTACAAGCAAAAAAGCGAAAATTGGACAGATGTGTTTCTATCTATCTCAATAACTATAAATCTTAGAACAATGATATCAAGACCGGCTTATCTATACATACATACATACATACAAATACATACATATATATACATAAATAAAATTGGAGTGTCTGTTTGTAATATCAAAATAACACTTTTTTACCAAATGCGTATGAAAGTAAACGCAATTTTAAAATTTTTTGTCTGTCTGTCTGTCTGTCTGTTTGTTTGACGTAAACTTCTAAACGGCTGAACCGATTTGAATGGGACATTCACTGACAGATAGCTGACGTTCCAAGGCGTAACTTAGGCTACTTTAATTTTAGAAAAAGCATTAGGGTTCCGCGGGAAAAACATAATACCCATATTTCCGGGTAATCTCCCTAAAGTCCACGCGGGCGAAGTCGCGGGCACAGCTAGTAGATAATACGTTTACTTTTCCGACTATTAAGAGGCTCTTTATGTGAGTTTACCTAATATTTTTAATATGCATGCAATATGCAGAAAGTGATGTCTTTAGAAATTGTGAAGGCACAGAGATTTGACTCCACTTATCTTGATAACTATAAATGTTATAAAAATAAAACCACGACTGGCCGATGGAGAAAATGTTTGGCTTTCGTGTAGTATTCACAACTCAAACTAGCCAGGATGTCACTTAATGGCCTTTTAGAAATCGAACTGCAGAGTTGCTATCGATGTCGTACAACCGGCGCCATTTATGATAAAGAACGAGAACACGTGCCCACTCCGGCTAATAAAACGGTAGTAAAGCCGGTGCCACACTCACTGATCGAATTATCGTTAATAAATGCTAACGTGCGCTTGATGCGCGCAATAAAAACTTCAGCAAGAAAAATATTTACATGGCAATAGGGTTGTTGATCTCGTACTAACATTAAAGCCCTACGCAAAGATTTCATGCCAATACTTAAATGAACTATATTCACTTATAGAAAAAGCACATTTTTCAATGGTCTGTCGTCGATGATGTGACTGAAATTGGACGCGTGGTCATTTGGCTTTTAACCACAGATATTTAATATTTATGTATATTGGTACAGAGTACATTTTTAATAAACGTTAAGCTAATTCGCCCCAATGGTATCAGGGTATAATAAAACAAGTATCCTTGTCCTCATCTTTGTCGTTCTTCAGGTCTCTTATGCAAAGAAAATAACATAGAATAGCCTTTCTGGAATTACGTCATTAGCACACGCATTGGCTAGAAGGATTAACAGGAATTATTGTTATATGTTAACTTACCATAGCAGGTAATATAAGAAAAAAATACTACGTTCCTTAAGGTTTTTTTTTTCATTCTCGTAATCAATACCATATTGATATTTTATAGGGACAGCGTAAGTGCAATTTTATTCCATATCTCCAAAAGCATTCCAGGGGTTTTTACGTTTAAATATAAAGTGTTTTAATAGCCTAATCCATCCTCGGATCCTCATAAAAGACTGTATCAACCCTGCGTCGATTTAAAGCATACATATAACTGCAAGCACTGACGGCACTTCGCGTACATCGCTTGTAAATAAACTTTTTGTTCCTGTTTTGATTTTACAAAGATCTCGGTGTAACGTTATACTTCATCCTGATAAGCATTTTATTTATTTTCTTTCGCGTTGAAAGGGATATTGTTGTGAACGAGATGGAATGTTATGACAGTTAAAAAAATAAGGGGATTACGAAGGAATGATAAAAATGGCGAAACTGACAAACGGAAGAGAGTGTCAACCGACAGCAAGTAGCTAAATAAAAATTAAGCTATTAACACAGTAGATAAATACTCTTTGATTTCGTTGTCAATTTATGGAATTGGCTGTCTCATGTATTTAAAAAAATCTACCTCAACATCTTTGAAATATTAAAGAAAAATGTATTATGAAAGTATTTTTGGTCTTACCCGTGTAAATAGCTTCTATGTATGCATGCTTTTATAATTACAATTACTCGCTACAAATAATCAGCAAATAATTATTGTTATTATGTCTACCAACGCTGCCATTATGTGTTCATTAGATCACTATTACTCTACCTATTACAGCATACTTGCTAAACGTATTATCAAAGACACAATACAACATAACTTAAAGTACGAAATAAGATGCAAAAAAGTAACAACGTCAGAATAGATCCTTGATGAGAGAAATTAAAGGTAATTCCGCGGATCATTACGCAGCACACGAGCATCAGATCGATTAAATAACGTAATGTCAAGTCCATAAAGCAGTCGTTCACCTATCACGATGAAAACTCTGGCCCAATGCCCGCCATTGATTCCACGTACCATCCACAACAAAAGTGCTATAATTTACTCGTGATTACACGCATCAAAAGTCAACCACACTGCAGATAAGTAAGTAATTAGCATTTTAGTATATCATTACAACGCATCATCTATGTAGGTATTTCAATGTGTGTATAGATAATTTTACACACAAAATCACGGACATGGCACCAGATAAAATAGGTATTAGAAAAATACAGAGAACTGAATATCTTGCAGCATTGCGATTTATTTGACATATTAAGCGCAGCTCGACAGGTTAAGAAAGATCGCTAGATTTTTAGTTGGTTTACATTTAATTTAATATTTTTTATAAACACCTATAAAGTAGGGTATAATTCAAGGTTTATTAAAAATTATATAAAGTAAAGTAAGTTTGTAAATCTATACAAATAAATAAAATTGGAGTGTCTGTTTGTAATATCAAAATAACACTTTTTTACCAAATGCGTATGAAAGTATATACGATACCTATAACGAAAACGCAATTTTGAATTTTTTTGTCTGTCTGTCTGTCTGTCTGTTTGTTTGAGGTAAACTTCTAAACGGCTGAACCGATTTCAATGGGACTTTCACTGACAGATAGCTGACGTTCCAGGGCGTAACTTAGGCTACTTTAATTTTAGAAAAAGCATTAGCGTTCCGCGGGAAAAACATAATACCCATATTTCCGGGTAATCTCCCTAAAGTCCACGCGGGCGAAGTCGCGGGCACAGCTAGTATGTAATATAACTAGAATAATACGTATAAAATCAAAAACGTTATTAAAATATGTAAAACGTATTGTTTGTGGAACTATCTGTACATGGGACGTCTATCCATAGTGTGATTGATGATTATACTTTGAAAACAACGACTCATATCTGTATACGACCTATCAGCGTTTGAATTATTGCAATTACTGTTCGCTAATATATTATTATAGTACGCATCATAGGAGTTAACAGCTGCCTAATCATTTATGTGAGCCCACGACTCCGTCCGCGTGGAATTTAGCGATCCTAATTATTTTCCCAAAATTATTTTACGATTTTTTGTCGCTTAGTAACTATTCCCTGTCAAGCGTATCGACGCTTGACAGGGAATAGTTACTAAGCGTGAAGTTACTAATGCATGAAGTAAAAAGGTGTTATTTTGACATTAGAAACAGGGGCTAACCACCACCTCCCGCAATTTTTTTAACATAATATTTTGCACTGATTTAACTGTCAAAAACTGAAAGCAACATAAAAAACATTGCTGCGAGACAACATTGGTGGTAAGGCGGCAGACACTTCCATTTTAATTATGAGGGTTCCGTACCCAAAGGGTAAAACGGATAACCTATTACTGAGACTTTGCTGTCCGTCCGTCCGTCCGTCCGTCTGTCACCAGGCTGTATCTCATGAACCGTGATACACAGTTGGAATTTTCACAGAATTTGTAATTCTGTTGCCGCTATAACAACAAATACTAAAAAACAGAATAAAATAAATATTTAAGGAGGCTCCCATACAACAAACGTGATTTTTTTGCTCATTTTTATAGATAATGGTACGGAACCCTTCGTGCGCGAGTCCGACTCGCCCTTGGCCGGTTTTTTGGATACATATCATAAATGAATCGATCTGATTCAACGCATTTGTTCGCTATCGAATACTACTATAAATTACATAGGTGTGAAATTTCCGCGGCCTACATTATATGTAACAGAGTTTAAACTCTTTTAAGATGATTCATGGCTATTTGAAATGCTTTTTATCGTGCTCATAAACTAGGGAGTGTGCATTATTAGGATAGATGAGCTATTGAACTCGGCTCTATCGGTTTTTAGGTGTGTTGTTATTAGCGATGTGTAGACTAAATAATGATGCCCGGAAATAATCTTGCGATGCAATAGACGAAGGTGCCGTATCGTTATAGGTAAGAGCAACGATTCGGTATTTAAAAGGTACGAATAACGAACCGTAACATTGATAAAGAGAGTATATTATGCTTCATAGCGTCTCCTTAAAAAAATTACAGACCGTTAGAAAACATTATACTATTTTAGAGCTACTTATATTAAAATTAATGTTAGAGCTACTGATAATCAGTAGCTCTACGATTTGTGCATTATTTGTGTTCGCTAGAATTGAAAAATCATATTAAATTGTCTCCGTAAAATATTACATAGGAGCGCTTGACAATTAAAAAACAAATTAAATTAAATAATCATAAAATTATTTTATATTGACGTACGTTAGCACGCACGTAAAGACAAAACCTTAGTCACGGATTCACTCACTCGCTCTCTGTCTAATTTCATACGAGAGAAAGAGACAACATCAAGATATTCCGTGACATACGTCTTGTCCTGGCGTACATACTACAACTACAGTCCTCAATTCTTATCAGTAGGTGTCTAATAACTTGTACATCGTTGTACCATTATCATCCCTAAATAACTCGACACTTATTAATTCTAAACATGATTATAATCTGTTCGAACACTGCCAACCGCATCGAGCATCGCGTTATCAACAATATTACTATCTAAACGGATTGAACAGCTCCCATTCGGATGTCAACAAAGCTAGCTTCATTACACGCACCACTGGCGCGGGGACAAAGCACTGCATTTAATTCTTCCAGCCCTCGGTCGATTTGCCTTCCCTCACTGTCATGGACACAACAGTTTATTAGTAAACAAATTCTACACGAGACTTGGCATGCGTCACCCTAAGCTTTAATAGGTGAGTTGCTTACTCTTTTAAGCTGAAAACTTGATCCACCATCTTCATCCCTGTCATCATCTATTTTTATTTATAATGTGTATTTATTGAATATGTCCTTGCTATTAATTAATTGACATTGGCGAATTAACCGCTCTAGTCGGAGGATCATCATTGCACACATTTCGTAAAAAAATAAAATTAATCTGAAGCCTTATTGTGAGTGGACTACAGTTATAAAGATTCCAATTTACCTTAGACGCGCTCGTCGATTTTTTTGCCAACACGAAAATATACTGTACTGACTCATAAAAAAAGTTCATTCTTCAAGAAAATAACCTGGCTATAATAAATTGACCTTGGCTTTTACCACAGAAATTCAATCTTTATGTATATAGACACAGAGTTCATTTTAGTATTGGACAAAATTCTGACGCCCGACTTTTGACTTTATACTAAGTTTCAGGACTAAACTTGACTTAGATTGAAGTAAAAATAAAAATATAGGTCGTATAAAAATCCACAATGCTATGTTACTGTGAGACAATTTTAACAAACAACTTTTACTTTTCAAACTAATAAAGTATTAGATAGCTACATTTTTAATGACAAACAAGTTGATCAGCTGGCGCAAAGGTCAGTTCCCGTGCCGTTGACCCCGACCAATCGATCGCACTTCCCGCCATGGCTGGGCCATCTCCATTGAATAATATCGATGCACGTACACTCGGCATAGTAATAATCGAGTTATATCGACACTTAGGATTCAGTCATTTAAGATTCTTAATTTAAAATCATCTTATTTGGAACTCCTAAAAAGAAATTTTAAAAAAAATCCACACATACGCCAGAGTATAGTCATGTTTAAATTTGGAATATTTTAAGTTTATGTATCGAGGGGTGTCAGGCTATTTGACATAAACTACACTTTCGGGGTAGATACAATACAATACATCATCACGCCTGTATTCCCCGAAGGGGTAGGCAGAGGTGCACTGCAGTGCGCCCACACTTCGCCGATGTATTTTGGTCCCGATGTAATAGGGGGCGAGCCTATTGCCATCATACCGGGCACATTCCCCCTCAATACGAGGGAGATTTTTGGGCTATAGTCCACCACGCTGGCCCAGTGCGGGTTGGTGAACTACACACATCTTTCTATAGGCGTGAAGGTTTCCTCACGATGTTTTCCTTCACCGTTTCATAGCTAGTGGTAATCTCGGATGAAAATGAGATTCGCACATGAAACCCAGAGGTGCGAGCCGGGGTTCGAACCTGCACACTTTGATTGCAAGGCGAGCGTTCGACCACTCGGCTACCACTGCTTCCACTGCGGGGTAGATATTGACTTATATACATATTTGGAATCAGCGAGGTTTTCTGCATCGAATGAGTTTGCTCTCCTTTAAAGTTAAAAAAATCGTATTAGTCAAATAGCCTTTCACTCCTCGATATGATTAAGGTTATTAAAATTAAAATCGGATCGACTGCGGTTTTTGGAGCAACTTAAAAAGAAAGCGCTTAATAAAAGAAAATCTATAAATACTTACATATTTGGTTATATGTAATTTTGCGGGAAAACTCTTAACTGCGTTCAAGGTAAAATCGTTTAATTCATTCATCGCCTTTGTTGTGTTGTGGGCACGTCATAAACGCCCGCCTGTTTTGATGAAATGTTCTCTCTACTTATTTTGGTGTTCATGAGTACAAGGGAAATAAGCTTATTGACACATTCGCATGCTTAATGGAATACTGACCTAACTCAAAAATAATGTTGTTGAAAAATTATTGTTAGAACAACCCTTTAAGATTTATAGTCGAAATCCTTGAATTTCAAAATGGGTCTCTATACTTTTAAACATGCGAATTGTCGCATTTATAAGACATGGTGAAAATCGTAAATATAATAATATTTTTCACTTACGTTAAGTTTAATCATATTAATACAATTATTTGATGTTTTTATTAAAACAACGACACATTGGTAAAAATACACTCAGACATAAATGTAGATTTTTGACATTAACGTGTTTTGTATCGAAAGTGTACACCGTTTTGTTTGGCTGAGTGTACTAGGTAGGAACCTTAACGCGAAGTCACAGTACATAGTAATCGTAGAAGCAAGGCCATTGTCATGACTGAATACTGTTAGCTTGTGCGTGCTTTAGCGATCGGAATTAATCGTTTGAAAATGATTATGCTTGAATTTTCATTGTTTCTTGGTTTATCTATTTTGTACGATGCATATAACTTGGTATGTTATTTGGTGCAGGTGCAATACCAGCAAGTAAATGCATGTTTTTGTAGACAACCATTACTACCATAAGGTTCAGACTATTTTGGTACTATCGTTACATAATTATAATTAATTTACTGACTAAACTAAAACAAAAAACATGGATCTATTGATCACCAAACCATCCACTTAAACATCCTAATTGTCTTAAGATAAATGGGCGTAGATAATTAAAAATAGTTTCACTATCTTTACAGGAAGTGAGCACGTTCTGTACGATATCTTGATATATTACAGGGGAGTTACTGGCGCGTTTTTACAACCCCCAGGGGCGGCTATCTATTTATAAGGGCGTGGGGTAGAGTCGACCTTTATAAATACATCTCCGATGTGCTCTACAAACTGCTGTCATAAAAATTGTTCGATGGAATTAATAGCTAAATGCTTGTATTTTAGGAACATACTCGTGTGATAAGATAATTTGCTATATAGTCTAGAATTCCGAGAAACAAGTTGAACTAAATAAAAGTGTAACTGTTATTTGTAGAGCTACTAAGTAAGAGAACTATAGTAACTATGTCTGAAGAACCAAAATTGCATGTGATCCAAGCTGCTCTATGCAGTTTATAAGACACACTTCATGTAGGGTAAACACCATTTGGACGGCAGTGGCCGAAAATATTTGATAAGAAACACCAAGCAACTTAGTTTTATCTAACTTGTCACAAAAGTAGATCTTTTTTTCGTCATATTGTACCAAACACAATAAATTATTATGTACGTACCATATTGTGTGTGTCAAGAACTATCATATTGACTATTTTGATTCATTATCCAATTCCACGACACAAAATTTGTCTATTCTTCCTTATCATGTTATGAATTGCACTAGTAAAATTATTGCTGCCGGTTAGTGATATAGTAATGAAACATTATTAAACAAAATGAAAATTAACGTCATGCATATTAAAAGAAAAATCATTGGCCAAGGTAGGTTAACGACATTAGGAAATCAACCATAACCTTTTCCAATAAAATTACTATCACTTCTCGTAGTCAAAACTAGTTTACGTTTCATTTCTACAAATCCCTCCATCGTATCACCCCTTTTCAAACATCATAATCTACATACGCGATTTAATAACAGTAACACATTTTCATAAATAGATAAAACTGCCAATAAAAACGTATTTAAGAATGATACAGATTCACAGAGAAAGAAACTGACTACAGTGGAACTGTGCCGCTATGGTTTGTTAATATTTTTTTTTACTGCGTGTTTGATAGCGTTAGAATCTCTATTCCTAGAGCTATCTAAAGCTGGTGCTCCCATTTGCAAATTGACTGGAGACGGGTCACGCCCTCTGGTTGTGAAAGTAGGAACAGTTATAGGCGCAGGAACAGGTAGCCCCCTCCGCAACGTCTCGCGACTGTCTAAACTTAGAGTACAAGGGTGCGTACGCGTTGTATTGATAATGGCGAATCGTACCATAGATAACGTTTAGTTATCTATATTCCGTATTCAAAATATTGACATAACACATGATTGTTGGATTCAATTTTGACTTCATCTTTTTCATATTCATCGCCCATTTAATTTACTGTGTATTTAATTTAATTTGTTAATCCTATTAATAACTTGACACTGACCAAATCCTTGCTGATTACGAGTGCAGCCGTACTCTCATCTTATTCCTGTATAAATACTTCATAACAGCAATAGCAGTGGTAGCCGAGTGGTCGAACGCACGCTTTGCAATCAAAGTGCGCAGGTTCTATCCCCGGCTCGCACCTCTGGGTTCCATGTGCGAATCTCATTTTCATCTGAGATTATCACTTGCTAAGAAACGGTGACGGAAAACATCGTGAGGAAACCTGTGTGCCCGGTATAATGGCAATAGGCTCGCTCCCTATTACATTGGGACCAAAATACATCGGCGAAGTGTGGGCGCACTGCAGTGCACCTCTGCCTACCCCTTCGGGGAATACAGGCGTGATGATGTATTTGTATTATTATTATTATAAATACTTCATTTCAGTTCGAATAAAAGAAGAAGATTTTAATGTCATAGTTGTATATCATCAACTTTATTTTTTAATAAAATGTAACAAAACATACAAGCATTTATTAACAAAAAAAAAGAATGTGGTTGAATACTCTTATTTGGATTTTTTTTACTAGTCCAATAATTTAATAGTTAAAACTCATTTAAAAAATCGGCATGTGCAAGCGTCCGCGGTCCATCTTTTAATACTAGTGAATCGCTCGCGCTCAATAACGCCGTGGGCTGCCTTATAAATTAATATTAGTCCGGCGGCGCACGCACCCGCCGTGCGCTCGCGCCTCCCTCTATCACCTAAAGTACATTTATGTCTAAACCACATCATCGACTTGCATTCTATTAACAGTGGATATACCGACTGTCAGTCAGTGAAACCTGACCGATATTGAGGATGGATTGTCAGTCATTCATAATGGAATAAAGCCCCGCACACACTAAGGCGTGTTAATATTTTTGCCAATACCAAAACGATCTAATATACATAAAGATTGAATTTCTGCGTCAAAATTCACTAGTGATGTCGATGTCGTTTCTTTGAAGAATGAACTTTTTGTCTGCACAGTTCAATTAGCAAAAATCCGACGCGCAAGTTTTGACGCCCCAGAGTGTCGAGGGCCTTATGTTAGTACTGTAATTATAAATAGCGATTGAATATCGTCAAAGCACACATACTCATCGTATGATCCCAAATTAAACAACGTTTGTACTATGTGTACCATACAATGGACTTTCAAACTATTCAATCTCATTTTTTTTTTTCATATTACAAGATTTATTTCAAGTTAAAAATTTAAAATATTATAACTAATTAAAAAAGGTTTTGTCTGCAAGAACGCCGGCTGTATTTTCTCGTTGAATAGCTAGGCTGATGCGTTAAACGAGGAAAGAGCGAGCCCTCTAGTCACCTGTGGAGGCAACTAATTTTTGTAGGTTTTTTTAAATAGATCTGGCGCTTTCAAGTTTACTTAATAACATAGTCAGCATAAACCAACATGAGCTTGTAAGTAATAAATCATTCGGTCAGTTCACACACCTATTAATAAATTATGCAAAAAGCTAATGCACGTGAACTTGCCAGTCACGTAGTGCCACCTAGATAAGGTAGCGATACGGTGAGCGAGCGAGCGGAAGCGGGAAATATATCTGCCACTATAAACATGTCACATGGCGTCTAGACTTACGTTAATGGGTGCTGGAGAGGGTTAGGGTGTCTTTGCTTTTATTACACCAGCGAAATAAAACGCTGCGTAGAATAAATATCCAGGAGCCTTCATTTAGTGGTGAAATTGTATCTATCTGTACAAATAAATAAAATTGAAGTCTCTGTTTGTAATATCAAAATGAAAGCCATTTTTTAAATGCATTTGAAAGCGTACAATATCTTGTACGCTTTCAAATGCATTTACAAAATGGCGTTTAAAAAACGTGTTTTGGATGTCCGTATGTTTCGGGTAAACTCCCTAACTGACAAATTTTGCAGGGAGAAAGTCCCTGGAAGATAGCTGATGTTACAGGGACGCTACTTTAATTTTAGCACAGGAATTAGATAAATATAGAATCCATTCTTTTCGGGTGACCTCCCTAAATTCCACGCGGATGAAAACGCGGGCACAGCTAATATCATATAAGCAGCTGAAAGCTTAGTATGCTTTGCTAAGAATGATGAATAAAAAATCGATAAAGTATACTATTTGTTGGTTTATGGAAAGCAATACCACATGTGACATATTCATTGTAAATCATCTTACGACTCGTTACTCGTAACACAGACATTTAATAGTTTCTGTTATCGATTCGTTTTTTTTACCGAACTTCACATTAATGTCAACGGCTTGGTGTAGTGGTCTGAACGTAGGCCGCTCGCCTCAATGTACCAGATCGTTGCGGGTTCAATACCCGTCAGCGGTAAATATCGGAAGTAACCTTTTCTGAATTGTCATACAGTCCATTATAGGGTTTCCAAAAAACATTTTCTAACAATAAATGTACACTTTTCGAATTTTTTCTTTTATTTGTGCTATACCTAAGACCTTGCTTCATGCCAAATTTCATGGTTTTTGATTCCCGTGCAAATGTACTGAAAATGCAACATAAACCGACGTATCTTTTGATTTAACGCAATCAAACCTAGAAGTTTGATTTTTTTATAACCTTCATGCGTTTTTGGGAAAAGGGTCTTGACAGAGAGACAGACGGACAACAAAGTGATCCTATAAGGGTTTCATTTTCTCCATTTTAGATACGGAACCCTAAAAATGAGTACATTATCTCTAACAAGAACAGAAAGACAAGAATCAGAAACATCCCTGGTAAAGTTATTTCATATCACTCCGAAGTCAGTAGGCCGTTAACCGGACCGAGACATGACGTTACGAAACAATGGAGACGGAACGCAAGTTTTTCATAAAGTCAATGCCAAAAATGTGGGACACCCGCCAACTGGTTATCGTCTCAGACAATTACTAGTATTTGTATAAGTACTTCTGCCTATTCACCGTATGGTGCATGAACATGTGTTTTATTTTATTGTCATTCTGTTTGTTCCGTGCATTTATTTGTTAGAACACGGATGTTCTAATGTAATATTGCTCCTATGTTTTTGGTTCAAATCCGCATCGCACTTGACACTATTAAATCAGCTTTATAATTGTAATTCACATGAAATCCGATCAATGTCCGATATTTAATAATTAACAGCAATCATAAATTTTTATCGCATGTTTCAATGCATTTTATGCAATCTATTTTGAGATTAGCTACTATTCGGATTCTTAAACAGCAGTCGTCAGCAGTGAGTCCATTAAAAACATTAATCTGCTATAAAGTAAGAAAGACTCGTAACAAGTTCGAGAAATAAACTTGACCATATAAAAAGGGCGGGTAACGAGAATGCTGTATGCACTTTTAAGGTTACAAAGCAACCACGACAAAAGTACATGCACTCGACCACGTCGGCGATATCGTTAACACACAAATGTAGTCTCTACGAAGACGTATCATGGAGTATTTTCCGGTGTATATCCTTAATGGCGTGGTCGCAAGCTTTGTGGTCGATTGTACCTAGTTCCAGTGAAACCCAAAGAGAGTTTGTGACATAAGAATGTGTTAAATATTCTGTCTAGAAATAGAACAAAAGAATGCTTGTTAAAAACTGCCGTTTATTCAGCATGGTTAAAGTTTTATGAAGCTACTGGGAAAAATAGTAAGCTAAAACTAAGTCGGTGGAAAATATTATGCTATAAATGAAGTCTGCATCCTTTATATGAATATTTAATAGAATTTTCCATAATTTAGCACTCTATACGTGTAAAGAAGTGTAAATTAATATTACCCGTGGTTGTTGCGGGTTGGGTACCCAATGTTACGCTTCTATCTTGTTAGGAATAAAATGTTTTGCAAACAAGATTGTGGACATTAAAATGAATCTCTTTAAAAACTGGCCAAGTGAGATTCGGACTCGTGCACGAAGAGTTCCGTACCATGATCTATAAAAACGGCAAAAAAAATCACGTTTGTTGTATAGGAGCCCCCTCAAATATTTATTTTATTCAGTTTTTTAGTATTTGTTGGTATAGCGGCAACAGAAATACATCATCTGTGAAAATGTCAACTCTCTAACTATCATGGTTCATGAGATACAGCCTGGTGACAGACGGACGGACGGACGGACGGACAGCGAAGTCTCAGTAATAGGGTTCCCGTTTTACCCTATGGGCACGGAACCCTAAAAATGATAAGTACATGTAAGCCGCAAGAAACTTGCAAAGAGACATTAAGATTAATAAAAAATTAAGATTACTCATTGAAGTCCGAACATAAAATTGTAGCTTTGTCGTCTGTAATTAGAAGTTACCAGAAATAAGTCTGAACAAATTAAAGTGCTGGTTCTTAGAACTCGCGAAGCTAATTATTACTGCCAACTAAATTTTGACTTGCACGCGAATGAACAGCTACTTATGTATAAATAATGAAATAATATCGCCAAACAACACGTACTCACTGTGTGGTTCCAAACGAACTACTTTTACTGTGGATACTGCACAATGGGCTAGGGGAGATCCCAGTTACACTCATACCAGGGGTGCAATTTTTGCAAGTTCGATATCATCTTTAATTCGACTTGTATGTCGAAACAAAATGTCAAATTGCTCGCATTTTTCTAGATGATTTCGATTTTGCGAGAAATTAGTCCCTTGGAAACTTGTCGAAAAAACTCGAAGCCGGAATTACTCACAAGGTTATGATACTAGACAATAAATAATTAACGGAAATACTGACGCTATCAATAAATATATTGTTTAAATTGTAAATGCAAATTCGATCCCGGTTGATAATACGTTAAAGCTATTATTTTTTGAACAATTAAAAAAAAGTATACAAAGATATAGGTCAACGATACAACCAACGTCACGGACATGAAGTAAAAAGAATCTAAAAATAAAACACTAAAAACATATTTAGAATAACAATAGAAAAGCGGTGTAGAGCTCTGACATATTTTTAATTTGCATACAATTGGTAGTGTATTTCCAAGGGACAAGGTTGAAAATACACTGAATGATGAATTAAATTGACGGATGCAATGATGATTCACCGGAACAATGCGCCCAATAGTGTCCGGACCTCACCTGGGAATCAATGGGGATCGAGTAATGAATACTAATTCACCAATACGTAGATCTGAGATGCCACGATGGCCGAAGATACTGCCAACTAATTGTTATAATTTACATTTTACAATTTTCGTACGTACACATATTGAATTGAAATGAGGTCCGCCAGATGTCAATATTTAATTTAATGACGACGATCACGTGTTTAAATAAAGTTGTCTTAACTAGGCTGAGTAGGTACTCAAAGTAATAAAAATTCATGTACACGTCATATTTTTAGTATTCTTAAATACGTTGAACGACGCGATTCACTGCATGTGGTAAAAAAACATCACAATCAGCGCCGTACAATAACCCAATTATCGCTAATGCACATGTAAATAGTGCAAGACTACGGGGTGAACAGGCGAAATATGGACATCTCTCTCTGGCAAGTTCATCCGAGCATCATTTTTGTATGCTCGTCACTGTTCGTTGTCTATATTTATCTCGCGAGCTGCTGTTTCCGGTCAGATCGTGCCATTCGGCAGACCAGTTGCATTGCACCGAGTATAAATAAGAATTAGCGGGAACCGTAAACTTCCTCATTATAGCGCTGTCATAAAAAACTTATCTGACAAGGCGAAGGCAATGTGCTTTAAAAGTGAATCAGAAATGGGTTCAAGAGTGCTTTGTACTCTATTATTAGCTTCCTTAATGCCATTTCCGTGCATAAGGTAAGAAAAATTAATAGGTACCTAGTAGTTTCCCCAAATGTATAGAAAATTATGATCCATTTCAGCATCTTTGTAGAATATTTACATACTAAATAATGTATATATAGCAGGTTTGGTTATTAGATTGGTGGCTAACATATGAAGTTGAAAACGCACTCACTAACCCACAAATTGACAGCAATTTAAATATCTATAAACCACCTTGATACAAGGACATTTGTCAGTGCAAAAAAATAGCGTCTTTAATAAAGTAAGAAAATCTTTAGAAATTTGGGGCATATGTTTTTTTAACCTATAGATATACCATAAGTTGAATAAAACGGCTAGCATATGCATCAACAGATCATCAACTCTACCATTAATATGACGGGTGCTGTACGCTCGATATTCGGAAGCGTCTACGTAAAATATTTGTGCTGCTATACAGTTTTGCATAGAAAAACTTTACGTTGATATTCAAGTTAAGTGAGCGTAAACACGTAATTCAAACCTATGGTGGAGCTTTATTGGTACTCCCTGCTATACTTAATTAGGTTGCGAAGAACATCCGACAGTAGATCAATTCAGTAAAGTCTCAAATGGTAGAATAGGAAAATATATCAGAAAAGTCAAGTGGTAATGATTTTCAATAATGAATACTACTTGCTGAACGGTGAAGGAAAACATTGTGAGGAAACCTGCACGTCTATAGAAAAGCGTGTGAAGTTCACCAACTCGCACTGGGCTAGCGTGGTGGACTATAGCCCGAATCTCCCTCGTATTGAGGAGGATTGTGACCGGTATAATGGCAATAGGCTCGCCCCCTATTACACTGGGAAAAAAATACATCGCTGAAGTGTGTGTGCACTGCAGTGCTCTTCTGCCTACCCCTTCGGGATTAAAGGTGTGATGATCTATTTATAATTATGTATCAAAGAGAAGTCTTGTATCAAATAAAACAGTCTAATTATTTCATATTATCGTAGAGAGAGGTTATCGGCATGTGGTACCTGCACCTTGCAACTGATAAGAACTTTGTATTCTTATGTCATCGTTATCAGTGTTTGTATGGGCGGGCATCTTATCAGCTGGGTAATCGGTTATCGTACGGGCTCGGATCACGCTTACAAAAGACTGCAGAGCGCATCTTACAGGCGAGTATCTGTTTTTTTTTCTTGTTATATAGATAATATTATGGTATTAATTCATGTTTTATATCGTATTTTGCATAAGTAACGCACCATCTAAATAACTAAGGTAAATACAGTAATAGTAGAAGTGGTCTTATGAAAACTGTTTTATTGTATGTCCCATCTTTTTAGGGTTCCGTACCCATAGGGTAAAACGGGAATCCTATTACTGAGACTTCGCTGTCCGTCCGTCCGTCCGTCCGTCATAATAAAATACAGAATAAAATAAATATTTAAGGGGGCTCCCATACAACAAACGTGTTTTTTTTTACCGTTTTTATAGATAATGGTACGGAACTCTATGTGCGCGAGTCCGACTTACACTTGGCCGGTTTTTTTTTTAAACAATGGCTCTTGGCTGTAGCGATTATTACAAATGGTAAATAGGTACCTAAATAAAGTAGTCCAAATAATAAAATTAATACACATTGTTGATATTTTTAAGAATATTAGTAGTACTTGTAGTAACTAGGGTTGTACCTAGTAGTAATATTTGTGTATTTATGAGCAAAAGTCTTGGAAAAATTACCACTATCGCCGTCTGCAATCTTTACAAATTTACTCACTTATATGGTTTTAAAATGGTTTCAAGGCAAACCTCGAAGAAACTCCCAGGAAATGTGCAATTAATTGCTCGAAATATTTTGTGCCGTTATTTGTTAGGTATGCTTTTATGTTGCAGGAAAACTGGAAAATCGGCGGAACTCGAAAAATTTCCGTATTGTGTGCGCTCAGGAAATAACAGCAGGCCCTACTTATTACATAATGTTATAACAGAAAGGTGTGTAGTTATACTACACAAGGTACTTTATGTATCACTTTATATAGCGATTCGATCCGGTAGTAACATATAAGAAAAAAATGTAAGCTTGACAGTTTGTAAGTGACTTTGACTTTACAAGATATGTTTTGTCGTTAATGCATAGAAAACAACAATTCCCACGTGGACTGGGGCGAGCGAAAAAAAAAGGTTTTATTTTTTTTAAATGTACTCTGTGGTAATATACCCAAAGGTTGAATACCTGTGGCAAAATCGATGACATATAATGTCAATATGTGCTCAATCTCCGAGTTATTACAGTTCGTTTTGGTATTGCACACGACCTAACGCTTTGATGTGAACTCCAGCGGAGTTTGAAACCTTAATTTAAATCCCATTTGCTAAGTTTGTCAAAACCCAATGAACGCGATGATTAGGTATCAAAAGACCTCTTGAAATGCAAATACTAATTGCGCGAGCATTCATGTGGTCAGCTACACAATAAACTAAAGCCTCCAACACACTGGAGTGTCAAAAATCGCGCCTCAAAATTTTTACAAATACCAAACCGAACTCGATCATTCTCTGCCATCTTTATCACGTTCATTACCCATTTTTATTTATGAGTTCCTATTTATTGAATTTGCTCTTGCTATTAAATTAATTGACATCATATATAAATAAATACATCATCACGCCTGTATTCCCCGAAGGGGTAGGCAGAGGTGCACTGTAGTGCGCCCACACTTCGCCGATGTATTTTGGTCCCAATGTAATAGGGGGCGAGCCTATTGCCATTATACCGGACACATTCCCCCTCAATACGAGGGAGATTTGGGCCATAGTCCACCACGCTGGCCCAGTGCGGGTTGGTGAACTTCACACGCTATAGAAAGCTATAGACGTGCAGGTTTCCTCACGATGTTTACCTTCACCGTTCAGCAAGTGATAATTATTGTTGAAAATTACATTCGCACATGAAAATTATCTCAGAGGTGCGGGCCTGGGATTTTAACTTGCACCCCTTACGTTCAAGACGGGCGTTCTTGAACGTAATTAATTGACACTGCCTGAAATACCCGCTAACCGCAGGTGGAGCTATTCCTCATCTTATTTTCGCCATTACATTCATTTCGTAAAAAAGAAAAAGAACGAACTCTGAATCAATTCAAATACATAAATATTTAATGTATGTGCTAAAAGCCGCGCTCCTGCGCGTCGACATTTGCTCACACTCGCGCTGTTACTGGCATTTCATTGAATAATGAACTTTTTCAGTAAGTCAATACAGTTCCTTTTGGTATTGGCAAAACAATTTACAGTGCGATCCAAATAAGAATATGAATGTCAATAACCTCTATCTGTCAAATGTCACTTGAAAAGTATGGTTTGCAAAAAACTTATTAGCATATTAATAATAATAGTCTCACATCAAATTTAAATTACAAGGTTAAATTAATAGTAAATTGTCTTAGTATAATATTTAATTATTTAAAGTCATAATTCGTTTTCGTTCGCAATATGGCGCAAAGTCGATCCTATTCTCATTTGAATCGCATAGTACGCGCGCCTATTGATGTGTCAGTATGCGGGAGGGCTTTATTTAACACTCCGCTAACTTATGATATTCGTGACGCGGTTAATCGGCCGATAGAGGTCGCCACTGAGGTTCACTGTGGGGACATATTCGATAAAAGCTCGGTCAAACTACACACTGTCTGATTAGTTTTGGGTAAATGAGCGTCGTAAATGTAACTTCTTATCTGTGGACTCACTTACGTTACGGTCGTAAGTTCTAATCGATAAAAAAATAGTTTGAACAAGCTTTTGTATCGATTACTTTGTATGTGCCTACAACACTATTAATAAAGGATAAGGCAGCTGAATCAAGCTCTGTGGAATCAAGGGACAGATTCAGAAGGCGGTACTTCCTCTCTGTGGAGCCCTAACCACTGGTAACTAGGACCCTGCCCCAGATGCCTGTGGGGAACTATTTTTATTTTTTTTTATGTTTATATTTAAAAATGTAAATTTATAAAGGAAATGAACAATAAACGAGAATTAGTAAGACAATGGTTATCTTAAGGTTTTCAAGGTAAGTAAGATAAGTTTTGCTTAGTTTATTAAAAAATATTTTCCACGAAAGGCCTCTTTGTTCATTATTTGTATGCATGAATTATTGTGTCAGATTCTGACAGCTTGTCATAATGATAAAACTTGCAAAAATGTAGCGCAATGCGAGATAAATATTAAAATTGATACTGTAAACTACCAAATACTAAGAAATAAGTCAAATCATTTAAGTGTAAGCTGAAGTATGACTCGCAAAGTGTTTTCTTACTACATTTATTAAATAGTAGGTATACACATAGCAATGCGGATGTGTGCATTGAAATTAACATAATATCACTGCATAAGTTTACATAAACGGACAAAACCATATGTTAAAACTAGTCGATCCACCATCTACATCACTGTCATCATCCGTTTTTTATTTATAATATTGTGTATTTTATTAAATTTGCTCTCACTATTAATTACTTGACACTGGCTGACTTACCCGCTAATCGGTGATAGAGCCATTCCTCATCTTAATACATCAAATTTCATTCATTACGTAAAAAAAATAAAACTTATCGACTTTCAGAACATTGATTTACAAACACAATAAACTTATACATATATATTATACAATGTTATGTTCGTAAAACACATTCGGGCAATGATAATGTCAGTGCGAGATTTAGTACGTTTAAATGATGTGCCGAATAGGATGCTATAGATAGCGTAATTAATATTTAGGTCAATAACGACGGCCTCCACCGCCGTTTCAATTTAATTATGAGTCAGGCTAAATTTTCACTTCTATTGTTCAAAAATATATTGCTAACTCGTAAAATCTTTGAAATCTGACACCAGGCGCTTTAATTTATTTTTTGGTTAATAAATTCAAAGTTATAACATGTTAAAATCAATTAAATAAGATAATCAAATTGATACCTCCACGATATAATTGCCTATTTCGAATCATCAGGACAAGCCCGGCTAGCTCAGTCGGTAGAGCATGAGACTCTTAATCTCAGGGTCGTGGGTTCGAGCCCCACGTTGGGCGCAACGTTTTGAAGTTTATTTTTAAATTTTCGAAGACATTTTTTTCACAAAATAAAGCTTTTATATACGAATCATATCTTTAAGAAATGCTCTGTTTCAATGAAGAACCATAAAATTGACAACAGTCAAAAGTTTCGTAAAAAACACTAGTTAGTTACACTTACCGATAATTCGATTTTACAGATATCCGGCAATAATCGATTGTTATTTGGTTTGTACTACGCCATGTAATGTATGAGTTAACGTGCAATTATCACTAGAATCTACGCAAGCGCCACTGACCTCGTTACTAAAGAGATTATCAACTCATCCCATTTTGTCCTTCAACTACTTGGATACGTACATACGTGTTGTTACTTAAACATGTGTTCCTACTGATGTATGTGTTTAGATCGCGAATCCAAATAGGTGAACACCTTAACTTTGAAGAAGTCTACATTTGGAAGTAATGACTAGGTAGTGTAATTTCTTTATTGATGCAGAGTGCGCGACTTTTGGGCAATATTGACATTGACTTTGCATACATATTTGGAATCAGCAGTTTTTTTGCGTCGAAAGAGTATGCTCTCCTGTAAAGTTACAAAATGTCGCTTAGGTCAAATAGTCTTTCACCCTGCGATATGATCTCCAAGTTTAACCGAAATCTTAATGCCGAAACCAATATACACATAAACAAATTGACATAAATTAGATACTTCTGTTAGTTGGCCGGAGTCGGACTCGGAGATACGCGCAAGTATTTATAACCTGTGTCTATAAGTGTAGGAAGATACTTGGTTCGTACCGCACGGAACAAAAGGTGTCTGAGAACGGATAGTGAGTAGATACCTGGAGACATGCATTGTCCTGTCTACCCTACCTATCCCTTTTCAACGGGAGAACGATATTCTTAAGCAGAAATGTATGAAAAATTCACTTATTTAGACTTAAATATCAAAAAATAGAAACGATTGTAAAACAAATTTGACGAATTTTTATATGCTTTTCGAATTTCGATCAAATTTTTATTCCAGTCACTTGTATACCCGATACTGATGCAAACGCCAAAGTATTATTTCTGACTACTGAAACAACCTGTATTCATATTTGGAAACAGCTATTTTTCTGCGTCGAATGAGTATGCTCTCCTGTAAAGTTAAAAAAACGCTTAAGTCACATGGATTTTTTTTTCTTAGCGCAATGGATTCTCTATGTGGAATACTTTTAATGCGGTTCAAATTGGTGCGCTAAATGGCTTGCCCCGTACAATACACTCGCCTCCTACGCCTGCAGTAAGCTGTGTGACAGGAAAGCAAGCGTGTCGTGCGTGACTGCGCCTTATAAACTGCAATAACCTTATTTACACTTTATCCATACTAAGTGATCGTCGTGGGGCCGACATAACATAATGGTCGTTTCTACCACGAGTTTTACTGTCTAATTTAGAGATGAAACGGATAGTGGTTTGGCTGGATACCGGATACAGGATATTCGGCAAGCTTCCAGGCCGGAGCGCAGGATATCCGGCTGCCGGATATTCAGCCCTTTACTGCGTTACACGACGCTTCTTAAAGTCATCTCGCATGGATCGCACTCGCGACCAATTCATATAGTGGTCAGTTAATTTGCATCAGTACCCGGCGCAGTTGTCAAGGTTTGCTAGAATCTATCAGCACCTGGCAGTAGCGTTTACAGATAAGGGTATTTTCAGAACCTAACCTGGTACCTATACGAAGCCAAGCGGAGTCGCCTCTTAACAACACATGTGGGAAATTTGGTATTCATTCACTTTTTTGCCAATTGTTAATTTGGAGTAGGTACTAAACTAATTAATAAAACAAATATTTTTGATGTGCGATTATAAAAATAAACGGTGTCCATGAACTATTGTGGTATGATTTGCCTTGTGTAAAATAATGAGAATATTTGAATTTTACTATCCGGTATCCGGCCGAATACTGAATTACTATCCGGTATCCGGCCGGATAGTGAAAACAAGGCCGGGTAGGCCGGATACCGGATAGTTACCGGATATCCGTTTCATCTCTAGTCTAATTCATATTTTTCATTAATCCATTGATGTAGGTACCTTATTCAATTAAATGACTAGAATTTTTTAGACTTTGCACCAAATAGATATAATTAAAGAATTCGAATATTTCGTAGAAGTAGCGCTACATAGTAAATAAAAACATCTTTGTATGAGAAGTATTTCAGGTGGTCATTATTGGCAGAAAAGCTAGATAACCGCAGATTAACAGATAATGGAGCGGGAAATATAATTTGATACCATCAAAAGGCTACAAGAACTACACTTTTAACAGAAGGCTGTGTACCTGTGTCGTCGTGTGTGTGTCGCAAAAGGTAAAGCGAGCACAATTCTCTATTTAAAGGTTTCGTTCATCTCAGGTTTCAATCGTCAACTTTATTTTCTTATAGAGCGTTGAAATAAGGTAAATGTTTACAGAAATGTCGAATTATGGAAATCTAAAAGTATGAACGGATACATCAAAAGCACAAAATCTGTATTGTCAATATTCTCATTATTGTGCTTGATTAAATCTGGATATGTATATAAAATCCTGGGCACAATACCTACAAAAATAATCACATATTTCGATTAGGAGAGCCGGAAATCCGACGACGGATATGACATATTTTTATTCCAAAACACTGATTAGTAAATCAGTACTATATAGTTAATGTGACTGTAGACCAGGGATTCCCAAACTGGGTTCCGTAGAATAGTCATCGGGGTTTCGCCAAAATTATATACCTACGCATACAATTGTCGGACATAATACCGAACTATAAAACAATTATTCATAAAACAGTAAAACAATTTCATTCTTCACAATAATACAGTTAAAAGTTAAAGTTTAATTTAAAAAATGTTCGTAAATAAATTTCAGTGTTGATTTGTAATCATTTGTTATGGGGTTCCATAAAATAAAAAGTATTTGGTTAGTGTTCCGTAATCTTTAAAGTTTAGGAACCCCTGCTGTAGACTATACAGTCACAGTAAGTTGTGTTAATAATAAAAAACAAGCCATGAGCCTCGACAAACACTTAAAGAGGCTCGCGTTAGGCAGCTGGATCAATGGACAGATGCAGAAGGCGGTACTTCTGGAGACGATGCGCATCGTGAGGAAGTTCCTCTCACTGAAGCCCTAACCACTGGTAACTACAACCCTGTTCTAGGTGCCGCCGCGTGAACTGTATTTTTATATTTTTAAATTTAATGTATTTATTTTTATATGTATATTTCACGATGTAATTCTCTAGAACAATGATCAATAATGAAATAAAAATAAAATGAAACTTTCTTACTTATGGAAGATACTTGGGACTGGTTAGTATGTCAACCATTATATAGAACCTTTATGTATTGGTGTTAGAAAATGTTGACTGCAATTTATGTTAAGAGGGGTGCTACTTTCTCTATACTTGTCAATTAATAAGTAGGCATATCTCCGATAAGTCATGATTGCCTGATTGAATCATGCACATGCTTTGGAATAGATCTAGCAGAATAACAGGTAAAAACGGAAATGGCACACACACAATTAAGTAAACTTACACCGTTATACTCACGCCTGTATCCCACTGGGGTAAGCAGAGACTACCGTTTCCCACATGCTACGATCCTGACATACCTCTTTCGCTTCATCCACATTCATATATTTAAAAAAAACACGACTTACAAACGAAACGTTTGTTGTCACTTAAGAAGCATTGAAAAGCTAGCTACAATTTCCAAAGGCCTGTCTAAAACATAGACAGGAGTAGTAGGTTAAGAGTCAATTCACACGATAAAGCTGGCTTTTGGATAAACTTGGGTCACACGGCATGAATGTACAATGGCAGAATATTTTGTATGGAAACGTGATTTCACGAGCTTTCTGATTACAGGACTCGTAGTAAAAATATGGATTCACGATAATATATTTTTGTTTATAATATATTAATTATTATCTAGGCTTCTATTAGCCTATTATAATTTGCTATCAATCAAAAATCTGTCTGGAGTGAATGGGGATTCAATTGTTCTATAATTACTAAGGGAAGTACAAACAAGCGCTCTATCTATAAATAAATAAAGTTAACGTTTCATTAATCATTAAAACCTGTAGAAAGCAACTGGCATTACCGAGGGCTGCAGCAGTATCGCAATGGACCAGTTATCACTTACATAACTAAAGTTAAGTACAAACACGACCCACATGCGCGCGCACAGGAAACCGCTAACCGTCGCGGTCACGCCGTGTTTAAACTGTAATTAAATCGGGTTCAAATCTGATCTTACTCATCCCGTTCGACCTGTCCAATTTATCTACTACTGCTCTAGTTAGTTATTTTTAGTAAGTTGTCTGTTTCAGAAGCCAAATCTATAAGGTAATGGAATAAAGAATATGCAATCGATACACTGTACGGGCAGTTCCCTTTAAGGCCAGCACCAATAGCGGCCAGCGAACTAACTTAAATGTGCTCACTGTGCTCAGTGTCAATATCTATTAAGATTGAAATTCATGATTACGCGTCTTAATTTGCTCCTCGCGTAATCGATCGCAACATATAGTTAAAAAAATTTGCTTCTTTTTTCATTTTGACAGTGGCAAAAGCTCGGTTGTTCAGTTTCTTGACGCCCCTGTGAGCTCAGGGTTTTATGGTGCATAATTTAGTAATCGAGATTGCATTATCTTGAGGAGATATTCAAGAGCTAATTTCTAAATAAAGTATTCTATTATCTTTATCAATGTTTATCATTCCAGCGATGGCAGATGGATAGGCTGTTTAGGATCGTGGCTATAAACATTTATTGTATCTCTTTTAGGGCATCGTTTTCATACTGTGCGGAAGTATCTTCGGAAGATAAACAGCGAACTGTCTCTCGTATTATATGGCTTCGCGTGTCGTCTCCAACGAAAATTAGTCGAATTTTTCACTATTTGTAACGGTCCAAGAAATAAATGAGCGGGACGTCTTCCGAGTCGCGGAGGACGGCCAGGGGCTTGCCTCCCACTCGTCACTTAGCCCATTAATCACCCCCCAAACGGTCCGTCCGTCTGTCACTGCCAGTAATCTAATACGACACGCCAGCTTTTTGTCCCATATTACTCGCACTCAGTGGAAATACGCCTTAAAATGCTCGTTAATCCGTCAGTGGATAACGGTCCCTTTTAAGGGAGAATCAAACATTCCCGGGATGAAAGGGAGACGTTAATAGCGGCAGCGTCGTCGGGGGAAGTACTACATAAAGTCACGATTGTAATCGAATAACGTGACCCGAATTGAGGTGGTAGATAGGTAAGTGAGCATCCTCCTACCGTAGGTACACATTGATATTATAATTAGATGCAGTTCCTTTCTGAATAAACTGACTGTTATGTAAATTCTTCATATAAAATATATTTGCTAAAAAGGCCGAAAAACAGGCTATACATAAAACACGTGGCTTTTACTGTTGTATATGGAAAGCTATGACACAGTCTGTTCGAGTTCACAAAAAACGGTAAGTACATAAAGACATTGTTTGGAAAATCAGACTCAGAATCAGATAACACAGACAATGCCAGGATAATAACAGTCACGTTTCCGGCGAACGCGAGCCAGGACTAAAGTTTACAACTCGTCAGGATATAAGCATCTTATACTGTTTAGTATGCATGAACAGGAACGAGGAGACCCTACAGAGTAGTATAAATCACGAGGCCTATTGTAGCTATATCTCCGGGAATACGCCTACGCAGAATCAAGGTTATTCTACCTTTGCAGAATGTTACGTGAAAGTTTAAAAACTTACCGCTGATTTCTCGTGATGAGCGTTTCGCGTGGGCCGAGATCGCATCGGTGCGGGCGCCGCGGCACACGTCATCAGCATCGCCAGGAACAACCCCGCAACGGCTATACCTCGCACGCGAACACCCATTGTCCTCCCGTTCGCTACCATCGATTCCTGTGCATCCGATTTAAATTTCAAATTAGCAGCCTGCCTCGTGCGGTGCTCGTCAACGTCAACCCTCTTTCTGGTAATCGATTCTTCCCCATATACGTCATCCTTCTTATGCAACACGCTTCGTTCGTAGTCGCCGTCTGGTACGAGGCGTCCTAATTCAAATTCGTATTGGCATTTCAATTCTTCCTTATTGAGTATTCTACATCTATCTAAATCAGTCAATTCGTGAGTTTCGTCTAAATTATCATTGGAATGATTATCGTGTCTCGTTCTATCGTCGATTGCTACGGCACTCGGAGCACGTGTTTCGGTGCTGTTGTTCCTCGTAACATTTGCAATGCGATTCATATTGGATGAGCTTTGTAGCAATGGTGAAGTCGTTTTCGAACTTGTAATAGACGGATGTGCAGACGTGTTGGGTTTGTTGATGGCTGTCTGTGTCGGGGGGCTAGACAGCATTGTGGTAACTACGGCGTGTTGTTCGCAGGTGTCAGCTAAGCATATTTGAGTGTCGGCTCGGTGCGGTTCCCTTGTCAACGCTGCTTCTATAGCGTGCACTCTATCTGCATGTTTCCGGGCGTGTTATCACACTACGTGGGTGGTGAGCCTGTTCGTTCTATACTTTTAATATTCTTGTGTGCACAAGATATCGAAGCGATTTCTGCAACAAAAGAAAGATGGTATGCGATGAGTATAGTCAGATAAGGATAATAACAAAGGAATGCCGTGGCCTGTTTATTTTTAATTAGTAATGTGGCTGATTCAGTTATTAAATAAGATTTCTTTTGTAAAATGTAAGTTCATGAAATAATTGATATCATAACTTTGTAAACTGAGCATACAGGAAATCCAGATAACAAAGTTCTTATAAGACGGGTGAGAAAGGGCCTGCATTGTGCATTGATAGCAGTAAAAGTATTAAATTATAGTATTTGCCCGATAACACCTGCGCCCCCGACATAAATCTACATTTATATTTTACAGCGCACAGTGAGAACAGTTGAATACAGACAGTGGAAATTACAGAATAAGCTGGTCTCGAATGAATATTTTATTTTAAAGCGTCTGAGAATGAAATGCTCACTTCTTGCCTCACTCGGTACCTAAAGAGCCTTACGAAGTTATACAAGTGCCTTTGGTTCGCTCGGTCACACCACGAGGAAGATATTGTACATCTGTCATTGATATTATATCACCTGGCTATGATCAAATGAATGGAAATAAATAATGTTTTGATGTAGACTTACTCCTCGCTCAAATACTGATTGTTCAAAAATTAACTTTGTAGCTAATAGTTTTAATGATGAGTATCACGTAATTGTTAAGATATGAGATGCCCTAATAGAGCGTTAACATCAGTAATGAGTTTTAATAATGTTTATATGTTAGAAAAATACCCATGTTTGTATTACTAATAAATAACTTAGGAAAGAAAAGTTCCGAAAATATAAGAAAAAGGGACCAGTCAGGGTACTTAAAAATGTAAAGATAAAGGACGAATTACAATAGACGAATTTAAATCTCTCGTTATATTTTGCTAAATGTACATGAAATTTGAACTAAAACATAGTTTAGAAGGACCTAATATTGTATGTTCACTGGGCAGATAATAGGTTCATTACGTTAGTAAGAAGATTCTTATTGAAATTAAGATTTTAGTTTCAAAGTTTGTAACTAATTGCACCTTTCACATTTAGGTTACTTAATTGAAACTGTTGATAAATTACAACAAATTAAACAAAATTGAACTCTTTGACCAATTACTTCGGTATAATTATTATCAAATTAAATATTCACCTAACAAGGTTTTAAAAGTAATTCGAGTGCTTAAGTAGAAACGCAAGAAAAATCTTCGAAGGAAGCCGAAAAAAAACATATCAGTACATTGGACCCTGAATACTGATGTCCTGCTAATTTTCATGACATCACATTGAACTAAGTCTATAGCCGTCCTTCTCATAGTCTCATTGTTTGAGCAAGATAGCATATATTATTTAACATGTAATGTCTTTTTTTAGCTGCAGTGTATTTGTGCCACAAAATTTATGGGTCATTATGACATTGAACTTTTCTTTAAGTGCAAATTCTATCAAACTTGAATAGAAACTAAAACTAAATGTGTAACATGCAAGTAAAATACAAACTATTTCGAGACTCGACTTAATTAGAAATATTTGCTTAAACTTAAGTGAAAATAACATAACGCGAGTTGATGTAAAGCTAATAGAACGTATTTACATTCAAAGAAATGCCAAAAGTGATGATAACGGTAACAAATTACATGTTACCACTTATGACTGTCATATTTTAGCAGTAGATATAAGTACAGTTGAAATTATTAGCAACATACTAACTACTAATGAATCATTTCTAATGACATACTTGCCGGTGTATATATTTCTAGGTCGAATTCTGTCCATAACATATTTGAAATTAAGAAGGAATATATGAAAATTGTAGGACAACATCGTCTTGCACGCAAGGTTTTATTTTGTTATTAGCTCCAATTTTTTACATAGAATATTAAGACATTTGACTCGTCCATTGATAGAGTTTTGTACATAATTATATCAAACATAAAAGGCATTAAAGGCGGCTTAAAGTTAGCTGTTGGCACAAGTTTCACGCAAGTAAGTCTAAGTGGAGACTATTTATAAACCGTCTCCAGTCTAATTGGAGCCGTCCACATGACCGCGAGTGATCTACAAATAAATCATAACATAAACCGTAAATCATTTCCAATTTTCAATTGATAACATGCAAGAAGCGTGCAAGAGGCAAATAATATTTAACGAGCAATAAATATCTGTTTTTATTGTCTCTATGTATACAAGAACTAATGAATGTTTATTGGACTAGTTAATAAAGTAACAATAATATTTTAACCAATAACACTTACATTTTCTTAATCCGCTCTACATAAATACAGCAAAGAAAATTGCGAAAACAAAACAACGCTCCCTGTGCAGTCTGGCCTTCCTTTCCCTTTCAACCCAAATGAGAGGGACAGCAAATAAGCTTACACAGCTGACACTAAAAGCACTAACAACTTTACAACAATCACACTGAGACTGCATCCAAAGAATTTGTAGCTCGAAAATAATGAAGCTAGCTAATTCGTTGGGAAGTAACGACAACTAGATCAATAATGTGAAATTGACACTAATAATGTAGTCATACGTACAAACGCTACAGTACTTAATTCAACTAACGCACTGTTTCTGTGGAAATTCGAATATAGTACGAGTGTATCGTAAATAATAATAATCTGAAAGAGCGCGACGCCCTCACGCGTTTGCCGCGACCACGCGCGAGCTAACTACTAAACTTTGGTGAACGGACGGGACGGCTCCGTTATGGAAGCTCTACACACGATCCGGCATTTGTCACGCTCGTGTTTTGTCTCTTTCGTTTCGCATCCAGCGAAGGGAAAGGCGGCATCGAGCGCGCCATGTGTAATCCCATCAGCGGGCTGAAGTGAACTTTAGTGCATGCGCCCCCGGTTATTCCATATGTGCCTCGCCTTGAATAAAATGTCTTGAAACAAATGCGGTGCTTTGTGGGTTATTATTGTCGACGCTCAGTGCGTACAAGGAGCGATTCCGTTTGATTAAAATTTCTTTCGGTTTTTGCGTGCCCGCCTTTGTTTTGCGTCCGTCCGGTGGTGCTTCTGTAAGGGCTTTGTGCGCGATGAATTTAGGGGAACTTAGTCGGCATTCGGTGCGTTCAATTAGCACCATGCATCACGATGAATAAATAAAGAAATCGGCCAAGTTCTAATCGAATCTCACTTTAGGGTTCTGGAGATATTTTATCGGCAGCAATAATTGGTGGGTGTTTCATAGTTTGCGGATAAAAAATCGCTTTTTCAAACGGGAAATATAAGTTTTGTTGACCCCACATTCTGTCATACTTTTCGACGCCTCAGTTTAAAACTTAGAAAAAGGAGATGCCTCTTACGGCCTTAGAAGTGCATATCTGAATAGCTATTGACGCGAATAAAGAAATAATTCAGAACCCTTTATCATTTTTGAGTTTGACACATTTTTTAACCCAAAGATACATTTTTGTTATTTCCTTTTTGTTTACAACTATTGTTTAATATAATGCTTGCAATACACCTGCCCAAACCAAAAGAGTCTCTAGTATTAAAAATTGGTGTGTCACACACGGACCAACAAACGAGCCTGACGAAACCAATAATGATTCCGTTTAGCTGCTTGTCTTCGGAACCCTAAAACCCCAAACAAAAGAACCCGTAAAGAGAAATATCGAGACTACTTTCGTTTTATAAGGAGCTTGGGAGATTAGATGCTTTACAATAGAGCAGTGACTTAACAAAATTGAACTTGGTTAGTGTGACCCTGGCTAGTTTCTTACTGATACAGGTCGCCTTCAGTCCCCCAGAGCGTCGTCTAGACACACAGTAACTAGGTATGAATCTTAGTTCGTTTTCAAACATAGCATCTGGTCTAGACGTGAGGTATTTACCTACAGTGTATTTATGTAAACATTCGCACCTCAATTTAAAATAGCTAGGTATTGTAGCCTATAGTGAAACTAGTTCTCAACTGTTAAAAGGACGTCAACTATAGTCAACCAATAGCAAATCATTTTTAGGGCACAACAGGATATGTTCTGATAGCATCGTATCAATCAGAGGAACCAATGACAGATATTGAATTATCATAATCGCTACATTTCCTTTTCAACTGAAAAAGTGTATAGTCTAATTGTTCATACGATGATCCAACCAACCCACACTTGAATTATATATCAGGTAGATTCGCTTAATTGATAGTGAGTAATGAAAGGGTAACGTTCTGGGTAAACAAAGAAATGAGGTCAAAATAAATATTGCATTACTGTCACATAAAACTGATACGAATAGAATATGACCAAGTCTAAGATATGATTACTATAGATAGCCTGGAGTGTGGAGTACAATAACAAATGCGTGCGCAGTTATAAATCCAATTAACTAAGAAATAACCTAATCTCGCGCGTCCAATGATCTTGTAGAAATAATAATTTTGTGGGTTGATCGAAGTTTAAATATAGTGCTACCATCCAAAGAGGACCTATTTGGGTATTTATTACATAATATTGACCTTTAAATACTGCTTCGGATTGTCACTATTAAAAGAGGACTGTACGGTCTGGTCTGTTTTAAAAAGGGTCCTAAAAGCAACGACTAATATTGTTTACTAAAATTCACAAAACATTTACTATAGGTATTATAAAAACAACTTTTGAGGTGCTCAAAAGATTTGAGGATGTTCAATGGAAAATTACCAAGACAATGAAGACAATAATGTAGGCCGTATGGTAAGTAATTAGTTTAATACGAATAGGACTTTCTGGGCGTTGTACCGCTATGTAAACAGGAAAACCTTTTCGAGGACCTACACATGATCGCGTAAACACGGTAGCTGGTTCGCTTTGTTTGGACAGACAGGTAGACGCGACGACGCGACGCGACAATATTTCAATGCGTATAAGGCGAGATTCTAAAGTTGCATGCTAATAATGTAACACGAGATATGCACACACATAGGATTCTTCTATTGATTTTATAATTTTTTTTTTTATTAAAGCTTTATATTTTAACAAAAAGGTACATAATACAATACTTGAGTAATTAGACAGTTATTTGTCAAAGCAGGATTTTTGTTTAAGCCTCCTAACAAAATGTTTTACATAATTCAAGATTTTCGTTATATTGAAGCATGATTATATTCGAAACTCACAGCGGGTGTTGTAAGTAATGCAAAAAGCCAACATCACGCGGTGTTCCCAAGCGGTCACCCATCTAAGTACTGACCGCGCCCGACGTTGCTTAACTTCGGTGATCGGACGAGAACCGGTGTATTCAACGTGGTATGGACGTTGGCGATCATTGTTCCGAAATTAACGAATAAATAGAGTTCCGTACTCGCGCCACTACCACTAGTGTAGGATACAACCCTAATAAACTCACAGATTGAAATGAAAAGAGGGTTTCAATCAGTTGTTGCATTCCCGATGTTGTTGGTGTATTGTTGACTCGGTCTGTTTATTGAAAGGTACCGTTTTAAGCAATTATTCGAAAATACCTAGATAAACTCATAGCGCAAAATAAAAAAGGACTTGGGGTAAAGTGTAATTCCCATAAAAATTTAAGTAGATTTCAGTGCACAAGTATTTACTTATAATCGTGTATACATATTGTTTTAAATGGTTGAGTGAAAATCCTTAAATATTTAGGACTTCAATTGAAACCATAAACTTACTTACGAGGATATAAAGAAAATTGAAACACTTGACGTCATGTAAAACTTAACTTAATCTATGACCTACTCACACACCGTTAGCAATTTATGGCGTGGTACGTGACGAGTGACCGGCTGGCGAGCTGCGCAGGCGCCGGCGCCGCGGGTACAACGTGACCGATCATCTATTGTTTTTGCTCTTGCGCTATGCAACACGTCCCAATTTTAAGAAAAGTGACAATAGTTACAAAGATCGACACAGACCAAATTTATTTATGACTAGCCGTGCCCGCGACTTCGCCCTCGTGGACTTTAGGGAGATTGACCGGAAATAATGGTTTTATGTTCATCCCGCGGAACCCTAATGCTTTTCTAAAATAAAAGTAGCCTCAGTTAGGTACGCCTTGCAACATTAGCTATCTGCCAGTGAAAGTCCCGTCCAAATCGGTTCAGCCGTTTGGAAGTTTACCCGGAACAAACAGACAGACAGACGAAAATTGCATTTTCGTTATTGGTCTCGTACTGTATAGTTTCATATGGGACGGACCCCGCCAGGCATACCACCCGCCTGGCAGGAAGATCTTCCCTTTTCCGCCAAAATATTATTAGGATGATAAAGGTAAGTACTCAGTGCAACTATGAGGCGATTTTGGCAGTATGGGTACTTAGCTCAGTTTAAGCCCACAGCCGCGAAAACTCAACCAATTTCTTGCCAATACCAAAACCAACTGTGTTTACTTACAGGAAAAGCTCATTTTTCAATGAACTGTCATTGATGACGCGAGTGATTAACACAGAGATTAAATCCTTATTTATATTAGAACAGAGTACATTTTCAAAAAGAGGCTAAGTAATTGGTATGGTCATCACGGCACGTACATGTACAAATAACACTATCGTCAGTTTAAGGTTTAAAAACGAGTCGTGATGAGTAACAGGTTGTTCACAAATTTCTAAGTACTTGACCCAGATATTATGTTAAGCGCGTGTATGCTGACTAATGTAGATTTTTAAAAGCTTCGTAGACACTATTTGTTTGATGTGAATTTTCCATTAGGACCTTTTGTGTTATACAACCTTAACACGAACGGCAGACAAGTTTGTTTTTTTCTTATTTTATGAAATTATGAAATGTTAATAGAATAAGATGAGGAATGGCTGCACCTGCAATTAGCGAGAATTCTGCCAATGTTAAATAATTATTTATACTACTACAGCCCTTTTAACGTCCCACTGCTGGGCACGGGCCTCCACTCAATGCGAGGGGGATTCAGGCCATAGTCCACCACACTGGCCCAGTGCGGGTTGGCAGACTTCACACATCTATCAAGAACTAGACAAGTTCCCTCAGACATGCAGGTTTCCTCACGATGTTTTCCTTCACCGTTTCATAGCAAGTGATAATCCCAGATGAAAATGAGATTCGCACATAAATCCCAGAGGTGCGAGCCGGGGTTTGAACCCGCTCACTTTGATTTGCAAGACGTGCTTTCGACCACTCGGCTACCACTGCTTTTATTTATAAGCAAGGAATTATTTATTGCAATTATTTATAAGCAAGGAACAATTCAATAGATATACATTATACTTAAATGATAATGGGTAATGAAGATGATTAATATGGCCGTTAAAAAGTTACTTAGGATCAAACTTCAATCTTCATATTTCTTCTGTACCCAGTAGTAGAATTAAAAAAACTTCATATTAGAATCAGAGCAGGGCAATTACGTAATGCTATTGCAATCGAATTTCAATTACCTTCAGTCAAATTACATTAATAATCGACCGTTTTGGTGTGTTACATTTCGAAAATCCATTGAAAAAAACAATTGCGGAGACAGGGACCCACCTGTCACGGACACACCAGTCATGCTTGAAATTGACAGTTTCCCAAATTATAAACCAAATAAATAGAAAATCAACAAGACCGGACTGAGAGAGTCTGACTACCGACTGACAGGGAGTTATTAAATTAGTTACTAGCGGCCCGTCTCAGCTTCGCACAGGTTTCTAATATAGCCTATGTTACTCAGTGATAATGTAGCTTTCTAATAGTAAAAGAATTTTTGAAATCGGACCAGTAGTTTTTGAGTTTATTAGTTACATACAAAAATACAAATCTTTTCTCTTTATAATATTAGTATAGATTTAAAAAATATACAATTTTTTACAACGCAAACACAATTTAATTTCTCCTCAACATCCTCTTTGAAAACTAAGTTAATATAATGTACGGTTCGCAAAGCTCGTAAAATACAGTTACCTTTAGCTTGATACCGTTCAGTTTTACTTTCAGTTGTAAAATCAGTACTAAGACTTCATAGTTGTTGAGACCGGCACACTACTCTCGAGCTTATCCTTGCCTAGGTGCCAATAGCTTAGAAATAAGGTCAACAATGTTTTCGAATCAGCGTCCGAATTTTCAATTACTATTTAAACAATAATACTTTAAGAGATGGGGATTCATTCGCCATCTTTATCACTGTCATCATCCATTTTTAGGGTTCCGTACCCAAAGGGTAAAACGGGAACCCTATTACTGAGACTTCGCTGTCCGTGCGTCTGTCACCAGGCTGTATCTCATGAACCGTGATAGGTAGAGACTTGAAATTTTCACAGATGATGTATTTCGGTTGCCGCTATAACAACATACTAAAAAACAGAATAAAATAAATATTTAAGGGGGCTCTCATACAGTAAACGTGATTTTTTTGCCGTTTTTATAGATAATGTACGGATCCCTTCGTGCGCGAGTCCGACTCGCACTTCGGCGGTTTTTTGTTTATAACGTGTATTTATTGAATTTCCCCTTGCTATTAATACTTGACATTGTCTGAAATACCCGCTAACCGCAGGTGGAGCCATTCCTCATGTTATTCCATTAAATATCATCATTTCGTAAAAAAAGACGAAGAAGACATGGCGGTAAGGCCTTTGTTATCATGATAGTAAACTAAGCGTATTGACGCCTTTTATATTATGACCTATAGTAAAAGCAAAATGGCAACCTTCTTAGCGTTGTCACCTATAGTTTAAATGTAATCAGCCAATACAGTTATTTTTGTCTCCCGCTTTGCAATGGAGGGAAGTGGATACATTTTTCTGCCAATTCCTCCTACACCTTTTTCGATTAAATTCGTGCGAGTTCCAAGACAATTTAGCTTTTCCCCGGGACTCGGCGAGGGTCAAACCTCGGTGTTTTCAATGGAAACCGCTGTCGATCCTGGCTTACAGGAGTAATAGTGGTGGGAATGTGTGGCGGACTTAGTCCCATAAAAAATATAGTTTAATTGTACATTGTGTACAACAGAATCGACTTAAATATCTGATATCTCAGGCTTTGGCTTTTCAATTTCTTTTATAAACTAATTCATACAATGTTCGTGATTTCAAATGTAAGTATTGCTTTCAAAGCATTAAGTTTAAGTCTATTACAGTTAAGCAACGACTTTCTCGTTAGATATCTACGTCTGCGCACAATTCTCAGGGGCACACACAGATTTGACTGAGTTTTTACGAGTCTAAAAGGGCTTGTTTTCTATTTCTGTTCAGTTTTGCATAATTTAGTTGCGTGTGTCAGGTTGAGTCAGAATTCGTTACGCGTCATGTCTATACGCACGTAGAAGCTATTTTTTTGCAGGTACGACTAAGTATTTTGAATATAGACAGGAAATGAAATGAATATAGATACTAACGGCCATACCAACTGGTCATACGGACTTAGGTAGACTTTATGACAAACACAGCACCGTTACGTATGTTACGATGACAATTTTATGGAGCAATGACATTAAACTCGATGTTACCTTGAAACCAATCGGAAGTAGGTACCATACTTACTACCTCATACTTAGCGTTGATACGATGACTAATTTATCCACCTAAAGTAGGTATGATATGTTTAGAAAAACTACTTTATCAATTTTGTATATTGGTTATCTTATTATTTTAACTTAGCTAGATATAACCACTGCTAAGGGTGCGACAGTGTCTGAAAGTGAAATATGATTCCATGAAAATGTACTGTACTTGTAGGTAATCTAAGATTAGCTAAAGATACATTATTCAGTACATGGTGACGTCAAGATGAAGGCGTCAACAATTTTGCCAATACAAAACAGACTCTGTGTCAATATACGTAAAGATTGCCACAGAAATGCCGTGTGACCACGCTTCCAAATTTTCTCGCACTGTTATTCATTGTAAGTTTGTTTTAATACTGGCATAAATATTGGTACGCGTGTCGTGCAGTGGTAGCCGAGTGGTCGAACGCACGCCTTGCAATCGAAGTGTGCAGGTTCAAACCCCGGCTCGCACCTCTGGGATTTATGTGCGAATCTCATTTTCATCCGAGATTATCACTTGCTATAAAACGGCGAAGGAAAACATCGTGAGGAAACCTGCACGTCTGAGGGAGCTTGACTAGTTTTCGATAGATATGTGAAGTCTGCCAATCCGCACTGGGCCAGCGTGGTAGACTATGGCCCGAATCCCCATTGAGGGGAGGCCCGTGCCCAGCAGTGGGACGTTAAAAGGGCTGTAGTAGTAGTAGTAGTGTCGTGACATCCCAGTGTGCCCGGGCTTTTGTGCAACATATTTTTATAGCCCTCACATATAATTACCAGTAAGGCTAGCACGCACTCCAAGCCTAGACCTGTGTCACAGATTGTATCGCAATCGGTCACTCGTTGTCTTATCTCATGGGATAGAAAGAGACATGATTGACATGTTCTATGACATAAATCTAATCTTGCCAAACTGGTGAGTAATAGATGTACAAAATCAAAACCCACATTACAACGAAGAACGTGACTTGTGTAAGGTATACGAATTTTATGACTAGGTTGCATATTTGAGCGATAGAAAATAGAAATATTTATTGGAATCTGCGTGTCTAGTAGTCATATTAAAGTCACACGTGGGTCCTATATTTCGTCCGCCGAATCCCTAACTCATAGTGAACGACGGCAAAAAAATCAATCTACGAAATACGCATTTTTTTCATAAATATTTTGCGGTCACGTTTTTCTGTTTAGATTTGAAGTGCCTGGAGACCTAACTTGGTCTGACCTTACACAGGTAATATGTGATTGGGTTTCTATTAGAAATAACATAGTCCACCTTTTCGAAATAAAGGTTATTCGCTTCTGTTACTTTAGAACCTAATATAATTTGTGAAGTGACCGTGAAGCTTATCCTTATATTAATTAAGTCTCCCAAACCATTTGCTATACCAGAACCAACTGTATTGACTCACAGAAAAAGTTCTTTCTTTAACCAAATGACACTAACAGTGCGAGTGAATTTTGACGAGTGGCGGCGCGGCATTTACCACAGAAATTCAATCTTTATGCATATTATAGTAGAGTTCGTTTTGATGTTGGCAAAAATTATAAATTATTTTCATGTGCGAATGTCATTTTCAACAAACATCGTGAGGAAACCTACGTCTACGTATAGAAAGACGTGTGAAGTTCACCAACCTGCACTGGGCCAGCGTGGTGGACTATGGCTCAAATCTCCCTCGTATTGAGGGGGAATGTGCCAGGTATAATGGCAATTGGAGCGCCCCCTATTACATTGGGACCAAAATACATCGGCGAAGTGTGGGCGCACTACAGTGCACCACTGTCTACTCCTTCGGGGAATACAGGCGTGATGATGATGTATTATAAATCAATACTCTGCTATTATTCACATTCATTAACCTCCCTACGTCCTTAACCCCAGTTCTAAGAACATCGAAATAAAATTAATGTCTCTTAACTCCTTGGCCTCTTTTGATTAATGATCTTTAAGATATTACGACAATTATTCAATTAAAAAATATGTTTCGATTTTTGTTTGTTATATTTGTAAGAAATTATAAAAGGACTTAAATAGAATTGTTTTCGCACCTTTGAAATAAAAAGGCAAAATATACTTCACAGCCAATTACAGCAATATATTTGTAAGTGTTGAAGATAATCTTTAAAGTTCAATCGATTTACTAACCACCTACACAGGCATTTACTAACACAAAGTGTTCTACAAAAGCACTGGAAATGGTCGATTACTTTATACAGGGCGAGGGCGTTTCAGAAGTCCGAAATAATACTTTGACGTTTTCATCAGTATCGGGTATACAACTGAATGGTATAAAAAAATTATCAAAATTCGACCATGTTTTTCCAACCTTTTTTTGTCGTCAATTTCTATAACTCGTTATATCTCGAGTCCTATGTAAAATTAGCGTATTCTGTTTTGTGAATATTTGTAGTCGCCCCTCATACGTGTAGTTTACACTGCTGAATAGAGTTATGGATGTACCCAAAGGCCAGAACACGATACCTGTGACAAATATTGAAAAGTCTATAACTCAGAAACTATGATAGTTAGGTATAAATTGTCTTCACTAAGCATCCACATATGAGCTACCATATAAGTACCCAAAGTATTATTTTGGACTTCTGATACACCCTGTATAAATACGAGCTGTGTCCGCGACTTCTCCCGCGTGGACTTTACAGAGATTACCCGGAAAGGAATGGTTTTATATAGATCCTGTGGAACCCTATCAATTTTTCTAAAATAAAAGTACCTTAAGTTACGCCTTGGAACATAAGCTATCTACCAGACCAGTGAAAGTCCCGTCAGAATCGGTTCAGCCGTTTGGACGATTAACCAAAACAAATAGACAGATACACAGACAAAATATTTAAACATTGCATTTTCGTTATAGGTGCTATCATCTGCATGTGGTAAAAAAGTGTTACCTATTTCGATATTTAAAACAGACACTTTAACTTTATTTATTTGTATGTATAGATTGAGTTAATAATGTTGTTGCGTGATTTACTCTAAGTATGTATGATAAATATCATTATTTGTTCGAAAATTGACCCAAATTTCTTTAATTGACTCTTTGAAACCTGTCATTAGACAATTAAACAAATTAATTGGACATCAAGTCCAACCAATCGTAAGATGATGACAGGAAATTGAATGTATTGACTGAAATAACAAGGGACAATTAACGGATGTAAAATATATGCCCAGCAAGTGAGGTGGTGAGTAATACCTACAGCTCATGGTTTTATCATCCCGCTCGTCCGCTTCATTGTGAGGTCATATTGGCTCATGACAACCTTTCACCAAGTGCGCAGCGCTCACAAAGCTAGTACCTCTATGAGTCAATATGACCTCACGATGCACCAGCTGAAAGTACACTAAAGTTCTTACGCAGCGAACGTGTTAAGCAGTGGTAGCCGAGAGGTTGAACGCACGCCTTGCAGCCAATGTGTGTAGGTTCAAATCCCGGCTCGCACCTCTGGGTTTATGTGCGAATATAATCTTCAGCTGAGATCACCACTTGCTTTGAAACGGTGAAGAAAAACATCGTGAGGCAACCGGCACGTCTATAGAAAGGCGTGTGTAGTTCACCAACCCGCACTGGGCCAGCGTGGTGGACTATAGCCCAAAACTCTCCCTCGTATTGAGGATGAATGTGCCCCGGTATAATGGCAAGAGGCTCGGCCCCTATTACATTGGGACCAAAATACATCGGCGAAGTCTGGACGCACTGCAGTGCACCTCTGCCTACCCCTTCGGGAATACAGGCGTGATGATTTATTTTGTATGTATTTTATAGTCACTGTACGTTTGTATAACAATATTATTTGTTTTATAATTTAATTTTTGAGTTTATATCTTAACCTTTTCTTAAAATTACTATTCGTAAAAATAGGTAGGTAGAGCGTGCACGTATCAGACACAGACTTTTTAAACCTTCATTGACTTGCTAAGTATCTTCTAGTAATCGTTTCAATACAAATAAATAAATTTGAAGTATCTGTTTGTAATGTATATATAACAGTTTTTTACTAAATGCATATGAGGGTTTACATGCTATAAGTATATAACGTAAACGCGATTTTTAAATCAATCAAATAAATATATTTTATTCAATAAATAAATTATATACAATACAATACAATATACACGCCGTGTAACTAATAGGTATAGGAATAAATAGATATTGCCAGACAACCAAATAATTATCGTATCATCCCAAACTAAGCCAAGCTTAGCTTGTTTGTCTGTCTGTTTGTTTGAGTTAAACTCCCAAACGGCTGGACCGATTTTGACATTACCGACCTGAAGCTATCACGCTGATCAAAGACACAATTCTTGTGATGTTACGATTTTATTATGAAATACACAAACTCATACACTTGAAATAATCTAATTACATCACTGAGTTCATCCGTAATCATAACATGAGTGGTATAAAACACAATGTTTATTGCGATCGCCGAACTTGAAAGCGTAATTTAGAAAGTAATATGGTTGGCAAAAGTTCAAAAAGGGGTACCCGCACGGAATTGGGCAACAGAAACCTAAATTAGGACGTTGTTTTGCGCACACGACTCGTTTTATATCGGTAGAAGCAGTGGCATAAAACATAACTTTATCGATATTAGGGATATTTTTTTCTCGACTCCGTTGCTCTCTTTGCATTTACGTCTTTAATTTCTTGCACCCACTTATACTCCATTTGTAGAGTGTGCATTAGAAAGAAGTTAGAAAAGGTTATTTTTAATGTATACTTTGTAACAAAAGTAACAATTAACATATTACAGTTACGATTGACGCCCAATTTATTAGAATATATTTTCAAACCAGCAGTCTCACTATAACTAATCAAGATACAAAAAACCTAAATAAGCAGGGATGAATAAAACTGGGAACGTTTTTCGTTTCATATTCCTACCAAATGTAAAATGTTACCTAACCCCTTCATCCGTTGTGACAACAGGATCTTGCCTTACTAACGTATTATTATTCTATCTTTATTATTAAACGCAGCTCTAAAGGCAACACACTGGAGCTATATGTACCTGTGTATTTGTAATACATTTTGGCGATTTAAAAAAATTATCAGCCCACTGAGTTTCTTGCCGGATCTTCTCAGTTGAGGTCGCGTTTCGATCCGGTGGTAGTATAGTAGTTTATAAGAAAAAAATGTAAACTTGACAATTTGTAAGTGCCCCCATAGGCCTATACAAAATAAATGATTTGACTTTGACTTCTTTCTTATTTTGCCGGTTTATGTTAGCAGTCAAATTGACGTAAACAATGTTTTGTGATTGTCATTCACATGTGAATACTTCTCAATGCTACGCCTCGTTTGTTGTTATTACCGAATTTAAGTAATTTTGTTGTTATTTTTTACTTTTTTTCCATTGATATTGTTTTGTTTTTGAAATAAAATGTTTTGCACTCCTGCTTCTACGAGCCTCTTATTTCTAATGTTATAACAAATGGAGTAGTTTGTTTGTTTTTTCCTCTCTCTACATTACTCTAAGGTTGGCTGGTAGACAGTGCCTGAGGCATTAAGCTTACCTTTGTACATTTTTTTACTCATGGAGAATTGTGCAATAAATAAATAAGGTATTTTAACGCAGCCGGTAGTTTTTGGAGAGAATAATGGAGGTGCACTACCCTCCACTACCTGCCAGTGATTAGCTTCTGTAGTACGCTACTGTCAAAGATATTGATCATTGACCATAAGGTGCTTGTGATACTAATTATTGTAATATTTTTATAAACACAATGGTTCTTTTACGAAATCATGATATGTAATGGAATAAGATGAGGGATGGCTCCACCTGCGTTTAGCGGGTATTTCAGCCAGTGTCAAGTAATTGATAGCAAGGGCAAATTCAATAAATACACATTATAAATAAAAATGGACAATGACCGTGATGACCGTTTTATCACTTTCAACTGTCAGATTTGTAGATAAAATGGCGTCACTTCAAGCTTTATGTACTGGACATGGACGTCATTTTCTCGACCAATCTGACAGAAAAGAAGATAAAACTTATGTCTACGCGGTCATCCTAAGCCTACAAATTTGAATAGTTTTGTCTATTAAGAGATTTCTTACTGTTTTTATGTAACTTGTGTAAACTTTCTCCGGAAGTATGACTTACCACATTTCCATGTTTTTTTAAAGTATGTGTTTATAGAAACATGATTCTTAGCACAAGTGGCAATTCTACCTACATAAAAACGTTACGGCAGATCTCTAACAGACAGTATATTAAAATTGTAGTTTAGTATTTAGTGAGGGGTTAATTGATGTCAAATTAAGGGGGTTTTGATTAATTTGAGGCTGTATTAGTATAGTACGCGTTCTTCAGAAAAGGTCGGACATATTTTATTAATACATAAAAGTTATGTGAATAAAACAGTTTATTTATTGCCCTCCTGTGGGCTCGTTGGTTGAGTAATCTAATTTACTAAGTACTTGGGTTATATAAAAGCAATTACTGTAAGTTTTAGTTCCAAAATGAGATTGCAAGTGATCTTATATTGTACTTTAAGAACCAACTAAAACGTGACCCAAACCCGATACCGAGACATTTTGTTTCGGTAATGTTATTTTAAAAATGGATGAATTTGTCAAATAAGTTCGTTTCAATTGACCTAAAGATCTTCTGTGATAGCTGTTTACACGAACACTAAGTATGATGAGAATGAATACGTTGAACCCCGCGCTGGACAAACATAAGTCCTATAACAATAGAAAAACAATTATTTTAACTATACCTACGGAGTTGGAGAGCCTAATGAAAAGTTACATATCACATAAGTACAAACCACCACAAAAGCAATTTTCATTACAAAAATGTTCTACTCTAACACTGACCACTGTACATAGATCATATTTTTCTAGTCAACTGTGGGAGTAAGCCCTCTGAACGAGCCAACTGTTCCTACAACTAGTAAACAGTAACGTTAGCAAAGAACGAGGATAAAAACCGATTCTCATTATGGTTACTTGTAATATTAAATGAGACTCCGAGAATCGTTTCTGAAATTGACTCAAGCATGAATCAATCTAACTGCCCTCCACCAAGAGGTATATAAAGGGAATATTTTGCACACAACAACTACTATCTGTCCGCATAATATATCGCAACATAATTTATAACAATTAGCTGCGGCGTGACAGAACGTCGACCCGAGCGACATCCTGTCCGACGATAATGTACCGATCTGAATAACCAAACTAGAGCACTATCATGCCACCGCATTGTGTACCTAACTGCAAGCTACTAACGCATTTATTGATACAGATAGTTCTTTGAAAAAATAAAAACTAATGACAATTTGTCAATATTGGTTACAGCATCAACCATACTATACCTACTTCATTTTTTTACGAAATGAGTGTAATGATTAAATTTAATGGACTAAGATGAGGAATGACTTCACCTGCTAATAGAGCGGGTATTTCGCCAATGTCAAGAAATTAGCAAGGACGAATAAATACACATTATAAATAAAAATAGGTAATGAACGCGATAAGGATGGCAGATGAATCTTACCATCACCAGTTGTAGCATGAGCGCTAAGACTACACTTATGTCACGGAATATGATGATGTTTTCTCTTTCTCTCGTATGTACTAAGACAGAGGGCGAGCGAGCGAATCCGTGACATAGGTACCTATTGTCCTGACATGCGTGATGCAATGTTTATACCGCATATTGCAGGTGCAGGCATTCCTCATCTTATTCATCAAAACATCATCATTTCGTAAAAAAAGAAGAAGAAGAATATTACTTTTAATTTTTGACAGTTTACTCAGAACAGAATATTTATGTCAAAAATGTACAGTTACTATTTAAGAAATAATACTTAAAGAGGTGTTGATTAGGCCCTTGAACGATTATAATAATTCAATGAATCGCTAGTGGGTGTGTTCTCGTGAGAATTATTGACGGAATTGAAAGGAAATAAATAAAAATATACACATCGCTAGACAACACATTCTAGTCGTATGAACCCAAACTAGGCAAAGCATGTAATGTGGGTACCATATAAAGGTTTCAGGCTACGCTATAATATAATAGCATATCGTATATAGCTCATAGCACAACAATATCGCGCACCATACATTGTTATGGACACGTTCACACTGTACTGTACTATATATTATTGGCTTTGTATGGTGCGCGATATTGTTGTGCTATACAGGATGTATCAGAAGTCCGAAATAATACTTGGACGCTAGCATCAGTATCGTGTATACAACTGAATGGTATAAAAATTTGATTGAAATTCTACCATGTTTTTCAAACTTTTTTTTCGTCGTCAATTTCTATAACTCGTAATATCTCGAGTCCTATGTAAAATTTGCATGTTCTGTTTTGTGAATATTGGTAGCCACTCCTCATAAGTGTAGTTGACACTGCTGAATAGGGTTATGGATGTACCCAAAGGCCAGAACACGATACCTGTGACAAATGTTCAAAGGCCTGTAATTCAGATACTATGATAGTTAGGTATAAACTGTCTTCACTAAGCATCCACAAATGAGCTGCCGTATATGCACCTAATGTATTATTCCGGACTTCTGAAACACCATGTATATTATAGCGTAGTCTGAAAGCCGCTTAATGGACTGGGGATTATTCAAGTTACACCCAGGACAGGGCAAATAAACGGAAGTCGAACCAGCACCCATAACATGATCGTGTATACATAAGTTTTAACTCTTTCAACTGTCAGATTTGTCGAGAAAATGACGTCACTTCGAGCTTTTTGTACTGGACATGGTTCGGTGTGTCGTCATACTCTCTAAAAATATGACAATTGCAAGAGATAAAATTTATGTCTACACAGGTCATGCTACAGGTGCTCGAGACTACTCTGTAATCACTTGATGAATGTTGGAGGCGTTGTTAACGTAATTCATTTAATTCCTGATTAATTTCATTATATTTAAAAGTAGAACTTACGCATTCAAAACTCGCCAAATGAAAATAATATAGGATTCAACACGCCAATGTCCCGTAACTAATCAACGAATCGTAATATAATGATAGCGGAGTGGTTTCCGAAATTCATTCTTATGCTATACAAACCATCTACCATCTACTCTCCCATAGTGCGTTGAAGGCATCATACCAAAGTAATTATTTCTATAACCATCTGTGGTTTAGAATAATCCCTTCATTGTAAATGGGAGTAGACGCACCTTACTGTACTAGCTTCCTAAGCGTAAAGACTATATTTGTATTTAATATTAGACTGCCGTGAGTATAATTCTTCTCTAGTATTGTGGCAAAGGTGCTGTCTGATCTCAAGGCATTGCTGCTCCTGAGAATGTATTACTCGCAATTATCATTTTGAAAAGAGTAACCATTGAGTTTCTTATCGGCTCTTCTCAGTGGAAGCAGCATTCCGAACCGGTGGTAGAATCTGACTATTTGTAAGTGCTTTTTGGCCTACACGAATAAAAAAAAAATGATTTTGATTTTAAACGTAGATGGAGGATACAGGAAGAAGAGTTATCATTATCTCATAAAAGCAACAAAAAGAATGTTTACCCTAATAAACCATAGTAACGGAAAATATTTAAGCACTAAACCCAGGTGGATTGTTAAAATCGTGTAAAAATTCGGCCAACAGTCTGTTAATAGCTTTCAGCGTCAGATGAAAATAGAAAATCGGTCAAAGACCACGGTTGCCGTTCAGCTGTAGACGCCATGCTAACATTATCCATCATTTACACAACAATACAATACCTAATAGCATAAGCCACCACTTTACAATCTAATAAATATCAAGAACATAATTAAGTAGTTATCCATATAAAAAATATATAAATATATTCGTTTAGAATTATAATGAGAGCTGCACGGGCGAACTTCGTACCGCCTTAGAATGAGTGACATACGAAAGCAGCGCCACCTACCGGGTCCAATTGTGAAACTGAACCATCCAGGGCGCCACAAAAACGCATATAAAAAATCATTCAAATCGGTCCAGCCGTTTAGGAGGAGTTCAGTGACATACACACGTACAGTAGAAATATATAAAGATAAAAATGTCTGAATGCGGTCCTCAAATTGTTTGCCTATACCAAAACAAACCGTATTGACTCACAGAAAGAGTTACTTTTTCAACGAAATGACATTCACAACGCGAGTGAATTTCGACGCGTGGGTTGAATTCTTAACCGACTTCCAAAAAGAGGAAATTCTATGTTCGACTGTATGTATTTTTATGTACCTATATTGTATACTAGCGGCCCGTCCCGGCTTCGCACGGGTGGACATTTTTATTTTGTCATATTTTTACCTTAAAGCTTCACTTTACACTATGTTGGCAGTTGTATTTGTAGGGGGCAGCAAAACCATGCGATGAAAGACATTTTACGGCTAAATTTTTTACACCTTGGGTTGGTTTTAGTTAAGATTTCTAAGGATCTCTATTTTTTTCTAGTTATAAATATAGCCTATGTTAATCAGTGATAATGTAGCTTTCTAACGGTAAAAGAATTTTTGAAATCGGTCTAGTAGTTTTCAAGTATAATCGTAACATACAAAAATACAAATCTTTCCTCTTTATAATATTAGTATAGATTAGTATAGATATAGATAAAGATTGACAAAAAAGTTTGTTTTGGTATTATAAAAATATTGCCGCGTGACTTTTAAAACTCTAGTCTAACTTTTAAATTAATTGAAAGAAAAATGCGATAAAATTGGATTATTCATATACCGCAACATTTTCCTATTGTTACAACTAAGCTGGAAATAGTATAATCGGTCAGAGTAGGCAGGTCGGAAAGTGTCCGTTTGTTTGCACAACAATATCTGCGGATTATCCCGGAGATTTAAATATCCGCTTGCCCGTTTCAAAACTAAATGTGGACGCTTTAAAATAACCATCCCAAAATGGACAATGCGGCTTTTGGTTAGGCAGAGTCTCGGCAGAGATCAGCAGGATTAGCATGGCTAGCACGTGAGCCAAGACAAATCTTAACGAGTCGATCTCTTATTACTAAAATTGAGACGAAAGAAACAATCACGGTTTCCCGGGAAAATAATAAAACCCATATTTTCCTGGTATTAGGGTTCCTAAATTTCACGCGTACGAAGTCGCGGGCGCAACTAGTTAATAATATAATTATTATTATTAATATACTTGGATATAAATCATAAATCTGTTTTACTGAAACTCAGTCATTATGCTAATTAAGTTCGGAATCGGGACTAAACCCGACAATATGACAGTTTGATGTCACGCGGTCAAAATATCTCGGAACAACCAACTTACGGTTACGCCCTGCACATACTGAATCGAGACTTTTATTAAAAATGGACTTTGTACTAATATACATAAAGTTTGAATTAGTGTTACGCTACCACTTGTCTAAATTCGCTAGCCTTATCCATGAAATTTCGTTTAAAAATGTGCTTCTTGAATGAGTTAATAGATTTCGTTTTGGTAAAAATAATTGTCGTGCGCGTTTTAACGCACTTATTGGCGCAGGAGTTTATGATTCACTACCTAACATAGTGGTTAGTATAATTCAGCAATGTCATTAAGACTCTATGGATTAACATGAGTAAGATCAAGTTATTGACGGCTAAGCATTTCGACTAAACTTTAGCAGAAATAAAATTGGCTACCATATAGAGTACGTCTTAGTCTAGTGCATCTTTTCCCAAAGTGGGCGATAACGCCCCCACGTGGGCGCTGCAGGCCTAAAGGGGGCGTTAAGAGACCCAGAAAAAATGGGGGCGTTGTGTAGAGACTTTAATCAATTAATTTAATTTGACGTTATAGTGGTTTTTAAGTATGTGAAAAAATGGGGGCGCTAAAAAATAATTTATTCTCAAAATGGGCAGTACACAAAATAAGTTTGGGAACCACTGGTGTAGTGGTTCGAGCGAAGGCCGCTGAACCGAGTGGTTACGAGTTCCATTCCCGTTGCAAATTTCAGCAATTTCCTTTTTAGGAATTTTACCTGGTCTGGGTGTATCTTTCATGTGCTTTCAGGAAAATTGTTGTGTATATAGTGATATTAAAATGAATCAATAATATTACCAATGTAGCTTTACTTATATCATTACCCATTTATTGATTGCATCATAAACAATAGAAATTCCAATTAATCATTGTAATTAATGAAACAAGTATAACGTTTACTTATGGGGTCAATTTGATTACCAGGAAAACATAAATACATACGTACTATATGGAGTTGCCATGATAGGTATTCCGTTTTAATTTTCCTACCTTAATAAATCACTAATTGCGGTGAGACAATGACTTTGGACGTCATTGGAGCAGTGAATCAACTATTGCTTTGGGAACCATCAATGGGCCGCGCGTCAAATACAAGTAAAATGGGCCAAACAAAATCTAGGAAGAGGAGTCAATAAGGAAAATTATGACGGAACAAGAGGTTCGTCTATATAAAACAAATAATGTCGAATGCGGTAAAATATAATTTACAAGAAAATATATAGATACTGATAAACAGGAAGTGTCAGACGTCTGAAATAATATTTAAGGTACGCTACTACTACTAAGGTACGCTACTGTTAGCGTACGGTAGCTAAGGACAGTCGTTGTGTCTAAGTTACAGGCCTTTGAGCATTTATTACAACTGTCGTGTTGTGTTGTGAACATAGCGAGCAAAAGTGCTCAATTAACTCTTTAAAATATATCTAATTAGTAAACCATTGGCAGGAGACAATCTCGTTATTGATACGTGTACGTGTATAATTTTGGACTTCTGATACGCCCTATAGAGACGAGGGCCTATGTAAAGAATCTTATATACAGATTCTTTGGAACGACTAATATGTAATGTACCCCTACCAGGAATGTATAAACATACATGAACAATCTATAAAAAGATTGCGCCCAACGTGGGGCTCGAACCCACGACCCTGAGATTAAGAGTCTCATGCTCTACCGACTGAGCTAGCCGGGCTTGTATAGATAACACGAAATTGATCATAGCTTCAAAATTACATTGCATAAAGTGACCTAAATACAGGAACAAAAAATAGTTTTGTGAGTGAACACACAAAAACATTGATAAAAATAATGTACGTATTGGTTGCTTGCTATTTTTTCCTACAGATTCAACTATTGTGTTCACAAAGTATATAGCTGTATATAGCTATTGTGTTCACAAAGCAGACATGCAAATAAGACATAAACATACGGACTGAATTCAGAACTTCCTCCTTTTTTCGAATTTGGTTAATAAAATCTAGTAAGCTTGCTGGTAACTTCTGCGTAGAGCCACAGTATGATTGAACCTGTACATAATTAAAACAATTGATATTGTACTGTCACGGGACTTAAGTCAATTACGCTGGGGCGTCTAGAGCCGCGCGTCAAATTGTTTACAAATACCAAAATGAACTTTTTTTTTTTTTAACGTCGGAAAATCCTTTATGGATACCCTGCCACCTCGGGGGAAGTAACAGGGTTATGTGGGAGTCCCGGCAGAAGGCCTAGGTATACCCACTAAAAACCGACGGTGTACCATCTTCCGCTTATATCGGGGCGCCACGGGATCGCTTTCGCATGCACCGCGACGCGTACATAATTAAAACAATTGATATTGTACTGTCACGGGACTTAAGTCAATTACGCTGGGGCGTCTAGAGCCGCGCGTCAAATTGTTTACAAATACCAAAATGAACTGTATTGACCCATAGAAAAACCTAATTCTTTCTATTGACTGCGCGAGCCACAGAAATTCAATCATTATGTATACAGGGTGTATCAGAAGTCCGAAATAATACTTTGGGTACATATACGGTAGCTCATATGTGGGTACCTAACTATCATAGTTTATGAGTTATAGACAAATATATATATATATAAATATATATACATCATCACGCCTGTATTCCCCGAAGGGGTAGGCAGAGGTGCACTGTAGTGCGCCCACACTTCGCCGATGTATTTTGGTCCCAATGTAATAGGGGGCGAGCCTATTGCCATTATACCGGGCACATTCCCCCTCAATACGAGGGAGATTTGGGCCATAGTCCACCACGCTGGCCCAGTGCGGGTTGGTGAACTTCACACGCCTTTCTATAGACGTGCAGGTTTCCTCACGATGTTTTCCTACACCGTTCAGCAAGTGGTAATCATTGTTGAAAATGAAATTCGCACATGAAAATTATCTCAGAGGTGCGGGCCTGGGATTTGAACTTGCACCCCTTACGTTCAAGGCGGGAGTTCTTGCCCGCGAGGCTACCACTGCTAGACTATGATGACTAGTTTATGAGTTATAGACCTTTGAATATTTGTCACAGGTATCGCGTTCTGGCCTTTGGGTACATTCATAACCCTATTCACCAGTCTAAACTACACTTATAACAGGCGACTACCAATATGCACAAAATAGAACGTGCAAATTTTAGATAGGTCTCCAGATATTACGTGTTATAGAAAATGACGGCGAAAAAAAACTTGGAAAAACATGGTCGAATTTCGATAAATTTTTTTATCCATTCAGTTGTATACCCGATACTGATGCAAACGTCAAAGTATTATTTCGGACTTCTGAAACACACTGTATTGAAACAGAGTTGGTTTGGTATTGGAATAATGAAAGCGCGCGACTTTTGACGCCTCAATGTGCCTGGGGCTTTATTCGTCCCGAGCGGGGCAGTGCTCAACCTAACATGAATGAGATACCAGCAGCCACGGCACTACACAAAATAAATTTGGTGCATTTGAGGTTTTATGTAGAGCCCAAACCTTTTTCTGGTACAGCGTCGAGTCTAGAGAAGATTGAGAAATCTATATTCGTCCTTGTTACACGTCTTTGGGGTAAGCGTCGAGAGCTGTGGTGTCAGCACGCATGTCAAGATAAGACCTTTGTCACGGATATGCTCGCTCGTTCTCTGTCTAATTTCATACGAGAAAAAGAGACAACATCAGATATTCTGTGACATACGTGTAATCTTGGCACACATGTTACAACTACTGACGTCAGAGAAAGAACAAGAATTTAGCATTCTGAAACAGCGTGAAATAATCTAGCATTTATCATCTCGAGATGCCGCTCACGTGTAATTCTATAGGAACTTTAAATACTAAAATCTAAAGATTCCTATCAAATTTTAAACTTTTAAAATGCGCAACATCCACATTCCTATTTAAGTACCTCTAGTAATTGTATGATTGTACTTATCGCCTAATAAACATCGTATTTGTTAGTTTCATGTATCCTGCTTCGTGTCTGTATGTAAGGATTTTAAAATAAAAAGATATATTAATGAACCAAGACGTAATTAAAATAATTTATTTGTCTCCAATTTTTCCTCATTAGGTAAGAACTAGTCAGCGATTATCAACTCTCACGTCTCGCTCACACTACTAAGTGCACTGTGTCATCGTGTTTGCTGCAATAAAGCTATGTTTACGCGTGACTCACAGGCGTATGTGCAGGCCGGCGCATGCGCCTGCATCGATGTTTATAAAGTTCACTGCAAATCAGCTCATTAGCAACTTTTAGGTGCTGCAGAGAATAACATGCACCTTAGTACCTGCTACTTACATGTAGGTGAGTATTTCAGAGACAAAATTTACTACCTCCAAAGCTCTTAAACACCGGGTGAGCTTAAAGCTATGAAGCATGGTAGAGCAACGCAAGAGGAGCTCATTAGAAATGTTTGCCAATACCAAAATGAACTCTGTGCCAATATACACAAGGACTGAATTTATTTGTTTATAAGTTATGCGATCACGCGTCTAACATCGCTCGCGGCATCTAAGTTCCATAAAAGTTCCTTGAAAAATGTGCTTATCATTTTTGTTATTGGTAAAAAGTGTATACGGCCGCGAGTCTTAAATAAGGGTTTCTTGAACACATGGTGAGGTTTTCAATGGTAAATCAGTGAATAAAAAATGAATATAGATTTCATTGCAAACAAACCCACTTAACAACTTGACAACAAAACGGCCGCAGACATAACAAACGTACATTTTAATTCGACTCGAAAAAAAGAAGACGGTCAAACCACCCTGAAATCACTGCTCATAATTCTCAATACCTACTAAATTAATTACAATACGCATCTCGGTCGTTACGATGACGATAAAACTGGCGGGCCCCGATCGTAAACGGGGTGAACGCTACGATATGCGAACGCTCTGTCATTGTACCGAGAAATGAACGTAATGACAACCAAATTAACCTTTATTCCAACGTTTCATATGATGCATTGGCTTTTTCTTTGAAAGGAACGGGATTGGCTGATTTGAATTTGATTATCAGTTTGGATAAGTTAAAGGGAATCATTGTGATCGGTATTCTTGAGCAGATAAACGATTAAATAAAATACGATACAAATTCTCCGTAAGGATAGGCAGAGGTGCAGTGCACCCACACTTCGTCGATGTATTTTGGTCCAAATGTAATAGGGAGCGAGCCTATGGACACTATACCGGCCACATTCCCCTTCAATATGAGGAGATTTGGACCATAGTCCACCACGCTGCACCAGTGCGGATTGGTGAGCGTCACACACCTTTCTATAGAGGTATAAGCTTCAGCAAGTGGCAATCATTATTGAGAATTACATTAGCACATGAAATCTAAAAATTCAGACAAGCAGGCCCGGGATTTGTACTTGAATTCCTTGCGTTCAAGGCGTTCCAACGACTAGGCTACCACTGCTTTAAAGGATTAAAATAAGTGGTAATTCGTTTTTGGATTGTTCACAAATCGTCGCTCTAAATCTTGCATCTGAAAGTACCCTTAAGTAGTTACAATATTGACAATGTTGGCGCGGTAATAAGATATCATTTGGTCCTTTGGCATTGGGAACTCTAGAAATGATATGAGGAAAAATATCTATAAAATCAATGAGACTCATTGCTCATTGTTATGTTAAAAAGGCAAACGAATTGAACAAAAAAGAAGCAGTGCAATCGCAAGTCAGGCTACCTAATTGCTAGCCTACCAATATTATAAATGTGAAAGTTTGTGAGGATGGTTGGATGTTTGTTGCTCTTTCACGCCAAAACTACTGAAAGGATTTTGATGAAACTTTACAGTTTTATTGTTTATACATCAGAGTAATATATGGGCTATAATTTATAACGATATTGAATAATTTAATAGAAGTTAGTAGGTAGGAAGTAACTATCTCTGAAGTTAAAGCTAGTACAATACTGTAAACACCAAATTTCTTTGACGTTCGCGTGAGGTGAGTCAATGGGAAAACCGTGGCAACTCATAAGAATATGAAAACCACAAAATAAATAAAACACAGTCTTCAGTAAGAACACGGAATAGGCAGTAGGTCGGTGATTAGACGATGATTCAAAACTTAATTGCGGTAAAAAGGTTCAGAGTTAATAGGTGTGAATGAGTTTAGAAAAATAAATAACATAAGGTAACGGTGGACTAACTAATAAATAAATAACTATAACGAACCGTATTGACTCATAGAAAAAGTTGATTATTTAACGAAATGTCATTGATGGAGTGATCGGATTTAGATTTTTGTCGTGTAATCGCGTGGCAGACCTTTGAATGTTTACCACAGGTGTCGTGTTTAGGCACATTCATAGTCCTATTTAACAATGCAAACTACATCAACTTGAGGCGACTACTAATATTCAGAAAACAGAACGTAAAAATTCGCTTAGGACTAGAGATATTTCAAGTTTTTAAAATTCGTGGCTAGGAAAAAATAAAAAAAAACATGATCGAATTTTATTACTATTCGGTTGTATACCCGATACCCACGCCAACGGCCAAGTATTATTTCGGACTTTTGAAACACCCTACAGTCTCGAATCCCGAGAAGAATCTATATTTTGTCGTTGGTGAAACAAAACGCGATCGTGCAGTGACCCACAAAATCATTGGCAGATGGTTATCGTCGTCGTATGACTTGTAACTCATATGCTTAGGTCATCAGAGTGCGGGTAAGAGCTAACTGTCCCGGCGTACCACTTCCTGCGATGCGCACTGCACGAATACTGATGTTGAGGTAACGTCACAGACAGAAGTTTATTGACTTTCATTATTAACGCGTTGATTGTAATATTTTTTGGAAACTACCGGTCCAGTAAAGGTGCATGGGAAATCGTTAAATGAATTTGGGAACGTAGCGGCAATACGATGTTAGGTAACTATAAGGACAGTTCGATATTTAGGTAATCTTTTAAAAGGATTGTGATTTTTTTTTGGACTTGAATACATAAAAATGTTGTACACTCTGTTAAAGACAAGTAGCTGAACGATAATAATGATAATGGATATGTCTGATAATGGACATGAAATAACGAAGTATGTTTTAAATAGGTATTGACCACAGCAGACAGATCTTAGTGCGCGTAATGGAATAAAGCATTTTCAAACATTTAAACATTTTAAAAACGTAATGCAAAAACCCGTTGTACTACACTGCTCATGTTGTATATCGTCGCTATTGGAGTTTTTCACTCATATTTAATTAATTAATAATTATGTCCTACCAATATGGCATAAATGATATGACGTCAACAATTATTTTTGTCCTTCCTTAAAAACTAAATAAGCGATTCATTTTTATTTTTATTTATAATGTGTAGTATTAATTGAATTTGCCCTAGCTATTAATTACTTGACACTGGCTGAAATACACGCTAAATTAAGAAGGAGCCATTTCTCATCTAAACAGGTTAACCTGTCATGTAACATTATAATGTTGTCATAAGATATACAAATATAAAAGATATGTTCATAATTACCTAACTTAAATTTTAGGTTTAACTCTAAAATCTCAAACAGGAAATATATGACATTTTTTTTTATGAGATAGGGAGGCAAACGAGCAGACGTTTCACCTGATGGTAAGTGATCAACGCCGCCCATAGACACCTGCAACACCAAGGGCATCGCAAGTGCGTTGCCAGCCTTTAAGGAATGAGTAGGCTCGTTTCTTGAAGATACCTTTGTCGCATCGGCCCGGGAACACCGCTGCAGGAAGTTCATTCCACAGTTTGGTGGTGCGAGGGAGAAAATTCCTGGTAAATCGCACTGTACACATAGTACTCAGTCAGGAACGGGTAACAAATCTGACATGTAATCAAAATAAAAAAGTAGCTTATGCTATCACTTTTATCAACGATTGTACGTATGCGGCCGGTGCGGCGCCGGTGGCGCCAGGCAAGCGTAGCTATCAGGACCCATATTCTAATTTTGATAAATTGGGTTAAACACAATTCCCCTAGGTATGAAGGGGTATGAAAGGATTTTCCCATGTTAAAAAAGGTATTGCTCAGTTATTAGTGAATCCACGGGATTGATACCCCCATTAAGTAAGTCGCTTTTCTAATCACATTTAGCATCATTACTTACCTACCTGTAATTGGGGATTTTGATTTATATAAACCTCTTAATTTTTATAAATAACAATCCCCAATAACAACAAAAATCAAAACACTATGATGAGATCAAACGAGTTACAAACCTATCTTAATTATGTAGATTTCTACTTATACAAAATTTAACCTATTTATAGTACAAAGTATCTACAGGGACCTACCTACTACTGATAAATAAAATAAAAAATAAAAATTGATTAATACAAAACGTTTAACAATGCCAATGAAAACGGGTGAAAACTTTCTATAAATTCAGATTTATTTATTTTTGCGTGATAATAATAGAATCATTTTTTACAACCAACCCTATTTGATATTAGTCCCTAATTTCACCGCAGGCTACGTAAGCCCGGCTAGCTCAGTCGGTAGAGCATGAGACTCTTAATCTCAGGGTCGTGGGTTCGAGCCCCACGTTGGGCGTTTTTTTCGTAGTTCTTATTTATGTCTACATCGGGACACTGGCACCACCTCATCACTCCTTTAAGTGGTATTTATAAATGTAATAAATATTACTGTAATATTTTAACAGATTTTGTACTAACTTACTTTACTGTCATAAACTAAAAATATAATTTTAAAACCTTTACCCAACGGGTAAAAGTTACCACCACGGTAACTTTTATTGTTTTTGACAATAAGCTGCCTGCACTGCATGCACCGAGTAAGCTTAGCACCGAGGAAGTAAGCTTGATATACCCGCGATAACCATTAATAACTTTTCTTACACCTGTATATCGATGGCAGAAAACATATTGACTCAACCCTCAAAAAAGTGAAATAACGTTTTTTAATAAAAATAACTGCGTCGTTTAGTCTAGGTTTCATATTTTTACGACGAAAAAAAAATTACTTGATAGGAGTATTTTTTTTTGTTTGGCTGTAAATATTTACTTTTTAAAATATTTTAGGATAATACTTGCATATTTTCAACAATTATTGAGACTAAAAATCGTGTATAAAATTATTTTTAACAAAGAATAAAAATCGACTTCTAATACCTAGGTGCACCAAAAGCTACAAATAATCTTAAAATTCAATACATATGTAAATTCAGTACAGTAGGTGCCAAAACTAGGCAAATACACATATGAATTTGCACCGACTCCGAATTATTTGTAGCTTTTTAGTGCACCTAGGTTTTTGAACTCGGTTTTTGTTTTTTGTAAAAAAAAGTTCCGTTAACAGAAAAGGTTTTGGGCTCTGTTGAAAACTTGGTATTTTGAGGGTTACAGCCTACAGCAAATATGTTTTCTTGTGTCGATGTATATAATAGTTATTTGCATAATTAGTTGAATTTAATGTACAATTTGTTACGTAGCATTGCCAACGTCCATACCACGTTGAATACACCGGTTCTCGTCCGATCACTACTTAGATGATCACTACGTCAGTACTTAGATGGGTGACCGCTTGGGAACACCGCGTGATGTTGGCTTTTTGCCATTACATTTTTTGTTGATTTCATTTTTTGTTGTACCTTCTTTTAATGCTGTTATTCCAATATCCTTAACAGTAATTGTCACTGTTATATCGATATGCATTTTCTTAGAATTTGCACAATGGTAGTATTAGCCCTTTTAAGTAACTAGGTAGGCTTAATACCTAGGTACATAATATCAATGCGTAATATGCATTATGGCAGAATATTTATGCCTAATAAGGCAAAAGGCTCGCATCCTGATTATATAATAAAATATCGACGGGATGTATACGTTCAATACCTAGTGTTAATATCTAGGGTTCCGCAAAAGTACGGCACGAGTTGAATCATCCTTTATAATACTCTGTAGCTAAATACTCGAATCTCACCATCGAAAAGTTGGAGTGGATTTAAGTATGACGGAAAAACGAGATGGATGGAAGAAAACGATATCTGCACTGACCCCGAATAATAAATGACTATGCTAAAGCAAATATTAACTCAATTTTTGAATTCAAGTTTATTAGTCAGAATCTACCAATGGCTTGAAAATATTTTTCCTTCGAATAGGAGATAGCAGTGTTAGCAGCCCGCCTTGATTGTAAGGGATACAGGTTCGAACCCTGGGCTCATAGCTGGGATTTTCGGATTTCATGTGCGAATCCCGAAGAAACCAGTACTTGTAGCATGTGCGCCAAGGCTAGACTTATGTCACGGCATTGTCTCTTTCTCTCGTACGAAATTAGATAGAGAGCGAGCGAGCGAATCCGTGACAGAGGTCTAGTCTTCACATGCGTGCTAACTCCACCGCGCGTCTATAAAAAGGAGTGATAAGATCACAAGCCTGCAGTGGGCTAGCGGGGAGAAGTGTGATTCAAATCTGCTTCGTATTGAGGGCGAATGTGCCCAGTATAACGGCAATAGGCTCGCCCCTTATTACATTATGACCAAGACACATAGGTGAAATTTGAGTGCACTGCATCGTATCTCTATCTATCCCTTCGTCATCATCGTATACATGCGTCATCTATACTAATATTATAAAAAGGAAAGATTTGTATTTTTGTATGTAACGAATAAACTCAAAAACCACTGCACCGATTACAAAAAATCTTTTACCGTTAGAAAGCTTCATTATCACTGAGTCACATAGGCTATATTAGAAACTAATAATGTATTGAAGCAGACAGGTTCTCAATTTGTTCTGTATGTTTTAATTTCCCATATCCAGAACCAAACTATTTCATCAGCTTCTTAGTCTACGTTGCATCGACTTTTCACACATGCAGTGTGATTGCTGTAATCAATAACATAATTGTACAATGTGTCATTACCATTGACTCATAACCGACATTGTTGTCTGACAGCCTATCTCTGTATGATAATGGAAATTATTCATTTATGAACTAAAGGGAGAAAAATATACTGCACAAAGGGAGTAAAGCCAGTTTTCATTAACAATAGAAGACTCAGGGCGGTCTTTACCCGGGGGTTCAAGGGGCGCAGAGTCCTAGGCAAGCCGACCGCAAAAAATACGATAGGTACCTACTACACTGAGACCCCGCGAGCGGACCCACGCTAGTTCAGTATACCTACTTAATAGGTATTGTTTTACTAAAGACATGCGCTGACTGTCACACCCCAGGGCGTTGACTAAGCTTAGAGCGGCCCTGAGCTCGCATAGAAATAGGGGCGTTATCACCCGCACCCTCCAACGCGCAGTAGATTCTTTAGGCGAATGGTTTCGGAAATGGCGCATTGAGGTGAACCCGGAAAAGAGCGCCGCTGTGCTCTTTACCAGGGGAACCCCACGGCGTCCCCGAGCATCCCAAAGCATCCCTTGGGCAAACCGCGTCAAATATCTAAGTGTCACTCTTGACAAGTCCCTTACTTTCGGTCCCCACATTAGAACGGTGAGCAACCGAGCAGCTTTTGTGCTCGGTCGCCTTCACTATTTGATCTGCAAGCGGAGTAAAATGTCCCTTAGAAATAAGGTGACACTTCACAAAACATGCATCCTCCCCATTATGTCATATGCCAGTGTGGTTTTCGCTCACGTGGCGAAGACACACATCAACCGCCTGCAAGTAGTGCAGTCTCGGTTTCTCCGTAGGGCTGTAGGTGCCCCGTGGTACATACGGAACGTAGATCTTCATTCCAACCTTGGCCTCTTCTCAATTCGAAAACACTTAAAAATAGCGTCCGAACGCTATTTTAAAAAAGCCGCGCCGCATTTAAATCCTCTAATTGTCGCCGCCGGCAATTACGAGCCAGACCCCGCGCACACATCATCAACTCGTCGCCGCCGTCCGCGGCACGTGTTGATTGATCCTTCCGACACGATCACCACCCTCCTCGACCCGGGCGTTGAGAGGGCCACCAACACACCTACACCAGCCTCAAACAGACACCGATCTCGCCGGCGAGGTCGAGGAACCCCCTCTTCCGCTCGTAGGTGCATCTTTGCACCTAGGAGCGCAGTCACTACCTCTCCCCTCACGGTAACTGCCCAAGCCGAGGTCGTGCCCTCTGTGGCGCCCTTGAGCTAGTTGCCACCCCTTTCCGCCCTTAAGGCCTTGGTTGGAGTGCACTCTGCGCTCGCCACTCCTCCGGTAAAGCTGTAAAGGCCACCTCACGGCCAACAGTGTAAGTCCTTAAAAAAACAAAAAGCGGCCCTGAGGAGACTTCATAAGTTTTTTAATGGACTACGCTGTTGGCCGTGTGGTGTCCTTCACAGCTTTACCGGTAAGATTACGCCCATAGATAAATAATTGGTCTCGCACTCGAGCGCCGCGCGCGAGACCATTTATTTATCTATGATTACGCCTGAATATTAATACAGTTCTACTGGCAACTGTTTCATACTTGGCGTCTCATTGTGTTTGCGAAAGCGGGTGACTTAATACATAAATGTCTTATTTTATCGTGCTTTTAAGTGGTCTATGATTCTGATTCAAATTCTTGCAGAAAACTTGCAATAAAAACAGTTGTAAGAACCAAGAAGCCGTTTTAATTCAGCGAAGGGAACCAGTGGGACATTATTATTATTATAACCAGCAAAATAAGTTAAGAGAGTAAAAAGCGGACATAAACTCGGCACACACTCCCACTGTTGCTCATGTACCTAAGCCAGAGTCTATGGCCACGGTAAATTACCGTGCTATGGCGGTGTTCAAAGCGAGGTTTGACCCTTGAAAAGTCTTGGGGGAAAACTAAATTAGCTTGGAATCAGCACGGATTTATAAAGGGAAGGATCTTGGTGACGATTCTATTTTGGCACCAAAATAAACAACCCTAAACTAAGAGTAGCGCCGTCCCCCTTACGGCCGTAATGTATGAGCTAGACGGCAATATTTTATACGCTGTAAAATATAGATGTTATAGTTTGTGTAGAACAAATGCATCATTTTGCACATCAGTTTAAAGACTCAGTTGCAAAGAAGAACATATATATTTTTTAATATAATTATTACACTGGTCTACAATGGTTTTGTTTCCCTAGATATGAAAATGATTTTGGGTCTATTTATGCACACAATTCATGAAACTATCAATGATTTTGTAAGATTTGCTTTGTTTTTTTTTTTAAATCTTAATTTTCTTTTTCCGTTACGAATATCAAACAAAATAACATAAAAACAGATTCATTTCAATATTGTCAAATAACTGAGATCTCAGCTGTCCTGTGGAGCAAGGGGTCTGTCTGAGAGTGGGGATCACGTGATGTTTGTATGCGTTTGTATGCTTAAAAAGTTGCGCAGAAGCCTAATCATGACTGGAAAATCAAATTATATTTTTAACAAGCCGATAATTGTTCAAAATATAAGATATGCAAAAATCATAAATAAAATATGAGCACATTGAGAACTTTCATGAATATTGAAATAAAACTATTTTACGGATTTTATCACGTTTATTTACTATTTTATTTTCCCGACGTTTCAGCTGCTTTACAGCAACCATGGTCACGGGGGGACTGAGGTGTTAGACGTCCTGATGTCTTATTTAATAACTGGGTACCCTCAAATTTAGTTGTTGTTTGCGGTCCGATCCACGCAGAAAGTGCTCACGGTGTCTTGAGGTCTTACAATGGTACGCTTGGTTTTGGATTTAATCATATTAATTACTGGATCCCAAGTTGGTGAATATATTGAATTGAATTTAATTGAATAATTGAATTTTCAAATAATTCATAATCTGGGCACTTGAAAACGTAAAAATTTGCAATGATATCCAGGACAACATTTTTTTTTTGTAGACCTGTGTTATGAAAGAAATAAGCTAAAGTTATTCTTTACGCACCGAAAAATATAATGCGAAACTAGTGACCTCTATGATAAATACATAGAAGTTAACTGATTACTCGACAATTGGCCATTTATTGTTGAATAGCATTCGCTTGTTATGTTTATAACTGGACAATAGATGGCGTTAATAGCAATACTTGGACACAATAAATAAAATACAAAACATATTTAATGCAATAGGCCTGCATTGTGTTATGTTAATTTAAACCATACAAAGGTCTTAAGATTGACTTTATATTGTTCGTTTAGTGTCCTTAATATATTATGATACTGAGAAAAAAAAACTTTACAATTACTTACAAACATAACTACATTGAAATCTAGAAAAATAAATAAATATATAAATAATTATTCATTAAAAATGGTTTGTCCCCGAGGGATGTTGACAAGAACTTTGGCTGCATTTCATCGTTGAATGGCGAGGCCGATTCGCTGAGTGAAGAAAGAGCCAGCTATCCTGTCCCTAAGAAGTAATTTATAAATTTAATCATTGTCGTAACGCCGAAATAGCTCAGTTGGGAGAGCGTTAGACTGAAGATCTAAAGGTCCCCGGTTCAATCCCGGGTTTCGGCAATGCCCTTTTTTAAACACGATATTACGAATGATTAATGTTAATAAAAAAAAATATTAATCCCCAAAAATAAATGTTATTGATCTAAAAATATAATCATAATATTCCTAGCTAGCGCCCCGTCCCAGCTTCGCACGAGTTTCTAATATAGCCTATGTTACTCAGTGATAATGTAGCTTTCTAGTTTCCAATGGTAAGAGAATTTTTGAAATCGGATCAGTAGTTTATGAGTTTATTCGTTACATACAAAATACAAATCTTTCCTCTTTATAATATTAGTTAGTTTTTCTGATATAATAGTAATGCGGGATCAATAAGTGAATAAAAAAATTAATTTAAATAAATTAATTTTTAATTAATTTTAAAAAAATTATTTATATCATCTTTACTCGCAAATATAATAACATAAATACAGGATTTCATATAAACGGTGTCAATATCACAGAATTACCTGTAGTGAGAGATCTGGGCGTTCTTTTGGACTCTAAATTAACGTTTATACCCCATTTTGATAAGATCATTGCAAAATCCAACAAAATGCTTGGGTTCATCATCCGCAACGGTAAATTTTTCCGCAAACCAGAAACCAAAATTGTTATTTACAACGCATATGTCAGAAGTCATCTTGAATATTGCAGTGTTGTATGGTCACCACATTACAACACTCATCAGTTAAGAATAGAGCGTGTACAAAAAAAAATTATGCGACATCTTACTTCTTCCTGTAGATTACACAAAGAAATCCCCACATATACAAGTAAATTAGAACACTTCAAACTCCAAAGCCTAATTGTCCGCAGAAATGTTTCAGATATGATTTTTCTCTTTAAGCTTGTACGTAGTTTAATTGACTGTCCTGCTTTGATGCAAAACATTAAGTTTAATGTACCTCGCAGGTTGCCGATTCGGTCAACTCGTGAATTAGCCTTTTACATAAAGAACCCGCCAGAACTAACCTAAAACAGTACTTCCTATTATCAAGACTGTCAACTACCTTCAACTCAATCGGTCATGAAGTGGATTTGTTTAATGATACACTCTACAAATTTCGCAAACTGATCTTGTCATCGTTGGTGCGTCAATGATAGCCTTCTAGTCACTCATCACATTTAATTTAATTTAATTTTTATTATCCATTCTTATTTTTCATTTATTACCAATGTTCCTTTTATGTTATTCCTCTTACTTTGTTAACTGTGCATTTAGTTTTCCCTTATTTGTATTTTATATTAATGTATTATTAATGCTATAGTTTTTGGATGTCCTGTTAAATAAATAAATAAATACTAAAAATATGCAGTTGAATAATTTAAACATTATTCAAATGCACAGAGCATTTGCATCGGCCGGGAATCGAACCCGGGCCGCCCGCGTGGCAGGCGAGCATTCTACCACTGAACCACCGATGCTTATATTAATAGGGCTATAATACACGGTCAGTATTTATTGGTAATCCCAATACATCGTAATGATAAACTTTTTATTACTTTAAACCGACTTCAAAAAGGAGGAGGTTCTCAATTCGACCCGTATGTTTTTTTTCAAGCATTTTATTAGCTTGCAACATATGTATGTGGTTGGAATCTTGCAACTGAATTTTAAATCAGTTATCTATATACGATTGAGTTGAAATTTGGTATACACGCTTATTTTGGATGACAATTCATGCTTAACTATATGACGTCATTCTAATTCCATTGTGGCGGATCATCCAAGGTGGCGGAATAGTTATTTTTTCTGCACTACCACACTATGGGTATCAAATGAAAGGGCTTGCTGAGGAGAATACGAAAACTAAGGGCAATTAATTAATGTATATGTTACCGCATACCACCGGCATCAGTCAACCGATTTCAAGGTTGGTCCCATTTTCAAAATATTATCAGAAATAGACTCCCTTGGTGTGAAATGGGAGGGTGAAGGTCATATAATAAAAAAAAAAAGATCGAATTGAAACTTTGTTTAATGTATTAGACATCCAAAAAAAATACCAATCGAGTTGAGAACCTCCTCCTTTTGGAAGTCGGTTAATAAAGAAATACGTGTTTATGGAATTTTGAAAACAATTGTGATTTTTTTGGCTGTAAATTTGTACTTTTTTAGGGCTAATACAATAGTAGAGAAAGGGACCCACCACTCACCCTCGGAATTGTTTAGAATCCCAAATTATAAATCAAATAAATTTTATCCATAATAGAGGAAACCAACAAGGCCGAACTCCCTGTCAGTCGAGAGTCAGTATGTCGTAAGTCATGGGCCCTAACTATGAGCAATCCTCCGCAGAAGATTTCCGCAATATTACGCCTGATTCCATCAATTATTTTTTAGGGCTGTTATGAAGTGATAATACTTGCATATTTTCAACGATTATTGACGCTAAAAATCGTGTAAAAATTTTTTTTTTACAAAAACCGGCTTCAATAACTTAGGTGCACTAAAAAGCTACAAATAACCTTATAAGTAATTCATTACATTTTTTAGTGCACCTAAGTTTTTGCAGTAGGTTTTTGTCAAAAATAATTTATTAACTTCTTATTATTACACGCCTGCATTACCCGAAAGGACAAGCAGAGGTGCACAGCAGTTCGCCCACACTTCACCGATTTATTTTGGTGGCAATGTAATAGGGGGCGAGCCTATTGCCATTATACCGGGCACATTCTCCCTTAATACAAAGGAGGTTTGGGCCATATATCCCACCACACTGGCCCTGCGCGGGTTGGTCAACTTCACACGCCTTTCTGTAGACGTGCAAGTTTCCTCACGATGTTTTCTTTCACCGTTATATTTGTACGTAATTGTAAATAGTATTTTTATACAAATATTTTTTTAGTTATTTCTATCTTCCAGTAACATCGCTTGCAGTAATGATTTTATTAACACTTTCCGTTACTTTACTTTTTTACGAAATGAGTGAAATGATTAAATTTAATGGAATAAGATGAGGAATTAGTACGAATCTGTCAATAAATGACAGTTCATATTAAAAAAAAACTTGAGAGGTGTCAAGGGACACCCGGATGGAACGAAGTTCCTTTTGAAATAAGAAAAGCAAAAAAAAATGTACATATACATACACACACACACACACACATCGAAATCGGAATCGAAATCACACACACATTTACAAAAGTGTCGGTCGACACTTTTAGTATTATTTTTTTCCGTCTAGCCCCCTTTCGCAACGCGCCATAAGGACACACATCATCAACTCGTCGCCGCCGTCCGCGGCACGTGTTGATTGATCCTCCCGACACGTCCACCGCCCTCCTCGACCCAGGCGTTGAGAGGGCCACCAACACACCTACAACACCCTTAAACAGACACCGATCTCGCCGGCGAGGTCGGGGAACCCCCTCTTCCGCTCGTAGGTGCATTTTTGCACCTAGGAGCAGTCACTACCTCTCCCCTCACGGTAACTTGCCAAGCCGAGATCGTGCCCTCTGTGGCGCCCTTGAGGTAGTTGCCACCCCTTTCCGCCCTTAAGGCCTTGGTTGGAATGCACTCTGCGCTCGCTACTCCTCCGGTAAAGCTGTAAAAGCCACCTCACGGCCAACAGTGTAAGTTCTTCAAAAAAAAGTGCCATAAGGAACTACGTTCCAACAATACAAGAGTTGGTGGTAAGGGGCGGGATTTCCGATTGAAAGACATCAATCTCTATTCGAGATATTATGTCGAAACAAAACGACAAATTGGTCCTAATTTTTCGTTTCATTTTGACATAATTATCTCGGAGGTCATCCGCCATCTTTATCACCGTCATCATCCATTTTTATTTATAATGTGTATTTATTGAATTTGTCCTTGCTATTATTACTCGACATTGCCATAAATACCGCATATCGCAGGTGCAGGCATTCCTCATCTTATTCCATCAAAATATCATCATTTCACCCATTTCGTAAAAAAAGAAGGAAAAGACATACCTACCTAATTATCTCGAATAGAGATGACGTCTATGAACCAAAAATCGGGCCCAAGGGCCCTGGGTACGTAAAGCTTTTTAAAAATGCTAACCTAAAAACAGAATCAAATGGTTTATCTTTATTTCACTCTGAGCTTGTTGTTAATAAGGAAGTAATTAACAGAACATCTTCGGTAATCACGTTTTGCACTATTGATATCAGTTGATGCATTTTTTAAAATGTCTAATCGCTTACCTACTTATTTAATGCATAGTTATTTATAGCTTATAACTTATCCTATTAAATTAGGTACTTAATTGATATTTATTTATACGCAAAAAATGTTCTTCAACTAACTTACTAGGAACCCTACATTAAACCGTACCTAGGAGTGATTGGTAGGTCCAATAATATTTTTAAATCCCAGACTTCATATTAGCTCACAAACACGAGCAGTAGATAGGTACCTTAAGGTTAAGAGGTCGAATTATTTTATCTGTGCTGGCTGGGGTTTTCATAAACCTACAAAGTACTAACTAACCTTGTAGGTTTATGAAAACCCCAGCACAGTAATCATTGTTTTCGTCTGAGTGATAGATGTGAAATAAATATACAAATACCTAGTAAAGCATCTACCCACATAATTTAGTTGATAGACACTTTTAAAATATACCACTGTATTGTTTTCTTATATTTACGCGAATACTATACATTGAAATTAAACTATTTAAACCCGCGTAAAAGAACATATAGCTGACGTGAAACACCGACGCTCCACGAAGTCTGCAATCTGTGAACATGTACAGGACCGCACCCGCCATTATATCAGATTTGATAAACCGCATATCCTCGCTAAAGAACACCGACTCCGACCAAGGATGATACGTGAGGCCATTGAAATTAAAAAACATCCTAATTTCAATAGGGAAGATGGCTGGATGCTACCACCAACTTGGGATCCAGTAATCAATATGATTAAATCCAAAACCAAGTGTACCATTGCAAGACCTCAGGACACCGTAAACACTTTCTGCGTGGATCGGACCGCAAACAACAACTAAATATGAGGGTACCCAGTTATTAACTATGACATCAGGACGTCTAACACCTCAGTCCCCCCGTGACCATGGTTGCTGTAAAGCAGCCGAAACGTCGGGAAAATAAAATAGTAAATAAACGCGATAAAATCCGTAAAATAGTTTAATTTCAATATACCACTGTAGCTAGAACACGTAAAATAGGGGCGTACATTTGAAGATGAAGCCTGCTTCAGAAGCAATGCCGGTTGTGACCAGGCCAAAATTGAGACATATAATTTCTCTCTTTCTGTTGCATGAATTTCGAAAGTTAGAGGCCGACTTGCCGCGACATAGCCCGTGACATCAGTCTTAGCTCATGAGCATACTCTTACTCATAATGTATGTACACCTAATGTATAAGTAACATGTAGGGCAGCTACTCTACGCTATGTAGATGCTTAGTTAGCTCAACGAGAGGAGAGTATCTACTAATATTCAGATAATAGAACTTGAAAATTTTGCATAAGACTCATGATATTTTAAGATTTAAAAATTAGCGGCGTAAAAAACTCAAAACTCATGATCGAATTTCGATCAAATTTCTATGCCATTCGGTTGTATACCCGATACTCATGCAAACTGTCAAGTATTATTTCGGACTTCTGAAACACTCTTTAGGTATACGAACTGATAATGGTATCATTTTTAGAGTTCCGTACCCAAAGGGTAAAACGGGAACCCTATTACTAAGACTTCGCTGTCCGTCCGTCCGTCCGTCTGTCACCAGGCTGTATCTCATGAACCGCGATAATTAGAGTTGAAATTTTCACAGATTATGTATTTATGTGGCCGCTATAACAACAAACACTAAAAAACAGAATAAAATAAATATTTAAGGGGCTCCCAAATTTGTCGAAAAAATGACGTCACACCGAGCCATGTCCAGTACAAAATGCTCGAAGTAACGTTATTTTCTCGATAAATCTGACAGTTGAAAGAGATAAAACTTATGTATACACGGTCATGCTAAGCCTACAGTAGTTGTAGCATGAACGCCAAGACTAGTCTTATGTCACAGTATATCTTGATCTTTTATCTTTCGCTCGTATAAAATTTGACAGAGAGCGAACGAGCGAAATTCGCGTGACAAAGATTTGGTCATGACAGGCGTGCTACCACAGTACTTCTCAAAGCATAGTAATAAATTAATGCTATTAATTTGGAGGATTTTAATTTTATTTACCTATTTTTAACTAATCGAGATTCTGACTTCATAGATTGTAAAGGGTTACAGGCTTGTTACAGCATGACAAAGGTTTAGTCTTGACAGGCGTGCTACCACAGAGCTTCTCAAAGCATAGTAATAAATTAATGCTATTAATTTGGAGGATTTTAATTTTATTTACCTAATTTTACCTAATCGAGATTCTGACTTAATAGATTGTAAAGGGTTACAGGCTTGTTACAGCATGACAAAGGTTTAGTCTTGACAGGCGTACTACCACAAGGCTTCTCAAAGCATAGTAATAAATTAATGCTATTATTTTGGAGGATTTTAATTTTATTTACCTATTTTTACCTAATCGAGATTCTGACTTCATAGATTGTAAAGGGTTACAGGCTTGTTACAGCATGACAAAGCTTTAGTCTTGACAGGCGTGCTACCACAGGGCTTCTCAAAGCATACAAATAAATTAATGCTATTAATTTGGAGGATTTTAATTTTATTTACCTATTTTTACCTAATCGAGATTCTGACTTCATAGATTGTAAAAGGTTACAGGCTTGTTACAGCATTTCGTATCAATCTGTAGAACATCTTGTGTAATTTTTGTATAATCAATCGATTCTATTTTAGGTAGTGAACAGCACCTTGTTCATAGTTCTTAGAATGGCACGTATTAAGTTGTATATCGAGCTCTATCGATACCCAGGTTATGCGAAGACCGTTACGTTTTATTTGCATGTTCATGGAATATAATGGCGTTGTTTTACAATCGGGCGTCGGTGGAATACCTTATTTATTTAATCGTACAAGGCAATCAAAGTATAACACCAGAATGGCTGTATCTGAGAAGAACCAGAAAGAAACGTATACTTAGTATGTAGGTATTAAAACATAAAATAAATGATAATATAATAATACATCATTACGCCGGTATTCCCCGAAGGGGTAGACAGAGGTGCACTGCAGTGCGCCCACACGTCGCCGATGTATTTTGGTCCCAATGTAGTAGGGGGCGAGCCTATTGCCATTAGGTATACCTGGCACATTCCCCCTCAATACGGGGGAGATTTGGGCCATAGTCCACCACGCTGGCCCAGCGCGGGTTGGTGAACTTCACACGCATTTCTATAGACGTGCAGGTTTCCTCACGATGTTTTCCTTCACCGTCCAGCAAGTGGTAATTATTGTTGAAAATGCCAGTCGCACATGAAAATTATCTCAGAGGTGCGGGCCCGGGATTCGAACTTGCACCCCTTACGTTCAACGTGGGCGTTCTTGCCCACGAGGCTACCACTGCTTTTAAATACTGCTACTGTTACATAAAACCTTTTACTAACATAAACAGGATACATAGGTCCGAAATAACAGTTTCACGTTTAAATAAGTATAGAGACTATCGGGTAAACAGCCCTTAAATTGTTACTTGTCGAGTCATAGCATATGCTGAGATAGGTAATCGTAGTGGATAGAAGTAATCGTATTATTATAAAGCCTGGATGACCGCACATACGCCATAATGATACATGTGTCAAGGATTGTGTCACAAGTCGCTCACTCTCTGTCTGATTCCATAGGAGAGGAGATAAAATCGACACATTCAGCCGCAGTGATAATAATAACACTCCTCAAAGTCAGGATTATCCTGACTTTTTTCACGCGTATGGAACTTTACTAGCCCCCTCAGATAATAAAGTCGTGATGATTTTTAGGGTTCCGTACCCAAAGGGTAAAACGGGGCCCTATTACTAAGACTCCGCTGTCCGTCCATCTGTCTGTCCGACTGTCACCAGGCTGTATCTCATGAACCGTGATAGTTAGACAGTTGAAATTTCCATAGATGATGTATTTCTTTTTCTTTCTATACAACAAATACTAAAAAACAAAATAAAACAAATATATAAGGGGGCACCGAATACAACAAAGGTGATTGTTTTACTCGTTTTTGCTCGATGTTGATAACGGCAACAGGTAGACGCTTGAAATATTCACGGAATATTGAGTTATTTTTATTCATTTTAAAAATAAATAATTTAATTAAGGGGAGCTACCATACATAAACGAATTTTTTTGTCGATTTATAGATAAGGGTATGGCACCCTTCGTAGGGGAATCCGACTCGCACTTGGCCGGTTTTTGTTATTGTTCAGTTATCGATGCCTCATTGAAATACCATTAAGTGTTGGATTAAACATTATTCACTTATATCCAATAATGATTATATCAGGTCCGATTGTAATCTGTTATCTTAACACGATCGAGTGATTATTTAACGATTACCTATCCGAGTATCTACACTGGACTAAATAAGTACATAAGTATACAATTTTAAAAAATACTCTTTAAAGAGTTTTTATTTTCCCTGTTAGCAGCGGTAATCTATATTGTGTCTAATCTGTGGATTTATAATACTAAGGATACCTATCTTCTTTATTTTTACGTTCCAACATTCATGTGAGTTTACCTTTTATCAAGGATTAGGCTGACAGGGGAATCGTCCCAATATTAATTTAATGACAACTGACAGTTTGATAATTCATAGAAATGATGAATGATGATGAAAGGTGAAGGAAAACATCGCGAGGAAACCTGCACGTCTATCAAAGGCGTGTGAAGTTCACTGCTGGGCCAGCGTGGTGGACTCCCAAATCTCCCTCGTATTGAGAGGAATGTGCCCCATATAATTGCAATAGGCTCACCCCCTATTACATTGGGTCCAAAAATACGTCAGTAAAGTGAGGGTGCACTGCAGTTCACCTCTGCCTACGGGATACTGGCGTGATGGTACATTAAATCGAACTTCAACAGAAGTTTGGTTGCGATTCATCGGCCATCTTTATCACTGTCATCATCAATTTTTATTTATAAATTTCAGCACCTGGCGAAAGCGAAAGGATATTTTCAGAAGCTAGTCTGGTATACGACGCCAAGCTGAGTCGCCTCTTACCAACAAATGCGGATAATTTGGTATTCATTCACGGCAATTGCCAATTGTTAATTTGGAGTAGATTCTAAACTAATTAATAAATTGAAATATAACTATTTTGCGGATTCTATCGCGTTTATATCTACTTTTTTATGTTCCCGACGTTTCGGCTGCTTAACAGTTTAATTAATAAAATAAATATTTTTGACGTGCGATTATAAAAATAATGTACATAACCTATTGTGGTATGATTTGCGTTGTGTAGAATAATGAGTTTTTTTTTAATGTTACTATTCGGTATCCGTATCCCATGTATGTGTCCCATATGAAACCAGAAACCATTCGACGTATCTTTTACCACCTATGAGGGTTAGTTAAGTGAGAATCTCTCTTTCAAGCCCACCGCACACTTGGGCGTTAAGACGCGTGTGTCGAATTTCTTGCCAATACCAAAACGAACTGTATCGACTCATAGATAAAGTTAATTCTTCAACGTAATGACATTGACAGCGCGAGGGACGCGTAGAGGCTTGTGGTTTATACCAGAGATGAAACGGATAGTGGTTTGGCCGGATACCGGATATTAGGCCAGCTACCAGGCCGGAGCGCTGGATATCCGGCTACCAGATACCGGCCCTTTATCGCGTTACATGACGCTTCTTAAAGACGTCTCTAGTTTTTACCCATCGAGATATATAGCGGAGATCCGGATATCTGACATCCGCTATTGCAGTTGTAACTGCCGTATACTACAGGTAACTGAGGTAACAACAATGGCGGATGTCAGATAAACGACAAAAAAATTGCCACAGAGCGTATAGTTACTCCATGTTTTTACCACTGAAATTCAATATTTGTGTATAATGTTTATTTTTTGGTTAATGGCATATTTCCATTGAGTCTGGCCAAATGTGATTCTGCCAATGTTAACGTAATGGCAAGACAAGATGGAGATTGATTAATCGATTGAATCCCCAGAGTTGTTTTTTAATATTTTTTGCTGAGATGTATATTGTTATAAAATTCGTTTTGATGTTGGCAAACATTTTGACGCACGGATTTTGTCCTTTGACGCCCCAATGTGCGTGGGGCTTCGGAGTCTCCCTAATTTCGCGAGAGTAATCTGACATTGAGCCCAATTTCTCAGCTCACGTGTTGGGGTCGTCAAGCGACGCGTCGATCCGAGGTCACCACGGCGAGGTCGTGCCCGGCCCAATTCCTTATTGTCCCGACATAACAGACCGGCCTGAACCCGCCAATTTGGACCCTATTACTATTTGTTGCTACGTTCACGACGCGCTTCACTCTGTTTGGCTTAAGTAGTACTAGCCTATAAAAATAATCATATTTTTATCTTGGACCGTACTGCATTACATTAATTTACTTGAAATATAAAAAAAGAAGGCCTGCGAAAAATATTAGCGAAATTCAAATTAACTTTCTATTAGGTTACAATAGAAAATTTATAATTAAAATCACTTTTGTTTGGTTATCTTTTAATGGAAAGTACCTAACGACGTATGATAGGTTATTTTTTAATAAAGAAATATGACTTATTATTAAGTAGATACTATTACTTATTTTATTATACATAGTTTTTACTGTAAAATATATTTTACTGACAATTTTACTTGGGTACTTCGTATTTCTCGCTCCCGCACCTGAAGCAAGTATGCACTACGGCTTGTCTAGAAAGTGAAACAGCATATAACCGACCATTTTCAGTAGTGCCGTTGTAACAACAGGATTAGTAAATAATTGGGTTCACTCCGATTCGGTTGGTTTGTGCCGGTGCGTTCCGACTATAATGTGACAGCGGATTTTTACATCCAGCCAGTCCGCAGACGCGCGTCGTGCGGAGAACGCGTTGGTTTCATTCGAATTTTAAATGAGAAAACATCGCGAAGGAGTTAGAATCTATGACATTTAAAAAAAATATTTGAATGAAACCTTTTTTGTTTGTAATTAAATGATAATCTATGGCGACTGGTAAATAAAAATATATTTCGTTATTATTTCGCGGGGGATTTAATCGGCGCCTGCATTACTGATATTTACGCACGAAGAAAGTTTTATGCTGAAATGTAAGTATTGGACCATTTTTAATTAATTATATTGTAGGTAAGTATAGATATATAGATTTCCGAATAAGTAAGATGGAAGTTATAAAAAAAAACATACGGGTCGAATTGAGAATCTGCTCCTTTTTGAAGGCGGTTAAAATATTTATTCATAATATAATTTAATTTCATTATTCTTGCGATATAATTCAATAAACAAATCTTTCTGCTCTCCATATCTGGGCATACTACTGGGATACCTACGTACATACTTTTAAAAAAATCTAAATACTCCGTGCACCGGTTGGTAAATATATACACACATTTATGTAACTACAATAATTGAGCATCTAAGTAAAAGTACCTACTTCTTTGACAAATAATTGATAACATTTGAACCTATTATTGTTCGCATTCGATGATGGCATGAATAAAGATAGTAACCCGGTTTAATTACCTATTCAAATAAAATGAAACCACTTACAATAATGTACGAATTAAATTTTAAAATAAATAAACATTATTATCTAACAAAACAACAAGTAGAAATAATTTTGAATTAAAAAAGATTTGGACTGTGTGGGACGCTGGCTGCATTCCTCGTTGTACAACGAGGAAATACAAGTCCTTGAGCAAGGAAACAGCCAGCTTTTTTAAATATTTTTTTAGCGCTTTTGCTCCATCGTCTTTACGGCGAACGGCACAAATCAAATAAATACGTCAACTAAACTATTTAAATTCAGATAAGTTAGTGATTATTAAACAAATAATTCATAGTTAAACAATATCCAACCTACTTTCATAGTAAGATACAATGAATCAATAGAGTTATTACAAATCAGTTTCGTATTAAAAATGACTTGTAACTGGTTTGTAATTTAATCATTAAAATTATCTTCTTTGGTAGGTACATTTTATCGACATCAAAACAGTGGAAATGTTTGTCATATGACAATTGGGGAACCACTTAGTAGATATCCATATATGTAAATATTTGAACAAAACATTGTGTCTTCCATAATAGCAAAAGGTTACCTACTATCTCATCACTCTATTAATTGAGTAAAAATTAAAATAATTCATTATTTAGACTAGTAACATACTAATACTAGTAACTGGCAATACTCTCACCCCTATTACATTGGGACAAAAATACATCGGTGAAGTGTGGGTGCCCTGCAGCGCACCTCTGCCTACTACTTCTGAGAATACAAGCATGGTGATTATGCGATATGTTTTTTTTCAAAATAACTATAATAATATATTAAGAAATATATTTGTCTATGTTTTATTTTATTCGAAATCTTATAAAAGGCTCAAGACTCTTGTATTATGCCAAGTTCGTATATAACATGTCGGGGTCAGAGCATGTAATTATTAGTCGCAAACTCACGATTATTTCATAGAAACATAGTACCTATGACATGGCCTTAGCTACCTACTATAATTTTACCTATAATAATTGAGATTAATTTACCCGCACGTATTTATTAACTACAGTATTTCGCTATTAAATTATTAAATGGAGGAAAACATGGATATGGAATTAAAAAAAAACATGCTTTATTCACATCTCACTTGCCATATGCGTTAGAGATTCTAATATACTTACTATTTCTGCTCCACGACCAATGAAAATATGATAAAATATATTCCTAACCCTATGTCTAAGGCAGTAAAGTAAATACAGGCTTAGAAATTAAAAATCGTCAACAAATAAAAACAAAAGAATTACACATTCGGAATACATTTCATAAGTAGAATAGGCAAGAAACTCCATGGTTACTCTTTTCAAAACAAAGAAGATTATGTCAACTAAATTGAACCAAGAATGAAATTAAAAATCTGTCTAGTATTGTGTGCGCTGTGATAGATTTATCCAACAAAAATCCATAGTTCTTACGACACCTAAAATTTTCACAATTTTAAACCGGACCCCAAGGCGACAATACTCCAATTGCAATATTAACTACCATAGATAATCATAGACTTCCAATAAAAAAAAGTAAATCTAATATCGCCCTTACATAACGTTATTGCCAGCTCTATCGGAAAACGATTATTACAAAACAGCGCGGCAAAAAGTCGTACGCAACTCCAGCATTTGCTTACCCACGCTCTACTTGTAATCTTCTCGTAATAACTTGCCGTGATCAAATTCTGTAACTTCATCATTTTTGATGAAGATGTGGGTATGTCACACGTCTAAGGTTCCCATGACTAGGTTAGATTGAATTACAATGTACACACTCCTCGTTTTTAGGGTTCCGTACCCAAAGGGTAAAACGGGAACCCTATTACTAAGACTTAGCTGTCCGTCCCGCTGTATCTCATGAACCATGATAGTAAGAGAGTTGAAATTTTCACAGATGATGTATTTCTGTGGCCGCTATAACAAGAAATACTAAAAAACAGAATAAAGTAAATATTTAACGGGACTCCCATACAACAAACCTGTTTTTTTGCCGTTTTTATAAAAAATAGTACGGAACCCTTTGTGCGCGAGTCCGACTCGCACTTGGCCGATTTTTATCTGAATAAAACATTTCCAGACACATACGCATCGTATGGTCCCAAACTAAGCAAAGGTTGTACCTACTTTACGTATCATACAATGAACTAGGGGGTGATCCCAGTTACACTAAAATCACAACAAATTCCAAAAAGCAATTTTTTGGAATTTGACGCTGCAGGAATCGAACCAGGAACCATCCTTAATCCACTAGACCAATAGTTGTAGCATGAGTGCCAAGACTAGAGTTATGTCACGGAATATGTTGCTTTTGTCTCGTTCTCTAGTATAAAATATAAAAACTGTTTAACAAAAAATTAAACCGCCGAAAATTTTAAAAAGCAAAAAATAATATACCTTTTTTTTATTAACCTTAATAACAAAGTTCTTAAACTAATGTAAGTACTCGTATACCTAAGTCATTTTGAGTCGGCATTTTTTTTGTGATCATACATAAAATATATATATATAATATATATACGTATAGAATATACGCGTCGAATTGAGGACCTCCTCCTTTTTTTTTCGTCGGTTATAAACAGAGAGCGAGCGAGCGAATCTGAAGCCTTGACATGCGTGCTGACCATCCACAGGGGTCGCCAAATCGCGGACCGCCAACCCATTTTGTGCGGCCCGCGAAAACACAGCAAATTTCACAGCAATTTACATAGTAATAATAATAATAATACATCATCACGCCTGTATTCCCCGAAGGGGTAGGCAGAGGTGCACTGTAGTGCACCCACACGTCGCCGATGTATTTTAGTCCCAATGTAGTAGGGGGCGAGCCTATTGCCATTAGGTATACCTGGCACATTCCCCCTCAATACGGGGGAGATTTGGGCCATAGTCCATCATGCTGGCCCAGTGCGGGTTGGTGAACTTCGCACGTGTTTCTACAGACGTGCAGGTTTCCTCACGATGTTTTCCTTCACCGTTCAGCAAGTGGTAATCATTGTTGAAAATGACATCCACACATGAAAATTATCTCAGAGGTGCGGGCCTGGGATTTGAACTTGCTCCCCTTACGTTCAAGGCGGGCGTTCTTGCCCGCGAGGCTACCACTGCTTTACAGAGTACCAAATTTAATAATATCTAATGTATCCCCCGCATTATCTTTGTTGACGTCAATTCGAAAACGGCCGGTCGAAGTAACGAGCTAACAAGCGAGAAAGAGTTTGCGGATTGATAAAGCCGCAAAAATACCTTTGTTATTTCCGTAATTACATTTGGTTAAGAAATATTTTTTCTATAAAATGTTGTGCAGGCCGGACCCCAAGCGAAACAATCATTTTCAACAATGATTACCACTAGCTGAACGGTGAAGGTAAACATCGTGAGGAAACCTGCACGTATATAGCTTTCTATAGCGTGTGAATTTCACCAACCCGCAATGGGCCAGCGTGGTGAATTATGGCCCAAATCTCCCTCGTATTGAGGGGGAATGTGCCCGGTATAATGGCAATAGGCTCGCCCCCTATTACATTGGGACCAAAAATACATCGGCGAAGTGTGGGCGCAATACAGTGCACCTCTGCCTACCCCTTCGGGGAATACAGGCGTGATGATGTATATATACTTACCTACTTTAAATGCAACTTTATAATGGCAACCGAGCAATTCCTGTAAAACGAATTTATTTTCCGAAATCGTAACAATTCAGCTACTTTTGATGAAATGGTCAATCATTTGCGCTATTCGTGCGCAGATTTATTTTATCAGCGAATCCATACGCGGTTATATTACAAATCAAGAAATTTATGAAGTTTCAGAGGTATTTTGAAGGTAACCATTGTAGCCCCCTCACCCCCGATTCAATTCTGAACATTCTTTCACAAAGAGAAGTGTAAAAATGTGTGTAATAGACTAGTTTTACAAATAGTTTTAAGAATAGACGATTTTTTTATTATAACAGTTTTAGTATAAAAACTCTACCTAACTCAGGTGATTATGGGCAAGTTAAAGTCTGAAAATAGTTGCTTACGTCTACGCCCTTAAAATTAATTAGGTACTTACTAAACTTACTAAAGCAGTGGTAGCCGAGTGGTCGAACGCACGCCTTGCAAATCAAAGTGTGCAGGTTCAAACCCCGGGTCGCACCTCTGGGTTTATGTGCGAATCTCATTTTCATCCGAGATTACCACTTGCTATGAAACGGTGAAGGAAAACATCGTGAGGAAACCTGCACGTCTATAGAAAGGCGTGTGAAGTTCACCAACCCGCACTGGGCTAGCGTGGTGGACTATGGCCCAAATCTCCCTCGTATTGAGGGAGAATGTGCCCGGTATAATGGCAATAGGCTCGCCCCCTATTACATTGGGACCAAAAATACATCGGCGAAGCGTGGGCGCACTACAGTGCACCTCTGCCTACCCCTTCGGGGAATACAGGCGTGATGCTGTATGTATGTATATGACTTACTAAACATTTTTTTATTGGGGCTTCTTCAACTTCAAATGCGGCAAAAAAATCAGAATCTTTCACCTAGTGTGGCGGCGCCGGCGGCGCGGCGGGTCGATATGTGCCTGTTCCGCACTGAAGGTGTTAATGTTGAGCTACCTAAAACACGAGAAAATAAATATAAATAAATATCGCCCGTCAACATAATATATTCATCGTATGAACCCATACTAAGCAAGGCTGTGCTATGATGGGTACCATACAGTGGATAGGGGGCGATCCCACTTACACACAGACCAAGAGAGCAATTTTCGCATGACTGAAACATATGTCGAAATTGGTCGTATTTTTAGGGTCACGTACCTAAAAAGGAAAAACCGGAACCCTTATAGGATCACTTTGTTGTCACTTCTGTCTGTCTGTCAAAAACCTTTTTCTCAGAAACGCTTGGAGGTATCAAGTTGTAATTTATAACAAAGACTTATGTCTGCGGTCCCTTCGTGCCCTAAAAAAATCAAACGGGTTAACGCAATCAAAAGATACGGGTTTATGTTGCATTTTCATTACATTTGCACGGGAATCAAAAACCTAAAGGTACTTTCCATTGACCTAGAATCATGAAATTTGGCAAGAAGCAAGGTATTATAGCACAAGTAAAGGAATAAATCCGAAAACTGTAAATTTATTGTTAGAAAATGTTTTTTTGCGATTACAAACTTATTTTGTAGTTAGTTTGTATGGGGATACGAGTATACCAACTGCAAAGTTAAGTTTGTCTCTCTGTTCAGTTTATCTTTTCGTTAGAGCAATATTCGGTGCTTTCATAGTTTAGGTACGGAAGCCTCGGTGCGCGAGTCCAGCTCGCACTTGGCCGGTTTTTTGTTTTATTTCGACATATGTCGAATTAGAGATAAAGTCGATCATGCAAGAATTGACCCCCAGGGCAAATTGCGTAAAAGTCATTGTAAAGTCATCCGTAAAGTCAAATTCGAAATTTGTCGCTTGCGGGAATCGGCAATATATTCTGTGCTATCATTATCTCAGCAAATTCAGTGACCCTCAATTGAAATCGTTATGATTTCGATTCTAATTCACTTTCACTAATACACTACACAAAAAAGGATAGAACAAAGACATGTCGCGTGATGTGAAAAATCTACGTGTAGCCATCGTGTTACGTCTACTGACGTCTGTATGACTTATAAGAGTTATAAGTAGAATGTATTGAACGATCGCTGGGAACTGAGTTCAAATTAGATTGCCACAAAAAACTTATTTAGTTTTACGTTAAATACCTACTTTCGCAGTCTGGTGTACCTGAGATTACCCTGGGCCATTGTACAGCACTCATAGTACAAGTTATGTTTAGTTTGGGGCCATACGACGAGTATGTGTTGTCTGGCAATATTTATATATACTCTAGGCATATTGATAGTGAGTTCGAATGACACCTGGTATTTACGGCCTCATTTGAGTGATCTACTTAGTTAACTAAATCCATTAATTCAAGGACTTGGTGTGACGTCATTTTCTCGACAAATCTGTCAGTTGAAAGAGATAAAACTTATGTCTTGTTCATGCTAAGCGTACAGATATAGTTAAGAACGGCCACCGGACTGGCGTTATCAGAGTTGCTGGAAACAATTTGCGGGCGTCGTAAAAGGGGAAATATAACACGATAAAACAATAACTGTACCTATATCGACCCTACGGAACCAATGTTTACATTCCCAGCGAACTGGGTCACTAGTCGTTTGCTATTTCCCTTTAGTTAGACGTGTTAAGTCCCTCGTACACTGGGGCGTCAACGCTCACGCGACAAAATATTAGCTAATACCAAAATGAACTCTGTGTCAATATGCATAAAGATTAAATTCCTGTCGTATAAGCCACGCCCGCACGCGTCAAGTTTCGCTCGCACTGTCAGTGACATTTCGTTGTAGAATGAACTTGTTCTATGATCATCCGCCGTATTTATCACTGTCATCATCCATTTTTATTTATAATGTGTATTTATTGAATTTGTCTTTGCTATAATTACTCGACATTGCCATAAATACCGCATATTGCAGGTGCAGGCATTCCTCATCTTATTCCATCAAAATATCATCAATTCACTCATTTCGTAAAAAAATATGAAGAAGAACTTGTTCTTTGTGTTAATACAGTTCGTATTCCTACGGCAAAAAATAGACGCACGAGGGTTGCCGCTCCACTGTGTGGAAGGCCATAAGGGCACATTTCTAGTTGAATGTATATAAATTAACGCACGTAATATGCGTGACGTTTTGTCATTAACGTCGCTAGTAAAAATATTAATTTTAGCATCTTTTGATATCATTAGCTTTGAATAAATTGAACTAGCGGAGATTGTTTAATATCATTATAAATTATAGCCTCTGTTTTAAAGAGTAACAAACATCCATCTATCCATCCTCACAAACTTCCACATTTATAATATTAGAAGGATTAGTAGGATGTATGGCAGCCTACACTTGCGTTTGGCTTCTGTGAAACATGTTTTTGCGATGCAATTGGCTCCGTCGGCTGTTTTTATGACACAATCTAAAATTTTATATGGTCCGGTACGATAGCCCACCTTTAGTGTTTTAGCCTCAATGTATAAGAATACCAAGCTGCAGATAAAAAGGCGTGTTAAGTTCATAGACCCACACTGGACCAGGGATAATGGTCCGAAACTCCCTCCTATTGAGGAAGAAAGTGCGCGGTATAATGGCAATCGGCTCATCACTTATAACTTTGGAACAAAAATGCATCGACGGAGTGTGTGGGCACTGCCGTACACTTTTGCTTTTTTTAAGGTGACAGCTTGGTCAAATCCCTAATGGTTCAAGCATAGGTAGCTTAGGTCACTGCTCTGGATGCAATTTCATGGTTAGCGTCAAATTTTGGAAATTAATCTTACTAAAGTAACTCTGGTTTGAGTATAAAAGGGATCGCTCTCTATGATATGGAGTCCATAGTACTCGCGTTACTTTGGTACAAAATAAAAATAGTTTTTATTCGTGTAGGACAAAAAGCACATACAAATAGTCAGATTCTACCACCGGTTCGGCATGCTGCTTCCACTGAGAAGAGCCGGTGAAAAACTCAATGGTTACCCTTTTCAAAATGATAAATAGTAAGGATTGTGAGTAATACATTCTCAGGAGCAGGAACGCCATGAAAGCGGGCAGTAACTTTGCTTAAATACTAGAGAATAATTATTATAGGATGAGCGTGTGTTGTCCTTGTAATATTTATTTAAATGATAAATAAGTAGCACAACTCCCTTCACAGGACGGCGGACTGTGATATACGTATCTAAAATCCTTCCGACGCAGCGCAGATTAGAAAATCGGACTCGGAACAACGCCTAGACCAGTGATGGGCAAAGTACGGCTCGCGGGCCAGCTCCGGCCCGCGAAAACATTTAATCCGGCCCGCCGTCGGTCCTTCGGCATGAATAGTATATGGCCCGCGATAATAATATTTTGATGGTCCAGAAGTATAGGTAAAGTAGATTCTACTAAGTACAGTGCTCCCTCTCTATAATTCCCAACTCGGGGGTAAAATTCTAAGATTTTTTTCTTAGTGGGGAGTCTTTCTGAACGTACACAAATATATTTTGTATACAATGTAGTGAGAGTAATACACATTTCCTGAACTCTGAAATTTCTGAAACTTTCTGACCAACAGAGCTAAAATAAAATTATCCAATTCTTTACTATAGTCGTCGCTACTAAAAACCTAATTACTTAGTTACATCTCGTTTTAACTGATTTCTACAACTTCACTAAACGTTCATCGACTTTCTCGTCAACAGAGATTAGTATTCTTTCTCCGTCCTTGTACCTCATGAATATTTCCTTTTTGTCTGATCGATTTTATAGGTGGATATACAGTCGTTCAGTTAAATCGTTTTCCTTGAACCAAACTCAAAATCGTAAACATTTAAAATCACTTACGAGAATATTTTATGTCGATAATGTGAGAGGAGCCATCAAGCGTTGTTGCTAACGTCAAACTATTTATGATAATTGAAAAAGGTGGTGGAATACAGTCATAAAAAGTAGAATATAGAACATAAAATACAACGTAAGGCAAAATAATATCTTAGTAGATATTAGAACAACTATACGCTAGAAATTAGCACAACTAACGACTTGTTTTCCCAGTATTTGAGCATTTAAATCAACAAAAATTAAGGATGTGCAATTGAGTAAACATAAACATAATTATGCCCGTTTTCACCAACAGCCCCTAAGTTTAAAGGAGCCCCCAAGTATAGTTATGGGTCGGTTAGGGGATGATTTCTGTTTCACCGATAGTTAGGGGTCACTTTAACGCTAAAAGGTCCCCTTAATTTAGGGGTTCGGAATACGGGGCCTTAAACAAACACATAAGTAAGTGATCTCTCAAGAAACGAAAATGGATAGTAATTTGTATGAGTTTTTAGATAATTTAGATACTGTTTCTACTATTTTTGACGTAAATAACAGGCGTAGACCAAAAATATATAGGAAACGACCGAATTACTTCGAAAGTTTCGATGATACAGACTTTTTTCGGAGATATACGTTATGTAAATCATCAGTGTTGTATTTGTTGGAAAAGATTGAAAATACTTTAGAATTTCCAGATAATAGGTGAGTAATAAATTATGTACATAACACCACAGAAGTACCTATAACGCTTTAGTTATATTCTGACCAGTGAATATCTACCAAGTACCTATGACCACATGATATGACCTAGGTTTTTAACTTATTTTGAACATAGCACTATTTTCTTGGTTTGTTGACAGTAAATACATATTGTAAGTCCATTAGTGTCAAATCAAACCAAATCATTGAATTAATTAATTGATTTTATTTCAGAAAGCTAAGCTTGGTTAGTTGTACCATCTGTCCTTTTATTCAAAATGATATTTTTGTAGACAAACAGCAACTTTACCAACTTGTCTTTTTCGTCCATCGTGAAGTTTTGGCTTCACTTTCTTTTTTTCTGCCATTTTAATAGTTACTCGATGTCGAATATAATAAACTTATTCAATAAAGAAAATAATTAATAACATTTATGTAAAATTCAATATAATAATCTACTACCAATCAATACAAACACAAAAAGTCAAATATGCCATAGACCACAGATAATACGTGAGGTTTCGTAATGTGTGCACAGAGTATATACGCTAGGAAAATATGAAATCAATTATTAATATTAACGAAATAATGTTTACTTATGTTATCAAATCATGTTTTACCATTGACGGAGTCCATATAAGGATAAAATGAACATAATATGATAAAATACCATCTTATTTCAAACCATCGATAGGTTCTGCAACTACACTTCTCATCAAAAAAATCGAAACCTATGAAGACTTAATTTGAATTTAGAACATTAACATTAGGATTTATAAACCTCATACTACTCACTATTAAATGACATTTTACATTTATTCCTAAATATACACATTTTTCTGATAATCCTTATCAAATCATAAACTGCGAGGTGTTTCGATTTTTTTGATGAGAAGTGTATTATCGAAAAAAAAGGTCACATAGCTATGTGTCCCATAGCTATGGGATAAAAAGGACGGTGAAACGAAATTTAATTTAGGGGTTAGTTTAGGGGCTCTTTTAAGCTAGGGGACCCATACGTATGTGGTAGTATAGGGGATGTTGGTGAAAATGGGCATTAGTCCCGTAAATCGTAATTAGTTGATACATACATATGTGATCTGCAGTTGGCTGTTATGTTTGAATACAATTCTTGTGTCTTAAAACTTTTCATGCACATAAACAATCACATACATTTTAGGTTTTCTGTACATTAGAACAGCCCTTTTAACGTCCCACTGCTGGGCACGGACCTCCCCTCAATACGAGGGGGATTCGGGCCATAGTCCACCACGCTGGCCCAGTGCGGATTGGCAGACATCACACATCTATCGAAAACTAGTCAAGTTCCCTCAGACGTGCAGGTTTCCTCACGATGTTTTCCTTCACCGTTTACTAGCAAGTTATAATATATGAAAATGAGATTTGCACATAAACTCCAGAGGTGTGAGTCGGGGTTTGAACCTACACACTTCGATTGCAAGGCGTGCGTTGAACCACTCGGCTACCACTGTAGATTACCAGAGAAAAAATAATTTAATAATTAACACGGTGGATTTGGTGTAGCATTTTTGAAGTAAGTATTTGTGTTTTACCTTTAAGGAAGCTATTGCTCATAAATTTATTTTATCACTTTGTCGCCTTGGCCCCTAGAATCATTGATTAACACAATATAAACAGTGAAGATAAGATTATATAAAAATTCACGATTTTCCACAATTTTTTTCTCGACTTTATTCAATCTAAATTTCATACTTAAAGGAGTACGGAAGCATTTGTCAAGTAATTACACCAGCCTAAATGAGACGTTAGTCTGAACAAGGTTAATAGCTGAAGTCATTTTCTGTAGATTGCCACAATTTTACACTCTGAGATGATTAAATATTTGAGATTATTAACAAAATGAATAAAAATAATGCATTTAACTAATTTAATTAAAAGGTAACTACGAAAAGACATTTGAATTTGAAAATGTCTGGTGCTTGAGTTAAATCTCTATTATACAAGATGGCATTATTAGGTGCAGCCAGATGACAGATTAATAATTAATCATACATTTTTTTATCTGCGCTTGCGACGTTGGATTCTTCATCCTATTACGCCATCCTTAGTGATTTAATATTATCATACGACCTCTAATATATATGTTTGTTTAAAGTATGACGTCGTTTATAACTAAACATATTAAAGCAAGACCCGGTTAAACGTTGACTCTACAGTATAATTGACTAATATCATTAACTATATAGTCCTACTTACTACCTACCTATTATTTTTAAGGGGTTATAATGATATTCTATCAATTCTTTAAGCGAGCGGCCTGCGCCCAGACCACGCCGTCGTCCATAGTATACTTTACTATTATGAGTCTATGACGTCCCACAGCTGGGCAAAGATCTCCCTCCCCTTCCTCCATTCTTCTCTATTTTGAGCTAAAATGGGCCACTCATTTCGATGGGAGTCCAGTTCATCCCGCCATGTCCTTCTGGGCGTACCGCGATGTCTTCTTGCATTTCGCATTTGCATTCGCTGGTCCGGCTCCACAGGAACTCATTTAAGGGATTTAAGCTATTTGTCCCGTTTTCCTCCTCTTTTCTACCTTCCTCAACACGTAGTAGTGATTTAATTGTGTTTTGAGAATGTATAGCCTCATTAACTTTATATTGTATAATTGTTAATGAAAAAAAACACAGAAACGATATAAATAAGGATTCAAATAAAGAATTTTCAAATAAGGATTTATCCTTATTTGCAACCTTATTTGATTTATTTAGGCAACCATGGAGTTTCTTGCCGATTCTTCTCCATAGGATAGGCATTCCGAATGGGTGGTAGAGCTACTTTTTTTATTATTTATTGACTATTCAAAAGTGCCTTTATTGGTTTATATGAATAAAAAATATTCTGATTCTGATTTATCGGGGGGATCCACTCTGTGGTAATTTTGGCCCAGTGTTGTTCTGACATGCGGCAGATCTGTCCAGCCCAGTTCCATTTCGCTTGGCAGCTTTTTGGCCTACGTCACTAATTTGTGTCTTGGGGCGCAGTACAGTATTCCGGATTCGGTCAGTGATCTTGACTCCAGTAGTATACCTACATTGATTTAAACTCTATAAACCACACTCAGAAGTTTAAACTACATCCGAGATAATTTGCTCACACGTGTGTTCTCAGAATCAGATTTTAATTTATAATCTCGTCTCATTATCTTAAACGTTCTATTAAGGAACCTCATTAGAAGCTTTATTAGCACGAACTGATCGTATCAGAAGACAGACAACGACGTGTTGTTGGATATAATTGTGTTTATCTACGCCTTGCATTACGTAACGTCTATGTACCCACGAGTTATAGAATAAAACCTGCAGGCAATGTAACTTGTATGATTTTAACATATAATGTTTACGAAACTGCTAAGGTTTGAGAAGATTTTCTTACGATAGTAATATACCATAAACAATGCTCATGGTACAGTAGGATCATTAATCAAGCTGCAAGAGTCTGAGGAGCTGTAATATTAGAAAAAAAAAACAAGAATGTATTTAAAATAAGAACATCCAGCACCCACTGGGGCAAAAATGAACTTTAAACAAATATACATAAAGGTTCATCCGAGTACGCGTCCTCAATGACGTTTTGTTGAAAAATATACTTTTTATGTCAGTTAATACAGTTGGTTTTGGTATTGGCAAATATTCACGTTTTCACGGCATGGGCGCAGGGCTTTAGACATCGGAAGTTATACGAAACTCGGTCTTATCGTGATGTAGGACACCGTCTACATCCCGCCAGGCTCTAACTAATCCCACTATTGATTTGTTTACAAAGCAACAGAGGCGAGTGACTCGGTCACGGCCGTCACTGCCCAACGCGTATGTACATTTATTTCCTTATTCTGTTTACATCACACATCGGATATACTGAAAATGGGTCAATGTAATCTTTTGATAAACTGATTATTTTAAGTACTAGAATGTATTTTTCTAACAAAGGCCAAATTTTTTTTATAGACGATGAGTAGTAAGTCATTTGAGATATTCATATTAGTAATGGTCCCTAAAAGCAGTGTGAACTAATGATTAACCTCTGTAAATTATATTAAACAAGCTGACCGGGCGAACTTCGTACCGCACTAGAATGAGTGACATACGAAAGCAGCGCCACCTACCGGGTCTAATTGTAAATCTAAACTATCCAGGGTGCCACCCGAACGCATACTAAAAAAATCATTCAAATCGGTCCAGTCGGAGGAGGAGTTAGCTTACAACGAAAAGTGGCATTGATTTTTATTATATATTGATATGATCGTACTATTCCTCATCTTGTTTAAGTTTATTTTATCTGGAATACTCCGCTCCCCGCTGAGATTATATCACAGAACACATGTATAAACATTGGAGTAGATTAATCGCAGACGCCGGCGGGCGCAGCGAACGCCTTGATCGCTTGATAGCTTTGCTAAATGACGCTGTACTAGCCAGTGGGTATAGTCACGATGGATAAGACCAAGTTTTGCATGCCTATTTGTATAACTTTATCATAATATCACGACCGCCAGCATTGAGGATACACGACGCAAGAATACGCAATGTAAAGTCATTTCGAACTATCTCTACATGCTCTTGTCAAATTCAAGAACTTTAATTAAGGCTGACTTTTTCAAGGTAGGCATTATTAGACGCATAAATTGCCCGCTATGTTTTAAATTGAAAGATAGAAAAACAGCATCTAAATTTTCCATTTACTTCCTTAATATTCTTAATATCCTGAAAACTCTGATACCGGAGGATCTGGACACTAGCTGTAACCAAAATTCAAAATACCCATTGATTTTTTTAATAAATACATTAAAAAATCGATGGTTGTTTTGAATTTCCCTGATATTATAGTATTTGTTTCTTTGTAATCTTTGATATTTTACTTCGCTATTGCATGCCTTTAAGTGAAATATGAAGCTGCTGACCCATTTTTGTACGTATATATTTGCAATAAATATCTTTGATATGACTTATTGTTTTCTTATATTTACGCGAATACTATACATTGAAATTAAACTATTTTACGGATTTTATCGCGGTTATTTACTATTTTATTTTCCCGACGTTTCGGCTGCTTTACAGCAACCATGGTCACGGGGGGACTGAGGTGTTAGACGTCCTGATGTCATAGTTAATAACTGGGTACCCTCATATTTAGTTGTTGTTTGCGGTCCGATCCACGCAGAAAGTGCTTACGGTGTCCTGAGGTCTTGCAATGGTACACTTGGTTTTGGATTTAATCATATTTGATATGACTTAATAATAATGTTTAAAAAATTCCCACAACGGAGTACAGTCAATTATCAGTCAATGAAAAGATTCCGAGATAAATACTCTTATTATTATATGGCAATGGCAATAGTAAATAAAAAAGGGGTTCAAACTACGATCGGTAAAGCATCAATAACTACCACCAAATTGTGCACACACAGAGTTTATAGATACGTTCCACGGGTATACCAAATCGAATAAATTTATGTTATGTCTACCTATGTACTGATTTACGATACTCGTATCGGCAATAGGCAAATTGATATGAAAAGAAAACATAAAAAGCCATCGTTTGAACGTCATATCATCATGAATCTGCATGGAGACGGCAACAAAACGGTCTTGAGTTATGATACGAAAAACCCTGCGTTCACAGACGCATTAAAACGCGCGCGAAATGTTTTGCCAATACCTAAACAAACAGTATTATCTTATAGAAGAAGGATATTTTTCAAAAACATGATTGTCATCCAAGGCGCGAGCGAAGTCCACAGAGAAAAATTAAAAAGTCAGTCAAGGCATTTCGCTCACCCCAGTGAGGGCAAGGCGTAAGTATCTTTAACAAGGTCCCCAAGGGTAGGCTGTTCGACCTTCACAAGGGTTTTATTGCCTATCTAAATTCATGATTTCTTGATTAGGTACTTGATATTTTTAAATGGCTGCACGATTAAAATTTTACAATTGCACACTAAAGTTAAAAGAAAATTGATTCATATCAATATGCATCAATACCGATGTATATGATATTGATAAATAAGAAAACTAAATGGTGTCGTGGGACACCAGGTAGGAACGAAGTTCCTTCGAAGTAGACATATATGATAGGACATTTAAAATACCAGCTTCTACCCGCGACTTCGTCCACGCAGACTTCGTTCCATCCATCCATCAATCTATCCATCCATCCATCCATCCATCCATCCATCCATCCATCCGCCCGTCCGTCCGTCCGTCCGTCCGTCCGTCCGTCCGTCCGTCCGTCCATCCATCCATCCATAAAACGACACAAATAAACAGACGTCTCATTTAACGGTTTTTTTTCACGCATTTTTTCTTACGGTTTTACTATCACATTTTTTTCAGTTCGGTCGCCTAGCAAAATCCCTATTCCCTCCAAGCCTGCCGTAAGGAACTTCGTTCCAATAAATATTGATATACATAGATTTTCATTTGGTAAATATCGATATTCCTAAATTTCAATATTGATAAATACCGATATTCATGGATTTCGGGATAACAAAATTTTGATATTCATAGCATAGATTTCGATGTTGATAGATTAATATAGAAATTTGGAACACGAGTATTGGCAACTTGGATAACCTGCATGATTACGGCATAGATATAGAGTCGATAACCTGTATTGATGAATCGCGAAGTTTATTTTCCCAATAATATTTAATTAAGTTATCGTGTCTACTTTATTTAAATTATAATAGTCAATAGTTTTTTGTGTGTAAAGGTAACTGAACTTACTCGGCCGCAGGTTGTTCGAAGTTCGTGATAATCATTAGGTTTATCTATGATTAACGTTCGGTTATTAATTAATCGAATCATAGTATTAAAAAGCTAGACTCTTTCAAATTAATAGATGTATAAGTAGCTTAAAAAATCATGAATTTACCGATTTAAATTAATCGTTTACTAGCTGAGCCCGCGACTTCGTACGCGTGAAATTCAGGAACCCTAAATATTTTCTTAAAATTAAAGCAGCCTAAGTTACTCCTCAGAATATCAGCTATTTTCCAGTGAAAGTCCTGTCAACACGTTCCAGTTATTTGGGAGTTTACCTCAAATAAACAGAAAGACTGACAAAAATAAAATAAAATGCGTCTACGTTATACCTAGGTAGCGTATATACTTGCATATGCATTTAGTACAAAGCTATTATCTTGACATAATAAACAGACTCTTAAATTTCATTGATTTTTAAAGATTATCCAACCATTCTTTTGTATTTTTGCTGTTCAATTAATTTGTACATTTAATTTGTAAAACATGTCTAATTACTAACGTACTTCAGTTAACTAATCAAGCTTTTTATTTTACTAGCAATTAATCCGTCAAACTATTTTAACAATGCATTGTTTTTACGTGTAACTCTACATATATTGTAACCACCTATAGTTATTTGGATATTAACAACGAGCGTATTGGAATAACAATAGTGTGTCCTGAGGCCGTCCACATCCGCTTGTCGGCTAATTAAATATACGTTATCGTGTTTACGAATCGCAATTAGTAAATATGTAGTTAACCGTTACATTTTTTTTAATTATTCACCTACTTAACTGTAAATGTACTGAACCCTCACACAGTTTTATAGAACATTTTAAATCCCTATGTTGGCATTAAAACATTTTTATTAATTAATAAAATATTTAAAAATCATTCATCTCGAAAATATGATGGTCTCTACTTACCATCATAATTTATAGAATTATTATAAATTTGGGGGTTCGTTAAATACTCATTCGTTTAAATTATCTATCTATGAGTGTCTATGACATTAGAACTTACGCGCTGAAAAAGTTACAAATAAAAAAAAAAAAACAATGATATCAGACATTTTAGAGACCTACCTAAATATGTCAAAAACTCGTTCAAATTTAATTTAATTTTAAATTTACCAAATTGGTGTTTTTGTTGCTATGATATTATATACAAACAATATAAGAGAAAAAAAAAGTTGTAGTAGTAGTAGTATTATGTTGTTTAATAATATTTGTAGACGTCAAATATCGTTGGATAAACAGTAGTTGAAGCATGAGTGCTAAGTATCCCTTTCTCTCGTATGAAATAAGACAGAGAGCGGCCGAGCGAATCCGTGACACTGACAGGGGTCTTGTCTTTACATGCGTGCTGTCAGCACAGCTATTACTCCAAGTAGCTTTACTATTGGAAATTACTGTGATGTTCCACTGTTTCCGAGCTCTATCAGACCTACTTAGCTGCCCACATGTTGGTACATAAAAATAATCATAAATCCTGCATGTATTGTATACGCTAGAAAGCCGCCGGTTTTGTAATATGTAGAACTACGCACTAATGCATGCTATTTACCATTATGCTGGCGCTTGCAATCATTATTCGCATAACGTAAATTTCGCGTAATGATTGCATTCCGCTCTCCCACACACTGAGGCGTCAAACAGCGTGCGTAGAATTGTTTACCAATACCAAAATTACCTGCATCAACTCAAAGAAAAAGTTCTTATTCTTCTTTTTCTACGAAATGATGATATTTTGATGGAATTAGATGAGGAACGCCTGCACCTGGGATTAGCGGTATTTATGGCAATGTCGAGTAATTATAGCAAGGACAAATTCAATAAATACATATGGATAAATAAAAATCGATGATGACAGTGATAAAGATGGCGGACGAAGGAAGGTGAAGGAAAACATCGTGAGGAAACCTGCACGTCTTTATACAGGCGTGTGAAGTTCATCAACCCGCACTGGGTCAGCGTGGTGGACTATGGCCCAAATCTCCCTCGTATTGAGGGGGAATGTGCCCGGTATAATGGCAATAGGCTCGCCCCCTATTACATTGGGACCAAAATACATCAGCGAAGTGTGGGCGCACTACAGTGCACCTATGCCTACCCCTTCGGGGAATACAGGCGTGATAATGTATATTTATGAATGAAAGAAAAATTTAATTCTTTAACGAAATGACATTGCCAGTGCGAGCGAATACCGACGCGTGGTTTTTAACGCAGAAATTCCATTTTTATGTAAACCGACACGGTTTTTATGTTGGCAAACATTTTAACGAGCGGCTTTTGACGCCCCAGTGTGCTGTGGGGGCTTTATCATTCTCCGAATAACATGCAATTTATTTTTTACGCGTTGACATACATTTTTGTACTTAATGGTTGTGACAAAAATTTAGGACTGAAAAGTCAATGTGTTAGTATCACTTGACTATTAATAAAATACCTCAGCATAAATACGGAGCCATGAAATTTCATTTCCAGAATATTCACTCAAACCAACTACAACATATAAAAAAGTATACGCGGAAATATCATATAAATAAAACAATCAAACATCTCCAATGAATCTATAAGTATTTATGATGTAAACAGGGAAATCTTGCAGAAATGTTTTTTGTAATTCAATCAATGTATTTTGTAAATTAATTTTTTTAATTGTCATACAACTTTTTTTAACGATAAAAGACGTGATAATAGGCTCGGGATATGATCACATTAACGATTACGACGAGCCTTAGGCACTGTTTGTATCATATTTCCTATGTACCTACCTACTTGCAAATACAAGCTGTAAAATTACTAGTAGGCTATGAATTGCCCTGTTTTTAAAATACAATCGATATATCAAAATAATTAAAAAAAGTGTTGTATTCTTACCTTGAATCTATTGTGATTAATTAACTAATATATTAAGTATATTAGTTATTAGTGTGTCTTATTGGTAATACGATCATAGGATTATGAGTTCTGGTTAACCGTTCTCAGGGTCCCAATTCACATGGCGCATTATTCGCGACTCGATAGGTAAGTACAGCGGTCAAAGTGTCGATATGTATACTCGATATCAATAGCACCCGACAAAGATATCCTAGATGTGGCAGCGACAATACATTGAGGAAATATGACACTAACTCAGATGGGGATCAACGACTCTTCATATAACAAGATTACAATGGCGGGCTTAAAATGTACGCATCAGGGGCCTAAACACCACCTCTCATAGTCATATTTTTATTAATATTAATCGTCAAACTTCAACAGATTTTGTACTGAGCTTTCAATAACTATAAAAAGAAATACATCATTACGCTTGTATTCCCCAAAGAGGTAAGCAGAGGTGCGCTGCAGTGCACCCACCCGTCGCCCACGTATTTTGCTCCTAATGTAGTACACCACGCTAGCCTAGTGTTGCGGCTTCAGTATGTCTGTCAAGACAAGAGTTTTTCTCACGGTTTGTGATTTCATATATGTGAGGAAACTGTTGTCTTATAAGGTATCATGGCACACTGTGATAAAAAAAATCCTTGTAGAAAAATTTATTTGCCAGCAGATACAACCTTCTTCCACTGGTCGTGTTTAAATGCCACTTGCTTCACGTGTCTCTGTATTATGGTTTTTAATTAAACGGATACAATTAATTTAATTTAATGTGAATATTTTTTATATTTTATATAAATTAATCATGACGAATGATGGTTCGTATTATCCAGAATGGAATAATTTAATTGCGTAATCCAAACTTGCTTACGACAACAAATTAAGGAAAAGTCGATTACGACATCGCAGTTAGAATTATGTAGATTTAAATTGGTATTAGTGACAGTTTGATTGACATCACAAAAAGGTGCAGCACCTAAAAGTGGTTTAAAACGTTATTATTTTATTTAAAAAAAACAAATAATAAATTCTTCTGTACGTTCGTTAGTGTAATTCAGTGCATTACTTATTAGACTTAAGATTAATTAAGTTTCTCAAGTAAGTGAATTTTTGTAATTCTTTTGAGAAATAAAGATATTCAAACCTCATACTTCCTATTTTCTGATTACTAAAATAGGAAGTATGGGCAAAACTATCCTAAATTTACCTTATATATAGGTAAGTTATACACGATAGATACGTCTTTTAATTGTAAGTGAATTAAAGTTTTTCGCGAAGGTCTCTACATAATCACTGCTCATTTATAACTATGATCATTAATAATATGATATATCCAATAGGAAGACGTGCCAACGGAATTGCATCGGAACCCACTTTGTCAGAGGCATCATGAAAATAGCTCTAAATTTCACGATGGTAATAAATCATTAACGGAGACAGCAAACAAGTACTTGCTGATGATCGATTCGCTAACTGAGATTAACGCCCTAAGCATAGGCGCGCGAATGCACTTGACTTTATTCGAAAATGTACTCTGTGCATATATACATAAAGATTGAATATCGGTGGCATTACGCGTCTTATTCGCTCACGTTACCAATACATTGAAAAAGGGGCTTCTTCTATGAGTTAGTACAGTTCGTTTAAAAAAAATACTATTTGAGTACCTACTTAGCATCCTAGTGCCTAGCAAATAGTAGTAATAGTGTAGTTAAATAGGTGTAGTACTTATTAATATTAGATCAAACATACGACGAAGTGAAGTGACTCCGCATCATCCCGCCTTGCATCGCCGACCGTTTCACTTTTACCCACAGAATTAATACTGCCAGTATCTATACAACATGAATGAATATTTCATTTCGCATCTACTGTATGTTCACTGGATTTAACATTGTAATCAGTTGATATAACTACAACGACGTCACTTTACTGGCTAAGACGAAGGGAATGCAGCACTAGTAACATAGCGATTGTGACCAGACAAAATGTGAGATATGTATATTTTGTCTCTTTCACTCGCATGAACTACGAAGGAGAGAGAATGACTCGGTGCGACATAAAATGTGACATAATCCTTATTTTTGCACGCGTGCTAGCCTTGAAATTGTCCCATGGTGGACTAAAAGTAAACCAAAAGATTTAGTAACTATGACTCTACCTTTAACGAATGTTTAAAAAGAAGAAATGCCCATTCCGAATTTCATTAATTTTCTGTTTGTTCTGTTGCAGATAATGTTAGCAACAAAACTACTAATCGTAGCGGCTACCTTCACGTCGATAGCGCACGCCGTCGTACCCAGCTCAGCCAGTGGTAATGAGATCAATCAGCTTCAAAAGAAGAAATATGGAGGTACCGTCAGCGGAACATTATACCCCCAAGCAACAGAAACGAGAGACTTAAAGACTCTCGATGGAATATGGAACTTTAGAAAATCGCCTTTTGACTCGGAATACGGATACAGAAATGGATGGTACGAACAAGATCTTGACAAGGTACATTTTGTTTAAATTCTATAAAATGATAAAAAGCGGTATTCAATCGCAAGGTAGTTTTCAAAGTTTTCACTGAAGTCTAACTAAAGTCCGTAACAAACGGGGGCGTCAAAAGCCGCGCGAACTATTTACTGCCAATACCAAAACGAACTTTGGGGTAATATACGTAACGATTATATTTCGGCGGAAAATTTTGTCAATGTCATTTCATTGAAGAATATACTTTATGGGAGTTAAAAGAGTTTGTTTTGGTATATGCAAATATTTGAGGCATACGAATCTCTCGTTTGCGTTTGAGCAACGAATGGCCCCATATTGCACGAATTAAAAATCGGTGAACTAGTAAGTAAATGTAAATATTGTCAGGCAACACGTCATACTTATCGTATGATCCCAAACTAAGCCAAGTATGGGTACAATGAACTGGATACGTATTTAATATTTTATGTATTTTTCAATGTATCATATAAGAGTTATTAAACTAAACTCTTTCCTGGATTCTTGCCCTACGCATCAAGCAACACTTCTTATCCGTATAAAATGTATACAAATAAATACAATTGAAGTGTCTGTTTGTAATAACAAAATAACACTTTTTTACCAAATGCGTATGAAAGTATATACGATACCTATAACGAAAACGCAATTTTGATTTTTTTTGTCTGTCTGTCTGTCTGTCTGTTTGTTTGAGGTAAACTTGTAAACGGCTGAACCGATTTCAATGGAACTTTCACTGACAGATAGCTGACGTTCCAAGGCGTAACTTAGGCTACTTTAATTATAGAAAAAGCATTAGGGTTCCGCGGGAAAAACATAATACCCATATTTCCGGGTAATCTCCCTAAAGTCCACGCGGGCGAAGTCGCGGGCACAGCTAGTATTATATAAGTAGATACTTATACATCGATTACGAAACCGGTTAAACAAAAAATTGCGTATGTATCAATGGGATTGGCCAACCTACAGTTTGGTTTTGTAAATTTTGACGTTTACCGGTTTCACAGTTTCTATAGAATGTTTGAAGGTTATACAAAACCATCAACACAAACATAGATTAGCGATTAGATGACCCGATGAACGTACAACATTTTTTAAACCATCTATAGTGATTATCCCACCCCTAGACCGAACAAAACAAAAAAAAAATCTAATCGGTCAAGCCTTTTTTGAGTTTTAGCGAGATTAACGAGATAACTTTCTATATTTTTTATCATATTAACAATATTTACAACATAATATTATATGTTGATGCACTGCTATGCACCACTGCCTATCCATTTAGAATACAATCGTAATGAAGATTATGTATCAACCAACTTCAACAGAACTAAAAAAATGTTTTGCACACACAGAAAAACGCTCTTAAAGATTTTTTTTTAAAGACATCACCACGCCTGTATTCCCTGAAAGGGTAGGAAGAGGTGCACTGCAGTGCGCCCATACTTCGCCGATGTATTTTGCTTATACATTAACATAGATGAATTAATTAATTAATGAATTGTTGTTATTATTATTTAAATATGATAATCTTAATTCAAATATGTGGTCACATCATAAATAACGTTTATGTATTCGATTTCGCGTAAAGTAGGTGTGGGTGAAGTAGAGTCATTATTTATTTACTACTTACAATATAACATTAAGCTATCGTACGTAACATTGTGTGGGCAGCCACGAAGGTTTTGTATGATCATTGTTTGGTTAATATCGAAGGTGGGTATCATAAAAAATTCTAGGAGATCCAATATAGATCTGTGGAGCAGTGGTAGCCTCGTCGGTATAACTCCCGCCTTGAATGTAAAGGGGTTCAAGTTCAAATCCCGGGCCCGCACCTCTGAGATAATTGTCATGTGCGAATGTCATTTTCAATAATGATTACCATTTGCTGAACGGTGAAGGAAAACATCGTGAGGAAACCTGTACGTCTATAGAAAGGCGTGTGAAGTTCACGAATCTGCACTGGGCCAGCGTGGTGAAGTATAGCCCAAAAATCTCCCTCGTATTGAGGGAGATAGTGCCCGGTATAATGGCAATAGGGTCGCCCCGTATTACATTGGTACCAAAATACATCGGCGAAGTGAGGGCGCACTGCAGTGCACTTCTGCCTATCCCTACGGGGAATACTGACGAGGTGATGTTTTTTTTATTTCGCCCTTCATGTCACTTATAATCTTTTCACGTACGGAAACTTAACTTATAACCAGTTTAGTGGGAATGGGTAAAAATTACTTACTGGTATTTGTGAGATCGTAACATCATTTCGTATGCCCTACAAGGAGAATCAAGGTCTGCGTAAACAACAGCGTCGAAACACGCGCGACTAGCTAATGCCAATACCAAAACGAACTGTATTAAACCATAGAAAAAGCATATTTTCCTACGACATTATATCGTTGACGTGAGTGAGTTTCTTCTTCAAAATGAACGGAACGAAATTTATTGGATTTTTTTTTTATTGGCATCAGATGAGAAATGCATGGTTGGCCACGGATATTTAATATTTACGGGTATTGATACAAGGTGCATTTTCAAAAATAATGCTACCTATTGCAATGTAGTATATTCACTATTGACTTTCGAAAAAAACATACGGGTCAAATTGAGAACCTCCTCCTTTTTAAAGTCGGTTAAAAATAAATTAGTGTGACTTTGATAAGTAAATAAAGTTAGGTGCTAAATATTTGCCATTCAACGTGGCAACGCTCTGCCAGCATTCTGGGCACCCTACGGACCGACAGTGGTGGGGAACTGTGAGCATGTGGCGCCCTTGAGCTAGTTGCCCTCCTCTTCAGCCCTTAAGGCTTTGGTTGGAGTCGCACTCTGCACTCGCCACTCCTCCGGTGAAGCTGTAAAGGACAACAGCGTAGTCCCTTTAAAAAAAAAAAAAGGGGACTGTTAGGACTTTTTTTTTTAATTCAACTGGTTTTTTTTTTCTCTCATAGTGTTTGTAAATAATTGATCATTAAAAATCGTTAAAAAAGTTAGGTTATATACCTGCCTAGTACGAATACAGCTGTAATTATAGCCTGTGCGCCGAGACTAGACTTATGTCACGTAATATGTTGATTTTGTCCCTTTCTCTCATACGGAGTAAGATAGAGAGCGAGCGAGCGAATCCGTGAGAGACGTCTCATCGTGGCATGCGTGCTTGCCCCACTGATTTTATTCCACCTTTGTTTTAAACTTAGAGGAATTGTTGATGTAGACCTAGACGACCTTGGTGTCTATACTTTATTAATATACAATACATATGTCACTGTATAAATGTAATAAGTAGACAAAATGTGCCTTCGAAATGCTACTTAAATGTTACTGCGACTTCATTCAGTCGATATGAATATAATTATTACTTCCGGATAATATTTTTTACATAACCTTTTAGGATATCGACGACGTTGGCATAGTGGGTTCGATTCTTGTCAGTGGCAAGTTTCGAAAACGGCCTTATGTAAAAATTTACTCTCTGATCTGGGAGTAACTGGGATAGTCTCCAGTTTATTGTATGGTAACCATAGTACAAACTTTACTTAGTTTGGGATCATAAGATGTGTAGGGTTCGTCGTGTCGATATTTATTTATTTACTTTAAGTACACATACTAATACTTATGCCTATAGGTAACTTAAATGTCTATTAAAAGAAAGATACAAGTCTATTACGTGCAAGTGCTGTCTACCCCCTTCGGTGTATACGATACTAGATGGTAATCAAGAATAGTCTTACTTAACGAAACCCGGCTTCCTTCACTGTCGACCCTTAACTATATTTTTTGTGAAATAAGCCCCTATCATATATTATATAAAACGCGGTCGCCATTATATACTTAGCGCAAATAGGCGCATTAAAATGAACGCAATTAATTAGCGTGACTTTTACCACTGAAATTCAATCTTTATGTCTATAAGCACACACTACATTTTCAAAAAGACGTCATATGACTTCGCTCGGCCCAGTATTTTTGGTAATGTAAGATTTTTACAACAAGTGCATAAATATATGTAGCGATCATAATATTGCAGATATGCAAGGTCATTATGACCTAGTGCTTATTTGAACTATCTTTTGACACATAGGAGACTCGACCTTCGGTCAATGCTGTGTATTTTTAAGAAATTCTGGTCAAATCTTATTTTAATTTTGATTTTCAACAAAATATATCAAGGGCCATTTGACTTAGCGACATTTTTTTAACTTTATAGGAGAGCATACTCTTTCGGCGCAGAAAAAATAGCTGATTCCAAATATGTTTATGAGTCAATATCGCCCAAAAGTGTCGTTTAAGTTAAATAGCTTATCACACCTCGATATGGAATATTTAGGAATACCTTTTAAACAACATCGACATATCTAGATTCTTCTTATTTTCTACCTATTGTATGATACGAACAAAGGTACGAACAAAAGTCAGATGTAAGTATGTATTAATAAAGCCGATCCCGGAATCTTGAAACTACTTAATTTAAGTATTGCCTAACACCATTTTTAATGTTACCGGTCTATTTATTTCATAGCCTCCTATTACATCAAAACTAAAATATAACAGCGAAGAGTGGGTGTGCTGCAGTGCACTTCTGCCAACCTCTTCGGGGAATACAGGCGTGATGATGTATTTATGTATACATTTATTTTCTTATTCTATTGACAGACGGGTTCCGTGATCCCTATGCCGGTGCCGTCTTCATACAACGACATTGGCGAGGACGCCTCGCTCCGTGACCATGTGGGCCTGGTGTGGTACGACCGCCGTTTCCACGCGCCAAGCTGGTGGGCCACCACCGAGCAGCGAGTCTGGCTTCGATTCAGCAGCGTCCACTATGCAGCTGAAGTAGTGAGTACAATCAAGATCTCTCTGTGTTACTTTTTGTGTAAATTTTATAGTATCGTTTGTAAGAAGTCTAACCCACGATGTCAGTACATAGAACCGCGATTAGTGCACGCGCAACTTTACGCGTGGCTGTAAAACTATCTACAGCAGTGCCGCACAATGAATATCAGCGCAGCAATTCTCCTAAGATCGACTTCATCTCCAATTCGTCATATGTCAACACAAAAAGAAAAAATGCGACCAATTTGACATTTTGTTTCGACACGTGAGAATTGCCCCATGCTTGAAAACTAATAAACTTTTCCCCTCCGGTGAAGCTGTAAAGATCACGCACGACAAACAGTGTAGTCCTTTAAAAAAATCCCAAATATTTATAGCGGTTTCTAATTCATTTACAGAGTTACCCTAACAGAGTTTAACGATACCCTTTAGTTCCGTTAAATGCTACTTAATAAGTTAGTATTAATTGTATTAGTAGATATATAGATATAATATTTACTTACCTACATTATGGTCAAATACGTAGTTCCATTTCGTAATAAACTTTTTAAGCAAGCAATGGAAAATACGTATTACAACCACAAATTTAAAATTGAGCTCGGATTACATGCGTTTTAATCTTCTAGTTCACTGAGAAGGCTGACACAGAACTTTCTACGCACATTTTTGAACGGTTTCATTCATAAAAGTCGAAGGCATAGCAATTATGGAATTAATAACTAGACAGCGCCGAGTAACTCAAATGCGTAGAAGACAGCTCGTATTATTACGCCTATATTCATACTATACATCATCACGCCTGTATTCCCCGAAGGGGTAGGCAGAGGTGCACTGCAGTTCTATTCATATAGAACCAATACAAGTACAGTTTATGAATGGTCAATAACAAAAAAAGATATAGGGCTCTACCAGACTCTCTCCCTCTAATATACATTTTAATAGAACGCATTACGTATTTAATTATATATACATTCATAAAACACAAGTATTTAATACGATAGAGATAAAAATAAAATGTTTAAGTTAGTGTAAAATGTGTAAGTTTAAAATGTGCAGCAGCCGCGCAGTCAGTTCAACGGCACCTTTACTGAGAATGAACGCAACGCAACTTTAAGTTCACACGATTAACATTTAAACGGATTTGTGGTCGTTACATCATCTTTCAGACATATCCTTCTCGGGAATCTGTGTCCAAAGAGGCGATGAATTTTAAACAGTGATCCAGTAGTTACACCATGACGTAGTTACTACGCCGTTACTTATTTAGCTGAGACAACATTCTACTGGAGTCTAAGGAAGGTAATCGGCACGATTCCTCCTTTGACAAATTCCGAGTAAATAAATTATCTACAGTTTAATAGGAAATGTAAGGATTACCATTTAATTAAAGTTAAATCCTTGTATTTATATAGAGTGTATCAAACAGAAGTCTGAAATAATATTTTAGGTTAATATACCGTAGCAAATGTGTAGATGCATAGCTTATTACCATAATTACTGACTTACCTTTGAGTCCCAAGTATCTTGTATTTGACAAAGTATACTACATATACAAGGGGTGATTAATGATGTTAACAATACGGAACTTGTCAATTTTGCGTAAGACATGATATGTATTGCAGGTTTTTAAAATTGGTGGCGAAAGCAAAATGCATTTTTTTTATTTGCCCAATTAAACATAGGGCATTTTCTACGAACCAACCTTAGAGTGATGTAGAGAGAGGAAAACTAAAAATTATATGCAAATTCCGATATGTAATCGATACAATAGAATATTATTTCAGGTTTCTGCAACTGGCTGTAGAAATTGAATCCTTTACAAAATCTATACAAATAAATAAAATTGGAGTGTCTGTTTGTAATCTATACAAATAAATAAAATTGGAGTGTCTGTTTGTAATATCAAAAAAACACTTTTTTACCAAATGTCTATATATATACATATACAAATAAATAAAATTGGAGTGTCTGTTTGTAATATCAAAATAACACTTTTTTACCAAATGCGTATGAAAGTATATACGATACCTATAACGAAAACGCAATTTTTTTTTTTTGTCTGTCTGTCTGTCTGTTTGTTTGAGGTAATCTTCTTAACGGCTGAACCGATTTCAATGGGACTTTCACTTTCACTGACAGATAGCTGACGTTCCAAGGCGTAACTTAGGCTACTTTAATTTTAGAAAAAGCATTAGGGTTCCGCGGGAAAAACATAATACCCATATTTCCGGGTAATCTCCCTAAAGTCCACGCGGGCGAAGTCGCGGGCACAGCTAGTATATGAATATTATTTTTAACCACAAAAGTGTTCTACAATGCCACTGTAACTGGATCTTAACTTTATATAAATCTTGATCTTCTGATGTGAAGATCAAAATGCGTTCATTATGACAAAGTACTAGCTTCTACCAGCGACTTCGATTAATTAATATCGTTATAAATTATAGCCTACGATATTCTGATGAACAAACAATAATACTGTAAAGTCTTATCAAAATCCGTTCAGTAGTTTTTCCGTGAAAGAGTAATAAACATCCATCCGTCCTCACAAATTTTCACATTTACATTATTAGTAGGATGTTTGCTAACATTCGTCTCGAAAAGAGGGTCCAAATCGGAGCATTACCTTTTCAACTATACATAATATGCGGCTTTGAATTGCAATCATTTATGCAAAATAAAGTAAGGCAGTGATTGTTAGATGACATTGAAGATTTCAAATTAACCTTCATTGAAGCGATAAAATCAAGTTACTTCAACTGTTACATGCAGCTAGGTAATCTATGCTACGGACCTATAGGCGCGTCTAAATTCGCACGAGTTAACTGTTCATCTTTTTAGGGTTCCGTACCCAAAGGGTAAAACGGGAACCCTATTACTGAGACTTCGCTGTCCGTCCGTCCGTCCGTCCGTCTGTCACCAGGCTGTATCTCATGAACCGTGATAGCTAGAGAGTTTAAATTTTCACAGATGATGTATTTCTGTTGCCGCTATAACAACAAATACTAAAATACAGAATAAAATAAATATTTAAGGGGTCTCGCATACAACAAACGTGATTTTTTTGCCGTTTTTATAGATAATGGTACGGAACCCTTTGTGCGCCAGTCCGACTCGCACTCGGCCGGGTTTTTTTACGAAATGAGTGATATGATGAAATTCAATAGAATTAGATGAGAAATAGCTGCACCTGCAACTAGCGGTATTTAAGCCAATGATGGAATTAATAAAAAGGACAAATTCAATAAATACACACTATAAATAAAAATGGGTGATGGCAATGATAAGGATGGCAGAAAATCAACTGTATTAACTCAAGGAAAAATCTCTGCGTCAACAAAATGACATTGAAGTTTGATGCGTGAGGCGTGGCTTTTAGGAATTCGATCTTTATATACGTTGACATATAGTTCGTTGTGCCATTGGCAAAAAAACTGACACGCGCGTCTTGATACCCCTGTGGGCTGTCTATGAATCGATAACTTTGTTTTGCTTTTGAACAATTACGTCATGGTTTATGAACAGAAAAAATATAAAATTGTTCACCTAGCGAGCACTATACTACTATTTATTATGAGTTAAAATGCTTCCTTTAAATTGTCTTATACAAGTAGGAGTACAATAATAAGGTAACCACTAAAGTCCTAAGGCCATTTATAAGGAAAGTACAACGGCTTGGCCTAGTAGCGTAGGCCGACTCACTGAACCGGATGGTTGCGGGTTCCATTCCCGCCAGGAAATTGCCTTGGTCTGGATGTAACTAGCATTACACCCAGTCCATTGTATGGTACCCATAAACATTGCTTAATTTGGCATACGATGAGTAAGGATTTTCGGCGATATTTATTTATTTAGTATTAGTATATTTACTATATTTTATTTTTCATTGCTAGTACTTTTAAACAGAGGTATCTGCTTTGCGAGTTGGTTTAGTCCTTACGTATAATATAATGGGTTCGCGAATCTAGCAAGGCAATGTGGCCCGAGGTGTTACTCGCAAATTTCACGATAGTAATTGAACAATTTGTCACGCGATGTCGGAGTCGCGAGCTGCTCTCGTGTGACCCGATCTGCGGCACTGATTTAAAGGTACAACACTCCGGGACGGAAGCAGGACCTAGTTTTGTGTACAACGGTACTATAGTGTACATTGTCTATAGTATACATTACCTCCCATATGCAGATATACAACTAACGAGTTATTATATCAAAGAGAGGACTTTCTTCTTCCTTTTATACCAAATTAATGAAATGATCACTTTTTTAAGGAATAAAATGAGGAATGCCAGCACTTGCGATTAGCGATATTTATCTTCCGCTCGTAGGTGCATCTGTGTATCTAGGAGCGCAGTCACTACCTCTCCCCTCACGGTAACTGCCCAAGCCGAGGTCGTGCCCTCTCTGGTGCCCTTGAGCTAGTTGCCACCCTTTTCCGCCCTTAAGGCCTTGGTTGGAGTGCACTCTGCGCTCGCCACTACTCCGGTAAAGCTGTAAAGGCAACCTAACGGCCAACAGCGTAGTCCTAGGTATTTATGACAATGTCGAGTAATTAATAGCAAGGACAAATTTGATAAATACACATTATAAATAAAAATGGGTGATGACAGTGATAAAGTTGGCGGATGACCTATTAAAAAACTGTAAAATCCATCAAATATTTTGTATAGGTAGGTCATAAGATTTGAATTCAAAATAAAATTCGTATATAATTAACTTCACATTACGGTTAGCATGTAACGACCATGCTTATCAAATATTATAATAATTACATACACGAAATTAGATTCAAAATACCTAAAATCACCAAATAACAATGCAATTCTTTTTAATGTTTGATAAAGAATGACATCACTCCATTGGTTCAAAGTCAGAGTTCACGGTGTTGAAGGAAGCCTCAGATATATCAATAACAACTATCGCTCCCCGCGGCGAAGGTCGGGCGTCAGGATCTGGTCATCGAACCGGTGTAACCTGTGCGAAATTACGACTTATTTATAAGCATAATAATGAGATAAATTAGATAATGGATTTAGGATATTCCGCACACATCTATAATAGGTTATTGAACTCATTAAATGTCGAAGTTCAAGGTGCTTCAAAGGAATTTTCGAATCAGAACTGACGGGTAAGATCGATGTCGATGGCCTGACGTGACACGGAGGTCATATGGTAAATACTAGTCATCGAACCTAAACGTCTTAGCAAACTGAGCAACCTCCTGCAATGGATCACTTGAACCAATCAATTTGTCGTGAGACATAGAAATGTGATATTGGACATTATGAAGTAAAATAAATTGACCTGAGAGGATCACATGCTAAGCTAAGAATGTTATATCGAGGGGTTACATGCTATTTGACTTAAGGGACATTTTTTTAACCTTACAAGAGAGCATAGGTACACATTCGATGCAGAAAAAAATGCTGATTCCAAATATGTGTATTAGTCAATATTGACCAAGTGTCGTTTAAGTTAAATAGCCTTTCAACCCTCGATATGGAATAGTAGCAGCAACAGCTAAAGAAACGTGAAGGGAACAGATAGAAAACAAATTAAGAAATAAGGGACCAGCTAATCGTAGTTATGTGATAAATGAAATAGCCAAAGTTTTTTAAATAAGAGTTATTGAACATTACCTTAAAGGCATAGATTGGACTAGACTTATTTAACCTGACCTTCAATATATTAATGTCAAATATTACAAGGTTATTTAAACCTAGCCTTGTTTCCTGTTGCGTGCAGAATTTAATTCCCATAAAAGTTATAAAAACCTCCTTGTTAAAATGTCAAGGAACCTCTCCTATAGATTTTCTATAGATAGATTTATTTATTTGTTGATTTATCTGGTGATATGGTGATTCGCACATTATGGGTGTCGAGTAAATCATGTCAAGCATTATAGATTTATAGCTTGCGGCGAATATCTCGTTACTGCTACAATAATACGGTATATCTTCTACGAAGTGAACTCACCAGAGGCTTCAAAGTCATATGAGCGTGATTTATATGTTTATGATCTACGGAAAAGCATCTTGTAGAAAATCGAAGCAATTTTCGTTTGTTGGCCGTTGCGTTTATATAGTTATAATGCTCTATTTTATTGGTGGTATATATACTTTTTAAATTGATATTTTCCCATTTTTCTGTTATCCCAGTACTTTAACGTGAAAGTTGATAAGTGCGTTGAGTCATTTCCGTAATGTAGTACCTAATACTATCGGCTGATACATGCGCCATAATTGGCCGAAACAATTTTCTCATCTATAGAAAAAAGGATGTAACTAAGCTCGATTGGACACCATAGATAAAATAATTCTACATTATAAACACCCACGGGATCAAGTACCTTCTTTCTTCTTCTTTTTTTACGAAATGAGTGAAATTATGATATTTAATGGAATAAGATGAGGAATTGCTCCACCTGCGTTTAGCTGGTATTTCAGCCAGTGTCAAGTACTATAGCAATAAATAGCAAATTTAATAGATACACATTATAAATAAAAATGAATGATGACAGTGATAAAGACAGGGGATCGATTAAGTACCTATTCACACGAATGTGCACTGTACGCGTGATTTATATTCTGTGCGCACAAACACGTGTAATGTTAGTACGTTTCACACGGATTAATTTTCGCCATTCACCTTTGAATAACTATGTGTATTTGTTTAACATTGTCACACATGTACAGAGTATGTGTCGACCTACCCATATTTAATAAACCAATACGCAATACTTTTTTTTAAACACTGAAAACAGTTGCGAAACGTTTTGTAGTACCTATACCTTTGAGTGTTGGTCTAACTTGGTGCCAACCTAATCAGTGCAATAATTAATTACCAGGACTTTGTTAACTATACAAATAAAATATCACCGGGCAACACATATTCATCGTGTGTGTTGTTGTCCGTGGTGCCTCCTTCATTTCTGTGGCAATTCAGCCAATACAGTTATTTTTGCCTCCCGCTTTGCAATGGAGGGAAGTGGATACATTTTTATTCCAACTTCTCCTACACCTTTTTCGATTAAATTCGTGCGGGTTCCAAGACAATTTAGCTTTTCCCCGGGACTCGCTGAGGGTCAAACCTCCGTGTCTTCAATGGACACCGCTGTCGATCCTGACTTTCAGGAGTAACAGAGGTGGGAATGTGTGGCGGGCTTAGTCCCAAAAAAATACTCTACGTTGGATCCCAAACTAAGCAAAGCTTGTACTATGGGTATCATACAATGGACTGGGGATGATATCCTGGGCATCGAACCCGCAACTACCCGGTTCCGTGAGTCCAGCGGACCACTAGGCCAGCGGTCGTCAGAAATGCGTGTGGGAACCGTTTAAGTATTAACTTCGCATGTACATTTAGAGTAAATCAAGCTATATTTACCCTCATAAGGAAGTAGATCGTTCCCGGATAAATGTTGAGTGGCCAAAATATATATATCCATAAGTGACAACAGTATCACGACCTGGTATATTAATGTAGGTATGGTAACCTCGATTAACCCACGAAACCTAAGTTACATACAACATACAATACAAAACATTGTGACCCGCTTCCGTATAGGCACGATTTTACACATTTCTTTGACTAGCTCAGCCCGCAATTTGTTTGTACATATATAAAGACCTATTGTAGAGATATATTTTAGCTTCGATTCCCGTCAGCTTCGGAAATGGTCGTTTCGTAATTTAGCCTTTTTTTTTTAACGTCGGAAAATCCTTTAGGATACCCTGCCACCTCGGGGGAAGTAACAGGGTTATGTGGGAGTCCCGGCAGAAGGCCGTATACCCACTAAAAACTGACTGTGTACCATCTTCCGCTTATATCGGGGCGCCACGGGATCGCTTTCGCATCGCGACGCTCGTAATTTAGCCTGGAACTCAATTCTCGCAACAAAACCTCAAATTGGTCGTATTTTTTAGTATTTTTCGACATAATTATATCGAATTAGAGATGATGTCGATCTTGCGAGAATTGCGCCCTTGGTCTGGGTGTATGAGTCAGTCCATTATACCCATAGTACAAACGTTGCTTAGTTGGGATCTTGCAATGAGTATGTGAGGTCTGGCGATATTTATCTTTATTTACGTAGTACCAACAACACTATAGTACAGGTCCATTTATTAAAAAGATCAAAGCCTCCGGGCATCCAAATAGCGCGTCAGAATTTTTGCTATACCAAAACGAACTGTATTTACTTATAGAAAAAGTTAATTCTTCAACGCAATTACATTGACAGCGCGAGCGAATTTCAAGTCGTGGGGACGTGGCTTTTGCCACAGCAATTCAATCTTTAAGAATCTATACGCAGAGTCGGTTTTGGTATTCGCAAAAAACTTTGTCGCTAATTTAAGGCGCGCTACATAAGCGAGTTTATTTTTTTGAAGTAAGAAATGTATAAGCGAGTTTCTCATCAATTCCGAGTTCCCGATTATCGATTTCCGTCCGTGCTCTCTAGATATTGATAAACATCGATCATCCCTAATTCCGCTAAGTTCCCTTCCCCATTGTTTCGGCTCACTACCCTCGCTTGATTGATGTGAAACTTAACTTTGCCCTTGGTATTACAAAAAGGTTAAACTTTATTCAACGTTTCTGACTAAGACCTTTAGACATTACGTTTCTTTTAGTCACGACATGCGGTTTGAACTGAAATAAAGCACCACACACACAGAGACGTTAAAACGCGCGAGACAAAATGTTTGCAAATACCAAAACCAACCCAGTTTCAATAAACATAACGTCTAAATTTCTGTAGTAAAAACCACATTTGCTCGCGTTGCCGGTTAAAACGAGGGAACAATTATTAAAATGGTTCCGCTGCCGGGTTCCGGAATAGGAACCGGATTCCTTTTCGCTCATAGGGCGGTATTTATTTATATCACACACACATATGAATATATAATGAAACTAGCTGAGCGGGCGAATTTCGTATCGCCTTAGAATTAGTGACATACGAAAGCAGCGACACCTACCGGGTCCAATTGTGAGTCTAAACCATCCACCGCCACCCGTTTAGGAGGAGTTCAGTGACATACACACGTACAGTAGAATTATATATATTTAAAGATTTCGTTGATAAAGAGCAGTTTATGTGAGTCAAGAAATTTTAGTACGTGCGAAAATATTGACGCACCTGTCTTGACGCCCCGGTGTGCGTGGGGCTTAATGCTGCATTGCTCAGAAATACTTTTAAGATAGGATACACTACACTTCATCTATTGTTACTGTTAAATATATCAGTTACCTTTCGTTACTTAACATTGCAACACCAATCAAATTTATTTTCAATATAATATTGTGTAGATCTTAAAACATACTAAAGTACTAAGTATGGGTAGTAAATTGTTAAGTTAATATAATAATAAAACAAAACGATCCGGTATTACCGTCTAGTATTTCGTGACATTTAGATACTCTGTAAGTGTAGGTATCAAATGATGAAGGTAAAATGTATATGAAAACTGTACTACATGATAGAGTTAGTCTTAAATCCGAGTCCAGAATCGGAATCAGATTAATTTTATTCATTTGAAACCAATACAGGCACTTATGAATCGTCAATATACAAAAAAATATAATGGTATCTCTACCACCCATTCGGAATGCATTTCCTATGGAGAAGAATGGACAAGAAACTCCATGGTTGCTCCGCCATCAATTAAGTCAACTGTGTGAAGTGGAAGCCTAATAAATTACCCCCAAACGAGGTAGGAATTACCTGCTCTTGCTAAGCGCACTATGAACTCTACACGGGGCATTTTTACGACACCCACGGAAGGTTATTGCACTTCACATTTGTTAAAATTAAACCCATGTGTTATCCTTCGAATAGCTTTTATCAAGAACTTTCACTGAACAAAAAGTTCTAGGATGGAACTTATCTAAATAAGGACCTGATTATTTTGTAACCAAGTAGAAAAAACTCATTCTTAAATTAAATATCATTGACAGAATTTACTTTAATTAATAATTTACTATTAATATATTACTTAATTTACTTTTACTAGCTTTTACTACTGAAATTTGATCTTTATGTATGTTTCTTTACATAATTCGATTTTAGGGTTCCGTACCCAAAGGGTAAAACGGGAACCCTATTACTGAAACTTCGCTGTCCGTCCGTCCGTCCGTCCGTCCGTCTGTCACCAGGCTGTATCTCATGAACCGTGATAGTTAAGACTTGAAATTTTCACAGATGATGTATTTCTGTTGCCGCTATAACATCAAATACTAAAAAACAGAATAAAATAAATATTTAAGGGGGCTCCCATACAACAAACGTGATTTTTTTGCCGTTTTTATAGATAATGGTATGGTACCCTTCGTGCGCGAGTCCGACTCGCACTTGGCCGGTTTTTGTATTATTAGTATGCCCAGGACTTTAATAAACATCAAACCAAAAATTTCTTCAGCATTTATTCGATTTCTTTGTAATGTTATACTTGACTTCCTATGTATCCATTGCCCCATTAGCTTATATAGATAGGTAACGTATAATCTACCTCATATCTATTAACGTAAAAGTATTTACTTGTAAAGCGATCGTGACTCGAATAAATGCTGGTGTTGAGCAATGTCGACAAACACCTGTGGAGCATTATCATATCTGCCTGCGCCGGCGCAAATAGCTAAACACCACTTTCGTAATTAAGGACAGCCCCGTTTTTATCGTAACTATGTGTAAACACAGCTATCAGTGGTCATCTTTGAGTAGACGCTTTGTTGATAATATTAGGTCACTACACGCACGATGTGTATAGCTCGACGTTTTTTAAGGAATATTCCTTCAACACCTGTAGCGATATACGATGTATAAATAAACTAGCAGGCGAACTTCCTACTGCCTTAGAATTAGTGTCATACGAAAGCAGCTCCACCTACCGGGTCCCATTGTGAATCTAAACCATCCATTCATTCAAATCGGTCCAGCCATTTAGGAGTTCAGTGATATACACACCTACAGTAGAATTTTACCTAATATCGCGAGACAACACATAAACATCGTATGATCCCAAACTAAGCAAAGCTTGTTCTACGGTTACCGGTTCAGTGAGCCGAGCGTCTTACGCTCAAACTACTACACCAAGCCGTCGACTTACGAGTATAGTGAAAAAAAAGCTTGGAACCCACACGCTATTAACTAAAATTAGGGTCAGGAAGACTTGGAAGAACTTATCCAGGGCCATGTCTAGGACTATGCTATTGTGGCGATCCGTATATCTCAATACTTCCACCAATCGACAATAGATGGTGCGACTACCAACACATCGCAATTCTACACGTACAATAAATCGAAGTGCGATACAAAGTACTATGAAAATCTCAACTATATATACAAATTCCCCAACAATACCAGTGGGGCGTAGTGAACCACGCCAGGCATACCACCAGACTGGAAGGAAGATCTCTAAAGAATATCGGTAAATCCAGCAGTGGATGGTATCTGGCTGATGATAATCTAACTTTTTATCTTTCAGTTCCTGAATGGCAAGTCAGTGATGTACCACGAGATAGGACATCTGCCCTTCGAGGCGGAGATCACCAATGAGCTGAACTACAACAGCAGTAACCTACTGACTGTTGTTGTCGACAACACGTTGTTGAGCGACACCGTGCCACAGGGCTCCGTCAGAGATGTGCAGATTGGGTACGTAATACTTTGCCGTCTTATTATAGTACTAAGCCTTGGCGGACATCTTACAACACACAAAATCATTGTGAAATATACCGAATTTATTTCATGATTCTTGAAGAGGACTAGTATTTTGTGAGTCATGGCGTCAAGATGTAAGTGACTGTTATGTCGGGTCTTATAATAATAACCAACATTGTAAGGTAGATCGTAAACTATTCAATAAAGACAGTCTGCTTTGGATCTCTGTTTCATTGACGCGTACATATCACTGGCGACGACGAAAAAAAAAAAAAAAACTTGAATCCAGTACATTAGTGCTTGCGTATTACAAAATGCCTATCGGGAAAGTGGAGAACTTTAATCTGGGCACACAAAATTGGGATGCCTATATTCGCCGAGTTAAGCAATTTATGACATTAAATGACATCAAAAAGGATTTACAAGTAGCTACATTAGTTACTTTAGTTGGTGCAGAATGTTACGAATTGATGTGCGATTTATGTGCCCCGGATCAGCCTGAAGATAAACAGTTTGAGGCTTTAGTGAAGCTAGTCAAGGATCATTTGGAACCCGAGAGGTCAGAAATTGCAGAAAGGCACGTATTTCGGCAAAGGAAGCAGCAGCAGGGTGAAAGCATTCGATCCTATTTACAAAGTTTGAAGCACTTGGCTAAAACCTGTAATTTCGGCTCAACACTTGAAGTAAATTTGCGCGACCAATTTGTGTCGGGTTTACATAGTGAAGAGATGCGATCAAGGCTGTTTGCCGAAAAGAACGTTGATTATAAACGTGGGGTGGAGCTCGCGCTTGCCTTGGAAGCGGCGGAGCGGCACGCAAACATGGCGGGCGCCCCGGCCGCTGCGACGGTGAGCGCAGCAACGACATCCACCAGCGGCGACGACGGCTTGCACCGGGTTGGCGGTGGCGGCGGCGGCGGCCCGCGTCCGCCGCGCAGCGGACGAGCGTGCGCGCGGTGCGGCAAGCAAGGTCACCCGGAGGGCAGGTGTCGTTTTAAAAATTATTCATGTGACAAGTGTGGTGAGAAAGGTCACTTAAAGGTTGTTTGTGTGCGAAATGAAGAGCGTTTCGGCGGCGGAGCGTCGCGAAGGAAATCGAGAGGTCAGTTTTATTTAGAGGATTCTGATACCGATACGGAAATATCGGAAAATGATTGTAACTTCTATAACATGAAAGATAATTGTAATACAAGTAAATACGATGACGCCCCTTATTATGTAAGATTGTATGTGGGAAATGTGTTAACAAAGTTCGAAGTCGATACGGGTAGTAAAATTTCTGCTATATCAGAGGAATTTTACAATAAAACTTTTTCTAACATGAGCATAAATAAAAAAATATTAACTTTTAGATCTTACACTGGGGGCGTAATCCAAACACGTGGTTATATAATGGTTAATGTGGCTTATAAAGGGCAAATATTTTCTTTGAAGCTGTATGTTATAAAAAACGGAGGTCCGCCGTTACTGGGTAGAACCTGGATTAGGAAATTAAATCTATCGTTTGTTGATACCTATACCAGTCACCATTATGTAGCTGAAAATAACTCATTAGCAGAGTTATTAAAAAGCGAATATCCTGAAGTTTTCGCTCAAGGGTTAGGTACGTTCAAATCTCAAATACGACTTCATCTTAAGGATGAGACCCCTGTGTTTGTTAAAGCGCGAACGTTGCCACTGGCGTTGCGCGGGCGCGTAGAACAAGAACTCGATCGTTTACAGAAGGAGGGGGTAATTTATAAAGTTGATAGGTCAGATTATGGCACGCCTATTGTACCGGTGGTTAAATCTAATGGCGATATCCGTGTATGTGGGGATTATAAAGTAACAATTAATCCCCTGTTAAAAGACTTTCATTACCCTTTGCCGAGAATCGAGGACTTGTTCGCGACATTAGGTGGGGGTGAATTGTATACCAAACTGGATTTATCCAATGCTTTTCAGCAATGCATGTTAGATGAAGCTTCACGGCCGTTAACAGCAATCACCACTCACGTGGGTACTTTTGTTTATAATAGAGTACCCTTTGGCATTAAGTGCATACCAGAGAATTTCCAGAAAATAATGGAGGAGACCTTGAGTGGATTGCCGTTCACGACAGTGTTTGCTGATGATATTTGTGTGACTGGTAAATGTAAGACTAGTCATATGGCTAATTTAAGGAAAGTGTTAGAAAGATTGAAGGAAAACGGACTTAGAATAAATTTTTCGAAGTGTAAATTCTTTAAAGAGACGGTGACTTATTTAGGTTACAAGATAGATAAGAACGGATTACACACGGACGAGGAGAAAATAAAAGCTATTGTATCGGCTCCTAGTCCAACCAATATAACACAATTAAGAAGTTTCATGGGACTCGTTAATTTTTATTCCAAATTCTGCTTACATTTTAGTGACATTTTAAAACCGTTATATGACCTATTAAAGAAAAATGTAAAATGGCAGTGGGATACCAGGTGCGAAAAGAGTTTCAGTAAAATAAAAAAGGCGTTAAGCAGCTCTCCGGTACTCGCACATTATGACCCCAAACTGCAGCTTATATTATCAGTTGACAGCAGTCCATATGGTCTCGGCGCAGTGCTGTCGCAACGCTATGCAGACGGGAGTGAGCGACCGATATGCTGTGCTTCGCGAACACTTAATGCGGCCGAGTCTAACTACTCACAACTGGATAAGGAGGCTTTAGCGATTCTGTTTGGCGTAACCAAACATCACCAATATTTATATGCGAGGCACTTCACTTTACGGAGCGATCACCGTGCTCTCAGTTATATTTTTGGCGAAAACAAGGGTATACCGGTGACAGCTGCTAGTCGTCTTCAAAGATATGCCATCAAACTGGCGGCGTACGATTTTAAAATAGAATTTATTAGATCCGAAAACAATTGTGGCGCTGACGCATTATCACGTCTTCCCCTTAACTCGACTACAAGTCGAGTAAGAGAAGAAGATGATGAGTGCAGCTATTTACATTTCATTCAAGAGGAATTTCCCCTTAGTTTTAAACAAATTAAAGCCGAGGTGGTTAAAGATCCATTACTTAATAAAATATATGGCTATGTAATGTTCGGATGGCCCTTAAAGCCCAACTCAGTACAGGAAAGGCCCTATTTTAATAGAAAAGATTCGTTGTATGTGGATCATGGATGTTTAGTATGGGGCTACCGTCTGGTCATACCTCAAGTGTTGCGACAGACGATATTACAAGAAATACACGATGGGCATCCCGGAATAGTAAAAATGAAGCAAATAGCACGTAACTACGTATGGTGGGAAAATATCGACGTGGACATTGAGCGCGTCTGTGGCGAGTGCGCGGCGTGTGTGACACAGCGCGCGGCGCCGCCACCGGCACCACCGCACTCGTGGCCGTGGCCGGCGGAACCATGGGGGCGACTTAATGTTGACTTTTTAGGACCTTATTTGAACCGATATTATTTGGTGGTTGTAGACGCCCACACAAAATGGATTGAGGTCGAAAGAGTAAGTTCCACGTCGGCGTCCGTGGTAATCGACAGTTTTAGGCGACTCTTCGCCCGTTTTGGCCTACCGAAACGACTCGTAAGCGATAACGGTCCGCCGTTCTCGTCGGCTGAACTAGGAGCCTATTTTAAACAGAACGGCATCAAACATTTACCTATTGCGCCATATCACCCTTCCAGCAACGGGGCGGCTGAAAATGCGGTGCGGTCAATTAAACGTGCATTGAAAAAAGCTTCTAGCGAAAATGTAAGTGACAACACCGCATTAAGTAAATTTCTATTCATGTATCGAAACACCGAGCACAGTACGACAGGAGTAGCGCCAGCGGTGGCGATGTTCGGACGTCGTTTGCGCGGGAGATTAGATTTGCTTCGGCCAGACACGGCCGAGATCGTGCGGGAGGCACAGCTAATGCGGGAACAACGCGCAACCGATGTACCGTTACGCGCGGCCGCAACCGGTGATGCTGTATTGCTTCGTGATTACTCAAAGAATAGGCCGAAATGGGCAGAAGGGGTAATAGTAAGACGTGCAGGACCTGTAACTTACTCTGTGAAAGCTGACAGCAGCGGGTTGATTCATAAACGTCATATTGATCAGTTGCTGACTAGGCCCAGAAAATCTGGAACTAGATATTCACTTAGTACCCCGAGTCAGGAAGTGACACAGCTCGAATCGCCTTCGGAGGAGACAGAGTTAGCAGACGCTACGTTGGAATCGTCCTATGAGAGCACGGAGATGTCTCCTGAAAAACTGCGTATGTCACCTACCTACTCAGCAAATCGGTCGCCGCAATCATCCAGTACTAGTGAAAATCGGGTACGCCGGAGGGCTGCTATTCAATGCGAACAAAAGATGAAAACTCAAAATATGTAATTCATCAGAATATTAGAAAGGTATGAGGTATTAGATAGGTCGTGAGAATCGTAAGAATGGTAAACAAATATAGTAAGTTTTAAGCTTTTCTATCTGCTGCGTTGTGTTTTCCATGTTATCATAGATTATGATAGTAAGTAGTTAATAGTTTACTTTATACTCAATAGAAATAAGAGGGAGACAGTGTTATGTCGGGTCTTATAATAATAACCAACATTGTAAGGTAGATCGTAAACTATTCAATAAAGACAGTCTGCTTTGGATCTCTGTTTCATTGACGCGTACATATCAGTGACGTATATGTTACCACTACCAAAACCAACTGTATTACCTATTAAAAAAAACATACGGTTCGAATTGAGAACCTCCTCCTTTTTGAAATCGGTTAAAAAGGAGCACATTTTTTTTAACGAAGTCCACTGACTTTTGCTACATATATTTAATCTTTACACAGAGTACATTTTCAATATAGTCAAGTGACTTCACTCGCAGTAGTATCTTCAGGGGCCCAATTCTCACAAAATCGACATCACTAATTTGACATATGTCGAATTAGTGATGATGTAATTCATGCGAAAGGTGCCCCGCAGGCCTATTTAGGTATAAAAAAAAATATGTTGCTGTAGGCATATCCTACATGAATAAAATATGCACGGTAGTAAATTCTAGTTGTTTAACTAACCAGTTTTTTATCATTGCCTCGTTTTTCTTTCTACTTTGGCAAAATCTTACACTCTAGTTGATAAAAATGCCTATTACAGATTAGTTGAATAGAGGAATTCGTATCAAACAATTTCAACAAAATCCTTATATATATCCCTCGCAACTTCTTTGTTTATTTAATTCAATGAGGATGTGATGTTTTATGGAGCCCGCATCCGCATTAAGATCAATTAACTACGTTGCACACTGCAACATTTATGTAACTATAAATGCATAAACACCGCCATAAACTATACATTAGACTTCTATAAGTAATCTATCTATCTATCAGCCAGGGACGTCCACTGCTGGACATAGGCCTCCCCCATAGATCGCCACAAATTACGTTCTTGGGCTTTATGCGCCCATCGACTCCCGGCGACCCCGGTGAGGTCGTCCGTCCATCTGGTCGGGGGTCGTCCCACATTCCGCTTACCTGTCCGTGGCCGCCACTCTAGGACTTTGATACCCCAACGGCCATCTGTTCTCCGGGCAATGTGTCCGACCCATTACCACTTCAAACGTGCAACCCTTCGAGCTATGTCTGTAACCTTGGTTCTTCTGCGGATGTCCGTGCGAAGTAATAATCTAGGTAAAAGCTATACACATATCATAATGAGGTCCGTTGATTTTATTAGTAAGTAGAGGGTACTCTGTGAAACTGGAATGGAATTCATCTATAGTAAATTACGCTATTACGCCTGTATTCCCCAAAGGGCAGTGGTGCACAGCAGTGTGCCCACACTTCGCCGATGTATTTTTGGTCTTACGTTCAATGGGAGCGTTCTACCGATACTGCTGCAAACATATGTATCAAATAATGTTAGAAAAGTAAAGTTGATTGTTTTTCCTACACAGCCCCAACACACTTCGCCAGGAACAACAGTACACTTTCGACTTCTTCAACTACGCGGGCATCCATCGATCTGTGTTCCTTTACACCACACCGCAGATCTATATCGATGACGTCATCGTCAATACCGACATACAAGGACTCACAGGTATTGGCCACATACCTATTACAACAAATAAATAATCGCCTGAAAACGTATCACGGATAAAAGGAGAAGTGACTCTGCCAAGTTGGACGATATTGAATTATACATAGCGTTGGAATCAGCGTTTTTTTCTCCGTCGTTTGAGCTGGGTTTCGTACAAAGCTACCAGAATGGCGCTTGAGTCAATTCGCCATTTGAGCGTCGATATTATACTCATCGTATGATCCCAAAATAACAAAGCTGGTACTATGGTATGGGTAGCGGACAATGGACTGGGGGCGATCCTAGTTTAACCTAGACAAGAGCAAATTCCGAAATTTGGCCCTGACAGTAATCGAACGCGCAACCACCTCGTGCAGTAAGACGAGTATTCTACGCTAAAACAAGATTAAAGCAGCAACAAACAAAATCAATTAAGCATAGATAATTGGAATTTGGAGATGATTTTGAATTAATTTCTGTTCTCAATAGGTTTCGTAGTATACAACGTTACATATAAAGGCTCGTCGGAAGTCCAGTGCTTAGTCCAAGTGTTCGATAAGAATAATACTCAAGTGACGGCGTACCAGGAGTGCGCGGGCCTGCTCGAGATCGGTAATGCCAAGTTTTGGTGGCCCTACCTTATGCATCCCGAGCCTGGATACTTGTATACCTTCAAGGTAAGAGTTATGTACATGTACATTTTTTCTTCCAACTCCTCCTTCACCTTTTTCGATTAAATTCGTGCGGGTATCAAGACAATTTAGCTTTCCCCCGGGACTCGCCGAGGGTCAAACCTCGGTGTTTTCACTCGGTGTGTAGCAAGGAAAAATTTAATAAATACACATGAATAGGTAGCAAGAATCGTTATCAATCCTTATTTAAATTGACACATAGTTTAGTTAGTTTTGGTATTATCAAAAATTTTATATCCTTTATTAAATAATATACCTGGATTGCGGATCCGCCATCTTTATCATTGTCATCATCCATTTTTATTTATAATGTGCATTTATTGAATTTGCCCTTGCTATTAATTGCTTGACACTTGCTGAAATACCCGCTTAACGCAGGTGAAGCCATTCCTCATCTTATTCCATTAAATATCATCATTTCATTTATTTCGTAAAAAAATAAGAAATAATATACCTACCTACATAAAAAACCTACCTATGGCGATGAGAACTACTTTTTAAAGGCGCTACCAATAAATAGCTGTTTCTCTGGAATTTTAACCAAACTATCATCAACAGGCGACGTTGGTAGGATCGCAGGGAGAGATCATCGACACGTACACACAGAAGATAGGCATCAGGACAGTGACGTGGAGCAACACCACCATTTACATCAATGAGAAACCATTGTACCTGAAGGGATTCGGAATGCACGAGGATTCTGATGTGAGTATAAAAAATAGCAAAAAGTAAATTTGGAAAAAAAATACAATATTTCGCAACTCATTGGTTGGGTATAAAAGGAAACGACGAACCGCGGTTAACTCATTGATTATTTTTTCTATACTAATAATATTATACAGAGGAAAGATTTGTATTTTTGTATGTAAGTTTTTGGTCAGTGTGTACCCTTGGGGGCGCTAACCTAACCTAACCTAATCTTTTTTTTTTTTTGTATTCGCTGGGAAATGCATTCCCAGCGCAAACAAAAAAAATGACCCTAACCTAACCTAACCTAACCTAACCTAACTCCATAGAGCCCCCAAGGGTACACCCCAACCAAGTTTTTGTATGTTTGTCAATATATTTTGTGTAATATCCATGTAACTATTGGTGTACAATAAAGAGTTTTCTAACTTTTTCTATCTATGTTTGTATACACAAACAAACAAAATGCTTTGACTATATAAATCAAATAATATATATAATCAAATTTATGTAATCAAAGACAAAATGTAACGAATTAACTTAAAAACTACTGGACCGATTTCAAAAATTATTTTGCCGTTAGTAAGCTATATTATCACTGAGTAGTAGCATAGGCTATATATTAGAAACACGTGCAAAGCCGGGACGGCGGGGACGGGCCGCTAGTCATAAATAATCAAGAAAAGATAATTTTGTATAGTTGTATAGGTAAGCATCCAATATTTTAACCCGTCATCTTGCCCCCTCAACTGTAGGTATTCCGAAAGGGTCTAATGATCTTACATCGATAGAACATCTAATTCATGATTATAGATTGCTAGTTGGTAGTAAGTGTAGCAACCGTAGGCATATTTCAATATACAAACTAGAATTTCGAGACGATCTGGTTCCACTAATATCAAAGAGCAGAAACCTTAATTTATGAATAATAAATTTACGAAAATGTTAATTCTATCCATAATATTAAGTGAATAGGTAATTTTACCTCCTGTGGAAGGCGGTATATGAAACAACTTAGGTAGATATATAAAATAGAATACAACATACCAAAAGATATTGTAGATTATCAGCACTTAACACCAACCACTTAAACACTCGCGATAATGTCGATACCGAATATCGACAACTTGTTAGACCTCGAGAGCACACTTCAGTCTCCATTCAAATCAATATAGAACAGAAGGCGCACGACACATCGTTTTACAAATTATTATTTTAATTGTGGGTAGAAGATTAGAAATCTGACACACATTCTCAGACTACCCGCACATGCGATGCTTACGAATAAAAGATGACGTAGCCAACATGTCGGTGCCTACACATGCACACATGCATGGTGCACGTTATGCGTATTGTTGGAAGTAACGATAATTAAATTATTATTTTGTATAATTTAAAAAAAATGGAATCTAGGTAGATTACTATCTAAACACGTCGACATAACTTGAACTGACTAGGTACGAAAAAGTTTCATTTGGACCGGATGAAATTGGTTGCGTAATATTTTTTTCTGTTTCGCTAAGACATTTTCCGTTTGCGTATCTAGTTGAGAGGAAAAGGCTGGGATCCCGTGCTATGGGTGAAAAACTTCAATCTGATCAAATGGTTGGGCGCCAACGCGTTCAGGACGTCCCACTACCCCTACGCCGAGGAGATATACCAGCTGGCGGACGAACAAGGCATCATGATCATAGACGAATGCCCCGGCGTTGACACTGAGTGAGTATCTCAGAAAGTAATAATAAAGTTAGAATGGTCACAAGACGCGCACCAATGGTATTAAAAGTTACAGATACATAAATGTATCAAAAAGACAATCAAAAAGTTTTACCTAAATGTGGTTGAATGCCCTAGTCATCTAGTCTTCTTTCTTCTTTTTTTACGAAATGAGTGAAAGGATGATCTGCGTTTAAGATATAATCACTTTTTGGCTCTCACTCATGACGAATCATGGTACACTGATTTTGTACTTCTCCTCTCCTCTCTGTTATTATATCTTCATCTATCTCTGGCCTACCTTGTGATTATTATATACGCCAATAGTTGCTTGGCGTTAGCATCTAAACAAAATATTTTAATGACAACTGTTAGTTCCACAAGCGACCAATATTGACGCTGCAAAATTTATAACATAAAATTCAGACACTATCAAGCGTAAAACATACGTCAAACTTATGATAGAGCTACTAAGCGTAGCTGATGAGAAGTTAGGACAACAAACGCTATCAACAAACCTACCTCGTACTTAAGTAAAATAATTGATATAGGAAATTAGAAGTCTATTAACTTTTTGTAGAGTATTACTTATTGGCTTATACAGCAAACATTCCCAAAAACAAATTTTAGAATTTTATCTTCCAGCGGTGTTAGCAGGCATGTCAAGACAAGACCTCTGTCACGGATTGGCTCGGTCGCTCTCTGTCTTATTTCATACGAGAGAAACAGACAACATCAAGATATTTCATGACATACGTTAAGTCTTGGCACTCATGCTACAACTACTGGCTGGTATAAACGAAAAGCATAAAAAAATAGTGTTACAAAGATTTTTGTTTTCAGCATATTCTCTGACGCGTTACTGAAGAAGCACAAGCAGTCACTGACAGAGCTGATCCGACGCGACAAGAACCACCCCAGCGTCATCATGTGGTCCATCTCCAACGAGCCCCGGTCCAGTAACAGGCTGGCGGACAAATACTTCGAGTACGATTCACAACCATTTTTTTCTGTATTTAATGTCTTCCAAGTTTCTCAAAGCGTCCCTTTCCTATCTAACTCTCGTAGTTTTACGCTCGCTAACTTGCCTCTTTATCTCCTAACATATAGCACAATGGGGCATCAAGAGTCGCACGTATTTTGTTTTTGCCAATAACTAAACGAGCTATGTGTTAATATAGATTAAGTTTGAATTTCTGTAGTAAAACCCCACAAGGGTAGGGCCCTCCACGTAAAAAATTGCACGCGTTGTCAATGCAATTTCATTGAAGAATGAACTGTTTCTATGACTCAATATAGTTAGTTTTGATATTGGTAAAAAAATCTACGCATTCATAAAAAGATGCGTATCCGGGTTTTTAAAACTTCACCCCTTGCTTGCTACTGTTAAAGAGTAGGTACCTACTATTTATTTATAATATAGGTAGATACTACATATTCCTAAAAGCAGTGGTAGCCGAGTGGTCGAACGCACGCCTTGCAAATCAAAGTGTGCAGGTTCAAACCCCGGCTCGCACCTCTGGGTTTATGTGCGAATCTCATTTTCATCCGAGATTACCACTTGCTATGAAACGGTGAAGGAAAACATCGTGAGGAAACCTGCACGTCTATAGAAAGGCGTGTGAAGTTCACCAACCCGCACTGGGCCAGCGTGGTGGACTATGGCCCAAATCTCCCTCGTATTGAGGGAGAATGTGCCCGGTATAATGGCAATAGGCTCGCCCCCTATTACATTGGGACCAAAAATACATCGGCGAAGTGTGGGCGCACTGCCGTGCATCTCTGCCTACCCCTTCGGGGAATACAGGCGTGATGATGTATGTATATATTCACCATTCTTTTTATTTACAGGCAGGTGGTGAAGCATGTGAAGTCAATGGATCTCTCGCGGCCAGTCACCATTGCCATCTCTGTTTCTGCTACAACTGACAAATCAGTAAGCGAATACGGCGTTTAAAATATCTACTTTTATTTGACGATAACTTATTCCGTAGTTCACATTTTAATTAACAATAATACACACTGGATTTGACAACAATAATAATACACACATACAAACACACACCCACACACACATAATATGTGTATATTATATAAAGTTGTTAGGTACCTATTTCAATAACTAACGGGTTTACATCTCTGATCTTTCTGGATTCCTCCATCGCCATTGCACTGAGGTCAAAAATCGCATAGCCGTTTGATACTACTATTACTTACTATATACCTTCTGTATTTTGTAGATTCATATGTGCCTGTATGTGTAATTTAAATAAAAATTCTGATTCTATGTTGTTATCACGAATCAAGCGTTTTTATAATCTTGTAAATATTTTACCAACCAGTTTTTGGATCATGAATGTTAAAATTCAATTGACTTATATGTGATTTATGTAATATGCTTTAGCTATTCTGTTTTTAGGGTTCCGTACCCAAAGGGTAAAACGAGAACCCTATTACTAAGACTTCGCTGTCCGTCCATCCGTCCGTCCGTCCGTCCGTCCGTCCGTCTGTCACCAGGCTGTATCTCATGAACCGTAATAGTTAGACAGTTGAAATTTTCACAGATTATGTATTTCTGTTGCCGCTATAACAACAAATACAGAATAAAATAAATATTTAAGGGGGCTACCATACAACAAACGTGATTTTTTTTATCGTTTTCATAGATAATGTTACGGAACCTTTTGTGCGCGAGTCCGACTCGCACTTGGCCGGTTTTTTAAAACATCGTCTAAATCATTGTTTCAACATTGTAAATCATGTGGAATTGACATCCTCTATCATTATAGATCTGAATCCTGAAGTATACTCTTAAACCATTGTTTAAGATTCGCTCGGCTAACTTAACCGGGTGGTGGCAGGTTCGATTCGCGTCAGATAGGTATTCGGGTGATTTCAGATATGACATTTTCCAAATTTGCACTGGGATCACCTCCAGTCCATTGTATGGTACCAATAGCATAAGGGTTGCTTCTGAGATGGTGTCTATATGGCGATATTTATTTATATCAGGGTCGCCATTTGGACGTGATATGCTTTAACCGATACAACGGGTGGTACCACAACGCGGGCTCGTTGTGGCAGATCGCGGGCAACGTGATCGATGAAGCGACCACCTGGCATCGCATCTACAACAAACCGGTCATCATGTCCGAATATGGAGCTGACACTATTGCTGGACTGCACTTGGTGAGTATTGATAGCGAGCAGTTTCTTTCAGATCCTAACACTTGAACCTGAAGTATACCATGAATGATGAGATCAATTTAGCTGTCAACAGAGACGAACAGCGACAATGACAGCTATTCCTACTTGATTTGGTTCTGTACAATAGTCAAGATTTAAAAAATCTTTATTTTATTTCACCAGTACCCTGAATACGTCTGGTCCGAGGAGTACCAGAGCGCCCTGTTATCGGAACACTTCAAGGCGTTCGACCATTTGAGGAAGGCGGGCTTCTTCGCTGGGGAGCTTATCTGGAACTTTGCCGACTTCAAAACTGCACAAAGTTAGTATTCAACAATGAAAAATTAGACCAACAATAAGCCAAATAGGATATTTAATAAAATCACAAATTAATATTTATACATTTTTTAAAAGTATCTATAACACATCAGGGGCCCGATTTTTTTAATTATCTGAAGAGTTAATTAGCAGTTTATTATTTAACAGTTAATGAGTGTACAAACATTATATGACTGAAGTCTTAAATGATTGGTAATTATCTTAACCTCACGTTAAATAGGAAAAGGCAGTAAAAGCCGTCGGGAGCGTCCGCGATGGAATAACCGTCGCGGCAAATGGCTTCGGAGTAAGCATTAATAACAATCCTCGAATGAATGAGTCCTTATACTCTATATAATAAAATCGTTTTTATAATTTTGTGGTGATGGTGCCGTGTCGTTGCAAGTCGATATTATGCATGGATGTACTCCGATAGCATGCGCAAAGGATATGCTAGGTAGGCTACGCTCCGTTTTCCCTTGCAAGTGTCAACTCTTACATTAGGAGAAGCATGCGAAATATGTGCAGCTAGTCGAAATATGATTGAAGGTGGAGGAATACCAAATAACGTTTTCTTAGGAAAGTCACGTCTCCGCATGCAAACGTTTGATTAAACTTTTAATAAAAAATCGGTTAAAGGTATATAATTTTAAATTCCACATCTACTCAACTACTTATTCAAGTATCTAACTTGACTAAAGAAACTGCATTAAAATTAGAATCGGCTAATGTAGTCAATATTATCTATGATCATTGTGAAGCATCTGTGGTAGATAGGGTGGTAGACTGGATGTATTCCTACCTAGTAGGTAGGAATACATCCAGTTTACTAGCTGGCTGCTTTAGCCTACTGTTGGATTAATCAGTCACATTCAATCAATCATCAATAAACTCGAGTACCATTTATTATTGCGCCTAAATAATATGGATATAATGCGCCTTTCTTGCGTTATTAAAACGTAGCCAGTTACTGGTGTTCTAAAGCTGTTGTGAGGATTCTTTGGACTCTGTCCACCTATCGTTTAAAAATAGATAATTACGGAGCCGATATGCCCTCAACTGACAGCTCGGTGTCAACAAATGTAAATGATCTCCCATTAGTATTCATGTATTAGTAATGCAAAACCGCCGAATAGGAAGTAATCTCGTAATTGCACCCATGCCACACGGGACAAAGGGACGCAATGGTGTCGTAACGTTTTCACTCTCTTGTCTCATTGTTGCATAAATTCATAAATAGTTACTTTGTACTTAATTGTGAAAATTAAGTACAAAGTAACTATTGTATCTGTAAAAATGTACGAAATTGTCTACTATACAATATAATATCTGGTTTACAATTTTGCGGCCTAATAAGTCAGGATCCCGATACTAGATTAATTAATACTCTGTTCAGCTCTCCATTTATAATCTAAATACTTGTGCTAGGTATGAGATCGCGATCAGTTTAATGACAAATGACTCCAAAATCAAGGAGGTTCTCAACTCGTACCGGTATTTTATGTATCTACTTATATTACTACATATATAAAAGTATTGTTTTATATCCGGGCCCTAATTCGCCCCGGCCCCCGTGCTAACCTCTGATGTGGGGGTCAGAGTCTTTAAATTATGCCTTACTGTGTGTAAAATGAGTTTTTCCAGTCTTATTTAAAAGTATTACACGATTATTTTTTTCAATTTATATATACCGAGCCCTAAGGTGTGATTAATTTTCTTTTCACAGCCATAACCCGAGTGGGTGGGAATAAAAAGGGCATATTCACGAGGTCTAGGCAGCCGAAAGCCGCGGCCCACCACATGCGCGCGCGCTACCACGCGCTCGCCGCCGCAGACTACGGCATCAAGCCACCAGTCACCGCCTACTACGTCAGCGACAACCAGCCCGCCACGCACGAGGAATTGTAGACCGCCTTGCCATACAACCCCATACACACTACTACGATCGGGATATTCAACTGAGAGGAACTGGGAAGAAAAACAAGACTTATTAGATGGATCACGTCAACTACTGAACTCTGCCGTCTCTTCCTAAGGTGGAATAGGTGCTACGTATTAGGGGGCACCACAGGAGGCATACGGCACAAGAGGCTTTGACTTACTTTGATTTGGGGGGTTGAAAGGCTTCAAGCAAGCTAGAGTTTACTTTACATGAAGATACATCTCCTAATACGTCTGGTTCCTCTGCTTCTAGCATCCGCCGACTGTGACACGCATAATGTTATCGCTCTACCTTGTAAGAGCTACTTATAAAGAGCCGGTATATACCAACTCGCATTTACCATTTTAGAACCTTTCGCCTGGGTACTGCGAGATGTATGGCCACTGCCACCTCAGCCTTAAAATTCCGATCTAACTCTATTCTGAACTAGCTGCGTATCTCATAATCGTACCTCAGATCAAGGTGTGCGTAGCGGGCAATAAAACCAAATAGTTTAAGACTTTGTGCACTGGCAACTTTTCCATTGCCAGGCTTATCTTAGAGCTTTTTAAAAAGTGTATTTTAGAAAATCACCTACGTACTGTCTTCAAGGAACGAAAGAGTGCACGAAGCCATTTAAATAGGCTCTAATTTTCTAGTTCATTAAATGCCATGATATATGCAGTTTACAAAATATTAGTAGGCACTTAACCATTGTGCCACAAATATGGTACTTAATAGCAAAACTTGGCACTTTTAGTTAGTTTAGGTAGGATAAAGTTAGATGTAAGAAAAATGTAAGATAACAGGACCAAAATGTAGGCAAGATTTATTTTAATATGCGTATTTTGTAAACTAGCTCCTACGTATTTGTTAACGTTAGTGAATATCTACAATTTAGCAATCTGTTTTATATTTATGTTAAACAAGTTTGTAATTACCTAGTTACTTTTACAAATATTCAATATTTGTCATGGTAAATACTTATGGTACCTACATTATATCTTTTCGAACGAATAGCTGACTAAACTGATTGTAACAGGAATAAAGTACAAAAATAAGTTATAACTTTTGTTTTATTTTATTTAAAATGCATACCTACTTACCTATTTACTGAAAAACCCGTAGCGCACGTATCCTAGCTAGATACCTATTTCTTATTAAAGATGTAAAGATACAAACTTAGGTACCGTACACTAAACATTCGAATCACATTTATATGGAGTTAGGATTTTCTTTTAATTTGGGGATAAATAAAAGCGTTTCATTAAAATTAGGGGATCTCTAGAGGTAATGCCTAAAATGAAGTAGTAGCCAATTACACTGTATTATTACTTAGGCATCACGTTAAGGCGTCGTCTAGGGTTAGTAAAAATGGGCATTTATACGTACGAACATCTTAGGTACTATATCAAAGAAATAATTATATACATACATACCCCAAGCTGTTAAAAAATATTGGGGGAATATTTTGGTATGCATTGGCAACACTGCGGTCAGCCATCGGCTCGGCCGGCTGAAAATGCTCCAAAAGACTAGTACCCAAAGCACAAAGTATAAAAATTATATAAGAAAAAGCTGTGAAGTATTACAAAAAAAAATGAAATTATTGGGGTATTGTAAACAAGTTGAATGAAGTGCAAGATTATTAATATAACTACTTCTAAATAAACTATAATATAAATAATAAATATTAAGTTATTTTACGAACTACAGTACATTACTTACTATCATTACTATTAATTGAAACATGAGTTGTATCGAGTGCAGACAAAATTCAAAATACAAATGTCCAACATGTATACAACCATAGTAAGTATTAATATATCTTTAACTATTCAATTGACTATTACCAATTTAATTAACAAACAGCTGAACAGCTAAAAAGTATTTTTATAACATTGCTTTAAAAAGTTTTAGGTTACCTTTAACAATATATTTGCAGTTGTTCAGTGACTTGTTACAAACAACATAAAGACGTACCTTGTTCTGCACCTCCTGAACCGCTGAAGCCAACAAATGAAGAGCCAGAACCCGAAAGAGAGTTTGAATATCCTACAGAAGACACAGTATCTATAGAAAAGTTAAAATTATTAGGTAAGTAGGTACCTTCTATTTTATATGTAACTATGAATAATTGTTATAATAGATGATACATACATAGATTATAAACACTGCCTACCCTCTTGGTAATAAAATATTAGGATAGATACCTACCTAAATCAAATAAAATACCTATTTAATAAAGTATTGAATTTCTTTTTGTCACTTCATTTAATTCAGTCATTTTACGTTGCCATAGGGAGTACATTTTATTAAGTCACCCCTATAATCTGGCCACCACTCAATAAGATAAAGCCCTAAATGCGTCATACACATCCCATGATAATAGATTTTTTTTTTGTTTTTATTAGACAGGTTGCAAGGATTAACCTTTATAATGTCTGTGGTAACATTTGGTTTCAGAGCAATCAACAGAATTAAAAAAATGTTTGGACAATCCTCATGTGCGGGAGATATTAGAACTATTGGACAAGTCTCCATACCCAGACCAGTTTATGCAGGAGTACATGCAAGAGCCTATCTTCACGGAATTTGTTGATGCATGCCTCAAAGTTGTACAACCTCCAGAAGACAGTAAACAATGTTAATAAGAATTAATTAAATTATGCGTAATAGCTTTTTTTTTCATTTTCTTACATCCAAACAATACACCCTATGTTTATTATAACTCTGGTCTGGTTTAACAATATCCAATATTTTTTTATAACTTAAAGAAATAAAACAAATCATCACTTTTTATTAAGATCAAGGTTTTATGGCATAGAAAAATACAATTTCATAATTATTGAACCAGCGTAAGCACGCATCTACTACCATATATACTACATATTAAATATCAGCCAGTGCAGACCTCAGCATATTTTCAAATTCTAGTGACTTTATCTTCTCTTCTTCCAGAGCTAATTCAAGCTGTTTAACGGCTTCCGTACAATCATTATATTTAGATATAGTATCATCGACATCTTTTATACTTTCATCAACTAATGTGCGATCTTTATCTTCTAACATGAGATATTCCATCGAATCCAGTTCGATTTTGCGCCGTTTGGCTTTTATGAAGTAATCAATATCATCATCATATTCCAATGCCTTGTGTTTAATCTCCTTTATAACGCTTATTTCATACAGCCAAGATACGTTACGATAATCGTCTAATACGGATTTTTCGTAAACAGCAAACCGATTATCAAAATTGTTCAATCTGCTTATCTTTTCATACACTACTATGTTTAAAAAATCAATGAGGTCGTAATGTGCGAAGTATTTGCTGAAATCTTCGCGAGGCATGCTCATATCAGACAACTCATTGGGTAATACTGCAATGACTTTACAGACCACATCCTCAGGGTCATCAAACCAACCAATCTTGTTGCAATAAGTCCGCATTTGCTGTTGCATAGTGATAGCTGTTATTGGATTGAATTCTGAAGAAGGATCGGGCAATTTCAGTTGCTTCATAATACCCTTTATAGCTGTAATATTTTCAGAGTTTTTAACACTGCTTGGTACAAACTCGTAAGGTTTTGGATAGGGAGATGCACTATCCAAGTATTTCTGGAACTCTAATGGGAATGATGAGTGATTGAACAAATCTTCATTCGTTATCACATCTGTTAATCTATCCACGGCATTATTGTAACATTTAATCAGTTTGTACAGATCTCTGAGAACGGTATCCATACGACTGTCTCTTTCGTTTCTCAACATACACCATATTTCATTACCGAGATACCTCTGACATATCGATTTAAGATAATCTATTTCTATCGGTGGGACTTGTGGGAAGTGTTTCGCTAACCATTTCATAGCACTTTTGGTACATATATTAAGCGACTCTGAGATATGTTGGGACTCAACAACATATATTCTAAAGGCTGATATAACATTCTGTCTAACTAGATTACTTAAAACATTCTCCATCCGATTTTTTTCGTCGACATTCTCCATTTTCGGTATTACAATGGCGACTGGTATAACTTGGTATGGATATTTGTGCTTGAGTGTTTGTTCTATGGTATTTGTAAAGTTGTTATCCTTTTCAGTCATATAGAATAGCACGCCATTAGCACCTTCAATGGCCTCTCCGTGATCATACATTTTATCGTAACTAGCTAAAGAAACGGAAATAGCAAAATCCATCAAATGATTCCAGGATTGTTTTCCAACATGTATTAATGTCTTAGATACGTCGTGCTTCTTTTTATCACCGAAAACGTCTAGTAACCATTTCTCTAGATTTATCTTTTTGTGTAACCATTTCATTGAGCCAGGTGAGACTAGTGCAAGTTTCCAGAAGAAACATTTATCATAGGGATAGTTTATTTGTTTCATGCGCTTCAACAGGGGTGATCTAATTATTTCCATAAGGTTGTACGGGTCAGGAGTCGGAATCTGCTTCAGTTCACCAACAAATCTGTAACCTCTATGAATGGCATTCATATTTTTTAAAGTGGAATTTTCGACGAACCTTCTTAAACAATTTGCCTCTTCAAAAGGAGTATTTTGAGTCAGCCATAGTGGTGTGTCTTTAAGGAGATCGCGTCTTTTAACATTTCTGATGTAGTGGCTCCTCCATACATAAAACCATTTTTTCATTAGTTTTTCGGTCCAGAACTTCTCTGCTCTCATCTCAGACTGGCACATTTCATTACACAACTCTGTCAGCACATCTTCTGTTACAATACCAGCAAAACTCATTAGACTGTTAAATTTGTCTAGTTCTTCTTTAAGCATGTGTTGAACAGTTTCATCTCCCACATCGTCAACCAGTTCTTCGATAAGCTCAGCAGATTCTTTCTCAACTTTTGCTTGAAACCTTTTTTCCTCTTCGGCTTTTCGTTTCAATTCGGCCTTCCTTTCTTCGAGTTTTTTCTTTAACTCTTCCTGTTTTCGCTGCTCTTCTTTTCTACGTTTTTCTTCCAACCGCTTCATCTCTTCCTGTTTTTTGCGTGCTTCTTCCTGTCGCCTCGATTCTTCTTCTTTTAATATTTCTTGACGTCTTTCTTCTCTCTTCATTTGCTCTTGTAATAATCTTTGCTCCTCTTTTATTCTTTCATCTTGTAAACGTTGAAATTCTTCTTGTTGCTTTTGTGCATCTTCATCATTTTGGTTAAAGTCATAAACGGAACCACTTTGCGCATTTACTGAATTAAGTATATTGTTAGCAACAGTTTGTGCTTTGTTTTTACTTTGAAATACTGAATAACCCTTAGCGTCGGAACCGTTAGGAGGGTTAATAGCACTTTTGAATAAACTACTTGGTGACAAGTTAGCGGAGGATTCACTATTGGAGAAGATAGATTGCGCTGTGGTTGGTTTTTCAGCGTTATCGACATTAGAAAATACATTGCTCGAGGTGCTTGCTTTTCCGAAATTGCCAAATATGTTCGGTGTCTGTTTAACACTCTCGCCTTCACTTTTCGAAGCAAAATTCCCAAAGATATTACTTCCTTTCGCTGTTTTATCATCAGATTTAGAAAACAATGACTCACTTTTAGCACTAAAAATGTTTTTTCCAGACATTTGGCTTTCAGTACTCTCAGTTTTGGTGGCAAATACGTTTTTGTTTTGAGTAATTCGAAAAACATTCGGCGGTTTTGCTTCGGTTGGCTGACTGAACACAGATTTGACGACTTCGGGTTTTTTAAATACGCTCGCATCAGATTTCACGCCTCCAAACACAGAAGGTGTATTCTTATTCTTAAAGTCATTGCTTTTTACAAAATCATTTTCATCTGTGGTAATTTTCGCTCCAAATAGACGTTTCCCCGAATCTGCTCTGAACAATATACTTCCTTGAGTAGGCTGAGGTGGTGAAAATGAGAACGAACTTTTAATATCTGCCGCAAATGCTTTTTCAGGGGAATTATTAATGATGTCTGTAGAAGCCACGACAATAGCAGGCTTGAACGAGAACGAATCGGTTGTGTCTGAAACAACGGTGGGGGCAGAAAACGTAGATTTCGATATAGGTTTTACAAACAAATTCGTTCTAGGTTCTATGGCTTTTGCTACAGGTGGTTTTTCAACACTCGCATGTATTTTGCCACCCTGACATAATCTTTGGATCTCTGCTTTTAGGGATTTTATATCTTTATTGCTGTCATTCATCGTATTATATCCTTGGTCTGCAGCCGTGAGCGCACTCTCCTTCAATTTACCATCCTGAGTGAAACTTGTAAACAAATCCTGTTCAATGTACTCCGGGAGAGTACCACCGGCGATTATCTCGCCGACTGTACCCTTTCGTTTCGACTCTATGAGGTGTATAGCCCGTGCAATAGGGTAAGGATCACTGTCCTCTATAAACTGATTTCTATTTAGGATAATAGCCAGTTCCATCTCATCGGTCCTCGCAAATCTTAAGCCATAATGATTTATGAAGGACTTTAGGCTTTCAATGGATTCGAAGGCGAGAGAGCTCATCGCGTCTTCCGCTGGGTAGCGGGACCCGCCTCGGGGCGCATAAGCCTTTACGATTCTCGCGAGCGCTCTTGCTCTTACGTCGTTGAAGTACCGCAGAAGAATGCAAGCTTGCAGATAAGTCGCCTCATCCCTGACCAATCGAAAGAATCTCACGTAATTATTGTTGTCGAGAGCATTGAATATTTTTATAGCAAGCGCGATGGGTGCTGACTTTTGGATCTCAGTAGGCAGTTGTTTGATCTGTAACAAAAAAAACCCTATTATATTAATCTATATCAATTTTACAAATAACCAAGGAAACTACACAATACTACGAAACTACTAAACAATATTTCGATCTGTCAAAGGAATTCAGAACCAATGAGGCGGCAATAGCGGATAATTTCTCGTAGGTACACCATTTGAAAAATGCACATTTTTTAAATAATTATTTATCAATGAAACTTAAGAGAATAATGATTTTAATATTGGAAGAAGCACGTAGCTTGCATTTTTAGTTCTACCAAACAAAAAATAACATCATTCTAAAATTATTTACTGCTCTTAGCAGTCATCAGCAAGATATTTTAGTGGCAATTTTTTATGTACTGACCTCCCACCAAAAGTTGGCGTCGCCGAGATTGAGAAGCGCAATGTATCCTCTAAACTCAGCCTCCATGGGTTTTTGCTCGGGTCCCACGTCGGTGTACATGTGCTTGAGGGTCTGCAGGCACTTGGTGAGGTTGTCAGTGTTCAGCTTCTGGTCGAACTGCGTGTGCTCAAGGTCCGCCAGACGAGCTGCGCAGTGCGCGTGGAAACGAGCACACATTTCCACTAGACGGATGGAATCTGGAATTACGAGAACAACATATAAACAACGAACACGTTAGTCTAACGTAGTCACACAACTTTCGACACAATTCGGTGAACATAAAGTTCGTTTTACGGTAACTCATGTGTTTCGCGTGGATTGGCTTTTTAATAGTTTATCTTTTGTGTACAGAACTTGCATGCATACTTTAAACAAATAATTTGAAAAAAAAAGCTTTTTACTAAATTAATATGATAGTATATATACCTAAAACGCAAACACAATTAAAAAAAATGTTGTCTGTTTATATGTTTGTTTGAGGTAAACTCCCAAACGACTCGACCGATTTTAATGGGACTTTCACACGGAGATATCTGCTGCAACTTTTCCCCTAAATTCCACGGGTCGCGGGCACATTTAGTAGATGACTAACGTAAAACATTTAATATAAAGTTAATGTTTTTTTAGTTTTTAAAGTTAATTGTGAAACATATTGGTATACCTGAACAACACAGAGCCTGCTGTGCTATATCCTTACGAATACTGCGCAATCTATCCCACATGAAATGGAACCAATCAGCCAAGGAGACCTGAAACATTAAATTCAGCATTAAATAACAAAATTCAAATAATTTTACTCTATTCTAGCTGTACCCGGCATGTATTTCAATGACACAAAGCGATTAATTTTTATTTATAGTATAGTTAGTTAAGAGCACTATTATACAGACCCCGAGTCTAGTTTGAATCACTCACGAATAATGTTTTATAGTATTAAGTTATTTGGAAATACATTATTCTTATTCTAAGTTCATATAGATTTTTTGGCATCCTCATATACCCAACCAAAATATCATTAAGTATTCTTTTCATTGCCTCGCCTCAAGGTATTATTTAAGAGCAGATATAAATGAGCTGGCTACATTATAAATCCGGATAGCAATCCTTTTGATACCAGGTCTGTCGAAACCAGGGTACGAATCGCGATACGCGATAGTCCTATCACTATCTCTGTAGAGCTGCTATGGTTTATTTTTTAAGGCATGAAAACATTTAAATCAATGGTGGCTAGAATAGCTACTAGTCTAATAGCTTCAAGGTGACACGTCTAATGTCTACACAGGTCATATTTTAGCTACCATTATTGATAAAAGCTGTTGTGTTCATGCCTTAAAAACCAGCCAAGGGCGAGCTGGACTCGCGCACCGAGGCTTCCGTAACTAAGCTATGAAAGCCCCCAACAAATCTCATAAACCAATCTTGCCAGATTTCATGATTCTAGGTCCACGGGAATTACCCTATAAGTTTTTGAAAATGCAACATAGATCACCGTATCTTTTGATTGCGTTAACTGAGAAGTTTATTTTTTTAGGGCACGAAGGGACCGCGTACTAGAGTCTGTTATAAATTTCAACTTGATACCTCCATGCGTTTCCGAGAAAAAGAGTCTTGACAGATAGACGGACGGACACCAAAGTGATTTATAGGGTTCCGTTTTTTGCCTTTTTTAGGTACGGACCCCTAAAAATAAAGTCATAGCAACTCCACAAGGATAGTGTCATATAGGCTTGATATTAGTGATATTAGTGATAGTGGTGATATGGCTGACCGGGCGGTCGGTGTCGGCGAGGCGGTGCAGCAAGTAGGCGCAGGTGCGCAGCAGCGCGCGCGGCGGCCGCAGCTCGTAGCACATCGGGATCTCCTGGTCGGCCGAGCTGCGGCTGTACTGCTTCACCGCGCGCGCCGGGTCCAGCGTGCCGTCGGACTCCACCACCGTCTCCAACGTCATCACCTGCGAGTTCACACATATTTTTATTCATATAAAAGTAAATAAACCTCCGCCTACCCTTTAGGGAGCGTTCAAGTATTACGTAACGCAATTTTTGACGTAACGTAACCACCACCAGATGACCATTTATACCACAGTTGACCATTCCAATAGAAATTTTGAGAAAAAGTAAAGTTTTAACAAATGCGTGAGAAATCTCTACGCGACCGTTCTGAAGGGTTAAAACAATGTTACGTAACGCGTAGTTCAATGTCACTGTCACTTTTATAAGAGTGTAACAAACACATTGAGGTTTCAACCTCTTCAGAAACTCATAAAAATAGGTTACACAGTCCTTCTATAGTATAAAAAGAATACCATATATTTGAATTTAGAACCGCGTACAAACTCAATCATAAGAAAAAGTTAAAGGAATTAATTAGTTACCTGATGCTCGGCCTGTCTGTGCAACAGCTCTTTTTCTGGGCACATATCTTGACAGGTTCCGATAGTAGCACCGCCCACTTTCACGCGCGATCCAGCGCCGCCCCAACCTCGCAAGATTCTAACAAATACAATCATGGTAATTTAAGGTTTTCCAATACCATAAAGTGTCCCTAAACGAACTCTGTGTTAATATGTATAAAGATTGAATTGCTGTGGTAAAAGCAAAGCCCCGACGCATCAAAATGAACTTTTTCTATAAGTCAATATAGTTTGTTTTGTTATGGCCAAAAAATTGGCGAGCGAGGGCAGACGCCCCAGGAGGCTTAAGCCTAGTTCAGTGAGGTTGGCACTATGCCACATAGAAATGGACAAACTTGCTTGCACTCACAGGGTACAGGAATAGGGTACTATCACTGACCTGTCCCTAGCGTCCAATATTCTCCACTGTTCGTCCGGCGTGAGCGAAGTCCTGGAACGAAGTTGGAACAGCTCCACGGCCGCCTCACTAGTGCTGAGACTAGTCTGTGTGGTGGTAATCACCACTGGGGACTCAGTACCACTTGGCTGTTGCATCCTGGTAGATTGTTTATATTTCTAGTTATTCATAAGAGCTAATGAAAATCTATAAGCACGAAAATGTAGTTGGATATCGCAAGCACCATGAAAAACCCCAAATTCTGCTGTAAGAACATAATAGCAGGCCATTGACTAATATTATTTCGCTACAGATCAACTTTCATATAACTCATACATAAATAATACATGATTACACCTGTATTCCCCGAAGGGGTAGGCAGATGTGCACTGCAGTGCACCAACAATTCGACAATGCATTTTGATCAATGCAATAAGGGGTGGCCTATTGCCATATACTGGTATTCCCCTCAATACAAGGGAGATTTGTGCTATACCCACCATGCTGGCCCAGTGTGAATTGGTTAACTACACACCTTTAAATATGGTGTCCGCAGGTAGTAATCATTATTGACGATGACATTTTCATGTGGCTCATATCATTTTCATGTAGTATGGAGGTTTGAAACCTGCATTTACTACTTATTTATAATTATACCAGCATACTTACACAGGAGTCTTTTTCACCTTCTGTAAAATTTTCTTCTTCAAAGAGGACTGGTTCACCACTCTTGATAACATTTTACCTTTTGATAATGGGGATTCAGGGTCCACTTGCATTACTGAGAAATTGAAAAAAGCAAGTTTTACCTAACTAGGTCTAACAGGAGACAATCGCAGATATTGAAATGTAGATGGAATTGAGATGTTTAAAAAAAATCAAAAACTATTATTTCATATACTAGCAGATGAAAATTAATCTTAAATTGGATACAATATGATTGTATTTCAATTGGCATACCATTTTGTCTAGTAACCATGTAAGAAGGTGCTCCCCCCATCGCCGATAGTTCTTCCTTCACCCCTGGATCAGGTACCCACTCTGGGTCATCATCTTTTTTGCTGTGTCGTCTCCTAAAAATGGTTAGCCCTTTAAAATGTCACAATACTGTCTTACAGTAAGACTACTAGGGAAAGAGACAAGACATATAACACAGATTATAATGCATCACTCTTTCACTTTCTTAAATCAAAGGTTAAAAAGAGATAAAATTTTCTCAAAAGATCTCACATTTTCTCTTATCACAGCAGACTGTATGCCCTGTACTTTGTATGCAAGACAGGCCCTTTCTCAATGCATGGGACATACAATGATGATCGATTGTTCTGGCCTACTGTTGATTGCCTAGTTGATAACTAGTAGTTATAGACATCATGATGCATCTCCAACCTAAGAGACATAAACAGCTGATCGCTTCGTAAGTGTCTACAGGGAAAAAGGTTTTGGATCATATCTCTGCTTGTCTAGGAGTAAATCACTTACACTGTCTCCTACAACACAAATCAATATACTAACTACAAATAAACTGTAATAATATTCATGATACTTACATCCTTGGTTTACTTCGGGTGACATCGAACATGAAACCATCATATGCACCGGCATTCAGCATGGCTCTTTCAGCTGAACTCGGCTGATCATACTCAATCACACACACCTGTCTCTTGGGAAGCAACCTGATCCTCTGCACTTGACCAAACTTGCTGAAGTGCTTCTTGGCTGCGGGTGGATCGAACAAAGCCTCGGGGACATTTGAACACCTGGGTACAGAAACTTATAGTCTGATATCTATATTAACATAACATAAGGCACAAAAATGATACTTGTTAATTAACATTATAGCATTAGATAATGATATCTTGTACTATATAATCATTTTATTTACATGACCATCATTTTGCCCATAAAACTTATTTAATACGGTAGTGTACAAAGTTAGTAATTTTACGACAAGAAGATTGCAAAATATCCAGAGGGTAGGTATGTTTTATTAAAACTTACGTGACAGATGTCTTGGGATTAACGACTACATCTTGCCCCGGACTCTTTGTTTTCTTCAGTTTAGCGATAGGGCTCGTTGCTGGTAGCATGTTGATCAGTTTAATTCGTGATTTAACACCATTAGTTCATTGTTATGAATAGATGTTTCACGTAGAAACACATTCTATTTCATTATGTATGAATGTACAGTTGATAAGGTTATTATGGGTCAGGTTATTGAAATATTAGCTGTTTTATGAGTTGATTTTAACTTTTAACAAATATTCTATGCAAAATAATTCCTAAAATTAGAGGTTTTCTTGTATACGATTTGGAATAGACATGCGTTCGATATATCAAAACGTAACTCATATCGGATATGTGTTAGTTATCATAACATATCGATATGCCATCCCACATAACCGATATGACAAAAACGTTATTGTATCGATTTATTCAAAAAACCTATCCATCCATTCGGTTATGGTTATATCAAAACTTAAAACTGCAACGCATCGATGCGAACTTCACAAACGGTCATAACGGTAACTTATTCGCTACCACTCTTTCTAACAACATGTTCTTTAACTGGTGTAAAAGGGATGAAGCGAATAAGAGATAACTTTAGTTATGAGCGTGTTCGCGTAGCTACCGGCGTGGACCTTATCGAACTAGCAATAAAGTTTAGTTTCTATTGTCTAGTTACGATAACGTTTTTCGAGTCCATCGTTTGGCGGCTAGCGGCTACGGATACTGGATATTAGTGAGACACCTACTCTACAAAATAGAACTACATGAGGAAGTAATAAGGTTGAATTTGAGTTATTACAATACAGATACATATTATAAAAGGGCTGTAATATTTTTTTTTGTTGTTTTGTGCGTTCGACTTTATTTTGATTAATGTTTTTATGATAGTTGCAACGTTGCAATTACGTAAAAGGAATTCCTTTCGTATTTCTATTTTTTAATGTGTGTATTTAGTTATTAGAATATAATATTTAGTTTGTGAATAAAAATATATTAAAGATAAATTTGAATTTTTCATAGAAAATGTCGCACAAAGCTAGTGAGATATATGGACTCATTTTGATAAAAAGGACAATGCCGTCGGTCTGGCTGTGTGTAAATATTGCAATCAAAAGTTTTCGTACAAATTTAAATTCCACCGGAAATTTCAAATTCTCATTTAAAAAGAGCGCTTAAGTCTAATAAATGCGTCTAATAAAAAGTAATGTATATGTATTGATAGATTAATAAATAAATAACTTTAAATAAGAACATAGCTGTACAGTGTACGTTTGCGTTCGTTGTTAGTTTTCGCATCTAAATATCATGTCTATGTTTGCAAACCGTTCTGCTGATATCGATATATGACAACGGTTTTCTATATCGATATGGAAACTGTATATCGGTTAGATAACCGTTTGCGGAAAAAACTGAAAACGCCCATGTCTAATTTGGAATAATATGCATTTGACATTCGGATCGCGATCGGTAGCATTGATTTGACTTGACAGGACAGATGACTACATAATGGAAGCAGACCAAGCAGCCACACACTTAGCGATTTGCTTTCACTATCAAATTTATTTTTTATCTTTACTAATTGTTACATAGCTGTGCGAATATTGTTTTTTTACTACTAATGTTTTAATTGGAGTTCAGCAGAGTAAACCAAAAAAAATTTCAACACTCAGCAAGAATTTTAATGTTTTAGTGATATCTCATATCTTATGGATGATCGTCTTTTTAGGAATTTATAATGTTTTCAAAATGTATAAAGCAGTTTTTACTTTCGCGTTTTATTTTGTAGTTTTACGAAAATTGAAGTACGCTGACTAGGATTGTGCAAGCAAATCGTTACGTATGTGGGTACCATAACGAACGATACGACCAAGAATAAATGATAAAAAAAAAATGCAGTCCATAAACTTCTCTATCCACGCATACATTCTAGAAACGATAATAGATGGCGTTAGGTTAACCTTAGAGAACTCAACTATAGTAGTGATCTGTGATTGGTTGGCTGGCCGCTGGCGTACGAGTGGCGCCTCAAAGCAAGAGTTGGCGCGAACTTCTAAACTTTTGCTGGCCAAACGTACTTATATTTAGCATATAATTATATATATACTAGAAAGTATGTGATAATAGGATAGGTTTGAAATGGCCGTTCAAGGTCCATATAAGAGCTGAAGTTCGCTAAAATACATGAGAAACGTCTTCAATCGTAGTAGGTGCAAATTTTAAGATGGATGAAGTGGGGTGTGAAAGTAGCGCCTAAAAGCCTCTAACAGATAAAGTAAGTTAAAGAACTTACTCCTACTACTTACTACGACGAACATACGACTAAGAAATTACTCCTGTAGGATTTTTTTTATGAATTTAATAGTAGTTTACACTAGGGAGAAACCTATGAAAATAGTGTCACTAAAACATCCTTTTATTTCTTTTTTTTTTAGTTTTTCACCCTGCTCGATGGCCCTGCTTTTGGGTAGATAATATAATAGGTAAGGTAAAGTTTTGACCATAGATTTAGGAATTACTTCTTAAATTACATACTGTATTGGTTAGCGTGTGACACGTAGATAGAGTCAGTGATCGAGGATGATGTAACCACCACATTCCGCCTCGCAAGCGACTGTCGCACAGTTCCGGATCGTGCCGGATGTCATACCTGACACTTTCTAACAACCTACACCGACGTTTTGGTGTTAAAATCGGTACACTTGATAGGTGATTACCAAGTTACACTTGACTTGTGGTAATGGCGGCTGTGAAAGGACTTCCTAACCAACAGTATTTGTACCCAAATGTGTCAAAAATTTGATCTAAATTAGACTCATTGATACCTTCACGGTCATCGCGTCTTATATGTCTTGACATAGACAATCTGACATACCTACAAAGTCAAAACAAACTACATTTCAACAGGATTCATCCGCCATCTTTATCACTGTCATCATTCATTTTTATTTATTACATGTATTTATTGAATTTGTCCTTGCTATTAATTACTTGACATTAGCGAAATACCCGCGCTAGTCGCAGGTGAAGCCATTCCTCATCTTATTCCATTAAATATCATCATTTCGCTCATTTCGTAAAAAAATACATTTCAACAAACGAAATGTCTAAACAAATCAAAATTTTGGATCATCTGCCATCTTTATCACTGTCATCATCCATTTTTATTTTATACTGTCTATTTATTGAATGTGCCCTTGCTATTATTTACTTGACACTGGCTGAAATACTCGCTAAACGCAGGTGGAGCCATTCCTCATCTTACTCCATTAAATATCATCATTTCATTCATATCGTAAAAATAAAAGAAGAAATCAAAATTTAAAAAATAATATTCATATATTGTTTTCTTATATTTACGCGAATACTATACATTGAAATAAAACTATTTTACGAATTTATCGCGTTTATTTACTATTTTAATATCCCGACGTTTCGGCTGCTTTACAGCAACCATGGTCACGGGGGGACTGAGGTGTTAGACGTTCTGATGCTCCACGAAGTCTGCAATCTGTGAACATGTACAGGACCGCACCCGCCATCATATCAGATTTGATAAACCGCATATCCTCGCAAAAGAACACCGACTCCGACCAAGGATGATACGTGAGGCCATTGAAATTAAAAAAACATCCTAATTTCAATAGGGAAGATGGCTGGGCTACCATCAACTTGGGATCCAGTAATTAATATGACTAAATCCAAAACCAAGCATACCATTGCAAGACCTCAAGACACTGTGAGCACTTTCTGCGTGGACCGCAAACAACAACTAAATATGAGGGTACCCAGTTATTAACTATGACATCAGGACGTCTAACACCTCAGTCCCCCCGTGACCATGGTTGCTGTAAAGCAGCCGAAACGTCGGGAAAATAAAATAGTAGGTAAATAAACGCGATAAAATCCGTAAAATAGTTTTATTTCAATAATATTCATTGCTAATTTTATGATAAAACTTACCGTTTTTCTAAAAATCACAAAAAACCTATTTTGTGGCTTTTTGACTCCAAAAAAATTTTTTTCCACGCCTCGGAAATCGTTATACATCTCAAAAACGGTGGCTCTTAGGAAAAAAATATTTAGACATTTTTTATAGATAATTATCTGATCTACAATTTTTGTTTAAATAATTTTACGATAAAACTTACAGTAATGCTGAAAATCGCGAAAAACCCGTTTTCGTGACCCCGGGTAACTTTTTTCCAGGTCTCGGATCGATGGGGACTTTTGAAATTTTATTTATTATGGTGTTATGAACAATCCTACCAATTTTCAGCTGGCTGCGAATTAATGCAACCTCACACCTATTTTTAATTTGGTCTAAATTGACCGGACTATTAGGCTAAAAACACTTTCACAAATCGGCTCGAAATGTTGCTTCCAATGAGAAGAGTCGATAAGAAACCCAATGCTTAGGCACTCTTTAAAAAAGTTTGTCAATGCAACGTTACCTACCTATCTTTAAATTTAAATCAATTGCTATTCGCTAGTCTCTCTAAACCTAAAAAAAAAAATCTTGATAGATTTGTATCTTTTTTGTTTTTTTCCCTTTAATATTATTGAAATAAAACTATTTTACGGATTCTATCGCGTTTATTTATCTCCAATATTAGTTTAAAAAGGTGCCTATGACAGATGCTTATTTAATAGCAAGTCGATTCCCGCCATTATACAGCACGCAATGGTTGGAAGTCTCAATTCAAGCACACGGTACGTTACTTCTTTATCGACTTCTATTTTTTTAAACGTAAATGCATGGTAACATAAAATATCTTTTAAAATTATTCCCTAGACATCATTAACATTTAAAGCACCTTCAGTCTGCTAGCAGACGGCCGTCATACCGTTACTAGTAAATCCAGAGCGTGACGAATTGAATTTTGAAACACTTTTAATCACCACTTCTAAATGGCTTTACTTATATCCCCAATACATAAACGTCACACTGTTTGCCGAATACTGGGACACTATAGCGTAATAAATACTGCTTAAATATCTTTACATCTATTACCTATTACAGCCCTTTTTAACGTCCCACTGCTGGGCACGGGCCACCCCTCAATGCGAGGGCGATTCATGCCCGGTGCGGGTTGGCAGACTTCACACATCTATCGAAAACTAGTCAAGTCCCTCAGACATGCAGGTTTCCTCACGATGTTTTCCTTCATAGCAAGTGATAATCTCGGATGAAAATGAGATTTGCACATGAATCCCAGAGGTGCGAGCCGGGGTTTGAACCTGCACACTTTGATTGCAAGGCGTGCGTTCGACCACTCGGCTACCACTGCTATAAATATCTTTATAAAAGATAAAAATTTGATAATGGTCCAGGGACCCAATTCTTGCATGACCGACATCATTTGTATTCGATATACATGTGTCAGAATAAAACCAAAAAAAAGAACAATTTGATGTTCTATTTCGCATCTTTAAAAGTATAGAGACCCATTTTTAAATTTTAGGATTTCGACTATAAATCTTAACGACCATTTTTCAGCAACATTATTTTTGAGATAAGTCTCTATACTTTTAAAGATGCGAATTATATCGAATTAGAGATGATGTCGAACTTACGAGAATTGCCCCGCAGTCCCCTTATCACCTGTCTTGGAGCAATACTTTTACTTTTTTACGAAATTAGTGAAATGATGAAATTTCATGGAATAAGATGAGGAATGGCTTCACCTGCGACTAGCGCGGGTATTTCGCCAATGTCAAGTAATTAATAGCAAGGACAAATTCAATAAATACACATAATAAATAAAAATTGATAATGACAGTGATAAAGATGGCGGATGAATCAGCAATACTTTTAATATTACTTTCAGTTTTTGACAGTTAACTCAGAACAAAATCTGCCAAAAATGTACAGTTACTTTTAAACATAAATAGCATTCATCCGCCATCTTTATCACTGTCATTATCCATTTTTATTTATAATGTGTATTTATTGAATTTGTCCTTGCTATTAATTACTTGACATTGGCGAAATACTCGCGCTAGTCGCAGGTGAAGCCATTCCTCATCTTATTCTATTAAATTTCATCATTTCACTCATTTCGTAAAAAAGTAAACATAAATAGATACTTTACGAGGTGGTGGTAGGACCCTTGTTGAATTCTGGACTATCAACCTCCTTTATGTTGGTTTATAGTGTTCACCCCTTTAGCTGCTATTAACGGCATTCACGGATATAGAGAGGAGTGGTACTGTTTTTTTTTTAATGGACTACGCTGTTGGCCGTGAGTTGGCCTTTACAGCTTCACCAGAGGAAGGAGTGGTACTGTTCTGACACAACGTCATATAAAGTGTTTAAAATAATAGGTATCCGTATAAGGCATCCCGCACACTGGGGCGTCAACGGTCGCGCGTCAACGAGTCAACGCGCGAGTGTTGACGCCTATGTGTGCCGGGGGCTTTAAGAGACCACGTCGACATGTTGCGTTGGAAGATTTTTCAAGTGTTACCGTTTTTATTATTTTCTATGGGTTCTTTAGAACCGGATTCTGGATAAACACGTGTTCCCTAGAGCTTTTGGGCAATGCTAGAAGTACTTACTACCTTTCTCTGCAGGGTTTTTCTGAAGTCCGAAATAATACTTGGCCGTTTGCACGAGTATCGGATGTACAACCAAATGGTATAAAAAAATCATCAAAAATCGATAATGATAATTTTTTTTCGTCTTCGTTTTAAAAAATGGTTAACATCTCGAATCCTATGAGAAATTTTTAAGTTCTGTTTTGTGAATATTGGTAGTCACCTCTCGTTGATGAATCTTGCAATGTTGAATAGGCTTCTGGATGTGTCCCAAAGAGTATAGTAATATATTATGTGTGTCCTAAGTCCACAACGCGATACCTGTGACAAATATTCAAAGGTCTGTAACTCAAAAACTATGATAGTTAGACATGATGTACCTTCACTATGCATCTACATATCAGCTACCGTACAGTATGTTATGTACCTAAAATATTATTTCGCACTTCTGATACACCCTGTATAAGCACACCACTTATTTAATTGTTTTTTTTTTACCGTTAAAGGATTACCTCCACCTTAGATGTGATGTGACTGCAGTGATTTCTAATCAAGGTACAAGGTAACTGCATGAGTTGTCTATTACCTCAAGGTGATACGTTGAGTGGTTTATCGAGAACATACATACAACTATGCCAGCTTCATGTTTCTTAAACCTAATAGTCATGAAGATATGATATGATTGAAGAATAAATAGCTATCCAGTTTACAGAACGCAAACAACTTTAATTCAAATCCCTAACGCCTACAGTTCCATTCTTGACATTCCCCAAAGGGCAAGATGATCGAGCTTACGGCTCGTCTCATCAATAAGCATCATGAACACATGGTATTCCATACTGGGTGTTGGAACCGTTTAGTTGGATCAATGGTGCGGTGATTCACCTCGCCGTGACGTCACCGCTATAAATTCGGGTGTCGCATTCCTTCCGCGGCGCGAGCGCATGGCCGCGGTTATATAAAAGAAAGTGGCGCGGCCGCGCGACGACCTTGCTCGGTGAAAGGCGTGGCGCAAGTAGCACAGCCGGAACTCGGTCTTCCCACGGACCAAACCCGCGCCTCTCGCCCGCCATGCCGTTATGCGCAACTTTCGGTAACCGGTTTGATGCTGGCGAAAAAAATGCACAAGGCACGCTTGGACCGGTGCCAGCGGGGCATTCGCAGCGGTGGACATAAAACACGGAATGTTGCAAACGATCCGTATCGCTACATAGACATGTGAAAGCTCGCTTCTAGATACAATTTTTATACGCGGCGGCTCTGTGAAAATTGGCACCGAAAGGCGCACGACGATCGCTCTAAGATTTCTTGCTGAAGCTTTCACTCGTGGAGAATGGAAGTTTCAGATCCGATCCATTGTTCAGCTAAAATTAAACTTTCTCAATGCCGATTGTCGATTTAAATAATGATAAACCGCGGCATTTGATTTGCATTTTGTCTTGAAATTGTATTTAACGAAGGACACGCGATATGAAGTAAGTAGGTAAGAAAACACAGTGTCTTCACCTAACGATAACGGGATTTCAAGATAACTTCGATAATTATTTTCAAATGGAAAAGACACCTTCCTCACACGCGCAAGAGAAATTGATGACATGACTGATCGAAAGGCAGATCCGAGTATAAAATATAAGTTGGTTCTCATTGACGTTACTGACAATATGTGTTGGCAAGTAAGAATGAATGGTGTGCTGGTTATTTATAATTATAATTAGAACAGTCGGAAGATGAGCTGAAACTTACTGCGGGACCCAAATGGAGGAGAGTTGCTCAAGACAGGAAACAATGGAAACTAGTGGAGGCGGCCTTTGCTAAAAGGCAAACTGAGTTGAGAGATATCTTATAGCCAAACGAATCAAACAATACATTCATAAAGTTCAATCTCACCCAGTTTAACGGGCTAAATAAATAAATAAAATGAGAACAGTCAATTAATTACCAATTACACTAACTACTATATATCACACAAATTATGTATACACCATAAATCATAATATACAAAAATCACAATACATGAAAAATGATAGAAAAACACACATACTTCATTTCTCATAATACTTAAATGAAACAAAATGTTGTAGTTGAAAGTAGTTTTTTTCTTTTAATTTAGACCCTGGGCTATATAGTAAAGATCTTAAAAACATCTTGGGTTGGGTTGGACAACTTGACTTGCTTGAAACTTTAAGTAGGTTATGACATAGAACATTGGGTTCATACAGTAAATAAGTACGTCAACTACTCTGTTGTCTACAAGATATGGTAACTCATATGTGAAATAAAATTTATATGCATATAGGTACTAAATAGTAAAAGAGGCCTGCAGGTACAAGACGCCGTGGAAGACCAATGAAACGGTGGCGTGACGAACTGGACATCTTTGCGGGAAAGACGTGGTCGGAAATGGCTCAGGACCGGGACCGATGGCGGGAGAGAGGGGAGGCCTTTGCCCTGGAGTGGGACGCAAATTAGGCTATAAAAAAAGTACTAAGTATAATTGTTAGAAATGTACACTCTTAATTCTGTTATATTGAATAAATATATGACATAGGTATTTCAACGTCATAGACCTCCACTCAATGCGAGGAGGTTTCTGGCCACAGACCACCACGCGGGCCCAGTGCGTGTAAGCAGACTTCACACGTCTATCGAGCTCTGGTTAATGTGATGATTTCCTTCTTGCCGTCACCGTTACTTAGCAAGCGATAATCTCGGGTGAAAAGGATATTTGCGCATTGCGATTTTAGGTGCGAGTCTGGGTTTGAACCTGCACATTTTGTTAGCAAATGGTGCCTTAGACCACTTGGCTACCCCTGTCTATACTGCTTTACCAAGAGTAGAGTTATTATTATATTCATACCTTTTTATTAGAATTTGGCACGGTATGTAAGTAAAGCAAAGATAATGTTTTTTTTAATAACTATCGGCGGAAACTGATCTTGTTCCTTTTGTTTTTCTAATTCCAGCGTCATGTGGTCAGGTCTGATAATGACCTCGGTTTGGTATACCTATTCATTTACATGTTTGCATAGTTCATATTAAAATCCTTTGCAAGTTTACTTTCAAAGCGATACCAATGAATGATTTGCAATATTTACGTACCTAGTTATCTAACATTTAGCATGCTTCAAAAATGGTTATACTCGTCCATATTTCGAACAATTCGAACGGCTTGTAATTGTGCAAGTGAGACGGAAGATAGCGATGTTCGTAGTCATGATGGCCTAGAATTCAGACAATTTCCGATTGCCACGGTCGGTACGGACGGGCTGCGCGGGCGGCGGTGGCGGCGGCGGCATTGCCTAGCAACAGACAGACGCTATCTGCGTTCACCAGACACTTACAAGTAAGGAAAACCGTCTTTATACCGTTCTTTACTTCATGTCCATTTCAAAACATCATCTCAAACATTATCAGGAGGGAAAGAGACAGGTAATTCGCTGTTCCACGTCTTTCACTAACATTATCGACGAGAATATGTTTGTTTAGCTGATGTATTGGTTTACGTCATCCGTTTGTATTTGACGACGATATTCGATTTTCGTTGACAAATAGTACCAAGTAAATAATCCCACGGCTTCTGAAAAAGGATCGCCTATTGATTTTTCTAACTACGTTCTGTCACTAATAAGTTCAATAAATTCTAATATAGTCTAAAATATAGTGTCTATGGTTACCTGTACATTGGTGGTGGTAGAGATACTGTTATATTTTTTTGTATATTGGCGATAGTGCCTGTATTGGTTTACATAAATAAATAAAAAAAGTCTGATTCTGATTCAGTCATAAATAAATTCAATATCTAGGGCAAGTAAAATAATAAATCATTATCCGATAACTCACGCATTACACCAACTTCTCTTTGTATTTTATCAGTGTAAATTTATTAGGTATAGGTAAATTATGTAACTATTACAAGAAAAAATCGATTACCATTATACATACAGAGTAAGGTATAATAATAATAGATGTAAAAAATATATGCCCTAGTCCATTTCCTATTAGTATGTACACGATCTAGTAAAATTTATTGAATTGAGTGTATAAATAATGAAAATAATTAATAAAATAACAATACATAGATAGTCTACTACTACGTGATATCCTGATTGGATTTTTGTTTCTTAAATGTGTAGTTACTAGTAACCAAGTTTTTTTTTTGCGGAACCATAAAAAGAAAACGTACTTGAACAATTGTGAACGGAACGGTTTCACATGCATGCAATAATATGCACATGGTTCACATCGAGAATAAAAAACTTCACCCTTTTATGTTACTATAAAAAGGACGTGGAACGAAACGGGCGACTCGAATACAACAATAAAAAGTGTCTGCCATAAAATATCAAATAGAATATTTGGAGGTTTTCCTCTGGTGAGAAGTTCACCTGCTTCGCCAAAGGCTATGAACAATACAGAGCGGGCGGAGCGGACGAGTGCGGCGCGTGCGCCGGCCGCGAACCCGGATGCGGCTGAATGACGTAACGCAGCCTTCGCCCCCTCGCGCCCGCGCCCCGTCCTGCGACCGCCCCCCTCGCGCCTCGTCGCGTCTGGTCGGCCGTCTGAGCCGGGGCGCAGCCGCACGCTTTGATCTTCATGTTAGCCTGTCTTGTCAATGGTCTACTTGTTTAATTAAACCCTTATACGGCGCTAGCTAGACAGTCTTCCTGGGTGTAACTGTCTGGGAACAGATACGACGCACAGTTACATTTCCTGCGATTATTGCTCGCTTTGGTAAGATATCTATGATCTTTTATTGTGGGCTGGAGTGAACCTTGTTCTGTTCAAATGTTCATTTATTTAAGCGTTAATCACATCCAATCGCTATTAAAATTGTGCAGTTATTCTTATGTAGGTACGTATATTTATCCTCACTTTATCTTACTTATGACCAAAACTACTTAACCTTTTGTTAAACCACAGGTTGGTTGGTACAAAGGTACTTTTTGGTAAAATATCTTAAAAGGTAATACTAAATTAGGTCTTAACATAAAATAACTTTTGCTCTTGCTAGAGCGCTGCGCTCCGCGCGATTGTCCCGTTATAAAAATAGAATAGGTAATTAATAAAGAAAAAATATTATCTCAGACTGCCATAGCGAGGTAGGGGAAATTATTCAGTGCCTAATTAGAGAACATGGCTCGAAATATAATTATTATTTGAAATTATAAAGAACGCGTCCACAAGCCGTCACGGTTCGTGCTCGGGACATTGACGCTGTGCTTTTAATTATTTCTTAAGTTTTCATTTCGTTTTATGATCCGAGCTGCTTGAACATCACGAGCTTTAAATTGTTTTAACTACAATATTAAAGCATTTTAAAAAAGATAACAAAACTATGTGGACTTGGCTCTCGCCAAAGAAAACAAAAAGTCAGATAGACTACATATTAACTAATCATAAAGAAAATTTGAATAATTTCGAAATAATTAGTAATCTATCTTTTCCGAGCGATCACAGACTTTTAAGAAGTACTATATCCATATCAAAAATCAGCAAGAATAGAACAAATTATAAAAAAGAAAACGCCAGACTAAACTCATTCAGAGAAGAGGAACAGTATCGCGAACTTTTAAAAAAGAATATGAATACAACAACATTTGAAGACAAAGAAGATATTGAAGCCTACAATAACAAACTGAAACATTTAATAACCCAAAGTCTTAATAATGTCAAAAGCGAAAAATCAAGAAAACGTAATATTATCACAGAACATATAAAAAACCTAATAGCAAGAAGAAAAGAACTAACGACAAAAAAACACCTAACATTGGATGAAAAAAAGGAACGTAGTTACTTATATAAGAATATACACAAACTTATAAGCAAAGAACAATTAGAACACAAAATACAAATAATAGAAAAGCACTTAAAAAGATCAGGAAGCCTGAAAAAAGGCATCAAGGAGCATAACACAGCCAAACAATGGATTCCATGTTTAAAAGACAACACTACTAACATCAAATCCTTTTCTAGAAAAAAAATAATAGAAACAGCCACAGATTACTATAAAAACCTTTACTTAACACAATACAAAGATAGCGAAACTATTATAGACTTTAATACAGTATCTACCACTCTCGACAGATTTTCTACTCTGGAAATTATTAAACAAATTGACAACTTAAAAACTGATAAAAGTAGTGGTCCTGATAATATCCCAAGTGAAGCTCTAAAAACAGGCAAAACCTTACTTGCACCACTTCTTACAACTCTGTTCAATAAGATCTTAAAAGTCAGGAAAATACCTAAAGAATGGGCGGAATCAGATATAATCCTCATTTATAAAAAAGGAAACCCAGCAGATATTAGCAACTACAGACCAATCAGCATACAACCAAGCATATATAAACTATTTGCCTCTTGCCTGGATGCACGCCTCGCATCATACACTGAGAAATATCAACCACCAGAGCAAGCAGGTTTTAGAAAACATTTTTCAACTATAGACCATATACACACCTTAGATCTAATTATAGAAAAATATGAAGAGAGAAATAACCCTTTATTCCTGGCTTTTATTGATTACACAAAAGCTTTCGATTCCATATCCCATAATAGCATGTGGAAAGCTCTACACGAATGCAATATACCTTTAGAAACCATAGATCTCATAAAAGATATATATAACAAAAGTGTAAGTCGAGTCAAAATGGAGAAAAGAGGATCCGAGATAAATATACAACGAGGAGTTCGACAGGGAGACCCTTTATCACCAAGAATATTCACAACAGTTCTACAAAGCATTATGAAAAATCTAAACTGGCATCGTAAGGGCATAAACATAAGAGGAGAGTATCTAAATAACCTTAGGTTTGCGGATGATATTGTAATTTTCTCAGAAACAGCACTACAACTAGAGGAAATGATCAACGAACTACACACAGTAAGCAGCCACATTGGTCTGGAACTAAACAGTACAAAAACAAAGATCATGACTAACAGTACAAAAATACCAATGAAAGTCAACAATATCATACTACAATATGTAGATAACTATATCTATCTAGGCAAACTGATATCCTTTTCCAAGTCGAAACACCATGATGAATTAAATAGACGAATAAACCTTACTTGGAATAAATTCTGGAGCAATAAAGACATACTCAAATCAAAAATGCCGATAAAACTCAAGAAAAAGGTTCTAGACACCTGCATACTACCATGCCTTTCTTACGCTTCACAAACCTGGATATTCAACAAATACACTGAGAAAAAAATACAAACATGTCAAAGAGCGATGGAACGAAGTATCCTTAACCTTAAAAGAAAAGACAGAATCCGAAACACTGAAATAAGGAAAACAACAAATGTAATAGATGCTTTAGTTTATTGCAAAAAACTAAAATGGAAGTGGGCTGGACACATTGCACGTATGAACGATGACAAATGGACTAAAAAAATAACAACCTGGTCAGGACCACTCACTAGACGACCCAGAGGAAGACCAAAGGAAAGATGGATTGACGAGATAAACAAGATAACTGAAAATGACTGGCTTACACAGGCGACAGATAGAGAAACTTGGAAAAAATTGGAGGAGGCCTTTACTCGTTGAGAGGTCCATAATATATAATGCTAAAGTTATTCACAAAAAAATTCATGCTTTATTTGTCTTTTTTATATCCAATTTTATTATTATTTTATATTTTATTAATCATGAAAATTATTGTTGACATCATTTGAATTGTAATTATATGTATTATGGAAATAAAGAGGCTTAATAATAATAATAATAATTAAAGCATTACGTAATGATGTCTAGATTGTGCTATTTATACACATACGACTCCACAGATTAATTAAAATTGTATATATGTAATTACAATTAAAAAAAATATCAGATTTGATCGTAGTTATATGCACTTCAATTGGCCTATAATAAAGAACTACCAATATATCGCTTTCAGTGACTATTCTTGCCGTTAATTGATTAGTTCTACAATTCCAACTAACATTATTTGTTATCTATTTATATTTTTCCATAGTAAACTTACGAAAATAACCTCGCTTTTATGCTCTCAAAAGATCTAAGCATCAACACGGAAATAACATAATTCGCAAACATAGATGCTATTGTTCCACGTAGGAACCGCGGGCGTCAGAGCTGCCGCGATCTTAGAAGTGCGGGTCGCGTCGCGATTCGTGGTGTGACTATACGATGAGCATTACACCGAAATAAAAACAACCTTGTGTGCGATCACAGTGAAATGGGCACATCACGCAACCACCGTGAATCATAGCGCGTCGCAGGCGCACAAAGAGCTGAGGTGAGTCAAACCTAGTGTAACCGTCAATCCGCCTCTTGCCGGATCTGTCCCAATTGCGTGTTAAATTGTCACCAGTATCGCATTCCGATCTATAAGAATTAAATCGAAGTCATTGCGAAGTAGTTCGAAATACTTCAAGGTTAAGCTCGATTTTTTTTATCTATGAATTGATTTCTGAAACTGGAACTTGCCCTCATAACGATTTTCTGGTCAAGGATTTGTTTTCATAAATAATAATAGCTACTAAAATGCAAAAATCTAGGTATTCATAAATAGCTAAATCAAAGATAATTAAATTACACAAATAATGACACATAGATATCTCTGAGATGTATTCCCTGTAATTATAAGGTATCTCTAATTATAATACTTTATGGAGTTCCTACGGAGAGTCCGTGAATTGTGTCATTATCTGTCGGCCGTCGGTCACTCTCCCTGCCAGCGCGACAACAACACGCACACGATAAATTAAATGAAATCGTACTTTAATCCTCTTCCTCGTTACTTCAAAGCGTCGAACTACATTACAAATGCCTAATAATAAACAGTACATTTTGTAGTATTCCTGCCAATTTCGTTTAAAATAGCATTCATTTCATTTGTTGAGCATTAACAATAACTTATTATTTTTCTGCGCTAGGGCTTGAGCCTTTAATTCGACATTTGTCGAAACAAAACGAAAAACTATGACTCATTTGGCGTTTGGTTTCGACATTGTCGAATTAGAGACAATGTCGATCATGCGAGAATTGTCCCTCTGATCTTTCAATCGACAGATTTGCTTCATTTGACACTTGATTTTACCTGTGATTTCTTTCACGTGGAATTTAGAAAAAATAAAAAATACTTCAGGTATCTGCCAAAATCGCCGCTTCGGAGATTAGGTACCCTGAATAAACAGACAGACTGGCAAAAATAATAACAAATATGTTGATAACAAAGTACTGAGGATATCTACTTTCGTATGCTTATCTTAGTAAAAAGCTATTATTGTGACTTACAGACACTTTAATTTTCTTTTATTTGTACAGGACTTAACGAAATGTGTTGAATTGACAGTATTCGATATTTTGTGCGGGATTTAAAAATCGTTCCTTTATGTAACAGGTTATTTCCATTTTCTTGAATATGTTTAAGTGATAGTAGTATAAAGCGAACGTAATAAAGCATTTCTTGTAAGATGAGTCAACCATGTACCCGCCTAATAGCTATAGTTATTTTACTTATCCAGAGGTATAATTAGATATATTTTATTGCAAGGTAGTAAGTCCTATATTAGATTATTTTCCTGTTACAAAAGCCACAAGCCATACCAAAACGAATTTTGTGTTTATATTTATAAAGATTGAATTTCTATGATAAAAGCCGGCGTGGCTTTCCCGGTCCAATTCACTCGCGCTTTCAATGTAATTTCGTTGAAGAATGAACTTTTTTTATGAGTCAATACAGGTCGTTTTGGTATTGGCAAAAAGTTCAAAGCGCTCCTCTTGATGCCCGTGGCTTTATTTCATCACAAAATGACAAAAGACATTCGCGGATTTTTCTAACCATAAAAAAAATGCTTCAGACCACCTCTACTTGTTATGGAAAATAATAACTGTTTTTCTCTGTAATTTTACCGCATGCGTTAAAAACTACTTTTAAATAAACTCTAATTAAAATTAGAGTAATAAAGACTAGACTTTATAATAGGCAATTAATATAGTCTCGAAGCAGTTCTTCGGACGAGATGAAACTTATGATACGATGGTCCCGCGCTATGAGAACGTAACCCAACCGCGAATCTAACTAGATATTATAGAACTTATTTTAAAAAACCACGCCTTTCAATTCATTATCCATCGACCGGTAACTGCTAAGAACGTTCCAATTCATTACTTAGTTTCCGATGAAGGAACGCAATGGAATAACAAGATTTTTTACATTCTCCATTTCGAAGATCGCAGTACACGGGCTGCTCACAATGCAAGGCGGCGGCATTCCTCAAGGTCGGTCGTTCCTTCCTCGTAACTTGTAGCTATCACGTATTTATTATGTCGAACACTTATTGAATCTAAATTAACACTGTATCGTTCGATGGACATGATTTTTTTGCGAGAGCTTTCGAAACAATTTAACAACCCTCAGGCGACACGTTAAAACAAAAGTATTATATAATTAAATTTGTACAATGAAATAAAATTGAGGTGTCTGTGTGTAATGAGCTTTTTACTAAATGCCTATGGAAGTAGATGAGACACTTAAACGAAAACGCAATTACAAACTATAAAAAAATATCTGTTTGTTTGAAGTAAACTCCCAAACATTTCGACCGGTTATGACAGGACTTTCACTGGCAGATAGCTGAGGTTACAAGGAGTAACTTAGACTAGTTTATTTTAGAAAAAATAATTACTCCGGGTACCTAATTAGTGTTCCTAAATTCCGCCCGGACGACGCAAAGGGCTCAGTTAGTAATAAAATAAGTATGTTTACATTTAGGAATAATCTGGTATGTGTATCTATCGCCTACCGCGTATCTATAAAGCTTTGCTTTCTCTATGGCAGTAGAAATGCGAGCGCAACGCAACATATAGGTACATACCCTCTAGTTCAACAATGAAATCTGATTATACATTCTATGTGCCTCTGCATATCAGTAAATCATTACATTACAGACTTTGACAATGAGCTAGAAGACCAGTAAATCTAATGTCTCAGACCGTGGCCGTGTTCGCCGGCCCAATAGGACAGATCGTGCCAGCCTCTATCTATGCAATGATATTGGGTGAATCGTGCCATATAGGGTTACCAACATTTCACTGCTCTTTCTTCCCCGTACCCAAAATGACTATCTCAAAGCTTTTCTACAATGTATGACGGGAAAATATATGTTAATGATATAAGCTGGCGATGAGTAGATCACGTGACTTATGTTTAAGTTCTTATACTCGTAAGTTTAAGCGTAATGATTTGTAGACAGTGTAGCTTATTTCTAAAGTTAACGGGAATAATAGAGAAGCTAGACAAAGACTTCTTAAAAGTGGATGAGTGTAGTTACACTGGATTAGTAGTTACTAATCCAACAAAAATGTTGTTAATCTTATTTAGCTTTTGAACAGTCAACTTAATACTATTTATTTTAATTACAATTATTTACATTTTAAAGTAAAATAAAAATAAAATAAAAATAAGCGTAATGATTTGTAGACAGTGTAGCTTATTTCTAAAGTTAACGGGAATAATAGAGAAGCTAGACAAAGACTTCTTAAAAGTGGATGAGTGTAGTTACACTGGATTAGTAGTTACTAATCCAACAAAAATGTTGTTAATCTTATTTAGCTTTTGAACAGTCAACTTAATACTATTTATTTTAATTACAATTATTTACAAAATATTTACATTTTAAAGTAAAATAAAAATAACTTAGTACAAAAACTATAAATATGTACATTTAAACAATACATACTGCTAAAAGAAATGGTAATAATCCCCAGTTTTTAAACGACTTCAAAAAGGAGGAGGTTCTCAATTCGACCCGTATGTTTTTTTTTTTTTTTTTGTATGTTACCGCATATCTCCGGCGTCTGTCGACCGATTTCGAAAATTTTTTTGAGGTTTGCTAGGAAATTCTTCAAGGTTGGTCCCATTTCAAAAATATTATCAGAAATCTAACCCCTTGGGGGTGAAATGGGGGGTTGAAGGTCGCATAATTTCAAAAATATTTTTTGAACGACTTGAAACTTTGTATATGTATTTAACATACAAAATAAAAAAACAAGTCTTTCAGGAATTTTGAAAGAAAAAATATGTAGGGGGTGAAATGGGGGTCCAATCCGGACTACAGCATATCTCCGGCGTTAGTGAACCGATTTCGAAAAATCTTTTTTTGTTTAATACGGATTGTTAACAAAGATCGAAACCCACCCCCAAAGGGGTGGAAAGGGGGGGTGAGGGGGGTGATTTTTTTTTTGGCTGTAAATTGTTAGTTCTTTAGGGCTGTTATAAGGTGATAATATTTGCAAATTTTCAACGATTATTGACACTAAAAATCGTGAAAAAAAAATATTTTTAACAAAAAACAAAAACCGACTTCAAAAACCTAGGTGCACTAAAAAGCTACAAATAACCTTACAATTCATTACATTTGGAGTCGGTGCCAATTCATGTGTGTATTTGCCTTGTCCGACGTTGATTGGCACCTACTCCAAATGTAATGAATTGTAAGGTTATTTGTAGCTTTTTAGTGCACCTAGGTTTTTGAAGTCGGTTTTTGTTTTTTTTCTCCCATACTCTTCAAGATTAACTTCGTCCGTATAGCCGTCCATATATCGGTCACCAAAATGAACCTGTCATTTTGGTGACGAATAGAGCTGCTTCTAGCCATTCTCAAACTTTAAGTGGTATTTTTTATGCCAACAGTATACCTCTGCTTACCCCTTCGGGTAATACAGGCATAATGATGTAATATTACTTGGCTATTTTGTGATTGTTGATGCCAGTCTGATGACTGGGCCGCAAGTCCCCTAACATTATCCTTGTGTATTTGCAATGACTTCATATTGTAAGGCATGTAAACCAAATATTGTTTCAATGGTAGCTAAAATATGACAAGTGTAGATATTATACACTGTCACCTTGAAGCCATTAGATTATTAACTTTCCTTTTTTTTTAATGGACTACGCTGTTGGCCGTGAGGTGACCTTTACAGCTTTACCGGAGGAGTGGCGAGCGCAGGGTGCACTCCAACCAAGGCCTTAAGTGCGGAAAGGGTGGCAACTAGCTCAAGGGCGCCACAGAGGGCACGACCTCGGCTTGGGCAGTTACCGTGAGGGGAGTTGTAGTGACTGTGCTCCTAGGTGCAAAGATGCACCTACGAGCGGAAGAGGGGGTTCCTCGACCTCGCCGGCGAGGTCGGTGTCTGTTTAAGGCTGGTGTAGGTGTGTTGGTGGCCCTCTCGACGCCCGGGTCGAGGAGGGCGGTGATCGTGTCGGGAGGATCAATCAACACGTGCCGCGGACGGCGGCGACGATGGGTCTGGCTCGTAATTGCCGGCGGCGACAATTAGAGGATTTTAATGCGACTATTAATTTTCCAGCTACCATTAGGTAATACGAGTACAATATATATTGATTTTATGGCTTAAAAAATTAAGTCATTGCAACACCACAACGATAGTGGAGGTTTTTGGCCCTGGTCTTTTTTATGAAGATGTCCCACCTTACTTGCCATCCCTAAGAGTATTTGCCAGGGCAATGGCAGCAACGGGACCCGGCCTCCGGCGCGTTAAGGGCGAGCCCTGAATGCCGTCTGACTAGTTTCTCCTTTGCACGAGGAATGTCACCTACATGCTATATATCTAATGTGATTTCATTTGTTATGTACAATCCTTTGAAAATGTATTGCTTTGTACTATACATTTCTCTAAATATATATATTTAGTTTCATGGTATTCACAATTTTAATTTTGAGATAATTCTTGGAGTTATATTCATAACTACGTACTAAATACGACATACTGACATAGCTCTTCATAATTATGTAAAAACAATTAATATTTGCATTATAACAACGGTTGTATTCTGTATTGAAAAGTATGTAACTCAATCTCTTTCCTTATTCCTTGCTTTGACTACTCCAATTTTTAACAATTAACAGTATTTATGGAACATAATACAAACCATTTCACACTACAGATTAAATATATTATGGTTGTATTTTATTTAACAAAGCCAGCAGGTTTTTTTTAAGTATTACATTTTAAATATAATACCTACTTATGTGGCTTTGTTATTACCAAAAATACCTGTACGGGTGAACTGCACTGGTTTAAAAACAACATAAAGGTATTATGTGTTTAATTTTTTGCGAGTGATAAGAATATCGACTTCGATCCGGTTATGTGATGTTGTTTCATGATGACTCGCACACAGACAAATCAACGTTCCGACAACTGTTGCTAAGCCGAGCAGCGCCCGCGTATTGTGTTATGTATACTCCCAACATAACATAGGTACACGATACTTAAAACTGTTAATGAGAATATTTTATTCTAAAAATACATTGACTTCAAAAAATGTAGCACTCCCACCACACTGCCTACTTAATAAACGTCTTCCTTCTTACGAAGTAATATATGAATATTATTTTTGTTAATGCGTTACCAACTTGACGCCAAGCTAATATCGAAGGAAAATTAAATCCTTTCAAGAAGTCTCGGCAAGATAATATCGTATGTCCGGCTAGTCCTTCACCTTAGTCATAATCATGACTGCCCAGCTAAATGATGATAGCATAACAACTTTGCAAGAAGACATAATGCGCGCGCTCTCCGTGACGAATCCAAGATGGCGGATTGGCGCGGTTTGGCGCGGTTTGGCGGTCGTTCACCCGCACCCGACCCAATCTCAGCATGCAACATTACAGAGGTTTGAATTAAATTTTTACCTTCAGCAATATCGTTATGTTAATGAATAAAAATATTATTATGTAAAAAGCTATTGAGGTTAAAAATAAACTACACCATAAAGTTTGAAGTTGTTTGCAAGGGTGTTACTAAACACGAAGTGACTTCCACGAAGTGAAAAAGAATCTGGAAATATTTTTTTAGGAATAATTCGTCTACTTTTACGAAATCTGACCGTGGTCAGGCGTAGGCCCATCTAGTTAAAATAAAAATGAAATATGATGAGGAAAGACTGCACCCGCAACTCACGGGCATTCCGTCGGTGTTAATTAATTAATAGCAATAAAAAAACAATAAATAGGTACATATTATAAATAAAAATGAGTGATGAAGATGGTGGATTAATTCTTAACACATATTAATTCACCAAGTTGAGAATGACATTGACACAAGTAAGATAAATGACAAATAGCAAAAACGTGTACTGAAATAAAATAAAAAGGCTTTTGGGTCGGAATGCGGAGGGGGCAGGGTGAGGGACAGTTAGGCGAGCCAATGGGGGGACGCGGTAAGTGACGTCAGCGGACGCCCTCCACTGCGCGTGAGTCACCGAAGACGCCCGCCGGATTTGAAAGTGGCGCGACCGCAGGCTAACCTAACAACATTAGTTTTAACATTATATCTGTAACATTGGGACCAATATCTTAGCCAATATGTCGGAGCTCTTCAGTTCTTGCCTATACTTTTAAAAAGTAACATTTGATATGATTTGATAATATACCTTGTGCACCAAATATGGATAAGTTAGTAGGCATAATCTCACTGCATCAGGTGATGGTACGTATTTTTTTTTCGGAAATGATATTTATTTATTAAAACTACTTGAAATCAAACTTATATTTAGTTGGGTCACTTAAAAATAACATGATTTAATGTATACTTGGGTACACCAACCTACTTATTGTCAAATATTGTTGTTCTAATAGTAAACGAAATGTTGAAAAATCGCATAAAAAATTATTGTATCTAGTCAAATTAGTTAGAATAGCACGTGCATATCTCATGATACAACAATATAAATAAAAACACTAATTTTTAACCGACTTCCAAAAAGGAGGAGGTTCTCAATTCGGCTGGTATGTTTTTTTTTTTATGTATGTACACCGATTACGCTGCGAGTTATGATCCGATTTACGTGATTCTTTTTTTGTTTGATGCGGAATAGATGCCATTTGGTCCCATAAAAAATTAAAATTGTATGGCCAAGCAGTTTTCATTTTATGAACTTTTTAATGTTTAGTATGATCATTATTTACGTGGATGATGTACTTTTATACGGCATTTTAAGGAGTTTTCATTTAGGTTGATTATTAGTTTTTGTTTAATACGGATTGTTTACAAACATCGAAACTTGGGGGTAAGTTTCAATGGGGATCCAAACTGGACTACAGCATATCTCCGGCGTTAGTGAACCGAAAAATCTTTTTTTGTTTAATACGAATTGTTAACAAAAATCGAAACCAAAGGGGTGGAAAAGGAGGGGTGAGGGGGGGGGGGTGGTTTTGGCTGTAAATATTTACTTTTGTACGGTTGTTATGAGGTGGTAATAATTGCATATTTTCAACGATTATTGACACTAAAAAGCGTGAAAAAAAATTTTTACAAAAAACAAAAACCGACTTCAAAAACCTAGGTGCACTTAAAAGCTAGAAATAACCTTATAATTTGATTTTTAGTGCACCTAGGTTTTTGAAGTCGGTTTTTGTTTTTTGTTAAAAAAATATTTTTTATATGTAGATTAGTAACAGTTTCAAAGGGTCCAACTCCCAACAAAGAAAGCCTCAATTTAAATAGACATTCCTAATAAAAGATATCAACGAGGTTATTTGTAATCTATTTCAGAACCTATTCCACCCCTTGCATACGGTTTTACTGAAATGAAATATAATATTTTCAAAACTCATAATAATATGCTATGAAATATTGAAGGGAAACATCGTTAGGAAACCTGCACGTCTATAGAAAGGTGTGTGAAGTTCACCAACCCGCAATGGGCTCGTATTAAGAGAGAATGTGCCCGGTATTATGGTAATAGGCTCGCCCCTATTACATTGGGCCCAAAATACATCGGCGAAGTTTGGGTGCACTGTAGTACGCCTTTGCCTACTCCTTCGGGGAATACAGGCGTGATGATGATGATGTAGTGATCTCATTATTTATAAATTATACCTTATATACATTCCTGTGGAGAAGGAGAAGAAGGAAGAAGGAGAATGGAGAGCATTAATAGTAATAATATAAATCCGATTAACTATTTTGTGATAACATTACCACCCATGTACTTCCCGAAGGGGATGGCATAGGTTTGAGTCACATAACCTCTACTGCGATCTCCACGCTGGTTCAGTGCAGGTTGTTCAACTACACGTGTAGGTATATCATTAGACGTGATATTGTATTATCTAGAATATTCGCGTATCGAGTGTATATTTTTCATATATTGTTAGCTTATTCATTAAAATTTGGCCTAATTGAAAAAATGTGAATGGATTTACTTGCATAAGTTTGTAGAGATTTATGTATAAGTCCACTCCCAATAATAATTGCAGAGTACTGCATTGACATTATTATTACCTTTTTAGTACCATTAGTTACTTTTAGTACTTTTAGTTTCTTTTAGTTACTTTTAGTTTCATTATTAGAACCTTTGTACCGAAAACTATTGAGTAAGTTATGTTTTTTTATAGGAGTAAAAGTTATCTCCTTAAAGGACAAAATAAAAGCTACATATTCGTAAACGGTAAACCTAAAATATTTTTATGAATTTATGGCACGCTGAACTGATTTAGTGACTGTGTCAGAAACTTGTTCTAAATAATTTACTATCTAATCTCCGCAAGGTCGTATCAAAACTAGAGTCTCCTCAAACAGGTTCAATACATACAATCCATACAAAGAATAACCCAAGACGAATACAATGCAATAACTAAGACACATATCATCAATTTATAATAGACCTTAAGGCTAAAGTATTTAGAACTAAAATTTATCTGAAGTTATTGAGGCGTGTCGAGATAGAATACTAAAAAAAAGTTTACGGATGCTGTATAACTAGACTGTGACTCATACGTCGATTTTATCCATAAGCTATTATTTATTTGGCTGTGTCTAATTTACTACATATTTTGGGCTCACCCACTGAGATGCAATGGTTTATACAAAGATATTTTTATTTTTTTATTAGTAGGCATTCAATACTTTTGGCAAGTTGATATGAATATTTAAATATCTTGTGGTATATTATTTAAAAATTTAAATAATTTCATTGGATTAATTGAAAAATGATGAATGGTGAACGATGAACAAACACCGTTTAAACTTTTAAAGTAGTCAAAAGAATCAACTAAGGGCTACTAAGAATATCTATTCTTAGTTTTTAAATATTTTTTTCTCCTTTTTTGATTCTTCAATCATACCAAATACGTATTAAAACTAAATACATTACAAAATTATTTGGAATTATAATTGTGTGGAATTAAGCACACGTTTCAATTTTGTTAGACATAGGTAGACTAACTTCGAAGGCGCAACATTTAGGACATTGTCGTTTGAACAGCTAAAGTTATTGCTATTGATATTTCTGTCTGTTATACGCTGCCTGATTAGTTAGCGAGTTGGGCAGAAGCATTATTTATATGTCTAGCTGACGTCAAACTACGAGAACTTTATTGCTTAGGTATTATTTTATTTCTAAATCGTCATAAATCTCTAATGAAGGAAAATTCTTCCTTTTTTACACTGGCTTTTTCTTGAACGACTTACAAATATTAAGATCAAAGACTATATATATATATCTCGCTCATTCAGTACTATATTTTGATATCTATAATAATTTGTGTACCTATTTAATTTTGCGTGATAGCTTTTTATAACAGTTAGGTGTAGAATTCAATATCAAAATTATACTAGATGCGCCGATGCCTGCTGCGTAAGCGATATGTCGCCTGATCTATTTCATGTGAATAAAAATGTTACCGGTTACGTGTGGCGTATTGTTTGTTCTTTGTTGCGCCTGCGCACCCGATGTGGTGGCGGCGCCGGTGAGTCAGGGGGCGGTGCCAAGGGCGCTACGCCCTGTCCCGCCCCGCGCCCCGCCCAGCCAGCCATGATTTTGCCGCGCTTTTTTTTCCAATCAGGTCATGTCCGCGTCATACATAATGTGTTGCCAAACAGTGTTGTAGTCACGCCAATGACTTGCATCCACGACGATCAGCGTTCATCATAATATCGTGAGTCTACTTACATTTTGTCTGGCTTTTTTCTGATCTGCTTACACGTGTTCGATTGAGAGCTGTGAAGTCTGGAGGTTAATAAAACTATGCACTTTTATTCTAGAAAACTTAATTTAGTTTCGTTGGCCGACGCCGATAAAGTGTTTTCATTTACGACTCAATAGATTACACGTTTTATAATAATTTATCGCTACTGATGTTCCACCTACGTAGTATTTATTGCCAACAAATTTTATATTAAGTATTATTATTTACTGAACACCTAAACATAAAACATAAAAAGCATAAAGCATAAAACCTACCATGAGGATATTGTTCAAATTGACTTTATTTGAAAATACACTCTGTGTTGATACAAATAAAGATTGAATGTATGTGGGAATAGCCACGCGACCGTTCGTCAAACCACACGTCATCGATGACGTTTCGTTAAAAAATAAGAGATAATACAGTTCATAATGAATATGGCAAATGTCACTGTACTAGTGTTATGTTTTTCATACCAGTTAAATATTTTTCTTAACCAAAACCGTAAGCAGGTTGAACAGTATATATAATAATATTCCTTGTAACATTCAAACCAAGTACCTTTCCCAGCGTTCACGTGAATCATGTAAATTTCATTAATCCGACACGAAAGACAAACCATCTTAATTACACCGAACTATTCGCTCGTTATTAAATAGATGAGTATCGTTGATGTTGAATAATGTTTATTAGAAAATGCAAGAGAACGTTCTTGTTAGCGATAGTAGAGTCGCTATAAATCTCGCACGGAGGCGGACTTCAGTTATGTTTATGATAGAGTAGCTTCGGCTACCGGCTCTACATGCATTAGTTGTGTGGCCATGGTCATACAATATGTATGAGGACTTACAATGTAACTATATTTTTTGGTGTTTTTATAGATTGAATTATGACGTAGAGCTGGAAATCAGGTTCCAGTCGACTGCTGAGAAATTCAATTCTTACATTTGATTTTACATTAGAGATATACACCTACAAAATATTTTGTATAAATAACGGTAAAAATTGGAGATGCGAGTCTTAGCGTTTTGTAAGAACCTAACAACATTTAGAAAAAAGCATTGATAAAAAAAGAAAGAAAGAAAAAAAAACATCCGGAATATAAATCTTTCTGATACAGACTTATCAACCAGACACAGAAAAGAAGTTGTAAATACTGGTGTATAAAATGAATTACGTTTTTAAATTTTACAAAAGCAAATGGTAGATATAAATTTATAATTCGAATGTTTTATTCGTACTTATAGCATTGTACAACATAACATTACATACCCTAACAACATGAAACGGAATTAGTTTTATTTAGATAATGAATTATCTTCTACACTTGTATTGTGTGGTTTCTTGGATTCTATTAAGAATCACTAATTTTAATAACATCAATGTGCAAGCTATTGTATATTTGAACCTACCCGTGTTTTGTGCAAATAAAAATATTGTATTGTATTGTATTGTATTGTAACCCCAAGAACTGTCGCTTCTGCAAATAAATTAGCACCACACCACGTAAATTAAACTGTCATGGTTTATAAATCGAACACCAGACTACAAGTATATTTTTATCAGTTATACGTAAACGCTTCGTACATATGTACCTACCAGCTATCTGTGACCTAGCCTTGATTATTTATGTGTATCATATCAAGTAATAGGTAGCAACCAGTTAGTTACGTGGTGTTTGGAATTTATGAGATAAGATATAAGACAATTACCAGCCATCCATAGCCCCCAGACGCGACAAAATTCACGCGTCATATTTTTTTTCTCATGCCAAAACGGACTGTATTAAATCGTACAAAAAGTTCATTCTTCAACGAAATTATCAACATCAATTCTGACAGTTGAATCTTTATATGCAATTGTCACAGTTAAGCAGTGGTAGCCTTGGTAGAAGGGTAAGGAAGGTAAGGGGTGTAATTTCAAACCCCAGTCCCGCACATCTAGAATTTTCGGATGCATGCACGAATATAATTTTCAATAACTTTACAACTTTCTGAACGGTAAAGGTAAACATCGTGAGCACGTCTATAGAAAGTCTTGTGAAGTTCACCAACCAGCACTGGGCCCAGCGTGGACTATGGCTAAATCTTCCTCGTATTTAGGGGGGAATGTGCCCAGTATATTGGCACACCCCCTATTACTTAAAAATTTTGTAAGTTTTGTATTTCGAGATGGAACAATATAGAGTTGTCTATATATCTATATTAGGACCAAAATACATCAGCGAAATCTTCACCTCTGGCAACTTTTTCGGGGAATACAGGCAAGATCATAATAAATAAATTATTTATTTATTTGAGAGTATAGTGCTAAAAGCCAATGAGTATAATATTGTTACTTTCGAAATATCCAATATTTTAGCTTTAAGGATCTAAAATCTATGTTATTCCAATAATATCGTTATAATATTGTGTTGTGGGTGTTAAAAGTACCTAAATTGTGGAGCGATCTAATTCTTGCCCAAACTCATAAAATATTAATACATCCACATTATGATAATAAATCTTAATTATAATGACAAGTGCAATCCACCTACAATGGTATTTTTCAAAAGTGTTCTGCAATTACTACATTGTAGGTATATGAATAATAACTTTCTATAAATATATTATATTTCAAACACCACAAATAGCCTCGCGGGCGGGAACGCCCGCCTTAAACGTAAGGGGTGCAAGTTCAAATCCCAGGCCCGCACCTCTGAGATAATTTTCATGTGCGAATGTCATTTTCAACAATGATTACCACTTGCTGAACGGTGAAGGTAAACATCGTGAGGAAACCTGCACCTGGTGTGAAGTTCACCAACCCGCACTGGGCCAGCGTGGTGGACTATGGCCCAAATCTCCCTGGTATTGAAGGGGAATGTGCCCGGTATAATGGCAATAGGCTCGCCCCCTATTACATTGGGGCCAAAATACATCGGCGAAGTGTGGGCGCACTACAATGCACCTCTGCCTACCCCTTCGGGGAATACAGGCATGATGATGATGATGTATATATACAAAATGCCTCTATCTACTATAAGACCAAAAAAAAACGATATCAGATAACCAAATACCAGGAAATTTTTACCAAATCGATAACACGTCTATTTTATATCAAATTTATCAATTAAACTAACTCATATATTATTTTAAGCAGTTAGTTGGAATCGATTGAACTATCATATCAAAAATCAATGTCGAAATTATTTTTTATTTATCTTCTACATTGGTCTAGCTGGTTCGAACGTAAGCCGCTCGGTTCATTACACCGGGTTGTTGCGGATTCAATTCCCGTCTGCGTATAACTGGGATCGCCCCAGTCCATTGTATGGGACCCATAGTACAAGCTTTGCTTAGTTTGGAGTCAAACAATGAGTTGTTTGGCGACTGGCTGAAATACAGGAAGAGATCATAATTCATAATAACATTTCATTTCTATAATAACAGCTACTGTAACAGCTATTTCAAGATTCAAAATCAGTGTAAACCATATAAATATGAAACTAGAACACAAAATTGTCTGCCACCACATTAATTCTGCCTTTTAACTTAGTTCACTGCCCAGACATGGTAATATTATTGTTACGTACCTTCATGTGTCTAATTAGTGACGTTAATTAACCATGATAATTTTAACTATAAGACCAGCCAAGTGCGAGTCCGACTCGCGCACGATCTAAAAACGACAAAAAAATCACGTTTGTTGTATGGGAGCCCCCTCAAATATTTATTTTATTTTGTTTTTTTAGTATTTGTTGTTATAGCGGCAACAGAAATACATCATCTGTGAAAATTTCAACTCTCTAAGTATTACGGTTCATGAGATACTGCTTGGTGACAGACGGACGGACGGACGGACGGACGGACTCAGTAATAGGGTTCTCGTTTTACCCTTTGGGTACGGAACCCTAATATACTGGCAACATTAGAAAAGCTGGAATGCAATGCAACCAAATAAGTTATAAGTCATGGATGAAAACTTTTTGGTAAGAAATTGAAATTGAGTATTTTTATTTAATAATGCCAGTATTTCTTTGAAATATATTGTTGAATTACCCATTATGTATATGTTGATAAATATGTGAATGATAGATGTTGATAAATTTACTCAAAGTCCAGCATTTTTGGAAGACATTTTTATTATGTCAGTAAAGTATCCACTCAGAGGTGAAAGGAGATTTTTATAACCATCGCAATAAAAATGATTATAGGACTTGGTATGACTATGATTAAATTAACATATCTGATACTGGCAAATAAGTACACACTTTAATAAAAAAATACATACGGGTCGAATTGAGAACCTCCTCCTTTTTGAAGTCGGTTAAAAAGTTGTAATGCATTACCATGGCACTTGTTGTCAGCTTTACAAATTGGCTATGGAGGTAGATCAAATACCTAATGTAGGAAAATCCTTCACAAGTTTATACTACGTAATCGCTCTCTACGTCCTATGTAATGTATGTATGTAATGTATGTTGATTGAATATCCTGAAATAAGTTTAGCAATCATATGATTGCCGTCTTGTTTTATAACAGGTTATTTATTAAATGGGTTGGAATGAATAAAGAAAACATATAGTTCAAAACTAAATTTAGCTAATTAGCTACGTTCTCTATATTAAGCACAAACATGGATCGTAGAGTCCGTTAAAGTAAATAATCATGTATCGAAATAGGTTTAGTCTATTGTGTTTTAATTGGAGACTTATAATCAATATTGTGAGAGCACAGATTATTTATAAATAACAAGAAGCAGCCAGCTAAATCTTATTTTTATATAAGATACTTTCCTCATAATTTCTATGCGCATATCTCAACAAGCTCGACGCAATCTTCTATAAGCCGAGTGAATGCAGTGTTACATTGGTTACTTTCTCTGGCCACCCAACTCATAGACAAACCAGACATTTTGGCGCCAGATTTATCAATGAGAATAGTCAATTATCATGTTTATGGTCGCTATGGTGAGAGCACCACTATTTTCTTGAAATAATTTTGTTGTTTGAAGAGATCTGAGATATTAATTTAGAGTATTCCAATGAAAATTGCTGCTAACAAATATTAATAGTTAAGAGTGAATATAATATTGAAGTTAAGTGCAAGTTAATACTGAAGTTCTTTAAATGCTAAATGTCATAGAAAGCAGTGATGGTGGCATGAGATGTGATTCAGAAATTCAATTAAATTGACTGCGACCAGCGCTGTTAGTGAATGTGGTAAACGAGAGGCGTTCCACAGGTGCGGGTACAGTACATTCGTCAGTCGCAGATAGCGGTTCGGACGGTCAAGACGCAAATTCGCAAAGTTGCGCACGATCGCTCGCGAGCTGCGACCTCCGCCACCATCGCGAGGGATTGGTGCGCGACTTGAAGGGAAAACGCCCGCGACGATGAAACATATTCGCGAAACGCTTAATTTTTCAGAGGCGAACTGGTGAACGCGCGGCCCCCACCACCCACCACCGTATGACAGTGACCCAAATGGAGCGCCGGCGCAGTCAGTTCCGTGTGCGCGCGCGATCCCGGTCGACGTTCGTGAAATCTCCGCACCGCGTGCGCGGCGCCAACGTTCTAGTGTGATTTACGATCGGATATTACTGTGCACAATGCAGTGAGTGATCACGGGGCCGAGCGCCGTGCGTGTGTCTTCTTAACCCGTGTGGATGATGGCCCGGCTAAGGTAAGATACGAACGAAAAATCGCACACCTGCGAAAATTGACGTCAGAATTCGCCAAAATGGTGGATGAATTTCTAAATGAGCGTCGATTAGGCGGAATGGAAAGCGTGCGTTGCGAGGCGGTGAGCGCGCCGCCGGACGGCGTCGGTGAACGGGGTGATGAGTCAGCGGCATCTCGAATTTTCCTCGTGCGGCATTGTCATAGAGGGGGTGTCGGTGGGGTCGGTCGCGCGGCGCGGCGCGGCGGGGCAGGCCGCGGCCCCGGCCGGCGCGCGGCGACAGGTATCGCGGCCGAGCCTGGCGGCGAGCACGGCCGCCGACCGGAGCCGCCGGCGACTCTCTCGCGGTCGCTGCAAGCTAACGGAATCGGATTCCTCGCGGCCGAAATTCCGCCGGGGACGTTCACGCCGCGCCGCGACCAACTGAAATAAATCGCTCGTTTAACACAAATAGCAACACATTGTCGCCGCATTGACAGACCAATGAGCATTTCCGTTTCTCTTTTTATCTGCCTCTACGCCTATGGACCCACGAAATAAATGAAGTAATTCCTCTGACGCAAGCAAATACCCAAGAATTTCATGTCATCCGTTTATTATTTACGCTGGCACTCAATGAAAGTAGATAATTTGACTAACAGAAGAGCTTGACAACAGATCGTGGAAAGAAATTTGACCCCCTTATGACTTTGATGATGTTAATATATTGCCAATCTATAGGGGCAAGGTTCATTATTATTGCTGAAAATGAAAACTAAGGTAAAAATGTTTTTACTAACCAACTGAAAAACGTGAGATAACCCAATTGGCACACGTAATATGTACAAAAATGAAATGGCAGAACAGCAATAATTTCTAAAGTAGGTCGCAAATTGATGATAAAGAGGTTATCGACTGCTCCGTAGAACACTCGAAGATCTTGGTCAAAGACTGAGACTTTTCCACAGAAACAATCGTCCGTGTAACATGTGAACGATAAAGCACCTATCAGACGAGTGCGCGTGACGTCAGAGCTGCGGCTGCGCTTGCGCCGCGCTCCGAGCGCTGAACTTTGCGACATTGTCACTGATAACGACGATTTATTAACTAATTCCGAATATGGATGGATGCAGATATTAATTGGCAATGAAGCAAGTTTTCCTTATTAAGGCAATAATGAACTCATATTTAACAAGTTATTTCATGATTTTATTAGTATCCACGTGTACCTAATGACTAGTTGTTGTACAACTGAACTATTGCGCATATAATATAATAGAACAAAAATTGCGTAGTACCAAAATAGAAAACAAGAATGTGTTAATTATTCAGATAAAAAAAATGAAGCAGAATACGTTAGAAGTATAAGTGTTTGCATTTGACAAGGCCAACATTAACCGCATAGAAGTTGAACTTGTTTGGCATTAGATCTGCTTCAAAAATAAAATAACAGAAAACGTGCCGTGAATATTGAACAAGAAAACGAGGTTACAATTCTGAAGAAAATAATCTTTTATTACATTACAAATGTATGGGTATTATAATTTAATACATTCAACATTTGAAAGTGAATACTTCACAATAATGGGCTCATTTAACATAATTTATGAGACGAGTTTCCGTCCGACCAACCAAGAAAAACTAACAACTTTTATAAATGATCGGAGGTTATCAGCCAGGTCCCCGAGAGGGCGATCGCCTCCGAGCTTCAAGTCGGGACCTGTCGTGGTCTTGTAATGCCAAACAATTACTCATCTACTGAGAACAAAGAAGCTCTGAAAACAGGTAAATTTTGTTAGGGCTCAGCAGTAAGATCATCACAACTTTATTTGTGTTCATAGTAATTTTTATGTTCAGTACATATTTCTTTTAATATGATTATCTCCTTTATTTCTTATCTTTCTTATAAATTACATTTTTAAATATAAATATAAAAAATACATTTAAAAATACAAAAAAACAGTTCCCCACCGGCATCTGGAACAGGGTCCTAGTTACCAGTGGTTAGGGCTCCAGAGAGAGGAACTTCCTCACTATGCGCGCCGTCTCCAGAAGTACCGCCTTCTGAATCTGTCCCTTGATCCAGCCGCCTAACGTTAGCCTCTTTAGGTGTTTTTCGAGGCTCTTGAGCCATGGGCGGAAACGACTATCGGTGCAATAATTGCCGCATCAATGTCCCACATGTCGACAACCTCGTGAGCCAGATCAAGATACTTGATTTCTTAATATGATTATTATTACAGTTACTTTAGTCTGTGTCAAAATGTTTGCCAATACCAAAACGAACTCTGCCTCAATATTAATAGAGATTGAATTTCTGTGGTAAAATCCACGCCCTCATGCGACAAAATTTGTTGTGAGGTATGGAATTTGTCTATAGTCAATACAGTTCATTTTGGTACCTATTGGAAAAAAATAAGTTTTGGAAACTATACAGAATGGTAATCATATTTAAAGGAAAATTTGATGATAACGATCCTGATCATACATACTCGTATATATCTTAAAAAGAAAACATGTAATAATGTTGTGGAAAGAATGTCGGTGTAGTTCGTATCGCGGCTTCGTCCCTCGGCAATGAGTCACACAGCCGGTTCCGATGGCTTTGACCAACGTTTGCCTTTTGCACATTAGTCCTACGTGTCTCGCACACGGCCTGCATACCTAAACACTCTATATTGAGTTATACAACACAGCATAACCCTCTCCTTGTTGAGCTGAGTCTGCTATACGTTTATCATTTTCACACGATATATTTTAAATGGATTTCATAAATGTTTTGCTCAATGTAAAGCTTTCTTTTCTAGAAAACTAGATTGGATTTATCATCATCATCAAAGTAGTCATTGCTATACGATAAAACATAATAAAAAACCGAATTGCTGATGCACTACCTCACATTATTGATACGGTTTACGTTCTTATGAGAAAATGCCGAAATGCAAAATCATGTTTTAAGAAGAAAAATATTTTGGCTCCAAATACTTGGACTACGAGCAAAAATTTCAGATCTTGATCTAACAATAGATCTCGCAAAGACCTTTGGAAACAATTTTAGCGCTTGCTAAAATTAATTTGACGTTCGGTATGTCGTCCGATAATAGCGCACACAATGTTGGCGACAACAAAGCATATTTTTTGCGCATTATCGCTAAATGCGCTGCCGATAATTGTTTAGCGTTTAAGCTTGCAAACCAACAAACAATATGAAACACGTTCAAATTTAAGTCATAGTTAAGTTAGATTATAACACAAACCTACACTTTCCTTTAAAAAAAATATGTATCAGTCATATCCATTTTTATTAACTCAATTTAGAGTTTACATTATAATCAGCCCCATTAGCTCCTCAAACTAAGCTTTGCATATAATATTGTTGATGAAAACACTGTATATACTAAATTATGTGAATGACTTCAAAAATAGATTGTATCTGTGAATCTAATAAACATAGATTGAGATGAAAACATTTGGAAAGCGAGCGACAGGCGCTGGGAGCCGGAGTTGCGGCTCCGACGACGGGCGGCGCGTGATTCAGTAGGCGCTGACGTGGGCAGCGCTGCGTCAGCGCACGTCACTCTCACACGATTGTCAGTATCGTCACAAATATATTTAGAACGGAATGTGGAAAAATGTTCTATACACGTTCCCGTTACGCCTATAAGTTTCCGGATAATATTGGCTCGGCTCCAGGGACTTTCTAAATTATGAATACCGGCGTTTCAACCGCCTATCACTCGATGCGTCGTGGTCAATGATTTTGTTAAGTTGAGTGCGCCCCGCTGCCGTCGCGTCGGTGCGTTAAACAGTTAATTCTTTAACATTAAAACGAATTAACTGGTATTAAATGTATTTTACGGTACCAGTACTGTTACTAATTAAAGCATGATAGTTAATTTACATTTACTAAAGTTGAAACTTTGACTTACAACTTGACTATGTACCAAATAAAAAATCGAACTCTAAATTAAAATATTTGGAGGATGTCTTACCAAGGCACATACTTAAACTACAACACAAGTGTTTCAAAAAGTAGGTAAGGCACATACTATTTAAATCAAATCCATTCGTACTTACAGCTCCACATTACATTTGGCACGGAATATATTAGTTTCAAAGACGCTACTTCACAGTGAATAACTAATATGTTAGCTCCATGTTACCGACACTAAATAACTATGTCATGATTTCTCCAAATCATGATCATCTTTTATCATTCTATACAAACTTAACGGGTAAGTATGTAGATATTTCTCATACTGTGTTTCTTTGTCAAAAAATATATGGGATCAGGATGCTTAAAGGATCAAATGCTTATCGCAACCATTCATGATGTCATGTTGGCTTTGCGTTTCCGTGCTAGCTGAATAATTTAAATAAAACTCCACATCAATTGCTCTATTTAGCTAGAAATTAATTTTTCTTCTTCTACGGTTGTATGGAATGAAATGAAACGGGAACCAAGAAATATAATGGAATAAGATGAGGATGGGTTGCACCCGCAATTAGCAGATATTCTACTAGTATAAAGTTATTAATAGCAACAACAAATTCAATTAATACACTTTATAAATAAATATGGGCGATGAAGGTGATAAAGATGGCGCATGACTAGAAGATTTTTTTTCATAACGATCTAATAGGTAAGGTAACGTAAGGAATAGTTAAAATTATCACAAAATGCATTTCCTAAGGAGAAGAATAAACTAGATACCTCATGCTTACTTAAAAAAAATGTATTTTACATAAATATTGATTTATAATAAAAAGAAAAACATGTAAAATATTAAGTACCACCTACGCGTACTAAAGCTTAAAGACATCTACTAAAGAGGGCTTTCTTCGTTCATAACAATTTGCTGTACCCAATGGGAATAGTGTCTTCTATTACAATACAAGTAGTTCACAAGTTAGTTCTTACATCACACCTAGGGTTGCCAACCGTAGTATAAAATATAGTATTGTACTATATTTTAGCTCTGCGTACTATGTACTGTTGAAAAAAAATATAGTATGTAAAAGTACTATATATTTAAAAGCATTCATTATTCTTTATAAAATAGCAACATCTCTAAAAAAAAATACGCATCCTTATATTTATTTTTGCCTTGCATGGAGGTTTGTGCGAATACTATAGCGTGTTTCGTAACGTAAAGACAACTAAACGAAACTGTCACTGCCAACTACTATCAAGTACAAGATGTTCATACAAACAAAAGTAAATGTACTATATTTTTGAGCAATGTGCTATATATTTTATGACTCTGGCTGGAAAATACTATATTTTTGAAAAAAATAGTTGGCAACCCTAATCACACCAAAAACTCAGCCTAATTGTAATATTTATGAATTTAGAATGAAATTGATCTGCTTTGATGTCGGTTTTAATAAACTCGTTTACGAAACAAGTTGCAAGGAAAGGAAGGCGATAGTGTAGCATGTCGTGTCATGCCCGAACAAGTCTGGACTCGCTGCGTTGCTGGGGCGTTTCATTCCTCACCATTTTTATCGCCATACTCGGTCATGTATAGCGGAAATTTGATAACGACATTATTTATGTAAAGGTTATTTTATATACCTATCTACCAAACGATAGACGCTATTATTGTCAGCAACTTGGAAACTATAATGTGTTAAAAATATATTATGGCTTTTTACAAAATGAATGAATTTATGATATTTTAATGGAATAAAATGAAGAATGTAACTGTTATTAGCGGATATTTATGTCTAGTAATTAATAGCAAGGACAAATTTAATACATGCACATTAAAAAAAATGGGTAATCAACGTGATAAAGATGGTGGGATTACCAATATATTTTAGTTTAGTTTTATTTTTAAATTATTACGAACTTGTTAGTTATTATTTAATCCATAATGATGGAGTAATTCTTTTTACTTCATTAGCTACATCGTGGACTCTATAAGTGACATACATATCAAGATAACTGCCGTTGGCGAAACAGCTCAATCTGCTTATGTAGAGACATCTTCTATATGCCATCTGCACAATGCTCTTGCTTAAAGACAATAGTTAATGTTTGTTTCTCACTATTAAAATCGTGCCCGAAATTCTAATGTGGTACATCCTTGAACGAGCATTTACTACAGCCCTTTTTAACGTCCCACTGCTGGGCACGGGCCTCCCCTCAATGCGAGGGGGATTCAGGCCTTTGTCCACCACGCTGGCCCAGTGCGGGTTGGCAGACTTCACACATCGAGAACTAGTCAAGTTCCCTCAAACGTGCAGGTTTCCTCACGATGTTTTCCTTCACCGTTTCATAGCAAGTGATAATCTCGGATGCAAATGAGATTCGCACATAAACCCAGAGGTGCGAGCCGGGGTTTGAACCTGCACACTTTGATTTGCAAGGCGTGCGTTCGACGACTCGGCTACCACTGCTGAACGAGCATCCTTCAACTATATGTTTATAAATTATTTATTCGACGTCTGATGCTAAATCACATTACTTGTACTTTTTAATGCACCATACCTTTAAAGAACACACTAGTGAAGGACTATTGGATATAACTTTTATTTAAACAAAAAAATATCGTTCTTACTCTTTAGTAAAAAACCGGCCAAGTGCGAGTCGGACTCGCGCACGAAGGGTTCCGTAAAAACACGTTTGTTGTACGGGAGCCCTCTTAAATATTTATTTTATTCTGTTTTTTAGTATTTGTTGTTATAACGGCAACCGAAATACATCATCTGTGAAAATTTCAACTGTCTAACTATCACGGTTCATGAGATACAGCCTGGTGATAGATGGACGGACGGACGGACAGCGAAGTCTCAGCAATAGGGTTCCCGTTTTACCCTTTGGGTACGGAACCATAAAAAAAGAAACGAGTTTGCTTAGGAAAGTTGCCTGAAGTATTTAAGTTTTTTTTGTGTAATCCAAATAACTGTGAATCGAAATACAACAATGAAGTGATTTGGTTTATCTAAGCCCAACATTGCTGTCAATTGTCAATAGGCTTAATGATTTGTATTTATTGAATTTGCCATTGCTATTAATTACTTGACACTGGCTGAAATACCCGCTAAACGCATGTGGAGCCATTCCTCATCTTATTCCATTAAATTACATTATTACATTCATTTCGTAAAAAAAGGAAGAAGGAAGAACATAGCTGTCAATTGTCAATATAGCTTAATTTAGTGTAGTTTAGTTAGCTGTCGACAGAATGTACACCTATATATAAAGAGTTATTTCTACTTCAATACATTCTCAAGAACGGTTAGAGTATTTAATAATAATCTGGCTACTGTAAGTCGAGTAGTACATGACAACAGAGCGCGAGCACGCCCAGCTATTTAGTTCGGTTCTTATATCCAGGTAATTGGCTTTTTTGTGGGAGTTGGCTCGGCGGCGCGTTGGCGTTCCCTCAGGAATGCCGTATCGGAACCAGTCCACCAGCTGTGCCGCGTGATGTAACGATAACTGACGTGTTATCTGTTATTTTTGTCATCGCACGTCATTTAGTGTACAAATATTTGTATTGGAAGCGTTGGGGAATGACTTATTATTGGTTGTTAGCGAAACGAAATGTTTTCAATGTTATTTGTATCCAAAAATATATCGCCAATTGGCAGTGAAAACGTAAATAACCTACAGAGCATTGTTTTAATAACACATAGCAATTACGAAGCCTTAAAATATCTGCTGTGTACTATGTTTTTAACTAAATAGATAATTTAAGTAAAAATCTTTAGCGATCTATTTTCAAACCCTCTTATTAACTATCTGGGTTCCCGGCAAAACCCTCACCTATCAATGTTAAATAAATCAAAAATGATTCCACGTCTCGTGTCTCTCTTGTACCTATTGAGAAACCTGTTTATCTACGAGCACACAGGCCACGTCCATAAACTGTCCGCCGGCGGTGTTCCAGCTGACGTTGACGTAACTCGTGACAAACCATTATCAGCCCGTTGACATAACGATAACACACACACACGCAGGTAGATGTGTGTGTCGCATCCCGGTGTGCGCCCGCGACGAGGCCCATCGAGCAATCATCAAATTTGACACTAAAATTGTTGTCTCCATCATGAAACCAAATTTTGCCAATACGATAACGTATTGTTTAAACTTGTAGAAGTGGCACATGTTGAAGCGAACGGATTTAGTCTTGTGCTCGCGTAGCTTTCGTCGCAAACATCCAGCCTTAATGTATATTGTTACAAAGTTCATTTAAAAAATCAAGTTAAATTACTCACCGAGACACAGTGTATTCAGAGCGTTAATGTGTTTTAGTAGGTTTGTTTTCGGCAATCCCGCAACGGATCTCAAGACGGGCAATCTACAGGCGTTGTTCACAAAACGTTACGCTGGGGTATAGAAACGAATCTGTATAACATTTTTGGTACTCAATAAGTAGATACCTACTCACTGCAATCATAGTCATTATATAAATATTTAGGTCCTTATGCGAATAGTTAACAGATCTTGGGTACAGTTGCGTTTAAACGAAATCTATTCATAGAGTCACCCACGCAAGTCGTAAAATTGTATTGAAAAGGGCTCGTTAGATACCACGGGCCATAGCAGGTGACCTAGTGCTGTAACTGCTGGACTTCGCTTGTATACCTACCAGCTTTGCACAGGATAGTGAGATTTACGAACTGAAGATAAAAAGGACAATAATCGCAGTAAACATAAATGTCAATAAAGCTATTTATCCCATGAAGTACGTCGACGTTGTGTAGTCAAATAAACCCTTTTGTGCCCTTATCTATGTGATCAGCATCATAATATAATTTTAATTGGATTAATTACTGACTATCAAGGCAATTTCAAGAGCCGTATCAATCTTCGGTTAAGGGCAAATGAGGACGAACGAACCTTTCGTCGAATTACACTTTAACAATTAATCACATTATTATTCGAGTCTTAATGATTCAGTTGTATCGTAGGTGCCATATTTTAAGCAATATAAAATAAACAAGATATTCACTAAGTGGGTTGTAGAGCAATGTATGTCTCTCAATAATCTTTTCAATAATTTAGAAATCTAAAGTGTAGCCAACTGGTGGAAATATTACACGATTATGGCAACAAAAAATATTTAAAGTTTTCGAATTCTACAATACAGTTGCATAAATAACCACGGAAAACTTGAGAATTAATTATTTTGCTCGACTAAAGCCCCCGAAAGGAAAACACATGTCCCGATTGGGCTTGAGTCACACGTAACACACACAAACAAGTGACATCATGCAGTTCTATGTGTGTGTGTGTGGTCGGGTTCACAGTCGGCAGCGCGTGCGCACCCGACGCCGCGCCGCCGCTGTCGCGATGCCGTCGTTCGTTTCCTCGAACACACGAATTATTCATGAGGAAACATTTAATGGGCAATAGTTATTGTCTAATTATAAACTTAAACACTTCGACTCGCTTACTACCAGCCTTCCTCATTATTATTTTATAATTGCTTTGATTTTTGTACAGAGGTTTTAAAAATACGTAACACCAAAACAAATATTTCTGTAAGAGGTATGAGATTCCAATAAAATTAAAATAGCACTGCTTCTCCTATGCGTGATGACTGATGAGAGATCGAGACATTAGCTTTCTTTCGGTATTTGCAGTGAAATACCGAAAGAAAGAATAAGAAAGGAGGTCCATTTTACCGTTGTGTTAAACCAATTGTTATGCTGACAAACAATAATATAGAGTACTAGCGGCCCGTCCCGGCTTCGCACGGGTTTCTTATATAGCCTATGTTACTCAGTGATAATATAGCTTTCTAACGGCAAAATATTTTTTCAAATCGGTTCAGTAATTTTTAAGTTAATTCGTTACATACAAAAAAAACAAAAACACAAATCTTTGTATATAAATATTGACATTCGATACTAACGTCACTCAATTGTTTTTCCTGCCCGGCACTCCGTCTCCACTAACACTTAGAAAAGTGTTGTTTTTAGACTTTCCTAAGTTTTTTTTTTTTTTTTTCCCTCCGTAAGAGCCATCCTCGTACTTCAAGGAATATTCTAAAAAAATAATTAGCAAAATCGGTTGAGCTGCTCTCGAGATTTGCGCTTAGCAACACATTTAGCGATTCATTTTTATATTATAGATTAATACGTTGTCTATTGAATTACAAATCAGTAAATTGAATCATGCCCGCGTATGATATTTATCTTTTGTTTCAGATTATTGGAAACTTCTGAGAAATCACCTCATACTATACGGTAAAGTAACAGCAGTAACAATGGGTTATGCAAATTACTGAGTGTTGAACATGACGTCAGCTCAGCAAACAACAAATATAGGAAAGATAATACGAAATAGGTAGCTACGTAGTGATTTAATTAGGGAACATAGAGCTGTGTGTATTGTGTGAAGAAACTTTTATATACTGCTTTATATGTACTATCACGTTAAGGTTACGAGGATTATCTGATTATCTGAACCCATATTTTCCTTCTTTAAAGAATATAAAATAGCCCCCCAAAAGGTGTTCGGTAAATAATTACGTGTAGTCTACATACATACAAATAAATATAATTGAAGTGTGTGCTAATGTCAAAATAACAGTTTTTTACTAAATGCATATGAAAGTATTAGTATTAGGTACTTATAACAAAAACTATTATTTTAAATTTTAGTCCGTCCATCTGTTTGTTTCGGGTAATCTCCAAAACGGCTGGACCGATTTTGACGGGACTGACAGATAGCTGGTGTAAATTCGAATTGATAAGTTGTAAATTCGGCTACATTTTTTTAACGTCCACGCAGAGTACGTCGCAGTTAGTTATACACATAAAGGTCTTCAAAGGCCACAAAAGTATCGATACAGTCTATAGTATCGCGTTCTGAATGATAAATCGGGAAGGGCGGAAGGACGTGGCCGACACGAGTGAGGTCAAACGCCTAATACTGGGAACCTGCTCCTGTGCGCTTTATGGGGTGACGCCTTGCAACCTGGCAAAACTAATTTGTTTCCAGAAATAGAGATACTGGCTATGTTCTGTTTGGAATGAGTCATTAAGCCCTGCGCACACTATGGCGTCAAGGCGCGCGCCTTCTACATTTTTCGATAAACGAACTGTGTTGACTCATAGAAAAAGCACATTCTTCAGCGATGCCTTCGACAGCCCAAGCTAATTTCGACGCTTGAATTTTATTCTTTATGGATATTGTACAGAGTTCGATTTGGTAATGTTAACAATTTAAGTCGCGCGTCTAGACGCCCCAGTGTGCGCGTAGTTTGTTGTTGGCACGCATTGTTCTAACTAATAGCGATAAGAATAGTAGGTAATCCGCTATTGCTGCCAGCCCAACAATAAATGCTTTAAAAATTACTAACATCCTAACGCGGAAGAATTACATAACAAAAGAAAATTGTTCAGATTATTAAATTATCGCCTAATTAATAGAAATTTATTCTGGCTTCTATAAATTGATAATAACGTTACATTAATTGGGGTGTTTAAATATAACGATGCTGAAGGAGGGTACTTATTGGTATTTACTATGTGCATCCGAATACTCATAGCCGTAAACATTCCTTCATTAACATCGTACCCTTAGTAGGGCTACAGCAGTCTGTATAGACTGCACTAATATGAGTACGCGCTCGCAAGGCGTTAGCGTCTACGTAATAAAATTATCCCGGAGACTGATATTTCATTCATAAAATTATTTAACGTTCTAGCGAATAACAAAATCTTGGAGAGAATGTCAACCAATGGGAGAACTACAGGTAATTTGTCTGTAGTCTTCAATGAAATGTCGCCTTGGGAATTCCAATTTGTCACAATATTCTAAGTATCATTTGCAAATGAAATGACCTACAACAATTACTAATAGGCCGAGTGTATCTAATATTTTACGAACAAGTGACAGTCGCGCCTGCGCCAGCGCACCGTGATTCATAAATCCCGGATGCATACTCAATAAATATTCATAAATAATTCAAATAGAATATAAACTATTCAATGGTAAGAAAAACTGATTAGTTTGACAGATATAACAACCAAAAGTAATAAAAACATCTTTCTATACCGTATAATTCATACTATTTCTAAATAAAACTTTTTGAATGAATTCAATATGTTGAATAAGTAAGTACACTAACGTACTTGTATTTATATAGGTAAACCGACAGAAATTTCCATTGAATCAATTCATTATCGAGGACATTGCGAAACACACTATTTTCCTCATATACATACCTATTCATTACAAGAAACAAAATTATTGACATGTAAATAGGTACTTTCGCTACACAAAAATCATACCAACATTATTCTTTATCTATTTTTGTTTGATCAACCCACTCTACTACTACTACTACAGCCCTTTTAACGTCCCACTGCTAGGCACGGGCCTCCCCTCAATGCGAGGGGGATTTCAGGCCATAGTCCACCACGCTGGCCCAGTGCGGGTTGGCAGACTTCACACATCTATCGAGAACTAGACAAGTTCCCTCAGACGTGCAGGTTTCCTCTCGATGTTATCCTTCACCGTTTCATAGCAAGTGATAATCTCGGATGAAAATGAGATTCGCACATGGAACCCAGAGGTGCGATCCGGGGTTTGAACCTGCACACTTTGATTTGCAAGACGTGCGCTCGACCACTCGGCTACCACTGAATCAGAATCAGAATCAGAATATTTTTTATTCATATAAACCAATACAGGCACTTATGAATCGTCAATAAATAATAATAGTAGTATCTCTACCACCCATTCGGAATGCATTTAGTATGGAGAAGAATGGGCAAGAAACTCCATGGTTGCTTTTTTCACTGTTCGTTAACGGTTCGTTTTAATAGGAACCTATCGTTAATGGAGAATTTAAAGATCTCAAACGTGCCGATCAAGGGTCAACCGCAGCGAGATGTGATAAAAGCGGGTGTAAAATGGTGCGCGGGCGCACTAGGTATTGTGACGCGGCCCATCCGCCGGGTTAACGACACCTGACTCACGTCCTGCCCGGCCGAACTCACTCACTGTGTAAATGATAAGTAGCGAAATGTTTTTCGCACACACACACTGGTAATTATACAACGCATATTCAAGTATATGTACAGATATTCTGTTTGCGTTGCAATTGCGAATACGTGAAATTTGAACTGCAAAACGGTTAGCATCTTGTTTTTTAATATAATATGACTCTACATGTCGACGCTTGCAAGGCAATCCTGACTGAGCGACACTTGGTAAGGATTGCCTTTTATGCGTTAATCTATATTACTAATAAATATAATTCGTAATGAAGAGACAAGAATACATCACTACATAGTATAAAACAAAGTCGCTTCCCGCTGTCTGTCTGTCCCTATGTATGCTTAGAACTTTGAAACTACGCAACGGATTTTGATGCGTTTTTTAATAGATAGAGTAATTCAACAGGAAGGTTTTAGTTTATAATTTGTCAAGTTTTTATATACATTGGATAAAATATATAATGATATTTGTTGGAGGTGTCGGAGACAAATAAGCCAACTGGGAGCTTTCAACGAAAACGCTGCCTTTGAGATATAACAAAATGATGTATGGTGGAATTGTGTATCTTACATAGGTGTATCTCTTAAGGTATACATACTAAATCTATTTCAATACTTTAAAAAATGGGCAATTATGAAGCGGTCATAGGAAATCTAAGTATAAATAAAAAAGTCAGAGATGTGTTCTCGACTATCAAACAAAATATCCTTGGAAACGAGGATTGCAAGTGAAATAATCACAAACTCGACCTCATTAAGTTAAGCGGTGACCCAACGACGGCTGATTGTAATAATTAAGCGGCGAACATAAGAATTATTAATCCGTTTCCAATTTAAGGCTGACTGGTTCGCAAGTGACTCATAGTCGCTGGAACCAGCCCCACAGCTTTCGTTTAGAGGTCGTCTATATTTTTAACTCAAATAAACACCGACTTGTGGTTTCGTGTTCGTATCGGTGAAGGATATAATATGAATTAATTTATGTTGCTTCCAAAAAACCGGTTTGCAATGATTCATCTTATTAGTTAAAATTTTGGCAGTAGGTATACCCGTGAAACTTTAATTAAATTTATAAACCTTGTAAAATTTTTAAACTAATAAATTACGGATTATTTATATACGTGTTAGGCGGCCATGGCTGAATTCCCTTAAGGGTGACGCAAAGGTACATTGCAGTCCACCCACATTTTCCCCTATTATCAATTTTATAAACTGTCACTAACTTCTTTCTCTAATAAAGTTTCAGACGTCGACCATTAGGGGAAAAGGTTTTCAAACTTTTTATATCCTGATACAACAAACGACAACCAACTACAAAATGAGTCACTTAAAAAGTCCTCCTGCCCTTTCTTTCGATAAAATTCGTACAATCGTCAGAGGGCATACCTGTACTCTTACCACCTTGTATATATATTTTTTTTATATTAACTACTTTAATTTGTGACAGTAAAGTAGCTTAGGTACTTGAAAAAATATAAAAAGTATTAACTGTGGTGGTAAAGTCCTTGGGCGTGTATATTGTACACAGCTGTAGATCCTGGCTTACATGAGTAAGAGTGGCCTTAGTCACATACAAAATATTTAGAACATCAAAGATTCACGTTAAGTTGTAAAAACATGAAAAAGTTATTAATTATTTTAACCTCAATTAACATGAAGGTCGTGATCAAAATATTTGCCTCTACGATAACAAACATTATTACTGCAACGTAGAAGGCGAAAAAATTATCTGTATGTGGAGCCGTATCGGTCACTTTAGTTCATACTGATTATTTTTATAGCGATTGCGTCAATTGGATGATAAAACAAGACACGTCTATGTGTGATAGTTAATAACTATTACTTTATAAGTTATATACCCTTTTTTAAACGTCGGAAAATCCTAGATACCCTGCCACTTCGGGGGAAGTAGCAGTGTTATGTGGGAGTCTCAGCAGAAGGTCGTATACCCCCTAAAAACCGACGGTGTACCATCGTCCGCCTGTATCGGGACGCCGCGGGATTGCACTAGCATGCCCCACAACGGGCTTATGTACCCTTACCGCCAAATTAATAAAAAGATAGTGATCCGTTTGTAACTGCACTGAAGAACACTTTAAAACTTCTTTAAATTTGGGATTCAATGTTTAGGAAAGTTTTTTTTAGGCCTGCGTATGTACCGTGTTATGATATTACGAGTATAAGCGTGGGCATAAAATTAAAAGATTCACAAAACCCACGCCCTAACATGCTATGGAGTAGGATGCTTACATTAATTAAGATCAAAATGGCCGGCCGACAATTTACGGGCAAGCCTGGAATTGCAACCGAACCATTTGAGGTAGGACTGCAACACCTTTGATTAATGTTATTTTGCGAATGGGAACTTCGAACAATCAAAGTTACAGTTATAATTATTTGCATTTAAAATGTGTATAATGAACGATAGAAAATGATTACCTCTTAACTTTAGTATTTTAAAGTAACTTAGTATAGTATTAGCTTTGGTATTATATAAATATATTGATAAATAAAGCTTGTAATTGGCATGTAATTAATTACTTTAAATCTAATTTTGTACAATTAGCCGTGAGCTCCCCAAATATAATAAAATATATATTTTTTTTTATTACGCATTATTGCCTAATACCCGTGTTCACTAAGACTAGGGTCTCATAGGCCCCTTAACTTGAATACCACTGCAACTGGTAACTGCTTAATATGTACCATGAAAAAGGACATAAGTACTACTTATGAATCTTATGATCTATTTAAAGTGACATTGCACAGTGAAAAAAACTATGATTAGTACGTCATTCTAATGAAGTAAATAAATTACAAATTATTATAGTTTTGGTAAATTTACAGTGGATGGTCGCTGAGTAATACGAGCAAACAAGGATACACTATTCCTTTATTGTAAAGTCTTTGTCACGCGATTATTTGTAGAATATTGCTATGTTTTCATAACGTCCATCCTGAAGGCACAGGTATTTCTATTGTAATAATTTTATATTAAAAATAAACTTTGTATAAAAATATAGTCAGATTCATTCGAAGTAGTGGGTAGATAGGTAGGTAGACATGTAGAGTTACGTTAAATTGTTTAAAATAATAAATATTACGTAGAGCAACTATCATAAATGCTTCACAACTCAAAAATAATATTTAAACTACAAATGATTACTTGATACTTAACATAAAAAAAAAATTGACATGAGACAAATAAATTTAAAAAATGAATTATTACAATGTGCTACGGCGTAGCATTACACGTGCTACGAACTAACAGAGCCCGAAATTACTATTATTCAAAATATTGGATAGCTATGTATTTTATAATAAATGTTAATAATAAGTAGTTTTCATAAATATTTCGCTTAGATTATCTCAAAAAGCATAGTGTAGTACGCGAACCTATCAGCATTTTGGTTCCGTAGTCAGTCTCTTTGATTTTTTTTAATGTAGAATCAATTATGATAACAAAAATATAACTAAAGTGTCACAATTACATATTTGTGTTTTTCTCATGAATAATTTCAATTGGACTCTGATATATGTCTCTATTGTAACTTGTGTCATTGTATTTACCTGAATAGCTGTAGGCACAGGTAAAAATACATGTCTTTTTATACTTATAATAACCTATGTACCTAGCATTATAATTTATCGGGTACAGTATTATGAATAGGTAAATTAAAATATGTTAATAAGTATTAGACCGGGCGTTAAAATTACTGCTACTTCGTAAATGTATAGTAATTAATGTAAATACGAAATTAATTGAATTAATGATTAATGATTAATTAATTTAATGCTCCGTGGTTGTTAGGAGAATGATAAACCTTCGAGTACCTACGTATTTTATTAAACGTGGCTAATGTGAGTAATGTCTAGGTATTAAATATATTGAAACAATTTGCTTGGCGAGGTTATTGCGGCCGTATCCAATTTCCACGAAATGGTGGCGAGTAGCGGATTCACTGAGCCCGCGCCGCCGTCGCCACCGCCGTCACCCCGCCGCCCGCGCCGCCGTCGCCGTTGACGTCATACGCCCCAAGTGCATCCGCCATTTTGATAATAAAATACATAGATAATTAGTGCCTACTTAACAACATGCAATCAATTTTTACGAGCTAACGAGAAATAATGTTTTTCACAAATTGACGTTTATAATCTTTGTCTATTATTCACGTATGTATCTAAGGACCTTTTTTACAACTCAGTATTCTTCTATACGAAAGTTTCATAAAGTATGAGATACAGCTATTTCTGGTTATACCTATACGCGTGATTATTGATATTGTGGAGTTAAATAACATGTTTATGACAATCGCATATGTATTATGGTGTTAGTGATTATATTTATACAGTAACTACCTACTATGAAATATTTGCCTACCGCTTTATCCTTATGTAGATTGAAGAATAAGGTAAATTACCACACGATTTTAACTTATCTGTCGATTAAACCGTGCGAATTATTACTGGCTGAATGTTTTATCTCCTCAGGCAGCTACGGCCAGGGAGTCGCTCGAGCATGACCACATTAGCGTCTATCTACCTATTCGTGCAAGACCCCAGACAGCTTCTTAATACCTGTTTAATTGAACAATCGTATCTACTTTGTTATAAAATTGTAGCTAAAATGCTCATGAAATCGCGGCACACCCAGGGAAATAAATAGTTTAAGTTTTCGTAGAATAAAAGAATTAAAATATTTGATAGCGTAGCCCAAACAGAAACGGAAATGGGTCTGAAGTGTAGCTGAGCAATTAAGGTTCGGTCTAATTAACAAAATACCTCAATAATAGCTTATTAAGCTAAAAACAACGTGTCCATACCCGTATGTCATTCACCAGACTACGTCGAAAGATCGTCACGCTGAAATCGCGGTGTTGCCGACGCGACGCCAGCGCCGCGGTGTGGCGCAGAGCGGTTCAGACGACTCGTTCCCGCCAAAACAGTCGCAGGCTGTGGCGCGAAGGCTCGTGATTGGACGGCGCGGGCGGCGGCGGCGCGCGCAAGGCCGCCGGTTTTCCCGCGAACAATGCCAAATGGTGCATTTGTCAAGGTGAGTTCGTTCACCGCCGACGCCGCGCGCTCCTCAGTCGGACATTCGCCACAGCATTCGCTCGCTTCGCGCCGATCGAAGGTCGACGGAAGGCAGCCGAGCGCTTGTTCCACTCCGCGCCGAAACCACATCCATTAGCATCCGTTCTTTATTACAGGTGAATAACATTTTTATTTTTTCAATTCTTTTTGTGCGTGTGCTTCGTGTCTATGTTAGTTAAATAAACTTAGCACTGTTTACTGACATGTGGACACCTAAATAATTATAACTTCTTTCATTTTATTTTGTATTATATACTTACCTATTTGATGTTTAGTATTTTTTTATAATGAAAATATGCTTGAAGAACGAAGACTGAAGAATGAAGACCAGTATCAAGTGCTACGCCCGGACGAACTTCCCAGCTCGGCCGACATACACGGGTCGGTGGGATCTTCGTCCGTTTGTATCGCTTATACGTTTATTCATCGCACAGCGCTGGGATACGTAGAAACATAAGACAATCAAAATCGGCGTTGTAACTTGCTTCTCTGGTGTGGATATTCCAAATTATTCCCACCTGAAAAGTGACATCCGACGGACTGCGAGTTTGCCGCTCAAAATCAAGCCCCAGTATTTGATATTACTAGCATTATAATTTTACTAACTGTGTTTAAGATGTTTATTTTTATTAATATAATTAGTACAAAAAATTACAAATGATGACAGAAATATTAAAATAATACTTACTGTGATATAGAAGGCGGTGGTGGTATATTTTGATGAAGCAGTAACAGCTTTCCATATTCTTAACAATCTGCTTCGGGTCTTCTGAATAACAAATTTGATAATGTATTGCAAGACGTCATTCTATACCCTCAAGGAAAATTTTAATTAGGTACAGTTGAATGAAGATCAACACTTTGTACTTAAACTATTACTCTACCTATCCTCTGAAACGCGGTCTACAATGATTTATCCTTTCAAAACTACTTCAAGTGGATGTGTACTTGAAGGCTGATTTTTAGTTCTCGGATAAAATTGCAAACAACTCCTCCCTAACGAAAAATGTTATGAGGCTGTCTAAACTTGAACTGTCAATTTTATACATCGTAAGTCATCATAGTATGTATATAACTATGGAGGGTAGAATTAAAGGAGGGCAATCTCCTATGGGAAAAAAATAAAAAAATGTCCAACTTTTTCAATACACATATGACACTCCATGACACTCCTTTAAACTCAATTCTACCCTCCATAATAAAACTTATGTGACGATTGAAAAATCGGCCCTACATATATAATCGATACTTGAAATAAAACTATTTTACGGATTCTATCGCGTTTATTTACTATTTTATTTTCCCGACGTTTCGGCTGCTTTACAGCAACCATGGTCACGGGGAGACTGAGGTGTTAGACGTCCTGATGGACCGCAAACAACAACGAAATATAAGGGGAACCCAGTTATTAACTATGACATCAGGACGTCTAACACCTCGGTCCCCCTTTGACCATGGTTGCTGTAAAGCAGCCGAAACGTCGGGAAAAGCAGACTTTGAAATTGGCTTTTCGCCATACACCTGGCCCCAAGTCCCCTAACACCGTTGTGGAGTTGCTATGACTTCATATTTTAAAACATGAAGACAACATCTTTTATATCAATGGTAGCTAGAATATGACTAGTCTAATGGCTTCAAGGTGACCATGTCTGATGCCTACACTGATAATGAAAATGTGTAGTCATAGCAACTCCACGACGTCGACGACGACGTAGTAGTTTTAGGAGGCCCATAACGTGTAGGTGTAACTGGGAACGCATTTTATAGCGTTTCGATCCGGTGGTAGTATAGTAGCATATAAGAAAAAAAAAAGTAAACTTGACAATTTGTAAGTGCCCCCATAGGCCTATACAGAATAAATGATTTTACTTTGTATAATACCCTAGTACAACCGTTACTTTCTTTAGCAAAATACGAAGAGTAGGTGTTGTCTGGCGATATATATGTTATGTATAGATGGACAAACTCCCACATCAGCCATTGTAGCATGTGCGTCAAGTCTAAACGTATGTCACGGAATATCTTGATTATTGTCTCGTTTCTCTCGTATGAAATCAGACAGAGAGCGAGCGAGCAAATCCGTGACAAAGGTCTTATCTTGACATGCGTGCTAGCCCAAATTAGGTATTGTTTATGTACCTGCTCCATGCGTTACTAAGCCATTGACCAGGTTGTAATGAAACATTGGCAGGATCTTCTGAGGACGCTCATGAAGGTTTCTTCCCTAAGAAATCTGTATAGTATTTGAGTACTATTTTCTATCTACAGTATTAAGAGGACTTTTCGTTCAGGTGGCATTACAAAATTCCACCCTGTATATAAAAATAACTTACCTTCCTTTTGTGGCACTGCAACGAATGCCGGGTACGGTGGCCTTACCACCAACCACCTCTCAAAGTATTGATGTTTTAATAGTAATTATATTTTTTTACAGAGATAGCGATAAATAATATGTCACTTGTCATCAAAATAATATTGGAACAATTGCTCTATCAGCCATATCCTTGGTAAGTAAACCAACATGAATGCTGGGACACTGAAGAGGTGACAGGCAAATTTTATTCTTAGTAAGATAAATCCACAGAATAGAGAGAATATTGTTTTCCTAATAAATAAAAGAAGTAGTTTTCCGCTATTAGTAAGTTATAAATATGGTTTAAAATATTCTTGTTGATGTGCAAGTAGGTATGGTCGTCACGCTTGTGACTAGTTATATAGTAACAATATCATAGGTTGCTGTCTTTCGTATGCGTTATAAATAGAGGATGCGTGTCGCCGCCTAGTTACGTATCTCATTAGTCAGAGTAATACTTCGCGTCTGCGTCATACCGTTCTCTTAGTACTCCGTAATCAAGTTGATAAACACAAGATTTCTGTCACGGGTCATGCCATAAATACTGTTTCAGTGGTGTCAGCACGCATGTCAAGACAAGACCTCTGTCACGGATTGGCTCGGTCACTGTCTTATTTCATACGAGAGCGATATAATCCACATATTGTGACATGTCTAGTCTTGGCGTCCATGCTACAACTACAGTATTGCCTGAAATATTCATGTGTAGGTCAAGCCGACATAGATTTTTCTACTGTATTCTATTACTCTATTAGTAGCACAGCCAGATATGGCAAGACTGAAGTCATGTCAATTTTGTCTCCTGCTGGATGCATAGTGCAAGTGAGAATTGATCTGAGCATTTTGTTTTTCAATTCATATTTCTGCTGTTGACAAAATGGCTTCCTTGTGTGATCCAACAGACACGTGGCCGATTTTTAACGTTGCGTACTTACTTGATGACTGGCGATGTATATTTAATTCCTCAGACAAGACAATGTGGTCAAAGTTCACTTTTCGACGGAAAGGTAAAAAGAAAATAGCAATATTTAAACAAATCAATATTATTTCCAATAAATTTCAGTACATCCACATTGAATGCATATTAATTTTACTCCATAAAATACAACATAACTCTTCGACATGAAACTAAAAATAGAACGAATTTAAGTTATAATATATTTACAATAAGGTGGTTTAAACACAATAAAATATTGATAACAAAAATCAGTACAACAATGAACTAATAAATAATAATTAATTATACTGTGGACTTCAACGTGGTAAAGTTATTATAATTCTAAAGATATAATAATATTCAATCGTTAATTACACAAGTTTGTTACAAAATTATCTATTGGCCTTAACATCACAGAGCTAAGCGATCTCGAGGGTCCGCGGAGGATGCCTCGCGGGAGGCTGCCTTGCGCCGAGTCGCGTCTCTAAACAACATAAACTGATACTCTCACAAAACAAAACTAAAGTTGCTTTCACGAAAACCGATAGTATTAAACCAAAACAAACAAAACGCAGACCTGTGTGCAAACCAAAATGCTTCAATGCTTCGTAATATTGTCGAATAGTAAAAAAAACTATGCAAATATCAGAGCTGTGCGTAAATGCGACCGCTAAGCCAGAGGGTCGTCTATACTTGTTCGTAACAAGCTCTAGTTATTAAAAAAACTTAGGAGCACAAACGTCATACAATCAACCAGGGATGTTATGGAGCTCCGTAACCATAAACTAAACTATCGGATATCCGAAATAAAAAAAATATCCGTAACGGAAATTGAAACAGATATAAAACTTTGGAATAATTTCAGATAAGGGGGGAGCCTAAATTATAAATGTGATGAGTTTACCTAAATAACACTTAAGTAGCTTTAATAATGTATTATATGACTGATCGCAAAACTAAATTATAATATCAAAATAAAGCGAAATAATTTTTAAAATAATCCGAAATAATTTCATATCCGTAACCGTATCCGAAACAGGTATAACATTATTCCTATATCCTTATTCAGATCCGAAATTTCATATCCATAACATCCCTACAATCAACTCTACGTCGATTCTAAAGACTAGAAAAATGCAAAACATTCGAAAAATCTAACATTCGTGTCCGCCGACGAGTAAATGCCCACACACCGTGCTAACCTAACAATGATATGTTTAGCTCCCGAAGCGATGCGATAACTTGAGATACTACTGCTGCGACCCGCGACGCGACCGTACGGCATAATATATTTATAAAATTATAAAAAAAATGAACACACTATTAATATCATTACCTACAATATTCAACAAGGGAAACCGGCGTATTCGAGTGGTCACCTAATATAGCTCGGCGGAGAATTTCGATAAAACTCGTCCAACAATAATCACATAACTTAGAACAGTCGTTAGGCCTTAATATTTATAATTTACAGTTACTATGGCAGATATTAACTATCAATTTATAAGTTTACCGACACTTTTTTACAGGGAAAGGTTTATATTACACTCGCGCGACAACAACGCGCGGGCGCCGCACGCCGTCGTGCCGTCGCACCGCCCACGGCACGTCCGGAGCCCCCGCCGCCGCCCGCGCCGACTCCATATATTATAACTCTAAATTATCCTAATTCATAAATATATCGAAACTCTCGGCCGGTATACTAATCGGATCGAGACGCACCGACCGGCCCGAGACGACCGAGCTCGGCTCGTCTCCGCCGCGGATATTACTGGGAGTCGCGGGTCCCGGGCGCGGCGGCGCTAGGCGTACCCGGGCGGGTCCCACGTGGCCGTCAATCAGGAGACGTGCGGCAGCAGCAGGTAGTAGAGCAGCGCGGCCAGCAGCGGCACGGCCACGGCCAGCAGGCGGCGCGCGTGCAGCAGCGGCGGCTTGCGCTGCGCGGCGGCCAGCTGGGCGGCCAGCCGCGCGCGCTCGGCGCAGCCCTCGGCCCAGCGCTCCTTGGCGCGCACCAGCTCCTCCTCCAGCGCGTGCAGCGAGCCGTTGTGCAGCGTCTCCCGCAGCCGCGCCGAGTCCTCCAGACGCACGTACTCGCCCACCGCGGCGTCGCCGGCCACGGCCCGCTCCGCCGCGCTCTCCTCCTCCCGGTTGATCTCGGTGACGGCCGAGTCGGTCTCCTCGTCGTCGTCCTCGGAGTCGAGGCGGAACATTTCGTCGATCTCCGCGGATATCTTGACGGCGTCGACGCTCCGGTCGGCCGAGTCGTCGTCCTCCACCCTCCGCAGGTCCTCGAGCGATCGGCCCGTTTCTACGGCGCGGTCGATCGAGCTCTTCTCCTCGCCGGGGTCAAGGTCGCACCGCTCGATCTGTCGCTCCTTGGAGAGCAGTTCGGCGCGCAGTTGGTCGACGACGGCGGTCAGATCGTCGATGTCGGCGCGCGTCGGCCGGAACGCGAGCTCGGCCTGCATTTCGGCCGCGCTCGAAGCCAACCGTTGGATCTCGGCTAGGTTCGCCTCCTCGGCGACCGTCGATCGAGTGAGTTGGGCCTAAAATTAATTACAAAATGTAATCTATTGCAAAAAACTCAACACTAATGGAGATATTATTTCAGACTACTCTAAATTCAGATATCCACCCACACTTTTCAATAGGTGTTAATGAGTACCCTCCTAGACGTCAAGGATAAAAAAGTTACCAATCAGACATTGACTAGTCCATGCCATCTTTAATGTAATGGCATAAGTGTGATGGTTGTGTCGGCTGTTACCTGCAGGTCGGCGATGCGTCCGCGGTAGACGTCGGCGTCGTCGGGGTCGAGCGGCGGCGGCTCGGGCGCGGCGGGCTGCGCGGCGAGCAGCTCGTCGCGCGCGGCGCGCAGCTGCTCGGTGTCGGCGAGCGCGCCGCTCAGCCGCTCGCGCAGCACCTTGATCTCCTCGTTCAAGCCCGCCATCACGCGCAACACGTTCGCGTACTCCACGTTCGCTTTGCTCTGTATGTTATACGGTCGTACATTATAAAATATTACATAAATAGGTAGCCCTATTTAAGTCCCAGTGCAGTCCACCACGCTGGCCCAGTGCGGGTTGGCAGACTCCACGCGTCTATCGAGAACTAGTCAGGTTGTGTCTGTGGGACGTACAAGATTCTTCACGATGTTTTCCTTCACTATTTTAGCAAGTGATAAACTCGATTGGAAATGAGAATCGCACATGAAATATGAAAATCCTAGAGATGCGAGCGCGAACTAAAATAATAATGATATATTAATGAATATATTATGTGGATGCTTATATAATTATATCGATAGAAATCCTCTATACTCTGTACTCGACAAGTATCAAAAGTACCAACAGTAATAGAAAAACCATTGGTGTATGCTTTGATATCGATATATACCTATTTCTAATTCATACAATATCTTTTTTTTCATAGAGTGAATGCGAAATTTATTGTGCTCATTGATGGCGAAAATTCGACAAATAAAGCATAAAATTCTCGTGTATTAATCAGTGTTTTATTAACAAATTTTGATAGAAAATTTACTACCAACAAATCGATAGAACAGAATAGAATAAATGGTTTTTCCAAAGTAAGTTTATTACAATCAATAAGTGACTATACCCACAAGTATCCCACCCACTAAATTAACAAAAATAACACAAGGATTACTACTCCAACAAGCTTGGCATACGAATTCAATCAGGCAAGACACGTCATAAAGTAAGGTACAAAAATACCAGGAAATATCCATTATAAGATTGAAATCTTATCTTTCCAAAAGACAAAGCGATATTGAGAATTGAAAATATTTATTTTGATAAGACGCGGATCAAGAAAATATCTTACAAACAAATATATACCTAACATCTGCCTTTTCAGCATAACATTATACGAGTAGGTACAAGGACACCAAAAAAACAGGATATATTTAAAAACCCAGACTGAAGTTTTTTTAAAAAAAGGACGGCAAAAGGCAATTGCAGATCTCTACCGAGTACCACCAGTTAAGCCGGCACACTGGGGCGACAAAACGCGCACGTTGAATATTTTGCTAAAACGAGCTGTGGTGTCAGCACGCATGTCAAGAGACCTCTGTCACGGATTGGCTCGGTCGCTCTCTGTCTTATTTCATACGAGCGAAAGAGATATAATCAACATATTCTGTGACATGCTACAACTACTGTATCAACTAATTGAAAAAGTAATATTTTCAACTAAATGGCATTGACAGCACAAGCGAACTTTGACTTACGATGTGGCTTTTATAACAGAAATTAAATCCTTATATGTATAAGATATGGATACACGAGTTCGTTTTTGTATTGGCAATGCGAAGCGCGTCTATTGACGCCCCAGTGCGCGCAAGGCCTTAGTCTCGATGTCGGTGTTTGGGTATGTCCCTGGCTGTTGGTCGGGAGGGGGGCGGCCATTAGCGAGCGGCCACCGGCAGGGGGCGGCCGGCCACCGCCCCGCGCTCTGACTCACCCACACTCCCCCCCCCCACCACCCCACCACCCTCCACCCGCGCTTGCGCAGGTGAACAATGCAACCCACAACGCCGTGAAATTGTACATTAACATACGTAACCACACGCTACCCTGGGTGTACCGGCAGTCGATGCCGCCCTATACGTTGACGCTATGAGTATTAAACGGAGGATTTCAAGAAATGCACGATTGAAAGTATTGCGTTGTTGGCTTGCCGATCTGAGTCAGCGATGTGGTCTAACATAATAAAAGAAGTTGGACAAAAGTTTGCACAAGGATAAAGGCAACGTTATTCGAAATAAGACATCGTAATGTATTCTCAGAACAAAGTATTCTTTGGTTTCTCGAGCGTAAACTGTTGTCTATAAAACAGATTTGAGTCTTATCTGTCACATAGAAATGGTCCCAATAGAATCTTGGCAATGTTTTTGGGTATTTTTAAGTATCGAAATTAATGTCAAATATCTGATTGTGATAAGACTTGATAATAATTAGCTTATTTAAAAATGTTAGCCTTAGATTACATAAATGTTAGCCTTAGATAAATGTTAGCCATAGATTACAGAACAGTGTATATCCTATTTATGTGTTTGAAACTATAATTAAATAAATACATGCCAGAACTACAATGGTAATGTTTTCAGACGCCATTTATACCTAAAATAGTATATTTTATCAATAGTAAGATAGCGGGAGCACAGGTCGTATCCATGTTAGTGTTTAGCAGTTGTTGTGACGTTATTTAAGAATGTCTATAAATCGTTATCACTAATTTAGACATAATAGAGTAATTTCTATATGTCTTGGCAGAGTTTGTTGCTAAGCAAAGGTTTTGGTTGAATAATTTAACCTATGTATTACTGGCTATAGTAGTGTCGAAATATATTACCATCGTGTTAACGTGCTAATAAACGTGACTTTTAATGAAAATGTTCTCTGTATAAATATAAATAAAGATCTAATTTAAATGGTAGAAGCCACGCGACCACGCGTCTTAATTAACTCACAACACCCATATTTTTTCGTCAATAAATTTGCTTCTTCTGTGGGTTACTATAGTTCATTTTGGTAATCTCCTAGCCCCTTTTCGATCAATTTTGTGCGGGTTTCAATACAATTTAGCTTTTCCCCTTGACTCGCCGAGAGTCAAACCTCGGTGTTTTCAATGGATACCGCCGTCGATCCTAGCGTACAACAGGTATTACAGTGGTAATGTGTGGCGAGCTTAGACCCATAAAAAAAAAAATGTTTGTTTGCAAAAAAAATATGACTAAACATCCCAAAAATGAGTTTTACAAGTAATGATTACTTACGGTTGAGTCTTCTATAGTCCCCGGCTCAGTGTAGGTGGAATTAGCGTTGTTATCGGGACACAGCTCGCCGTCCAACGGGCTCGGACACTCGCCTTCGTGGGTAGTGTCTGTTTCAAACAAAAATATACTTTATTACATATATTTTAAGGTATACAATATAGACACTTATTCTTTAACTGGTTTATCGTGGGGATATAACAACACATGCAATAGTAGTTAGAAGTCACAAAATGCAACCTCATACAACATGATAACTTCATATTCAGATCTTTGCGACACATTTCTACGAAGCTAGTGCAACGGTGAAACGACCAAATTGAAGTGAATCATGCAAGTAAAACGAGGAAGGCTGGTAATATTTACCTCACAGGTAAAAGAGATTGCACTATACTGCGGTTTCAGTACGCCTGCCAAGATAAGACATTTTCTCACGGATCGTGACGTCATTTTTGTGGCAAAATCGTTACGTCTTATTAGCTAGCATGGCGTGCTGGATAAAAATATAAAATTGGTTTGACAGTTAAATAGAACGTGGTTGACGTATGAATAAGGTGTTTTATCTTAAGTGCTAGCATGGGTTACCAAAATGTACCATAGAGACACGAATTTGACAGGTCAACGTAAATAAATTTGTCACGGTCGAAGGCCGGTGATGAGAAAACAATTAGGCTGTAAGAAGTACATAAATATAGCATTTTATACACTATTATTACGAATAATACTTATTTTACTCCATCCTTCGCCAATATCCAGCGGACTACATGCAAAATTCTGCCGAAAACGAACACGTAAATTTATTTTCGTGTTCGACAAACAACAACAAAAAAGTGTTGAGATATTTCTATCTGTTTTATTTTCTTCCGAAAATCCCCACAATCCTTTTCTACATGATTTAAAATCCATATTATACAAAAAATCTGTATGTTAGAGGTTAGGTTTTGTTTGGCATCAAACTTTGCGTGCTTTTTGCCGTTTTACAATGTAAAGTTATTCCAATTGGCAAATAAAAATAGTATAGTGTCTAAGAAATTAATTTTAAGCATAATATCACCGACCAAATGATAATACGTAAAGCTTCCGGCATAATAAAAAAGAAGCAATGCACAAATATATGTTTTATCTGTGCATAAACAATCTAACATAATCTATGATGTGTATGTATCTTATTTCTTTGCAAAGCTCCGTCTCACTCTATTTGTCATTTCAATGAACGAATGAACGAACGATCTTAAAATGTGAGAAAATTTTAGCCAGCTGTCTAATTTTAAACATCTTGGGAGCCATATTAGCAAATAAGATACGGGAACGCAAGTTGACAAGATGTTTTTGGGACTCGTGAGAAAACATCTTGGCAGGCGTACTGACACTGCTGAGGCAGATAGGAAGAGCTATACCAACTGTACTCAAAGTCAAATCATTCTGTATACATGGCACTGCCAATTGTCAAGTTTATATATTTTTTTCTTATATACTACTATACTACCATCGGATCGAAACGCGACCTCAACTGAGAAGATCCAGCAAGAAACTCAGTGGGCTGATCATTTTTTTTAAATCGCCAAAACTTATTACAAATACACAACACAACTAACAAGAGCTTTAAATTCAAATGGCAAGGACTCGTACAGAAATCATTATTGAACTGCCTCATCTTGATGACGATTTGGTCTAGTTTGAGCGTATGCCGCTCGGCTCACTAAATCAGGTTGTTGCGGGTTCAATTCCCGTTAGTGGCAAATTTCAAATGGCCTTTTCGGAATTTGCCCTAATCTGTGCCTGCTGATCAATGCATTTTATGGTACCCATTGCACAAGCTTTGCTAAGTTTGGGATCATATGATGAATATATATTATCCCATCAAAAACATAAATGTGAAATGAGAGCCAAATGCTGCAAGCCACGCTTATTTTTTTGGCTTGACGCTCTACCGCGCGTAGATATGGCGATATTTATTTATCTCAAGTCTAGACAAGGGTTCGCCCAGCGGGCTTAGCATGGCCCCGTAGACAAAAGTTTTATTTCTTCCAAGTGTTAGATTTATCGAGGTTTATCTATAGGCCTTAGAACATTCGTCATCTCATGTTAAGAGCATCGATTTAAAAAAAAAACTTAAAAACAAGCTTTTATGTAATTGCCCTAAGTTTTCGTGTTCTCCTCAGCAAGCCCTTTCATTTGATACCCATACTGTGGTAGTGCAGAAAAAATAACTATTCCGCCATCTTGGATGATCCGCCATATTGGAATAAGAATGACGTCACATAGCTAAGAATGCATTGTCATCAAAATAAGCGTGTATATCAAATTTCAGCTCAATCGTTTGAAGATAACTGATTTAAAATTCAGTTGCAAGATTCCACCCGGACATACATTGCAAGTTAATATAAAGCTTGTAAAATCGATAGACACGTCAAATTTGAAGATGGACATATTGTCAGTAGTGTCATGGTAAGTGTGCTGGTACCAATCTGATTCGATGTAAGTGGGATTCGTGTTAGTATCCACACGGGATCATACCATGGTTGAGTCGCGATTGTTTCTCGTCGTCCGTGCACACGTCGTTATCACCGGTTTTTTCTTCGCCGCTACCGCCCACGCCTTCCTCCTCGCTATGCTGCTTCTCTGCAATTTACAAAGGTAACACACGTGTCAATACATAAACCATATTTCTATTCATAACCAGTTTCTATCCGCGACTTCGTCCGCGCAAACATTTATAAAATTTTGAGTAGGTACCAATCTACGCCGGACTAGGCAAATACACACACGAATTGGCACTGACTCCAAATGTGATTAATTATAAGGTTATTTGTACCTTTTTAGTGCACGTAGGTTTTTAAGGTCGGTTTTTGCGAAATCTTATGGTGAGCGTTGCGACGCTTTATAATGATCGTCACAACACCGTATAATGAGCGTCGAGACGCCTTATGGTGAGGGTCGCGACGTTTTATAGTGAGCGTTGCGACGACTTATAGGGAGTCCTGGGAAATCCTGTTAGAACCATTTTCGACTTCTACGCGGACGAAGTCGCGGGCAAAAGCTAGTTTCCCTATAAAGTCATTGAATAAAATTCTTTATGGTTATTGAAATAAAACTATTTTACGGATTTTATCGCGTTTATTTAATATTTTATTATCCCGACGTTGCTGTTGCTGTGTTGCGGTTGCTGTAAAGCAGCCGTAACGTCGGAAAAATAAAATAGTAAATAAACGCGATAAAATCCGTAAAATAGTTTTATTTCAATGTATAGTATTCGCGTTCTTTATGCTTAGTTCTTTTTCAGGTTTTTTTATTGATTAAAACCATCATCATCTTAGGTCATGTGTGAGAGATACGCATCTGCATAAACCTTCGTTTAGATACATATATTTATAAATATGTATTAGAAAAGATTGTTGCCACCAACCTTTACTTTCTGAATTATAAATACTATTTTTCTTCAATATTAATTCAAATTCCTTCGCAGATTTCCCTTCAGCAGTTATGGCTTTAATTCCAACCTGAAAATAAAAAAAAAACAGATATATTTTAGTGTATTTTATGATTGAATCCGCGCTTTAGTTTAAGTATTCGTCAACTGATTTACGTATGCCATTACGGGGAAATTTATGAGAAACAGATTTGAGAGAACAGTGAATGGAAATGAAACTTTCCAAATCCGTCGGATTTCATCAACTGTGAGTACTATCGCTGAATGTTTGGTGTCGTTACGAGACAGGTACCTTGTTGAGCAAGTGCTGCGGCAACAGGAGCTTGATGTAGTCGGGCAGCGCTCGCACGGCGTCCTCCAGAGAACCGCCGCGCTTCGCTTCCAACAGCTTGTTGCTGTCCGTACTCAGCACCAACATCTTCGCTTCCCCGTTTTGTACTGTATACTGCGGATATAAATTGACTGGTCAAGCTTCAGAACGAATGATATAATTCAATTGAAACAGTGATTCAAATTTTGTGGGGGTATTTCTGAATGTTACGGCACTAGATGAATTGCTGAGTCGCTATATATTTGATGTTCTATATACAGGGTGTTTCAGAAGTCCGAAATAATACTTGGACGCTAGCATCGGTATCGTGTATACAACAGAATAGTATAAAAATTTGATTGAAATTCGACCATGTTTTTCCAACTTTATTTTCGTCGTCAATTTCTATACCCCGTAATATCTCGAGTCCTATGTAAAATTTTCAAGTTCTGTTTTGTGAATATTGGTAGTCGCCCCTCATAAGTGTAGTTTACACTGCTGAATAAGGTTATGGATGTACCCAAAGGCCAGAACACGATACCTGTGACAAATATTCAATGGTCTATAACTCAGAAACTATGATAGTTAGGTATAAACTGTCTTCACTGAGCATCCACATATGAGCTGCCGTATATGTACCCAAAGTATTATTTCGGACTTCTGAAACACATTGTATATGATTAATTATTATTGATGCCAAAAAAATCAGTACTATGTTACCGTATCACGTCACTATAAATTATAAATAGAAAAGATTGATTTTAAAATCAGTAATCACGAAATTCGTATATGCAATAAAACGACCTTTAGCAATATGCCAAAACGAGTTTCCTAAAGATATTTACACGGTACCGTTCCTTAATTAATAATCATGATTGAAAATTTCATTTGGTATTGAAATTATTCGTATTCCTGTTTTGTTTTTTCATTTATTACAGAACAAGCTTGACAATTATATTGACATGACAGTTGATTTCAATCGATCTCCAAACCATTTAAAAAAATATATAAATATCTACCACCAAGAACAGTGAACCGAGCGGGCTACGCTCAATCCACTAAAGCATGCCGTAATATTTTGTTATGATAGCCTCGACGGTAGAACGCCCGCCTAGATAGTGAGGGGTGCAAGTTCAAATCCCAGGCTCGCACCTCCGAGATGATTTTCACGTGTCAATGTAATTTTTAATAATTATTTTACATTATAACACTTGCTGAACAGTGAAGGAAAACATCGTGAGGAAACCTGCATGTCCATAAAAGGCGTGTGAAGTTCACCTACCCGCACTGGGCCAGCGTGGTGAACTATGGAAAAAATCTCCCTCGTATTATAATGGCCATTATAGTGCTCGTATTATAGTGTCCGGTATTATTATGGCAATATTACATTAGGACCAAAATACATCGGCAAAGTGCGAACGCACTGTAGTGCACCTCTGCCTACCTCTTCGGGAATACAGGCGTGATGATGTATTAATAAATATCAAGGTGTAAGTGTTGTGACTGACCGCGAGTGGCAGGCGCGCGCGCACGTCGTTCTCGCGCTCTTCGGCGGCGGCGATCGCGAGTCGCGCCGCGCACATCTTGCGCTCGCACCGCGCTGCCAACTTCTGCAACAACAACAGATACACGCTTGTTTTACATCTATATCTATACTTCTATACTAATATTATAAATATTTATAAAATATATAATATAAATAATATAATATTAATATTGTTTTCTTATATTTACGCGAATACTATACATTGAAATTAAACTATTTTACGGATTTTATAAACCGCATGATAAACCGCATATCCTCGCAAAAGAACACCGACTCCGACCAAGGATGATACGCGAGGCCATTGAAATTAAAAAACATCCTAATTTCAATAGGGAAGATGGCTGGGTGCTACCACCAACTTGGGATCCAGTAATCAATATGATTAAATCCAAAACCAAGTGTACCATTGCAAGACCTCAGGACACCGTAAGCACTTTCTGCGTGGATCGGACCGCAAACAACAACTAAATATGAGGGTACCCAGTTATTAACTATGACATCAGGACGTCTAACACCTCAGTCCCCCCGTGACCATGGTTGCTGTAAAGCAGCCGAAACGTCGGGAAAATAAAATAGTAAATAAACGCGATAAAATCCGTAAAATAGTTTAATTTCAATAATATAATATTAATATAGAAATATTTGTATTTTTGTAACTTTAAAACGTTTTTAAGTAGTAGTAGCCGAGTGGTCGAACGCACGCCTTGCAATTAAAGTGTGCAGGTTCAAACCCCGGCTCGCACCCCTGGGTTTTATGTGCGAATCTCATTTTCATCCGAGATTATCACTTGCTATGAAACGGTGAAGGCAAACATCGTGAGGTCACCTGCACGTCTGTGGGAACTTGACTAGTTTTCGATAGATGTGTGAAGTGTGCCAACCCGCACCGGGCCAGCGCGGTGGACTATGGCCTGAATCCCCCTCGCATTGAGGGGAGGCCCGTGCCCAGAAGTGGGACGTCAAAAGGGCTGTAGTAGTCGTTTTTAAGTTACAAAAATTTCAAAAATTATTTTGCCGTTATAAAGCTATATTATCACCGAGTAACATAGGCTATATTAGGAACCCGTGCGAAGCCGGGACGGGCCGCTAGTTTCCAATAAACCGATTATCATCATCGTCATTCGCTCGCCTCATTATTTTCAGGGCGTAAGAATACAAAACCGAACGATATTAACACGCAGAACAAGCCAATTATTCAAAGAAATGTCAACGATAACGCGAACGAATTTTGATACGTTGTCGCGTGGTTGTATCACGGAAATCAAATCTGTATGCACATTGATACAAAGTTCATTTTGGTATTGTCAAAAAAAAACTCCGTATTGATGTATCTGTAGGCCCAGGGCCCCGATTTTCGTGCGATCGAGATTCATCTCTTTTCGAGATATCAAGAAACGAAACGTCAAATCGTATATATTTTTTTCATTTGTTTCGAGGTATATCGAATAGAGATGAATCTCGATCGCACGAAAATCGGGGCCCAGCAGGGTGATTTTAAAACACTCGGAATCGAATTCGGAAACGGAATCGGATCTTTCCGTCACGGATTCCAGCCATCGCTATTTTGATTTCCGTACCCGACGATTTTTGACATTTCTCGTCGGATAAACCCATCCGAATCGACGGAAAGTTTCCGACACCTTTTTCCTCGCGGAAAGCTTCCGAAATTGAACAAAAACATAAATAAAATACCAAATTTAAGTGTTATCTAAATACTTGCATAATATTTAAGGTAAGTCAGTACTAAAGAGTGTTTAAAATAGACCCATTAACGTTGTTTTATGGCCCTTTACATTATTGTGAAAATTATTCAACCTTCAACCTTCGATAGGATGGAATATTATCTTATAGGAGACAACATAGGGCGGCTGCTGTGCAGCGCCGACAAACAATCGTGCTGCATTATTCACTTCGTGATTGTGTTTTATTTACCGAAATACAGCGCCATGCGCCATCTATGACGTAGCTCTGAAACTTCGTGGTTTCAAAGTCGTGATGTTACCCTTCACTTTCACTTTGACGTATCAGTAAAAATTTTCGAGGTTCGTTATAACCAAAAATAATAAATGAGAGTAAGTTTTAAATCGATAATTTAAATAAGTAATCAATTTCCATTTGTATAATTATGATAAGTGTGTTTATTTAAGACTTTTTGGCCCAAAAAATTCGTATTAATAACTGTTTTGTAATCGAATTTTATTTCTACCATTTTTAAACGTTCTTTGTAAACGCACACAATCTTTCCTTATTTCTTTTGTTTTAAAATCACCCTACTGCAGGGTGATTTTAAAACACTCGGAATCGAATTCGGAAACGGAATCGAAAACTTCGAGTTGTCGATTCCGTTTCCGACGGCATGTCAAAACGCGATTTTGAATAGCGGACGGAAGGGCCAATTGGAAAGTTCCGACGTCGGAAAGATTGTGTGCGTTTACAAAGAACGTTTAAAAATGGTAGAAATGGTAGAAATAAAATTCGATTACAAAACAGTTATTAATACGAATTTTTTGGGCCAAAAAGTCTTAAATAAACACACTTATCATAATTATACAAATGGAAATTGATTACTTATTTAAATTATCGATTTAAAACTTACTCTCCTTTATTATTTTTGGTTATAACGAACCTCGAAAATTTTTACTGATACGTCAAAGTGAAAGTGAAGGGTAACATCACGACTTTGAAACCACGAAGTTTCAGAGCTACGTCATAGATGGCGCATGGCGCTGTATTTCGGTAAATAAAAACACAATCACGAAGTGAATAATGCAGCACGATTGTTTGTCGGCGCTGCACAGCAGCCGCCCTATGTTGTCTCCTATAAGATAATATTCCATCCTATCGAAGGTTGAAGGGAATAATTTTCACAATAATGTAAAGGGCCATAAAACAACGTTAATGGGTCTATTTTAAACACTCTTTAGTACTGACTTACCTTAAATATTATGCAAGTATTTAGATAACACTTAAATTTGGTATTTTATTTATGTTTTTGTTCAATTTCGGAAGCTTTCCGCGAGGAAAAAGGTGTCGGAAACTTTCCGTCGATTCGGATGGGTTTTTCCGACGAGAAATGTCAAAAATCGTCGGGTACGGAAATCAAAATAGCGATGGCTGGAATCCGTGACGGAAAGTTCCGAATCCGATTCCGAATTCGATTCCGAGTGTTTTAAAATCACCCTGCTGGGCTCCAAGTCTGCTAAAATAATCGCTGTAGTATATAAGGCTACATTTTTCAAGGCACGAAAACACCATCTTTCATCAATGGTACTTAATATCCTCACTGGTTATATTCTACGTTTCATGTTTAATAGCTCGTTTTTTTGGCACGATAAAGTGATGTCATTATCATACTGCAACAATAACGTTAGTAGACTTGAGGACCAGGACATTAAATATGGTATTCATATCGCATCATGTTTTGGTATTAAAAGTAGTGTTGGGCCGGGAGAACATTCTCTGGACGAGAATTTTCTCGGATCGAGAGAATACTTAACTCCCCCGCCTTAATCAATTCCCTAGAACCACTCTAAGGCTGCCTGGCAGAGATCGCTATTAGTGATAAGGCCGCCCGGCCGCCCATTGTGACACTCTGTGTAAACTGTGTGTAATATTAATACTTTTTGCGGTTGAACAATAAAGAGTTATCTAGTTCTATTCTATCTAGTTCTCCGCAGTGAGAATGCTCTCGACAATTTAACATCACTAAATTTAGAAGGCTAGGCTGTAGTTGGGTTACCTGCAGCTCGGCGAGCGCGTTGTTGGCGGTGAGCCGCAGCGCGTAGTTGTGCTGGTGCAGCGCCACCACCTCCCGGCCGCGCCGCTCCAGGCTCTCCTCCAGCGCCAGCCGCTGCTCGTGCGCCACGCGCAGGCTCTCCTGCGCCACCTCCTGCAACACACACACACACATTGCTGTAAACTAAAATAAATATATTATTGCCATCCTGCTGATACGTTACGGCCGCAAAAAGGACGGCAATACAATTTGTTTGTTGAACTGTATTGACATATAAAAAAAGCTCATTCCTCGAACGAAATGATATTGACAGCGCGAGCAAATTTTGATGCGTGGGTGCGTATCTCGTACCACAGTAATTCAATGTGTATGCATATAGGCACAGAGTTCGTTTATGTTAATGTAGGTTTAAGTTTTAGTGTATGTGGGGCTTAAACGGTAATTAATGTAGTTTGGTATCAATAGAATTAGCTCGAAATGTGTGAATCCCTTTGTCGAAAGTATATTAGTTGTATAGTTTCGGGTGTGTTGTAGTACTCGCCTGGTAGTTCCTCTTGTCGCTGAGCAGCTGCGCCACCTGGTGGTGGTCGGGCTGCTTGCCGACGGCCAGCATGGCCTCGAGCGTGTGCACGCGCATGAGCAGGCGCTGCTCGCCCACGAACAGCTCCCACGAGGCCTGCGCCTCCCCGCGCGTGCGCTCCACGCACTCGCGCAGCGTGCGCAGCCGCGTCTCCAGCGACGCCTCGCGCTGGATCGCCTCCTGCCTCACCGCATTACGCATACATTACCACACGATTTTACTACCATTTCGAGGGGTAAAAGGAGTTTTTAACTTTACAAGTGAGCATACTCATTCGAAGCAGAAAAAATAGCTGATTCCAAAAACATTTTAAAATCAAATAGCCATTCACCACTCGATTAATTTGTTAATGCAGTGTTGGCCTAGTATGTCGCGGTGCATGCTAGAGCGATCCCACGGCGCCCCGATACAAGCGGAGGATGGTATACGGCCTTCTACCGGGACTCCCAGATAACCAGTCCTGGATTAGCCGATAAGCTAAATAAACAATTGCTTAGGGCATCCAAGTGCGAGCTAGACTCGCGCACCGAGGCTTCCGTACCTGAACTATGAAAGCACCGAGCATTACTCTAACGAAAAGATAAACTGGATAAAGACACAGATTTCCGAATTTCTGATTTAAAAAGGGGGCTGCCCAGTTAGTAGAACGCTCGCCTTAAACGCAAGGAGTGCAAGTCTAAATCCCAGGCCCCCAGGCCACTTGCTGAACGATGAAGGAAAACATAGTAAGGAAGCCCGCACATAGTGAGTAAAAAAAAAACAATAAACATAGTAGGAAGGTGCATGAAGTACACCAACCCACACTGGGCAGCGTAATGGACTATAGCCCAAATCTCCCTTTCATTGCGGGGGAACGTGGCGTTATATTGGCAATGGGATCAATACACACCAGCCAAGTATAGGTGTAGTGCAGTGCACCTCTGCCTGGCCCTTCGGGGGACACGGGTCTGATGATGTATTATTATGAATTCTCATATAGGAACATAATTGCACAAAGTCATTACTAATGGCCAATCAAGAGATTTCTACTACATTAGGTACATCGGGATCAAAATACATAGGTGAAGTATCGGTGCATCGTAGTGCGCCTCCGTATACCCCCTTGGGAAATACATGCGTGATGATTATCAAGTATGTATACATTCTGCTCTCTTTTGCTATTACAAGGCATCCCAGCATCGACATGTCGATCCTGTCTTACAGGAGTAACAGTGGTGGGAATGTATAGCGGACTAAGTCCCAAAAAATATATTACTAGGCATCACGCAAGATCGTTTAGAACGAACAATAACAATAATTAAACTAGTGTCTTTCCATAGCCTTGAGATGCTTTGACAAATGCTTCACCTTGGTCACCAAAGCTTGGTGTATTGTAGACATTATCGTGGCAAGCCATCATCATGCTATAACCGTTTGCGTGGTAGGCAGAGTCCTTTGTACAATAACCATTAAAACAGAGGTCATGCTATCTAGGTTCTCCACTGTTACAACTAAAATATCTTTTATCTATTTTGACTTTCTTTGATTCCATTTTATTCAGACAACACATACCTATATAGGTGCCACACAATGGACTGGGGACGATCTTAGTTACACCCAGACCTGGGCAAATTCCGAAAATACATACATCATCACGCCTGTATTCCCCGAAGGGGTAGGCAGAGGTGCACTGTAGTGCGCCCACACTTCGCCGATGTATTTTGGTCCAAATGTAATAGGGGCGAGCCTATTGCCATTATACCAGGCACATTCCCCCTCACTACGAGGGACATTTGGTCCACCACACTGGCCCAGTGCAGGTTGGGGAACTTCACACGCCTTTCTATAGACGTGCAAGTTTCCTCACGATGTTTTCCTTCACCGTTCGGCAAGTGGTAATCATTGTTGAAAATGACATTCGCACATGAAAATTATATCAGAGGTGCTGGTGCTGCCTGGGATTTGAACTTGCACCCCTTATGTTCAAGGCGGGCGTTCATGCCCACGAGGCTACCACTGCTTCGAAAATACAATTTTCGAAATTTTCTCTAGGCGGGAATTGAACCTGCAACCATCGGGTCCAGTGATCCGAGCGGCCTACCCTTAAAGCACTAGAACAAGACATCGTCAATCGAAAGATATAATATTATAATTTAATAAAATTAATGCAAAATCATTTTGGTAGCGTTAATTTCTAATTTAAATTATTTCACCACGTCGCCGCGTCGCAACGTTCAAGTAATTTATTCTTAATATATAAATTCTCTCACTAATGCCGTAATATGGCGCAGATTTTTATTGGCAATATCGAAACTGCAGACTGGAGGTCAATGACCAGACGTCAAACATAACAAAAAGTTCGGATCACTATTATTACATAACTCGAGGTGCCCGTGTTAACGTTCGCTTGGACTATGGTTTTTTTTCCTATAACACATATTTTCCAGGAAAATAGTTGTTAAGTATTACTCAAAATCAGCGGTTTCTACCTATGCACCTACTGTGCCGATAACAGATATGTCAATAAGGATTTCATTAGATATAACATACTAATGTATAAATGTTTTTGTTAGTGACTGAATGATTATCACATAGAACAAACAGTATTGGGCACGGAATACGATGGTATAACCATAAACGACCATAAAAGCATTATTAGTCAGGTGGTCGAACGCCCGCTGCGGAATCAAAGTGTGCAAGTTCAAACCCCGACTCGCACCTCTGGGTTTAGAATGCGACTGTCACTTTCATTCATTGCTATCCCAAAACATAAAACAGCTGATTTTCGGGGGAACTTTAAATATAGTGCCACTAAATGTTGGAATAATATCCCTCCACCACTCCGTGTTATGACCAATTTGTCAAATTTTAGAAATAAACTTAAAGTTATATTATTCAACACTCAAAAAGGCACTATATAAAGAAAATTTAATTCTATTTTTATATTTTTGTCTACTCATTGCTAATTCATAAGGGAGGTAGGTAGGTATTCTTTTTAGATAAAGCTATTCTTGTATTTGCTCAAATAAGAACCACATAGGTACCGTAATATTTTCTATATATACGTGTATATCTGTAGTACGCACTATACACTATCTATTCTATCTATTATTATTATTATTTAACTTATTATAAATGCATATTGATCTGTTGTCCGTGAAGTAGGGGAGGCCTCGGCTGAAAATCAGCACTGTAGTCTACTGCAGCTTCGTGCTGAGCTGAGACCTATTAGGCATGCAGAATTTGTGTACCTAGCATGGTGTTATCTTCTATTTTTATTTTTTTTGTGTTGCCTACTAAACATTATTCTTTCTTTCTTTCTTTCTTTCATCGGAGAATATCACTTGCTTAAACGGTGAAAGAAAAATGTTGAACCATAATATAAGCCAACCTGCGGATGATACTTACTAACCTTACTTACTTTTGACAATTTATTATGTAACCCAAGATACAGGCTATGCGTAGTTTAGATTCCATAGTCAACATAACTTGTTTAGTAATTATTTTATAGTACCTGTACGAAGTTGTTGAGCTGGTATAGTTCCTTGAGGTGCAGCGGCGTCGTCATAGTGGGGTTGAAGGAGAGCTTGGCTTCCTTGCCGTCAGGGTGGAATAGCTTGAGCAGCGCCACCACTGGCGGAAAGGTGTTTTGCTGCACCAACAATAATAAAAAAAAACTAATTATTTCTCATTGCGTGTGTAAGTTATGTTAAGCATGTAATATTTTAGATACTAAATCAATCCTTATTAATACACACTGTCAATCGTCCTACAAAGCATCTACAATGTCATTTTTAGTACGAAAATTTTGTAAAATATTGTAAAATACCACTAAATTTAAAAGTAAAAGTTCGTAAAAGAAACATCGATAAACTCAGCATTGTTAATAAAGAAAAACTAAATAAAAGAACTACGGAGAGATCTTAAGGCCTCCCGCTCACTGCGGCGTCAACGCTCGCGCGTTAATTTTTTTGCCATACCAAAAGAAACTGTATTGACTCATAAAAAGGTTGATTCTTCAACAAAATGACACTGACAGCGCGAGCGAATTTCGACGCGTGGGTTCGTGGTTTCTACCACATAAATTCAAACTTTATGCACATTGACACAGAGTTCGTTTTAGAATTGGAGAATATTTGACGCGCGGCTTAAGGCGTCTTTATTGTACCCATGTAAAAAAATAAGAGATAATAAAGAAACAAGCTTGTACAGTAAAATTTGAAAAGTTTCAAGTACGCCATTCCGGTGCCTACTACATCCGAGTATATAGATTTTACATTCAATTCCCATTTCTTATACATTTAACTGAGAACAATATTGTGGTTTTATTTTTTATAAGAAGAAACACAATTAGTCACAACAAAATATATGCCAGCGTTTATAGTGCGATAGATAAATCTTTAATGTGTCAAACGCCATCCGGAACATCTACACCCAAGATCACAGACGCCAGAACCGGTTAAACTACTCGTACACGTCTGATGAGTTTGTCAAAACTATACATCTGTTGGGAACATGAAAAATACATAATGTTGAGTTTTTGATTATATTTTACTAGTATTGCGATTGACGATAAAAGGGAAATTATTGTTGATAGTCAAAATTTCATGATGGGCTTCATAAATTTGTCAGAATCAAAACGAACTCTGTGTTTAATACATAAATATCAAATTCCTGTAATAACAGCCACGCGATGACGCTACAAGATACGCTCGCGCTGCCAATGACATTTCATTGAAGAATGTACTTCTTGTATTAGCCAATACAGTTCGATTAGATATTCGCAAAAAGGTTAAAGCGCACTTCTTGGCTCCCTAGCTAGTGTACCCAGGGCTTAAGGCTGCAGATATAACACTAGCACTATACAGAGTGTTTCAGAAGTCCGAAATAATACTTTGACGTTTGCATCAGTATCGGGTATACAACTGAATGCTATAAAAAATTGATTGCAATTTGAGCATGTTTTTCAAAAAAAAATCTCGTCGTCAATTTCTATAACTCGTAATATCTCGAGTCCTATGTAAAATGTACATGTTCTGTTTTGTGAATATTCGTAGCCGCCTCTCTTTAGTGTATTTTACACTGCTGAATAGGGTTATGGATGTACCCAAAGGCCAGAACACGATACCTGTGACAAATATTCAAGCAGACCCTTGAATATTTGTCACAACTGTAACTCAGAAACTATGATAGTTAGGTATAAACTGTCTTCACTAAGCATCCACATATGAGGTGCCGTATATGTACCCAAAGTATTATTTCGGACTTCTGAAACACCCTGTATACAAATAGTAACTAAATTGTTTTCACCACGTGTTTGTATAATTAAGTAAATTTTACAAAAATGTATAACTATCTTAGTCTATAAGAAATGCATTCCGAATGGTTGGTAGTTCCATTTTCCAAGCACCTGTATTGGTTCACACGATTTAAAAAAATTCTGATTATTTTGTAGGATAGGTATAAAGTTTAATATTGTGAACTTACTTTTTCAGTGTTTCCAGCATTCTCGACGACCGGTATGCCGAATTGCACCACGTCACCGGAGAACACCTCGTGCGGCTCCTGTTCCTTCGATATGGAGCACCGGTTGTTGTTGATGAACGTGCCATTGCTGCTCTGATTGTCCTATAAACAAACCGGCCCGTCAGAATACCGGCGTCGATGATAAAACAACAATAACATGTTTATAAACACGTCTCTTTTCAAAGGGTCGAAGGCGTAATCAAAGCGTTGATACTTCAGATCTTATATGAGAATGAAAACTTTGGATAAGTCAATTTAGAGCGGGTTTTTGACACATGTATAACGCGAAAACAATCAAAAAATATTTTTTTGCTAAAGAAATAAAAACTGTACAGCTTTTTAATTACCCCTATATGGGCCATACAGAGAAATCATTGAATGTTAGCCAGTTTGATTTCATTGTGTATAATATCAGTCTCCAAAAAAAATGATCAAACATCTGAACTGACATAGACTTATCCGAGGAATCTATACATTAATCTTTACGAATAAGCACGAAGATGTTTTTAAATTAGCATACATAAAACAAAATGCAGACGAATACGAACGAATGTTTCATCCGATTACATATTTAAATGGACATTTGCTTTTGAAGTTCCTTGTTTCTTTGCGTTTTAATTATCCTCAAAGCTATATAAGCAATGGTTATATGACCTTTGATACATCTTACAACCGTCTATTTAGTCATACGGAATTCGAAGCAGATTAGAAAGATAACTGTTAATTTAATAAAATTTTACAAAATGATTTATTCATCAAACCACGAAACTACATAAAACCAGAGATATTTATAAATATTTTTGAATACCACATATTCAATCTGATTATCCTATAGTATAATGATAATTATATAAAATGCCAGCTGAACCCGCGAATTCGTACGCGCGGATTTCAAGAACCCTAGTAAAAGAATTATTACCAATTGGTTTTATTTTATTCCCGCGGAATCCTAATTATTTTTCTAAAATACAAAAATTACGCCAGTCGAATGTAATTTTCAGTTTTAAGTATTTGCGTAGATTTAACTATTTAAGTAGGTATATTAAATTTAAGGACTAATAGCAAACGTTGGAACGACATTAAATAAGACAATAAGAAAACTTTGAAAATACATATCTAAATGTAAATAAATATAATGCATTTATGACCAAAAAAGAAAGTTACAAAATTGCATTTAGTACTTTTTGTCACACAGGCAGCAAAGTAAAAAACTAAATAGACTTTATAATAAAATTTATAATAAGATGTAAATACTGAAAAGTAAATACAACTGCGTATAACTACAGACATTGAGCGGCGTTCAAACACTGATTACCAATATTCCCAAGCACGGATTTCCAATATCCTACAAAAACGAACCACGTTATCGGGCATACCATCAACCTGACTGTCTTCATTTCAAACAATTCATTGTGAACTGTTGTTACGAGCACCAAAAGCCTTGCGCGAACTAACCAAGCGTTAAGCACTGCGCCCACAGGGGAGTCAAAATTTTTGCTAATACCAAAATGGACTGTATTGATTCATATAAAAAGATCATTCTCCAACGAAATGTCATTGACAGCGCCAGGGAAATTTGCAGCGTCGTCACGTGGCTGAAATTCAATTTTTATGTGTATTTACACAGAATTCGTTTTGATATTGATCTCTTGTCGCCCCAGTGTGTCCAAGCCGAGAGGAGCGTCCAGAGGCCAACGTTCAGTTTTGACCAATACAAAAATGTACTCTGTATCAATATACATAAAGATTGAATTTCTATGACAACAGCCATGCGACCACTCGTCAAAATACGCTCGCGTCATCGATGACATTTCGTTGAAGAATGAGCTTTTACTTTAAGTTAATACAGTTCGTTTTGGTATGAACACCACATTGGTCGTGCATATTTCGACGCGCCAGTGGACCCGGGGGTTTGGTAGGCAAACAACAACCTTTAAAACCGGAGAAGCATTTTAGTAAAACGAATTAGCATTAAAACAAAGTACTTGGCGCTCGTAGAAATCGCCTGTGGGCGGAAGCGGGTGAGAGTCGGACAGTCGAATTACTACTAGGCCTCAACACGTAACCAGTACAAGGTTCTTCATTATTTTTAATGTGGGATGTGTTCACATTGTCGTAACATCGCTTCTATTATATCCGAATATGAATCGTAAGTCAACCAAACACAAATTCGGTTCCATTACTATTGCCATTATAATAGCAAAACAAAAGCAGTGGTAGCCTACTTTCTATGACGCCCGCCTTAAACGTAAAGGGTGGAGAATTCAGGGGTCGAAACAGATTGTATGGTCAAAAATACTGACTTAACTGACCTAACTTTAATGGGACCAATTCAAAAATGATTACCACTTGCTGAACGGTGAAGGCAAATATCGTGAGGAAACGTACACGTCTATAGAAAGACTTGTGATGTTCACCAACCCATGACTACTGACCATGACTCAAATTTCCATTTTACATTACAATAAACAATATAAGACGAAATTTGGGTGCACTGCATGGCACCTCTACCTTACCCCTACGCAGACAGAATACATGCGCGTGATGATGATGTAAATGCTGTTAGAATGGAAACTGGAACTGATTGACTTATGTATAGAATTTTCGAACAAACAGGTAATTTATGTAACCATATATATTATCAAGAGGTGTTCTAACTAATCAGTAGCGAACGCGTGGGAAGGAAAAAGTTCCGACCAAAATAATAATAATTGCCACCAATCAATGGTAGTCAGATATCGTTGTACCAAAATCCTATCGCTAATTATTACATAATATATGCTAGCTGAGCCCGTGACTGCGTACGGTCGGTATTAATGAACCCTTATTATTACCCGAAACAAATAGATTTTATTTTTTTCCGAGCGAACCCTATTATTTTTCTAAAATAAAAGTTGCTTAAGTTACTCCTGGTAACCAGTAACCCACTGGCAGATAGCTGAAGTTCTTCACTAAGAGACTCGTGATAATCGGCTCTCGTGAAATTTGGAAGTTTACCCCGAACCAACAGACATATTTTTTAAAAAAAAATTCGTTTTCCTTATAGCACTTTCATATGAATTTAGTAAAAAGGTGTTAATTTGATATTACAAACAGACGCTTCCCTTGTATTTTTTTGTATAGATAAAATGCTCTTAAAATGCTCAAAGCAGACGCGAGAACTGTATATGTAGCTTAGAAATTATGCTAATTTAAGCACAGACAAAGACCCGGTTGAACTTTGATGTCACATAAATACCGATCTACCTAGTTGTAACATCATTCTAATGAAACCACTTTTATATATATATACATACAAATTAAATTGAAGTGTCTGTTTGTAATGTCACAATAACAGATTTTTAATAAATGCACATCGAGGGGGTGGAAGGCTGTTTGATTAAAGCGCCACACAGTTGGCCCAAACTGAAAATTGGTGGACATAGGCAACAAAGTTCCAATATCGATGCGATTTTTTTTTATATGACGTGTTAAGATATTCCTGACAACTTTTATTCAGATAAAATTTCTTCTAAAGTTGATAGTTTGTCTTGAAAAAAATAAATTAGATTTTTTTGTATGGAGCGAATTACGTTTCATTTATTTTCTTCAATTGTACAAATATGTTGAGTTTGTGGCGTGAGTATATGATAGCTAGGGTCATTCTCTATCCACGAAAAAATAAATCAGCGCCGGCCATCTGCGGCTGCGCGAGTAATCATTCGGTAAAAAAAAAAGTTTTGTAAGATTTTTTTTTCCATTTAAAATAAACTCAAAGTATCTTTTTTGTCTCATTTGGCTGTTTTGACCTTCTTTTTAGTTAAATATATAGTTTTAATAGCGCATAGGAACTTATAACTAGTAATTCTGGTAGAGATTTAGTTATTATTGCATGTTATCGGTAGCACCTGCATTGTGATTGATGACTCATTTGTTTGTGCACTCGGCTAAGCGCATAACTAATGAGTCACCGAAAAATGCTTGTCTCTGATTGGCTGTGTTATTATTTTAACTGCACGTTATCTATTGTTGAATAAATATCGTAATAAATTTCAGGTTATACTAATTTTGTTAATGATAGGTGAAATAATTTAAATTTGTACGGGCAAGTCGTTGATAATTATCTACATAATCAAGCGTATGTATATTATAGATTAATTTATTATTATTTATCGTACGTATGATCAATATGAAACTGTGAAGTAATTGTAGCCCTGAAAAGGGCTGTTTGTCATATTCCTAGCCCTGATGGGCTTTTGTGGGAATAATCTAAAGCCGGATCGCATCATTTCTTATTCCAGAAGTGCTAGTGGGTCCGGCAAATTTTCGGACTCTGCTATGAGGTATTCTTCTTCCTCCATAATCTCACTGTCACAGGGAGGCTCAGTAGTCTGTAACAACTGAATTGCTTCAGGCAACAACTCATTATGAGCCTGTTTCGTTAATCTAGGCCTTATGTAGGATATGTGGGGATCAGAGCTTATTAGAAGTCCATGTAGGATGTCTTCGTTTGTTGCTATTCTCCCCGACTTCCGAGTGTGCCTCTCCCTGACGTTTCTGAAGTCCTTATTACGGGCTTCCGAAGCTTCTTCAGATAAGGTACCTAAAACGAATAAGTACATAACTTTTAATTTCAAAATGCAATCGAGCCAAATAATAAATCAAACTATATATTTTTTTTACTCACCGATTGGCAAAATACCAAAGTGGTTACAGATGTCTGCACCGTGCATTAGAAGTTTATGTACACTAACTGGCATGTAGTACCACGAATAGTGTTGCACGTATACATCAGCTGTTTCTCTACAGTATCTTCTAAATTTTTCATAGTCAATGTTTTTGCCTGATGATATGGCTTGTAGAATAACGGAAAATCTGAAAATCAGATTTTCGTCAATTCCCGTTATTCTGGATGATGTTTTGTAATCTTGGAAAAAGCGCCTAGCAGTATTCCCGTCATTTGTAGTTCCAAAACCCTAAAATGGGAAAACAATACTGTAATATACAATACATAGAGATTTACTACACAAAATACATAAAAAGAGCGAAAATTAAATAATACCTGTTTGACTATATCAATCAGCATTCCAGTTTGCTCACGAAACTCTTGTTGCGTGGTATTTTTTTTAGCTTGTTTCATAGCCTTATGTTCGCCTCGAGCTGACCATCGTTGAAAATCCAGATTATAAGATATATGGAGAAGACATTCCATACACCGAATTTTCATATGCAGTGAAGAAATTCCTTGTTTGTAAATTTCTTCACGAAGTGGTTTGGCAGTCAAAGCTTCTAAATTATTCATTTCGCTCGGTTTTGCCAAGCAAATGGGACACGTTGCATATGATGGTACTTCAGCAATAATATTGGCCACTTTTCCATCAATCATGGTCATATGCAATTCATGTGACACAATAATATTACCACACTGTGTAGATATTCGTTCATCAATTTGTTTTTTCATCTCAGACTCTTCAGACTTTATAAAATCAGCTGTCTCCGAAGTGAAAGTGAACTTTACTGGTCGACAGTACAGAGTTGAGCAAGGTGTGGGGTTCTCCCAAACTATATTTTCATTCCCAGATGATGGGCTAGTAGACACTAGCCGAAGAGGTACGATGCTTATCATGACTACTGATGAATCATTGAACTCTACAGCTGTGTTTGACGTCTTCTGTTTATAATTGCTCTGCGACGAAGAACCATCAAGTCCCCATTTCCAGGTCAACTTGAGTTCTTCATTTTGAGACCTATCAACAGAATTAATATCTAGTAAAATCCTCTCCACAGTGTGGTCCAATAGCGCTTGCAATTTAATGTGAGCTCCTTTTTCGGTAATCTCCATACTCTCTTGTGGAGGGTAACATCTTTTCTTAGCATTTACAAGCTTTGGATAAGATGGAAAGGCAGCACAGTTTTCTTCTTTCAGAAATTGTCGAAGAGCTAAGTACTTCCATTTCGAGAGCGCAACTGATGTATAAAGAGCTAAACATTTATCTGAAGAAACAGTACTCAAGCTCTGCTTTTTGAATAGTTGCTCGTCTACTTTGGATAGCGCATCTGGATTACTGGAAAGGTATTCGACAACTTTCGCCAGATTAGTTTTGCCGTTGTCTTTTTTTAGATTTCTACTTGACTCTATCCACTTTTTATTTAGATTTACACAAATAAGTCGACAGAACTCCTTGATTCGGTTCTTGTCTTCTTCAAAAACTTCGGTAGTCAAGACAGAAATGATACTTTCATATAGAAACGTATGATTTTTCAGATCACCGCCATTTCTTAATTTCACAAAAATATCTAGGTTGGTACAAAATCCAGCCATAGTTCAAATATAAAAATAAAAGTATTTCACTGTGTTTACAAATAAGAGGTAAGAGCGAAACTAGATGGACTTAATTAATGTCTTTAAATTTATAGTAAGTGTTAATTACTCAAGTTATGGACATAACAGTGAGTTTTTAGTCAGCCAATCAGAGACGAGCATTTAACAATGACTCATTAGTTATGCGCTTAGCCGAGCGCACAAACAAATGAGTCATCAATCACAATGCAGGTGCTACCGATAACATGCAATAATAACTAAATCTCTACCAGAATTACTAGTTATAAGTTCCTATGCGCTATTAAAACTATATATTTAACTAAAAAGAAGGTCAAAACAGCCAAATGAGACAAAAAAGATACTTTGAATTTATTTTAAATGGAAAAAAAAATCTTCCAAATTTTTTTTTTTTTACCGAATGATTACTCGCGCAGCCGCAAATGGCCGGCGCTGATTTATTTTTTCGTGGATACAGAATGACCCTAGCTATCATATACTCACGCCACAAACCCAACATATTTGTACAATTGAAGAAAATAAATGAAACGTGATTCGCTCCATACAAAAAAATCTAATTTATTTTTTTCAAGACAAACTATCAACTTTAGAAGAAATTTTATCTGAATAAAAGTTGTCAGGAATATTTTAACACGTCATATAAAAAAAAATCGCATCGATATTGGAACTTTGTTGCCTATGTCCACCAATTTTCAGTTTGGGCCCACTGTGCGCCATTTATTTTACCTTACAGGAGAGCATATTCATTGGACGCAGAAAAACTCGCTGATTCCAAATATGTATATAAGTCAATATCGCCCAATAGTATCGCTTAAGACAAATAGCGTTCCACCCCTCGATATGAAAGTATAAACGCCAACTATAACGAAAACGCAATTGGAAAGAAAAATGATTGTTTTAGGTAAACTTCCAAACGGATGGACCGAACTTGACGGGACATTCTCTGGGAGCTAGCTAATGTTACAAGAAGATACTTAGACCACTTTTATTTTGGTAAAATAATTAGGTTTCCGCGGGAAAAGAAAATAAAACCCATTTGCTGGAAGTAATTAGGTGTTCCTAAGTTCCACGTGAAAGAAGTTACTGGCTCAGCGTAGTAACAAAAAAAAATAACTGCACCTAATTCGTTCCGTGACCGATTCTCGATGTCGGGTATGGCATTTACTCGGGCTAAAACGATTTGATAGGATAATCTAATCTTTCTCGAGTGCAATGCCTCTTAGACAGGGCATGTGGATGTACATTGTACAAGAGATGGGAATGTTTATCACTCTTTCTAAGCATGTTAACTTCTTGCCAAACAAAGGAGAAATGATATTTGAAAGTGGATATCTGCACTAAATACGTGCCTTAGAGACGTCCCATTTTTTTACCGAAATAGGCCTCACTGATACCACGGCAGTTTAATTGTATCTTGAGATACGTATACAAAGTCACACACAAAACTGAACGTCTACAAACTATCAAATATTACAAAAAGCTCCCTCCTTAATATAATGGCGCGTCGCAAAGGAGTTTATTTTATTATTAAAGATTGTGAAAGATGAGCTGGGATCTCCATATTTATTTAAAAAAAGAGATATTTAAGGTGCATAAAATTACTCAGTAGAGCTGAACCCAGATTCGCGAAGGCAACGCTTGCCCAGAATAATACCAGGGCCGTACCCTAAACAACTCACAGCAGTATTATCACTTTCTTTACCTATTTTGTACTAACTGTCAAAATATGTGCTATAGAGTTGTAAATCGATGACTGTGAACCATGAATTGCACGAATACAATGTTTTATTTTACCATTAAACTTGCCATATGTGACTGAAATTAACAATGATCGAGATCTAGAACGCCACCTCCGCTCGCAATCAGTGCGCAATGACAACCATAGAGTTACCAACCGACCTCCACCCGCATAAGTACTGTTATGGAAAGAACTTCGCAAACCTGATTGACAATAATTGGACGTAGTTAAGCAAAAAAGAGCCAATCCCCAAAATTTCCAAAAACGAGTTAAGTCTACCAAACGGTACCTAAAGGAAGCCAATCAACAAAAATAATCCCATCGAAATTTGTATAAAGCAAATAGCATTTTTACCACCTAGGTTACCATCCCACAAGTAATACATGATCAAACTTCAAGCTGTCATATCTAAAAACTGACTTGATTTGGATTGGATCCTTCTTGTTTAACTACGTCCAATTGATCAATCCACACCGCCGATATAAAGAGGTGGGTCCTTTGTTCTATTGTTCTGGGTGATTTTAGAGACTACTGGACCGATTCGATATGATTTTCGTTAGGTAACATTAAAGGATATTTTGGCACGGTGCGTGTCGTAACATTAGTTTGACATAAAATTGTCAAACGGACCAGCAGAGTGATTACGTAATAAGTTTGCAAATACATTTCAATCACCTGTGAAAATGTATGGAAAAGCTGCTATGTTTTCTGGTTTCAAACGAGAAATGTTTGCAGTTAAATTACATAATCGATTGGCAGTAGTACCTCCACGTGCGAGTTGTTCCGTAAGTTAACCGTATACTTTATAGTTCACGTATTTGCTCGCCTTGTATGGACACTGAATTGTTGCCGCCTACACGAGGAACTACAAAAATTTCTATATAAAATTACAAATACGCAAACTTTAACGTAAGCGTTAAGTTGCGACTCCGCGTTTTTTCATTGTTATTTACGTGCCATACAAGAAAAAACACATATTAACTATAGATTTTATAAAAAAATATCTTAATATAAATAATCGCAAAAAAAAATTACAAGTCCATATATTTCTCAAAACGCGACCAGTATGAGTCGTAGCAAGAGCTACGGTACCTATAGAATTAGTTAACGTTTTGCACGTGTACTTACCACAAGGTAAAAGTGGCCCTTGTCATAATAGAGCGTGGCGTGGTGTCGGGAGAGCACTCGACATTCGAATATTGTGTTCGTCGGGCTCGGAGTTGCGCGATACACGTTGCGCCCAATCTGGAACATTGGAATGTTTCAATTAATGAAAGCAAGTGATATAGCAAGCAAGAGAACATTCGAGTACGAGATTTAAAAAAAAACTTAATATAGGTTTATTTTTTACTAGCTTTGTAAGGTTATCACATTACTACTAGTCCCGTTAGCACCTCCAGCACTTGTAGCATGAGCGCCATGATTAGACGTTTGTCACGAAATATCTTGATGTTGTCTCTTTCACTCGTATGAAATAAGACAGAGAGCGACCGAGCCAATCCGTGACAGAGGTCTTGTCTTGACATGCGTGCTGACACCACAGCTAAGCTTAATGCCGTGGGCTATGTACATAGTTTAAGGATTCAACCCGGAACTTATGTTACGAACGCGCGGTCTATCCATTAGGACATAGAGTAGGAATTGTTAAAAAAAATACATTGAAATTCGAAAGCTTATGGTCTCGAATAGCTTTTAAAAGTACATCGACAATCTTTATTCCTAACACGTTTGCATTTACAATTCAGATGCAAAATTGATAAAAAAAAACAAACAAAAATTACTAGAATCCTTGGGCTTTAGTCTGTATCTATTAAAAACCATTGTTTGTCGTTGTGTAACAGATCAATTTGTTAACAAATCTGATGCATAATACATTGAGCTCCGGGACACACTGGGGCGTCAAAACGTGCGCTTCAAAATGTTCAGCGATACCATAGAGTATCTAGAGTACCTATAACGACTCCACTCTTCGTATAGCTCTGCGGCGATTATTTCGTCATTATTGTTATCTCATGTAACTGTAGTATACGGCAACTATATGGGAAAACAACAATGGCGGAGTCAGACAAATCAGAAAAATTTAGCGCAGCGTGCGCTCGAAATGCCATCACCGTTATAATATTTCCATGACCGATACTAAAAAGGAACTTTCAACGACATGTCATCGCTGACACGGGCTAATTATGACGCATGCTGGCGTAGCTTTTACCAGAGCAATTCAATCTTTATGTATATTTATTCAAGAGTTATTTTTGATAATGTAAAGAAATTGACGCGCGCGTCTTGATGCCCCTGTGTCTAGGATTTTAGGTATTTATTCAAATGGTGTGTTGCATTTATTACGTACATAACATAATTACTAAGATGCACGCACTATTTACCAGTTATTGATTCATGACCGCAGCGAAGTGGCGTGGAATTGATACGACACCTTTGTTACGAGCCCTCTTATTAATATTAGTAAAAGATATCCATTTTGTTCAGCACACTACTCTACTAAATGTGTATTACCGTTAGGGTTGCCAACCATACTTATACTTTAAACTTTTGCAATGAAGTATGTGAAAAATTAAAAATACTTTATTTTCAACTTATACTGTGATGCGTAAAACAAAACACTCATTATGGAAATTTAACTATTTAATTGTAGACATAAGTAAAAACAGATGACGGAGACGGAAACTATTTATAATTACTAACTCAGATGTGGTGTGGTGTGTGGTTGTGATTTTGAATGTCAAACAAGCTTTGAAACATAAATATAGCAAAAATTGGGAGCATGTGCTGAAAGCACACAAAAATACGTTTTTAAGGTAATAAAAATATAAAATTTGAAAAATCTTTTTTTTTCTTTTCAAACCTTTTTATACGTTTTTTTGTCAAAAATAGTTGGCAACCCTAATTACCATCCTCTCGTATCAAACCTCTAGTGTTTGTAAATAAAATATTTATATTAGGAGCAAAATCATTGCTCTAATAAAACAATCGTTGTGTACAAGGTAAAATCGAATTCTATAGTTAACGTCGGTTAAAATGTAGACTATGTTACCCGAGACATAATAACGAATCGATTGACACTTTATTCATCTAAAATCGGATGAATAGTGTAGGCGCTACGGAGGAAAATACAAACATACATATTGCTAAAATCATAGCCCTTTTTTTGTCTTCACCGTAGTCGGGTGAAAATAAAAAAGTTGACATATCCGAAATTAAAAAAAAACTATGTCGCAATGTCAGCGCTCATTTTCCTCAAATGCATGAGTAACTTATTGTTCCGGGCTACATTACTAAAGGGTTTTTTTAACTACGACTATGTGAACAACTTTGCGGTCATCGTATAATTTAGAAAAAAAGCAAGTAGGTATAATATATTTTAGAAACCAATGCTATTTATTTATCGGTTATCGTTTTCATTAATTGGCTGTAATAATAATTTCCGAGTGAATACTATTAATTATTATTCTATGCATACTGTGCCACAAGGATTAATCATTCATATGCAGTGACTAATTGGGGGTTCCACCACTGCGGTAATAGTGGATGGTCTTAATACTGATGCGGTAAGTATAATAGTGCCTTCAATTAGACAAATCTATTGAGAAAGGAGACGAGTTTATAGCATAAAAACTTATCATTAGGTGGTAGATACAGTAGTAGTACGTATAGTAAGCGATAATAAACATGAATAATAATGAATTAGAATTTATACGTGATGGCTATTCATCACGTATAAAATCTAATTCATAACACAACATGGAATGTGTCTAAAAATAATTCCATTTCTGTAGCGTAGGCCTAATTATACATTATCAAGGATAGGCACGGTTCATTAAACTGCTAACACTACTCCATAGTTAACCGTGGACTGCCTTTATCTATTAAGGAATGTTTAGAAGACTTCAAAAAAGAAGTTCTCAATTAGTGTGTTCCCATATGTGTTCTTTTTTATTTGGAGTTGGTACCTTTTGAAGTCTTTATTCACCTAGGCCTGACGTAGTGTCCTGTCACAAACGTAGTGACCTGGTACAAATTAAATAAATTATGAGGTTATTTCAAGCTTTTGACTGCACCCATGTATTTGAAATTTGAAATTTGTGTTCGTTTTTTTGTTATAGTTTTTGAGCATAATCTTAAAAAATATCGAGTCTATGCAAATAATACTGTGCATAAGCTAATTGTGACTCAATGTTTAATTAAGTTTCTTGGTGAGGTCAATGGATCCTTCGATTCGCCAGAGACTAACTCTTCTAAACTAATTGCCTCAAATTATAACCATTGTACTATTTTTCTTTGGTGATAAAAAGTATCTTACCAGCCATTAGCCATTGCCATTTGAAGCGATTGAATTGATCAAATTGTACCGACCATAAATGATAAGTCTAATTCACAGCATTCAATATTCAGCCATGGCACCTTGACGCATTCGAGGTATTACAGGACTTATGTCACGGATTACGAGACTCTCACTTTCGTAATTTCATAGATACCAAATTGATGTGTTATACATCAATTTGGTATATTGTTATTGTCTGGTCACAACCGACCAGCTGTGTGACCAACGCAGGATCTTCTTAACATGTGACAAGCTCCTTAAGGTGGGCGCAACAAGATTAGGTGCCCTTCGAGATTGGATACAGGATGCAGGTATTAAATTGGACAATTGCGTAAAACTCTGATCACACTGGTGCGTCAACACACAGTTAAAAATATTTGCCAATACCTAAACCTGTGATTATATAAATAACGATTGAATTTCGGTGGTAAAAGTAAAGCTGCAAAATTCGCGCGGAGCTTCCAGGTAAGAGTACATAATATACCGAGTAACGCACCGTGTTGCGTATCCATCGATGGATTCAAAAGTAATTTTCCATTGAATTACAATCGAATTTCAGTAGGAGTTATAATGACCAAATTGGAATTGACGTCATAGCAGTATTCCCCACGTTCCCGCCTCCCAGTTGCTACCGAGATAACCGACGCAAACGAAAACAATGAGTCACAACTGATTATTGGTAATAATCGAACATACACGACCATTTTTTTCCGATAATAGTAAAACTCTTCGGCCATGGTGACTTAGAGGGCATAGATCCGTCTTGTGATCCAAGGGTCGTGGGTTCAAATATCAGGAGCGAACGTGCACAACTATGTGCGTAAATCATCCACCCAAAAACGGAAGCCCTCGTGGTGTATTATACCAGGATGAGTGATCCCTAGCCCTAGTTGTTTTTAGAACACCTTTATTCATATTTTGCAAGCTTTCGTTGAACTGTCTATCACGGCTATCACAGTGCTTAGGCCATGCCCGTAGGCTGGGCTCGGTCTAAAAACTCCGAGAGAGTTGGCCACTCGTACAAGTTTTCTGTACAATATATAACATTATCATTGATAAGTAACAACTTCCTCGCCGCTAGAGTCAGAAATAGCAATTTAATCTCATTAAATTTAATTGCCAATGTGTCTCAAGCACCTCGGGTCACGCTGAGTCAGGCGCGCGGGCGCATACCCGCAGCTAACAGACGGACGCTGGCCTGGACTGCATACAAAATAAATTATGGATAAATACGATGATACGCATGTGATGCGATTGTCAATTGAGCACATTTGAATATTACGATTGAACAACAAAGAGAAGCAAAGAGTATCGACAAAAAATGTACCTTAGTCTTGTAATATACCTTACCTACTAGACTATTGTGAAATTCTTAAAAAAAAGAAATATTACGTTCCGGGCCATGATTTCTAGCAGTACACAGTTATCAATTAAATTCAAACTTTATGTACAATAACACAGAGTTCGTTTTGGTATTGGCAAGAATTGGCCATTTGAATTGGAATTGTTTGCCCAGTGAGTTACATAGTTACATATCAAGACCCGACACAGCCAACACCGCATGATATGCTTGCTTGCTGCCTTTATAAACAAGGAAGTTCAACATGCTTAAAAAAATACTATCCAATTGTAGCTTAGTATACATAAGTCAGGCAGGATATGCAGAAATTATGCTCTTATTAATAATGTAATAATATGCGGGAAACTTAATGAACATGTGAAATAATTGCACCACTGTTTCCTTCACTACACGTATGTGGTTTCCTTGTACGTTTTACGACACGTTTTATTATTGCACCAAAAAATATACAAAATTTAATTAAATGTAAAATATGTACTGTGTGGTAAAGCCTTGTGCAGGATGTATGATACTTTTACTTTCCACCTAATGGTTAAAATGTTATGAAACATATATTTGGATAGATAATATCCAATTAAAGTGGTGCTAATTTTGATTTATCTTTCGCACGGTCTTCCGGTCGTAACGTGTATGTTTCGAGTGAAACGACAGAATTTTTGGTGCTCTCAGCTTTAGTTAGGTGTAATTTGTATATAAGTCAATTAGAGTCATTATAACAAATATTGCCAGACAACTCATAATCATCGCACAATACTGTGGCGACATCTATCTCGCCACATACGAACTAAATCCTGCATCGCGATATTAAAGTTATCCGAGCGATTGCACATAATATATACAAGAACCCGACAACAATCGTCGGGCAGTAGCCCACCAGACATAACACCTGTCTGGTCGGAGGATCCTCCCGACTCAATGGTGGATGAGGAACTTTACACCCTGTTCCTCACACCTCCGCCAATCAGGTGAACCCGAGCATGAACGTCAGCGCAGCCTTCGCGCCAAACTAAACAAAGCTTGTACTATGATGGGTACCATACAATGGACGGGAGTCGATCCCAGGTACACCCAGACTAGGGCAAATTCCGACAAAGACATTTCCGAAATTTGCCACCGATGGTAATCGAACCCGCAAACACCCAGAGTAGTTAACCAAGCGGCATACGCTTAGACCACTAGACCAAGCCGCCATCAATTGGGATCATCTTATAACATAGTTAATTCATCATTTCAGTTAATTAATTGTGTTTTGAGAATTCCTTATTAACTTTATATTGTAAATTGTTAATTAAGAAAAACACAAAAATGTAAATCCTTATTGGAAAAAAGCAACCATGGAGTTTCTTGCCCATTTTTCTCCATAGGAAATTCATTCAGAATGGGTGGTAGAGCTACTATTACCTATTATTATTTATTGACGATTCATAATCTTAAGTGCCTGTATTGGTTTATATGAATAAAAAATATTCTGATTCTGATTCATCATCGTTCCAACATAGTAGATATGTCATAATAAGGGTTAGAGAAGATTCAAGCTAGGCATCATATTTAGAAATGTCAAATACATACAATTTTGAGAAACTTTGCAGAGTAAATATAAGATAAAGATTTTATCAATTCATATCCAATAAATATCTAGATAAAATTGTTATCACAGTTTAAAGTTAAGCAATGGATTACGATCGGTGAGAAATAGTGATGGTGTCCCAAGGAAAAGTATAATCTTCACATAAGATGTCTTATGTAAATTAAATTGTATCTATTGTACCACTTCATTTATCACGGCTGACTTAGAAAATATGTATAAGAAATACCCTATGGTGTTAGTATGCATGTCAAGACAAGACCTCTGTCATGGGGTTGCTCGCTCTCTCTCTGTCTAATTTCCTCCAAAAGAAAGAGAATACATCAAGATATTCTGTGACATAAGTTGAGTCTTGGCTCTCATTCTACTGGTTATTTTATTCATCCATCTTAAAATATCCACTTTAAGGTAGATGGACCATGAATTTTGTCATAGATGCTCAAATCACAATGTTAAATAACTGTAATTACTTGTAGACAATGTCAAGTAGATAAGTGAAGGATTATCTCAGACCTCAGCTAATTGTTTTCAATATTAAATAACCCATTTTTTACTTTGTAAAAGAGATGTATGAGATTGATACTAACAGAGGCAGATAATGTGGGTAGATCATGTAGTATGAAATTATTCAAATACCCTCAATCAGAGATGAAATATAAGTACCAAACATCATTGGACAAACACCATTGGACTACTCAACTAACATTGAGAATCTCCTCCTAATTTGAAAAAAATAAAAGAATAGCACATATTATTGTTACACATAAAGGTTTGTTCACACTGGGGTGTCAAGTTTTTTTGTCAGCACCAAACAAATCTGTGCTAATACATAATAATTGAATTTCTAGTGTAAAAACTAAGCAATCACATGTCTAAATTACACTGTCAATGACATTTCATTGAAGAATGAGCTTTGTAATTGAGTAAATACAGTGTTTTAGTATTGGCAAAAAGCTTTGGCCAGGCTCAACTTTAGCATATCTATAACAATGATGTTAGTACGGTAAGTTATATTATCAATTTGTATCATAGCTTTGTTGTAGCCTTAACATAGCTGTGATTCATATTAGAAGCGTTTCTAGTATGTATGCTAATTGTAAACGTTCAGCATTGCAATAGTATTACCTTGATACTAGGCTCCATGGAATGTACGAAACATGATTATCAAAATATGTGTACCTACTTATTTATCTAACAAACCTATTGAGTGATCTAACAGTAAAATCCTTAGTTTGTTTTATAATAATCTAGCAACCCGTCCCAGCTTTGCACGGGTTTCTAATATAGCCTATGTTACTCAGTGATAATATAGCTTTGTAACTGCAAAATAATTTTTAAAATCGGTCCAGTAGTTTTGAAGTTAATTTGTTACATACAAAAATACAAATCTTTCCTCTTTGTAATATTTAAGTTAATTCATTACATACAAAAATACAAATCTTTCCTCTTATCCATTCTCCTATAATATTAGTATAGATATAGATCACCTAAAACATTTAAGAGTAAAACAAAAGAAGCATGTTTCTAAAGACATGAATCATGTAATTTTTTTTTTAAAGATAAGTAATAACTAAGAACATGTATGATCATGTTCTATTGCTAATTCTTTTTTTCTATCTACCTTCAGTACATAACATGAACATCTATTTATTATGTGATTAAGTAAGTATGTTATCAACATATTTGCAAAATTAGCATGCATTACAACTTGCTTCTCACTGAGTCTCAACTAGGTAGGTACTACTAGTTACACAAGGCACTTAAGGAATATAATTCAACGAAGATACCTTGACTGACTGCTCCAATGTGACGCGTCTCTCTTCGAATGGCAGCGAGTTTGCGTGAGGCATGAAGATGGCCCTAGGGACACCTCCTTCCTGGTTGTTAGGCGGCTCTGGGCCAGGGGACCAGTTGTAGTCCATATTCTTTATTGTGCTACTCATTTGTATTGGTTTAAGTTTCTTGCTCTTTGCTATCACCATCGCACACACCGCTCCACAGAGTCAGCATCCGTGCCTCGTATGCAATTTAACGAGGAACACATCGATGACCGAAACCAAAATCTATTCACTTACTGCATGGTGAAAGCTGACCATTGATCACTGCCATTTTTAGGGCTAAACACCGATTCGGATGAAAGTAGTCGAAATGTTACAACCGATTAGACGTTCTAAATATCGTAGCAATTATGCAAACACCATTATTTATGAAACTTGATTCCTGTCGTCTACGTAGGTACCGACGATTATGTGAAAAAAAAATCAAAATTCGGAAGGCCTTCGTGAAAACATTACAAGTATTATTTACAATTTAAAGAACAGTTCACATGTGTCCCGGTGTAATAAAATAATTTTATTTTAAATGGGCGTCAATCTAAATTATCATTTGAGGAACTTACGAAATGGGCGCACGATTCGGACATTTGTTTTGTTGAATTAGAGGCGAGAATTACTAAAAATCTATTCGAATGATGTTTAGTCGATTCGTTATATTAATAGGTGTTATATTAATAGGAGGTGGGGTGGGTAATAATCAGCCAGTCAGAATCAATATCACTTGTCACCGTGCGTTGTTATTACATGACAAAATTCCCGCTTCTGATCTATAAAACTTCATCATTGCATAAGGGGAAAGCGTGGTCATACAACTTATAAATTATAAAAAAAAACTGTAATGAAAACTTTTTTCTACTTCTCCTTTAAAAAAAATACTGAATTAACGAAAGGTATTTAAAAATGCCCGGTTGGCTGTGGTTGACAAACATGACAAGCAGATCCAGCTACCTGGTTTTATCAATTACTTAGGTATTATACCCTCGCATCTGAAATAGCAACAAGGTATTACTGGGTCAGTCACGAACTCAGAACAGTAACTTTGCGATTAATCACCTAAACGCGTTACCGATTTTTTTCCACCACCTTCACTTTTATGACATTTTATTTATCTCTATAATAAGTCGATTATTCTTAATCAATTACTACACACTGCACCTTATTAAACATCACCGCTCTAGTTGTCAAAGAAAACATTTTCTTTCCTGGTAACATTTATTATATATTATCTCTTTCACACAAGCTCCAAATTGGGCCCAAATCTATCTTCTATCTTTGTTTAGCTATTAGTGTCGAAAGTAGACATAGATGGCGCTGCCACAGTAAATGTTGAAGTTGAAAGAAAATCGAACTTCGTTCGTGACGTTCGTGTTGTATTGGATTGGCTGGTGGGCGAGTTTTTTTAAGCCATTGCATCGAAAACGGTTTTCTGCCTTGGGTCTTGTGTGAAGTGTGATTGCAGAGTGCGTGATATTTATTTCCGACAAAAGTGATATTATAAGTGCTTTTGTGTTCTGTAAGTATAATTTGATTTACTTTCAAGCCACATACGTAATCAATGTTCGTTTGAAAAAAATACCTATCTGCGTAGACTTCCAACTGCTTAGTCCTTCAATATGGCCGTGCTTTTATAATTTCAGTTTATTTCGTAAATATTCGATTAGTCATAGTTTCCAGTACGAAATCATATGGGGATAAAATGCTTTTCGTTGCGGAAATTCGCGAGATTTGTGGATTTCGTTGATGTGGCAAAATGACAGTAACCGTATTGGTTTTGACGTTTGGTTGGTTTCTGAGTCATTTTGCTGTATTAGAATGTTGGTAATTTTTCACCTTTTTTACTAATTTGAACTTGATACTAATCGGCATTCTTGTTCGTGTAAAGTTTAGGAGTAGCTCTTGTTAACAATATGCCAGATGGGATAAGCCTAACTGGATACTTATGCAAAATTACATAAATCCCAAACTCTTTAAAAATGTACACTGCTTTTGTTGCAATAGTGATGAGATTGTCAGACAGAATGGTCTAATTACAATCTGAAACACTTGCTGGTGTGGAATTTAAAATCTGCGCTGAGTTTAGTAACTACAGTTAATTTGAAATATTTATTTAATATGCAAGTGTACCATGGTATATTTTTGTGTTATTTGTTTATGTATAATTATAAAGCACTAAAATCAGGCCAAACACCACCTTAATACTATTATACCATAAGTCACTTTTACAACTTACATTTTCGGTAACAAAAGTTAGTAGTTATGCTCACTTAGATTACCATTGAATAAAAATTTGAATATATGTGTATTCAACCATGTATCCATAACTTATCAACTCAAGCGAAGTTCAATCAACATGGCTTTAGAAGGGGCTAACTATAGGTATACTTGGTATTACTTTACCCTTGACATAGAAGCCATACTTATTTTGATTAGCCTCAAATTACATGTGCAAAATCATATAAGTACTTACATACCTATTTTAAAAATTGCCAATGGAGGAAACCTTAATAAATATAACATAATTAAGCCACATCCTGTGTAGCTTTTCTACACCCTATATCATATCTGTTACTAAAACTCTTTTGATACATAATGAAACATCGATAAGGTACTTAGTGACTGCATAATCCTGTATGTGCTTACTGCATTTGTGCTGTGAAGTTCTCCTAAAACTGTGAACATACTATATTTGATTGAATCTCTAGTCCTTACTCAGTTGCAATCGATGTATCTATGAACAGTCAATGATGTTGATTTTTTTGGCCTTCTCATAATTATAATATATGAGTTGGATATCAATATTGTTTTGGTGCTAATATAAGTTGCAGTTCGTGCAATTATGACTCCTATTTGGATATAAAATAGGAATCATTGTGAGAGTTGGTAAATTAAAGTACACTATGTATTTATACCTATACACATGTTACCTATGTTTACGGATTAATTGTTGACAATACTAAAACTTATGTATTAATTCATTCTATTTAAAGCATATGAATGTGGGCTGAATGCCCAACTAATTGAAAAATCAATAGGTACTTAAACTGGAGCTACATACCTCTTTCTCCAATGTAAGGACCATTTAGGTCATTAGCACAAAAGATAAGAGTCATCAACCTTTTCAATTAAGTTCATGGAGAATCGAAGCACTTGCCTAAGTATATAGATTGTTGTCTCAAATAAAGTTTAATATAGATTTCAACCATGAAACCTGCATGTCTGAGGAAATGGGACTAGTTCGTGATAGATGTGTGAAGTATTCTAACCCACACTGGTTCAGTGTGATGGACTAAGCCTGAATCTTCCTCGCATTGATTGGAGGCCCATACTCTATGGTGGGACATTAAAAGGGCTAGTTATTAAATATGGAGTACAATGAAAATAATTAAAATTTTAATTTAAAATGGGTTCTATCAAAATAATAGTTAACTGTAAGGATAAGGTGAATTAAGTGCATACAAATTCATCAGTGAGGTTGGCTGGCCTTGAAGGAATACAGAATACACAACACCAAGAGAATTGTCTCCCTAAGAAAATTATATTAGTCAAGTTTTAGTGTGGGTACAACAAAATTACAGACATTTTTAGGGTTCCGTACCCAAAGGGTAAAACGGGAACCCTATTACTAAGACTTCGCTGTCCGTCCGTCTGTCTGACAGACAGACGATAGAGGCTGTATCTCATGAACCGTGATAGTTAGAGAGTTGAAATTTTCACAGATAATATATTTCCATTGCCGCTATAACAACAAATACTAGAAATCAGAATGAAATAAATATTTTAGGGGGCTCCCATACAACAAACGTGATTTTTTTTGCCGTATTTATAGACAACGGTACGGAACCCTTCATGCGCGAGTCCGACTCGCACTTGGCCGGTTTTTTTTTTTTAATGTTTGTAATAAACTTGGAACTAATTATGATGAGCCTACATTTATTAATTCAATACAAAATGTGACGAACAATACTAAACAATTGGGTTTATATTTCTTTAAAAACATTCCACCCTTCTTGCAAGATGTAGTAAAGATCTGTTTATGAACTTGGAATATTGTCCTTATGCCAAATATAGTGTCACTTCAACATACAATTTAGCTGATGACTCACAAAGTTTATGTTAATGTGTTGAATGATGTAATGTAACCTTTACTCTACCTTCCTCATGTTTTAACTGGCTGCTTATTTCATCACATTGGTGAACTAAATTTTTTGACAGTTTATATTGCAAATATCACAATTTGATGATAAAATATGAGTTTTATGTTGCATCACACATGATTCCACTAATGCATTTTATATATTAGTAAATAGAGGGCAAAGGTGCCTATTTCGTTGTACACAAACTACATCTAAACTATATTTGATAGTACCTACTAATAATATTGCTTTCTTGCTCACACATTACGATCATGAAGAAGACAGCAATACACTTAGATTAGTGCGGTATAATTTAGCAGGGCGACAAGTCTGTTCCTCTTTTGGATATCAGGTCCGCTGTGTTTAGAGGGGATTTTATGTTCTATACAACTGGTCGTACCTCTGAACCCGTCGGTAATAACCGGCGTTATTATCTCGCTATCAGTGTCTTCCTTCACACATAATCTCCACGAGAAAATTTTTTTTTTTGCCAATAACTAAACGAACTGTATTGACCCATGCAAAAAGTTCATTTTTTATGTTTTGATGCGTGTTCGCGTGGACTTCATCGAAGAAGTTCAATCTTTATGTATACAGGGTGTTTCAGAAGTCCGAAATAATACTTTGATGTTTGCATCTGTATCGGGTATACAACAACAGTCGTCAATTTCTATAACTCGTAATATCTCGATCCCTATGTAAAATTTGCATGTTCTGTTTTGTGAATATTGGTAGTCGCCCCTCATTAGTGTAGTTTACACTGCAGAATAGGGTTATGGATATATCTAAAGGCCAGAACACTACACCTGTGTCAAATATTCAAAGGTCTATAACTCAGAAACTATGATAGTTAAGTATGAACTGTCATCACTAAGCATCCACGTAAGAGCTTCCGTTAATGTACCTAAAATATTATTTCGGATTTCTGATACATCCTGTAGTAACATAGAGTACTTGAAAAAAAATAAAGTCCGTAATCATTCGTTCAACCCAGTGGATGCAAGGTGTAATGTGTTGTGATGTGGTTTATTAAGAGAATTGTATGTTTGCACACAGGTGTGATAATGGCTACGGCGTTTCTGTCGTCGCCCGCGTGAATAAGTGAGACTCTTGTGCAGTGAACCACACGGGCCCGCCGCCTCAAGCCTCACCCGACCACGATGAAAATGGTGTTGTCACAACGGCAACGAGAGGAGCTGTGAGTATCATAATCTTATACACAACTTTTACATCTGTAAATAAATAAATTTACATACATCAATTTGCAAATAATAAGCATTACTGGCACCCAAATCGGTAGATTTGCTATAAAAATATATATATTAAATGGCTAATTAAATCGCCCAATACGGGCGATTATACCGATAATACCTTTAATAAAAATAAAATCGGAACAACAAATTCCAAACAATATGAATCAAAAAATTATATTAAAATCGAGTGATACGTATGTGTGCATAGAAACTCCTGAAATATTAAATCTCATGTTTGCTGATTTATTATTAATTAATTACGAATAATAAATGTAATCGCAAACTAAATCTACGGACTGTGACCACGACAACAGTTTAAATTAGATCTGGTGAATAATTTTATTAAGGTTCTAGCGGCTTTAAATAAATACAGACAAACCAAAGTACCTACTGACCGTATTCTTTTTTTGCGTTTTATACAAAAAGTGTATGTTTGTTATGTAAAACCTATGGAACACGAGTCATTTCAGCTCAAAATCGTTAACATTTTCTATACAAATAAATAAAATTAAAGTGTGTTGGTAATATTAAAATAACACCTTTTTACTAAATTCATAGGAAAATATATTTATAAAGAAACGGTAGGTAATTTTTAAAATTGTTGTCTGTCTGTCTGTTTATTCCGGGTAAACTCCCAAACGACTGCATCAATATTGACGGGGCTTAGACTGACAGTTAGTTAGCTAATGTTATAAAAAGTAACTAAGTCTACGTTTATTTTAGAACAGTAATTAGGGTTCCTAAATTATTTGACGTTAGCCTAACATGTAATCAGTTGAGTACCTACTGCCTACTTTGTTGTGCATACGACATGCCGCTTCTTCCGACGCGAACCAATGATGCCTACTTCTCATTTAATTATTAAGTAAGTAAAACTTTAAATACATTAATTAGGTATTCGCTCCGCGTCGAGGTCACATTGTTAACGATAGACGTTTAAATTGACTAGAAATCCGACATGGAAAGCTGTGGTGTAGTAGAAATAACGTCTTGTCTTATTGCATTCTTGTACAGTAATAAATATAAATATAGCCAGACAACACATACTAAACTAACCCCAAACTTAACAAAGCTTGGCACCAATAGACTGGTGGACTGGTGAAGTGGCACCAATAGACTGGTAATCCAAGTTACAGCCAGAACAGGGTAAATCCCGAAAAGGCCATTTCCAAAATCAGTCGCTGACGAGAATTGGACCTGGTTGCAGGGCCCTAACGACTCGCCGTGCAGTTGCTTTGACTTCAATAAAAAAGTTTGCCCACCACTTCACTAGACCAAGCCTTCGTCAATCTAGTACTCCTTGAATTTTCCATCATAAAAGATACGCACGTATCTCAAGATAAATGCAAAATCGATTTGTGTTTCACTGTTGTCGATTGTGGACAGTGGCATTGTCTTCGGATACACGGTTGCGTTTTGGAACAACAGAATTGTGTTTCAATGAATTCGGTCAAGCAAATAGTTGCGGCGGCAACAAGGCCGAACAACTAACGCAATGTTACCAATATTCTACTAGAAACTATCCGAATTTGGTATTAATTACTAACCTTATTATATAATTATTAACCTGATTAATTGTACAAAAGTAAGTAGGCTGCTGGTTTGATACTTAATTCGTTAATTGTTGCTAAATTTCGTGCAACAAAAATTTTTTTTAAAAAAGTAATTCCGATTACTTAAGTGTCAACGGAATTAAGCCTATGAATGTTTTTGTCAACACCAAAACGACCTGCATTGACTCACATAAAAAGTTTATTTTTCATGGAAATTACGCCGAAATTACACGAATTTAGAAGACTAAATTGCGTGGCTTTTACTACAGAAATTCAATCTTTATGTACATTCAACCAGAGTTCGTTTTGGCATTGGTTATTTAGTATTTTGACGACCCAATGTGCGGGCTTTAAGGCATATAAGCTACAGACCACTGTTACTGATTATAGAGTTACTGGCATGCGTAACACGTCGCCTTGTTATTTTAAATTGCGCGGTATCCAAATCCATTTGAGTTTGAGTAACCGTATTCTAACGACAGACTTCCTTCCTCGACTTGCTCACCCATAGGCCTATTAATTTCGACGTTCTAATATAATACATATAATAATACTATCGCAAACTTTTACGTTTATTAAAATTACTTAATCTGCCTTTCAATGACCCTTCAATGGATTCAATGGAGGCCTTCCCACGATTCTGTTCACCACGTTGGCTAGCGTCGACTCGAATTGCCTTTCGAAAACTTGTTAATTCTTCATTGGGCACATCTTTTCTTCGCAGTTTTTTCTTGCCTTTTATGTTACAAATGAGGTTTGCTACAATTCTTTTAATGAAGTCGTTATCATTTTTAAACCTGATAACTCTAGAACATAAGGGGGGCATCGGAACCACGCCGACCTGTGTGCGTATCGACCTTTGAAAGTGACAGTTGTACTTATAACGCCATGTCGTTGACCCCTCGTCGCCACAGGCGCCTTCCTCTACTTGATTCCGAGCAGCTTTCATCGTGAACCTAGAAATCCCATCATTATTACGTGGTTATTGCAATGTGCAATTCCGAATAGCGGCTCACCTGTACTCTGCTACCATCGTTGATTGCTCTTCTCGATGAAACTAATCAGGGCCGATATTCATTATAAGATTAAAATGAGATAGTGATATTTTTTATAAGGAAAAGTTGCGGAGTAATTGGATTTTGAAGTCAGCGATGCAAACGGAAATTATAATTGCTGTCAATATTTTATTTATATTACTTCATGTATTATGAATGAAACAAATAGTAGCGCGTATCAGCTGATTGTTTTCCATTGTGAACCGTTAATTACACAGTCAAAGTTACCGCGATGCGCGCTCTCACATAGCGTATTGTCTTTTTGTTACTCTTTGGAATGCAAGACAGATCACAACAATACCTAATGTCAGAAAAGCTCAAGTACATCCTTACCTCGCCGGTTCTTTGAATTCGCATTGCCCTACTTTCTGATGGCGTCAAAGAAATCGTATTAAGAAACTACTTAAATTGTTATTATAGTGATTGTCTACATCATTGATTACGCGTTTAATTTACTGTAATATTGCTTCGGCCGTGAACCCATGACCCAATATGCCCTGACATACCTTATACCCTTTAGCTCGCTCCGTGCAAAGTGAAAGACGAACGGAGATCTAATTCACGATACTTCTACACTTAAGATGTGGTCATGCTGTTCACACGCCATTGTTATACAAGTGCATACACTTCCAAATTAAAAATGTCCACGTTATGTAATTTCATTATACAAATGGGATTATACTAACTTCGTTAGGACAACAAGGTGTCGGGTATGTACTGCCTAAATGTGAATGAAAAATTATGGATTTTGGAACGTACTCCTTCGTAGAATCCTTCATGCTGCCTCTATCTTGCTTTTTATTATATTAACCAATAGTCACTCAAAGTCCAAATTGTTAAACATTTTATCTCAAGCAACTTTTTCGACCAAAACCGTTTATAAAACTTTATTTGTAAATGCAATACTTTCATTAGTGGATGTTTCGTTTTAATAAATAGCAAACAGTCGAGCGCGTGCGCGTGGAAAAGTTATTCGCGAGCGGCAGAGAGTTTAGAAATAACCGAGTTAGCCGGGTGATATCTTCTTTGCCATTGGTGATCTTAATGGTCTATTCCGCGTTCCGAATCTACTGTGACGAATCGGGGTCACTGAACGCCTCACTTGATTAGAAACAATGATCACAAATTAACAACGGCAAACCGCAAATTATAAGATGAATATGCATTTCACACTCGAGCTTTCTGTTAATCTCGAATATATTTTGATGTAACTGGACCTCAATTTTCGTTTGATTGACATCATCTCTATTCGAGATGTGTCGAAAAAAAACCGTCCAAGTGCGAGTTGGACTCGCGCACGGAGGGTTCCGTACCATTATCTATAAAAACGGCAAAAAAATCACGTCTGTTGTATGGGAGCCCCCTTAAATGTTCATTGTAATCTGTTTTTTAGTATTTGTTGTTATAGCGGCAACAGAAATACATCATCTGTGAAAATTTCAACTCTCTAACTATCACGGTTCATGAGATACAGCCTAGTGACAGACGGACGGACGGACAGCGAAGTCTCCGTATTAGAGTTCCGGTTTTACCCTTTGGGTACGGAACCCTAAAAAGAGAAAATACGACCAATTAGACGTTTTGTTTCGACATATATCGATGGTGTCGATCTCACGTAAATCGCCCCGCTGTTCCTAAATCGACCTATGTCAATTACGAAGCTATATCTGCCACGATACCAGCTTGTAAATATGATTCTTGAAGTTTCATGGAAAAAGTCTTATTTGCAATGTTAAACTTTTGTCTATTGTGACTTTGTTCATGGGACCCATTGGCATATAACTACCTACTACTACTACAGGCCTTTTAACCTCCCACTGCTGGGCACAGGCCTCTCCTCAATGCGAGGGGGATTCAGGCCATAGTCCACCACGCTGGCCCAGTGCGGATTGGCAGACTTCACACATCTATTGAAAACTAGTCAAGTTCTCTCAGACGTGCAGGTTTCCTCACGATGTGTTGTCCTTCACCGTTTCATAGCAAGTGATAATCTCGGATGAAAATGAGATTCGCACATAAATCCCAGAGGTGCGAGCCGGGGTTTGAACCTGCACACTTCGATTGCAAGGCGTGCGTTCGACCACTCGGCTACCACTGCTCTTATACTACTCTATACTCCACTCTACTCTATAACTACCTACCTTAAACCTATTTTGTTTTGTTATACATATTTCGTCCATTTAATAAATCACTTGGTTAAGTACATAAGCATTTTTCAGTACAAAAGTGATTTACAATACAATGTAAGTGGATCACTCGGGATTTAGATTGTAACCAGTCTTAAATCGTTAATGACGATTCGTTATTTAACAGACTTTCAAAAGGAGGAAGCCTCAGTTGGATCTGTCTTTTTTTACCTTTTAATACGAACCATGCATTAGTACCTACTACTAATTTGTAGAGTAGTTTCACGGGAGAGCGTATCGCAGGTGCATTTTATGAAACTCGAGGAGAATGTTTAAGATGTCCTTGACTGTGTATTTATAGTGCATTGCCAATAGAAAGCAACTGCGCTTATCGATGGACTGTCTCTCAAATAGATTAGATTTTTTTATAATAGTGTTTTGTCAGTACGCAATATAATAAGACTGGCCGCGATTTTTTACCAAGTAATTTTTTTTGTGACATACACGCGTTAACTTTTAGAACACTAGAAATTTCAAATTATACCAGTGAAAGTGGGTACCTACATATTCTCGAAGTGCATATTGCTATTTTAATATTATTCAAATTAGAATGATAAAAATCTGAACGCGCCCGCATTTTGAGATCTCCCATTGGCTTCGATGAAACGAGGTCGTGTCGAGAGTTGTCGTTTCTGTGCCCAAACACCAGAACCGCTTGCGTCATATCTGGTTATTACCATAATCGATCAAGATCATAATCTCCGTTACATAATTGTCTAGATGTGTTAGAAAGCTGTTATTAAATATTATGTAGATCATTGAAAATTGATTTCGTTTGACGCGTTCACCGTTAGCTTGCCGCGTAACTATCTATACAAATATATAAAATTGAAGTGTCTGTTTGTAATGTCATAATAACAGTAGTTGTAGCATGAGCGCAAAGACTAGACTTATGTCACAGAATATGTTGATTATATCTCTTTCTCTCGTATGAAATAAGACAGAGACCGACCGAGCCCATCCGTGACAGAGGTCTTGTCTTGACATGCGTGCTAACACCACAATTGTTTACTAAATGCATATGAAAGTATATACTATACCTATAGCGGAAACACAGTTTTTTTTGTCTGTCTGTTTGTCGGTTTGTTCCGGGTGATATCCACAACGGCTGAATCGATTTTGAAGGGACTGTCACTGGCAGGTAACTGGACGTTACTAGAAGTAACCCAGGCTACTTCTATCCTAGAAAAATAATTAGGGTGCCGTTTGAAAATGATAAAACCATAAAATTTTTCGATTTATCTCCGTATCGGCTAGACCGATTTTGACGGGACTTTCATCGGCAGAGATCTAATGTTATTTAAGGAGTAACTCAGGCTTTAATTTTTGGGAAATAATAAACGCTCCTAAATTCCGCGCGTATGAAGTCGCGGGCTATGCTAGTTAATAAATAAAGAATGTAGTCTATGTAACCGCTGTTCTTAAAATAAACCGCTTTTCTTGGATTAGTGGTGACGGCCTTGAGTTTATATTTCGTCGTGGCTCGGTATGGACGTCGTATGCTTGTTTTAATATAACAGGAATGTATCATACGTCCGAAATAATACTTTACCGTTAACATCGAATATACAATTGAATCGTATAAAAATTTAATCTAAATTCGAACATGATTTTTAATGTTTTTTTCGTCGCCACTTTGAAAGTTTTGTAATATCTCGAGTCCTATGCCAAATATTCAAGTTCCGTGTTATATTTTGTTTGTCGTTCTGTGCAGATTCATTGTTAACCTACTTCCAAAAGGAGGAGGTTTCTCAAGTCGACCGTATATATATTACCGTATATATTGTTATACATGATTATGGGTGTGTCCTAAGGCCACAACACGGTACTATACATCATCATCACGCCTGTATTCCCCGAAGGGGTAGGCAGAGGTGCACTGTAGTGCGCCCACACTTCGCCGATGTATTTTGGTCCCAATGTAATAGGGGGCGAGCCTATTGCCATTATACCGGGCACATTCCCTCTCAATACGAGGGAGATTTGGGCCATAGTCCACCACGCAGGCCCAGTGCGGGTTGCTGAACTTCACACGCCTTTCTATAGACGTGCAGGTTTCCTCACGATGTTTTCCTTCACCGTTCAGCAAGTGGTAATCATTGTTGAAAATGACATTCGCACATGAAAATTATCTCAGAGGTTCGGGCCTGGGATTTGAACTTGCACCCCTTACGTTCAAGGCGGGCGTTCTTGCCCGCGAGGCTACCACTGCTACTAACACTAACTAACACGGTACTAGTAAGTAATAAATACTTCAAGGCCTATAATTCAGAAACTATCATAGTTCGTTATAGTCTGACTTCACTATAGACATTAGCTACAACCCCCTGTTTTGCAGCAATGATTTTAAAGTGACAGTTACTATTGAAACAACAATACTTGATGTGGTGGTGGTAAGGCCCCAGTATACTGCGTGTATCAGAAGTCCGAAATAATACTTTAGGTACACATACGGTAGCTCATATGTGGATGCTTGGTGAAGACAGTTGATAACTAACTATCATAGTTCCTGAGTTATAGACCTTTGAATATTTGTCACAGGTATCATGTTCTGGCCTTTGGATACATCAGTAACTCTATTCAGCAGTGTAAACAACACTTATGAGGGGCGACTACCAATATTCACAAAACAGAACATCAAAATTTTACGTAGGGCTCGAGATATTACCAGTTATAGAAATTGAAAACGCGAAAAAAGATGGAAAAACATGGTCGAATTTCGATCAAATTGTTATACCATTCAGTTATATATCCGATACTGATGCAAACGTCAAAGTATTATTCCGGACTTCTGAAACACCCTGTATATGTTTATTGGAACCTGTTTTACTTGGTCCCAATAATATATTTTTTAATTAGGAACACAGTAGAACACGGTCCAAGATACAACAGGTTGCCCTTAAAGTAATTTTTCGGACTTGTGATACACTGTACATTCCGGTAGTCCACATGATAGTCGTCCGACCTGCGAATGATGACGCGTGAGTCATCTGCCATGTTGTTTTAACCCGCAGCTGCATCGACGCCAACCTGTTCTTTTTGGTGCATTGTCTATGGACAACACAAGGTTATCCTACTTATAATTGATTTTATCAATGATACTGTATCAGATACGTTGATATAGTGTATTAGGTAAGTTTATCAGTAGCCTGTAAGCTGGCAGATATCGGTTCGTCTATACAAATAAATCAAATTTAAGTGTCTTTTTGTACTTAATTCATGTGAAAATATACATAACAAAATAATAGTCAAATTTTTGCCTGTCTGGATGTTTCGGATATCACTGTAACGGCTGGACCTATTTTGACGCGACTTTCACTGGCAGATATCTGGTGTTATAATGAGCAGCTTAGGCTATTTTTATTTAATTTTAGGAAAATTACTCGGGTTCATAAATTTCACGCTTAAATAGTCGCGGACACAGCTAGTTACAAACAAATAAATTTAGGTTCTTACGTCACATTTTACACGCTCAAATTGTATTTAAATAAATACTTGGGTATTGTAAATGTTCTTATTGTTCCACCGCAAAGTATTCGGCAAAATGAACCTAACAACAATCTATTTAATCAGGTGTTTATCGGAGTATCTTATCGGACGAACACATTTTAAAACAATACCCATGTTTTAGAATTAAACTTCATATTTGAATTCAAATTAACGATAGGCGATACATGTGTGATGATAACAGGCTTATGTTATCGTTACTTTATTTTATTCCATATAAAAAAAAAACTGTTCTCACTAGAGCCACTTTCAAGCGCCGAGCACAATAGGGAGTCAAGATTTGTTCGTCAAAATGTTTGCCAATACCAAAACGGACTTTGTGTCAATATGCATAAAGCTTCAATTTCTGTGAATATAGCCACGCGAACACGCGTCAAAATTCGCGCATGCTGTTAATGACATAAGTGCAGTTTTTATTTTTAATACAGTTCGTTTTAGTATTGGCAAAAATGTTGATGCACGCGTCGTGACGTCCCAAGTACCAATTTGCCCGGGGCTTAAGTTGACGAATTTTAGTTAAATAAAATGTCACAAATATTTCGCTTTAGACGAAGACTATGTGGAACAAGGGCTGTGGTTGTAGCATGTGCGTCAAGACTAGACTTATGTTACGTAATATGTTAATTTTGTTTTCGCTCGTATGAAATAATACTGAGAGCGAGCGAGCGAACTCGTTACAAAGGTCTAGTCTTGACATGAGTACTAACCCCGCAGGTCATAAAGTTGTAGACGTATATATTTACTCGGACCAAGTCCCGTGGAATGTGAGCCATTGTAAGGTTCAAGAGCCGTTGTTCATCCGCTAAACTGCTCTTGGCTGGGCGCGGATCGCAAGGAATGCCGTCCTCGGCCGGTCGACGCTACTCATTCCGCCGCCTGCATTCCTCCGTGTCAGCAATCAGCATACGTTCAATGCAATATCCATTTTTGTTATTATAACTAGAACGCATCTTAGGATTACTCTACACTCTACAGTCGTGTTCTCCACAAACCACACCTAAAATATTGATATTACAATTATCTCCCAATTTCATAGAAAGTTTAATTTACAGGGACACTGTCGAACACTTTAATACTGAAAAATGCCATTGTGGGTGGTTCGTAGATGGATAGATAATATAAATTTGGAGGTAAATGGCAAAACATTTGTTTCGTAATTTAAATGCATCTACAAAACATTTACAGTAACAATTTTGTTCTACAATGTCACTGTATATGGACATTCCGTAGATTTGGGAGTGTGTTAAGTCAAGTTTAATTGTACCAAAAATCGACAAAAATGTCGACTGAAAGAACTTTTGAATATTGTTTAATGTTACATGTGTACTAACATTGCTTCTAGGGACTCTTACCGTAACTCAGGGTGGTTACTTTCCAACTCCGATACGGTGGTATCTGAGTTGGAAAGTAAGTTACAAGAAGCCACGCCCTGAATATTGTTCACGAATAGTGTAAAGAGGTTCAAGTGTATTCATTTAATTTCCATGGTTCAAAGCCTCCACAAGATAGGTATTCCGGTTAGTGCCAAATCGGAAGATAACATCAATTGGAAAGTTGAGCCTCATTCTTAATTATTACAAAAGCAATACATTTATTGTTACATAGAATAACACTTTGAATATGTATATGGTAATAATTTATTTCCTTGCCCAATTAATTCTAATCGCGGACTAATGGACGTTCACGGGCAAATCAACTTTACGATCCACGGTGAAATTTAAATTGTAATAGAAAAAAACCATTCACATGTTTATATCAAAGGATTTGTGCGCCCGGTCACGAATGTAATTAAACTACCAACCTCGGTACTGGTGTCGATTTTGTTGGCACCAAACTAACTAAACTAAAATAGGGTATTGCCGTCATTCTTATGAACTTAATCTTTGTGTGAGGAAGCAATATTATTTCTGCTGTCAATTATGCAATGTGATTCAAATTGGGAACAATAACCTTCAACATAAAGACTATCTAGATTATTCTGAAGAAATATGTGGAGTCAGAAATGCTTTCGTATCGTTTTTAATAAGGTTTTTGAGTTGATACGTTTTCCTTAATACAGCTCTCAAATTAGCTGTCACTTTGAAACACCCTTGGATGTAAAGATTAACATAGCGGGTAGGTACAAGCGACCTAAATTACCATGCCTAGGCTACTTAAAGCATATAATTAATAAATCAATGATTTAATTTTGTGGACGCAAAAAATAAGTGAGTTATCGACATTATATCTTCAGAAAATGATTTGATATACTGTACATGACGGTAGGCTGCGTGATTGTGATACCCATTCTGTTATATACCCAGTCTGTATCGATTTCAGTTTTCTACTAAATGTTATTGTCGTACTATTGTTGATACAATCACGTTAGTACTCAATTTATTATCTACTCGTATCGCATTTCCAACGTTATTAACCTTTTTCCCCTAGCAAATATAATGTTTATGGTATTTTACGCCCCTACACGTCCAGGTTTTCCCGGCCTCCGACCCCTGTTTGCTTCACCATGAAACTGGCGTTAACACAAGCTTAATGTCACGAAATGAAATGTTCGATCCTTCAATAAAAAGGGGCGAAGGGCAGCAATGGCTAATTTGATTATGTATATCGATCTAGAAGCCGGTATACTATATGAGCTAAGGGTAGGGCCCACAGAATTAGACTTACAATCATAGTGTTGGGCTCATCCTATCCCATCCTATCCTATCCTACTATATTATAAATGTGAAAGTTTGTGAGGATGGATGGATATCTGTTACTCTTTCACGCAAAGACTACTAAACGAATTTGGATGAAACTTTATAGTATTATTGTTTGTACATGAGAATAACTTAAAGGCTATACTTTATAGCGATATTAAATCATCAGAGTCCGCACGGACAAAGTCGCGGGTAGTGATACATATATGGTTAAACTTAATGGTTAAACAATTAATATAACATTCGTAAAGTGAAAACAGACAAACTCATTTATAATATATATCTATTAAGTTGTCATTGTCCTCTTGGTTATTTTGCTGTGACAAATTGTATCTAAACCTCTAGGGAGGTTGATTGTGTGGGCTTGTTGAAAAGGGATTCGCAATGACGCAGCGGCGACGCTCTGACGACGTGGCCGGCGCCCGGTGGGGGCGATCGATACGCCAAGTCGCGTGGGCGGCCTCCCCTTCATCCCCACTGCTAGAGAAACGATAATATACCTTAGTCGTCCACTTTTAAGATTAAATTTAGATTGATACTCGGCGGACTCACCCACACCATTAAACCTACATAATTTGAAATATCGAAGTACGTATTATCCGACTCTATAATTGCAATTATCCGTTGCTTATTGAGCGTCAATGAGTATAAGAATAAAGTTATTTCATTTATCTTTACTTGAACGAGTAGTTTAGGTGCATTTATCTTTTTTATGCTATACTTATAAGCTATGACCACCAAGAGTTAGTCGAGCAAGAGACATTTAAAATGCATTTCAAACAGTTGAACAGATTTGGAACATCCGTCACCAAAATTAGATGGTGGAGAACCGTATACATACATGACAGGTATCGTTTGGGTAGTCCATCGCCGGAAACTGCCACCTCCTATTAGATGGCACATCATTTTTTTTTCTTTTTTTTGTTGCTATGAGGTGGTGGACAAATCTGGTGAGTTGTCAGACCGCTCGAAAGCCTCAGAGATCCTACGAGATCATAACTTGCCCTCCGAAGCTCGAATAAGATTTTAAGAGGTGAACTCAGTTCTAAAAGCCCTAGTGGCTATTACTTACACATTCAGGTCTTGACCGTCACTAGTGCTTCTGAATACGAGTACGGATATAGATATGGTAAAAAAGGATCGCCTTTATGTTGGGGCTATAGCCAGTGAAGTAGTTCTGGCTACGGTATTTTCAATTAGATAAATACGACACCACAAAAAGTCTTCTTCCACACAAGTAGTAAAACCCCAATATGTAGCCGAATCTAAATAAATTGTTAGAACATCGTTGCAGCCAGTATTTGTGGTGAACATTACATTTCTCATCACGTGCGTATGCAAATGTCTACTTGTTACGTGCTCCTCATACGGATACTGTGAACAGCGGTTTCTTCTACACATGTAACATCGTTCCGCCTCGCTACAACCATCCCGTTGTTTCCATAATTCGTGATCCCGTTACGCCGAATGCACCATTTCATCTGAAGGCAGCAGAGTTAACAGTCCATTACGAAATAGAAATAGCAATAGCTATTTATTATTTGTCATTGTAATTTATATTTTGCGCAATTTTTAGAGGTATATACGAGCAGAGTATTAAAAAGCATCGGTTATTGACACCACCAATAAACATTGGAGCTCTTTTTAACAATAGGATTTCCAATATGGTATCATATTTTTCAATCGCTGCAATTTCTTCTGAGTGAGACAAATCGATTGTTTTACACTCATATTACACAGGTACCGACATCCAGTAAGGTCATTTAACTCCAACACTGAATTGGATCGAAAATTCATTCGATACAGCCTATGTGGTCCATTAAAATTGCTTCTTGGAATAATACTTTATAAATTATTCGATGTTGTTCCGTAACTTCTCCATATAGCTTTAAATTTTAATTTTACCAATTCACTATTACAACGTTAAACTATTATACGACCAAGAAAAAAAAACCCGTCAATATTATTCGATACAACAATCCGGCACACCTATTTGAAATGCTAATAGATTGTCACGTAATATTAATGGTAACGAGACTACTATGCAAATTGGGTGATTGACTGGATTTTGTAAAACAAACATTCATTCAGGAACCAATTCATGATTTTATCAGTTTGCCTTATACAGATAAGCGTGCTCTACAATAGTATGTTTCATCGTAATTAAGTATTATTAAGGTGAACAATGTCTCACAGCCACTTGTCCTTACAATCAGAGCAATATCGTCGGAAATGTACCGTGAAAGTTATTTTCTCATGCGGTCCCAGATCGGCCCGCGCCTCTAACTCCACGCACGAAACCACTTTCGCTGTGCCTCAACATTGCTACTGAACTCCTTACCGTCCAAGATTCGTGCGATTGCCGACACGATTATTCCTCTCAAGGCATTCGCAACCTTTGACCGCAGCAAATCGGAGTTTCTTTGCATTGTCATCAAACGATTAGCGGGCAAACGTAATTGTTTACTGACTATTACACAATGTTTTCACTCGCCAAACGATTTCGAAGTTACAACCTTGTAAAATGATTGTTGTACTACTAACGATGGGTGGTAAACGTTTTTCCTATTCACGTTCGCCACCCGCAACGCTTAATCTTTTCACTTGAGCAAAACAAACGATACGCATAACTTGATTGCTCCCACGCGAACAATAGGGACACCCGCGAGACTGATTGTTTGATTCGATTTGATTTCACTGCGCACTGATACTAAATTCTGACAAAACAATCATGCAAGTAATAACGTTTTCTTCCAACAAACTAGTTGTAGACAAGTTTTCGCCAAATTCCAATCGGCAAGAAAGTATTCCCAACCAATCAAAATTTTCACAGCCAGTGTTATCTGTTGCATAAACGTAGCGATATAATCAAAGTATGCACATAGAGTGCGGATAGAAATTTTAATCAGTACGATGGATGTCAAGTTTGTATTTTATACAATGTGTGAAATGACGCAATGCTCGGACACCAACATTCAAAGCCTGTTTTCTAAATAAAGTAAGCGGGTTTGTCCGCAAGGCGTCGAGATCTCCTTCTCACTTGCACACTCACCGTATAATAAATATCTTTGACAGCAAGACGAAATGGAGAACTTGTATCTACATACATAACATTAGTGACTCATTGTGTTGTTACAGTTTGGATATTTGGCCATTCAGTTGCGTAATTATGCATTTTGCCTGTAAAAGGAGTTACGTTCTCAATTCACTATGTCACCAACTTAACAAAATTTCTCCTGTCCATTTCAAGAATTGCTTATAAACGTGATTTGCCAATACTCCCGTTAAATTCACCTCTAAAGAGGCACGCTGCGTAGAACTTTTCCATTATAGAAGAGCCCTAGCTAATTAAATTCCTCCTTAAAACTTGGCTTTCCCTTATAATGTGTTGCTTATTTTGTAGTTAATGACTACCTCGATACACACTTACAGCTCTGAATACCTTTAAGCAGCTGTCCTTACGTTCAGCTGCTTGGTGCTTTTACTGTCATTAACGTCTTGCTGTTTTGAAGTACCTATGTATATGTTTATAGGTTGGAAGTCAGAATTTTAGAATATTATAGCGCAATGATAATTAACATTCTACTTTTGTGTTAGATACTACATTTCCATTTTGACAATCCTTGGTAATTAAGTAGCAAGTGTTATGGGCAGGTGTATAAAAATTCTTTAGATTCACCAAAATCACAAATGTGAGAAAACTGGAAGCTATATTTATATTCGTTTTCGGTGTTACTTGTGATATTCTCGTAACCTTACCTCACAAGTTCGATCTTCAGTTGGTTGGTGACCTCATCGGGTATTGAATACTAAAATGTGTCATGGATGTGATAATAGATGTCAATAGACAAGGGTATGCAACTATTTGTTGAATCTAAACTAAGAGCGAGCGAGCTTTAGAAAATGAAATCACCTTATATTGCGCTCTAAATAAAATACCTAATTGTGTCGCTAGCATTGCAGTATAAACACCAATGACGATGCAGATACATACAAGTCTAGGAACTGTTACCCTTATGTCAAAGATTTATTTCAGAAGATTAGTAGGACCTAAATTTTTTGGGTTAATGGTAAACACTTTTGAACTTAAAAATTCCGATACAAACTGATGTCAAAGAAATTTGGTCTCATTGTGTATTCTGCATCTTCAGTGAGCACAAGTGCGTCAAATACGCGTAAAAAATATAACAATAGACCCTCAAGACTATGACCAGCAGTGTAGACATTAGACATCGTCACCTTAGAGCCAATATACTAGTCATATTCTAGGTATTTACCATTGATAAAAGATATTGTTTCCATGCCTTAAAAATGAAAGTCGTAGCAACTCCACGACGATAGTGTTACTAGATTTGACCCTGACCGAATGGAATTAGGCCAAGAAAATTGGATAACAATCTCTCTCTAACACGACGCATCTTATGTATTCATGGACGCTGCACTTGTAAAGGTGTCGTGACATAGAAAGGTGCATTATTGACGGATACGGGTGATTATAGCGACAAGGGCAGCTTATCGAATTGGGACAAGTTCGATGTCTGCTTTGTTATCGTAAATTACACCATTCGTTTGCGGTAACGTTCGTGATCATAATTTTAAAACGACACATTGTTTCAAAGAACAAATTACAGACTTACCTAAGGAGTTTTCAGATGTCAATGGTACTGTAAACGAAATAGTTTGACAAAACAAATAATTTAAAGTTAATAAGCGCAAAGGAGTGTCAATAGCAAGTTGCTAGACATTTTAACTTATTGTTCCAGATTGATTTACAATAAATCGAAGTTAACAAGATTTAGAAATATTCAGTCAACCATTTATAAACCTCACGTTACGCCCTGCACCCACTCAACCGAGCGAATTAACTCTACCTTTTTTTTTTTGAAAATTTACTGTTTGCTAATGTTAATAAAGATTGAATTACCGTGGCAAGGGCCGCTCGACCACTCGGGCGCCCGTCAAAATTCTCTCGCGTTATTGAACACTTTTCGTCGAAAAATTTGCTTCTTCTATGGATTAATACAGTTCGTTTTGTAATGGCAAAAAGATTGTCGCGCACGTTTTGACGCGCTTGTGGGGACAAGGCTTCAAGTTGTCCTTGTTTTCTATTGTGCTTTTATAGCATAAATCTATTTGCAATGACAGGTGGACTAGAAAATGAATTTTCTCTCACTAAGGAGTGTTAGAAAACTTTTAAAGTTAATTGTCTCCATTATATCAGCTATTATATCATTGCGATATGTCATCGCTGAGTAATGAACCTAATAGATCTAGATCTACTACTAGTAGTATGTTGAGCATATTTCACTGCGTAGATTGCTAGTTGATTAGTTTCCTAGTCAATGGCACTAACCTTGCGAGCTGCGTTGTTAGAATTATAATGATAATGTATACGATAACTTATAGCGTGTTTTTGTAAATTATAATTTACGATGCATTAAGTAGAGTGGTGAATGCGCAATCTTGAATTGTACAACTAGCATTGATGGGATTCCCGTGTTTCCCTCGTTATATATTTTTAGAGCGGATGTTTTACTTAATTAACAGAATTCCGATGGTTTTTAAACATCCAATGACTAAGGAAATCCTGCGCGCTTGAGATGTTCAGCTGTTTTAGTTTTTGTGCCAAAGTTTTTGCTAGGCACAATACTTGGGACTACGTCACGCTTGTAACAACATCCGTTATCTTGTTGCCGTTCGGTTCTCGCGTATTATAAAACGTATTTAAGTATCACTAATTTGTTAGCGGTTTCAATTTATATGTGTATTAAAATAACGTTGAAAATAATTTTCCTAATTTGCCAAGCCTGCAAGCGTTTTAATATGTATTGCTATTATTTATTCAATCATCTTTCTAGGTATCTATGTTGCTACATTTTTCATCAGCTAAATACATGAAGTCAGGCGAAATACTTCCCATTTCGTCGTTGTGGTATTGACACCTAGACGGTTTGCTTAAAGAATAATAATATCCCTTGTGGATACGAAATAAGCATCTGCCTTATTTGCCGACGTAACTTATTTTTAAGAGTCAAGAAACTTATTCGATAAAAACAACAATTCAATGCAATCGGTTACATACCTATTGACTGTTCTTTTCCTCGTGACTTATTCAGTAGATATTGTCAAAATTGTCTCCCATTTTGAAATAAACATTGTGTTGTTGCAGGAACAAAGCGATCGCCGATTATTTAGGTAGCAATGGCTACACGGACGCGCTGGAAGCGTTCAAGAAGGAGGCTGATATGACCGGCGAAATGGATCGCAAGTATGGCGGCCTCCTCGAGAAGAAATGGACTTCTGTCATCCGACTGCAGAAAAAGGTACTTGCGGGATACTAAATTTTACAGTAAGGTTAGGATACATTAAATAAAATTAAAATACAATTATTACATAGGCAGCAAAGTAAAAGTTAATAAAACTTAAACGATTTTTTTCCGAAGCAGTATTTTTAAGGACCACCAATGATAAAGATGACAGTTTAATCGGCATCAAATAAATAAGGGATCTAGGGATAAGGGATTTCGAATGGGATATAACGGTCAAGGAAATGTCTATTATAAATCAGAATCTTTGCAAACCCGGTCCGTTAAAGTACTTCTGAATATTTCTCATTATAATCATGTCTTCCTTTGCTATTGGCTGCATTGACAAGTCTTGTATTTAACTGTCATTGATACATTTATAAGAGCCGTCGTCTGGCGTGTTCAATACAGTCGCCGAGATTGAACGAATATCGTAACGAGTGAAACTAACCAGTAAATACACTTCCTGGTTATAAAATCCATTATTTATTTTGAACTGTCTTTTTGTATTCTCATTGTTGTACACGAAAATTGTGGAAAGTATGAAATATAAGCGATGAATGGAAACAAAACCTACCTATCTTATTCGTGAAACGCCAGCCGTTATGAAATACTTATTTTATGAAAAATATTGTAGACATTACATTAGGTTTGATATGGATAAGCACTAATTATTTTTATCACTGTCATCATCCATTTTTATTTATAATGTGTATTTATTGAATTGGCTTTGCTATAATTACTCGACATTGCCACAAATACCGCATATCGCAGGTGCAGGCATTCCTCATCTTATTCCATCAAAATATCATCATTTTACTAATTTCGTAAAAAAAAAGAGTTTTTTTTCTTTTACATCGGTTATAAAAAAGTTAAGATAAGGAATGGCTGCAACTGCGCATATCCCGAATTCTGTGTTAATACTATACATACCTAATTATTGAATTTGTGTAGTCAAAACCATAATTAGCTCTCGCTGTTAAAGTCATAAGAAGTCGTTGAAGAATTAACCTTTTCTATCAAATACTGTACCAAAATTAACTTACTGATGAAATCCCCGTGGGCTGTCCTACGATTACTCAAAGATGGTAGCACGTGCCATAAGAAGATATAAGGCATCATCAATCTGTGCACGATTCTCCACATAGTAACTACATCGGCGTTAATGATGCAGGCATGTGTTGTGTAACGGTTTCTGTAATTGATTACACGTAATCGATATATGAACAAAAAGATGATTCTGCCTATTAGTGTCCCCGTGTACGCAATATGCTGGTTACATAAAAGAATAGCCATTTGTTACTCTATCGCTAGGGTTACCAACTCAAATAAAATTACTATATGTATTTCATAAAAATGTACTTGAAACTGTTGAAAGATATAGCACAAAAATGTTGGTACCTACTTACTAGCTATTTTTTTTTACATAAACAATAATAATTTCGCGCTCGCGCTTTTCATCCATTAACATTCATAGTAGGTACTATTAATAAAAACATAATAAAATAAATAAACGTTTACAGGCAATCTTATTATTAACTTGCAATCCAGTTCCAAATTAAGCTTAATTAAAAAAAAAATACATGAAATACAATATTTTCATTGGGTGTTCCTTCCCATGTGTTTCTATGTTTTTGAAGCAACAAAAACTGGTATTAGCATATTTTGTTTCATAATCGTTGGCAACCCTATTTATTACACCGCCAGCGGCAAAGCATATTGATGGTCAGAACGTGCAGAAACAAAATTTGTAATGACAACTCGACACGATCCGGTCTATGCAATGTATAGTATCCCCATCGATCTGTGTCGTGGACGTTTATGGGTCAATCTCGGAGATTTTCCCGGCGAGTGTCCACTCAATGTTAGCCACGACGCTTTTGCTTTTGTTTGGGCTAACTTACAGCTATGTCGCAAATATGCCACGCCTTTTTTGTATGAAGTAGATCAAATTAAAAATTTGACGCTTTTGTTTGTCTATTGCATCATTGTAGCTCTAAAATAGATGATTAAAACGAAATTTTATTTGATCTGAAATTGAAGTCTTATCCGGCCATCGACTAGCGGATTCTTTCCCGGCCAACCGGCCGTACAATTCGTAGATTAAATACAAATTGCATAGAATCATTCGATCCGTAATTACTATAAACATATTAGATCTATGGGGGATATTATTACCATCATTCTTGATCAGACTCAAGTCTGTCAATCCTGCAGGAAATATCTATGTCAAACCAACCATGGTTATTGATTGCCTGCACTCAAGATGAAAAACATTGATTCCTATCGAAACAAGGTCGAAATTGGCTAATCGAATCCATATAAACGTATATTATCGTGAGGGGTTAGTATTAATATGCCCTCTAATATATTTAGAGTAATCTCGAATCTTTGGCATTAAGTTCGCCTTTGTACAACTTAGTGCAAAAGTCTTAATAAATAAAGTATCATTAAGTTAGCAATGCTTTAAGAATGTTAGACGTAAAGTTATAAGTATGATAATGCTGAAACTGAAACCCAGCTGTGTCTTATCGTTAGGGTTGCCATAAGTTCTAGTAACCAATACGGGCCGTTTTCTCTTCCGATGCCCAAACCTCATAACACATTCAACGCCGACACGCGGCTTTTCAACTACACTATACATAGCACGCATGTGTACATAGTGAGAGACATACTACGTGTTTTCAGGTACCCTTTGATCTCAACCGTAGTGGCTATCAAAAGTATAAAAGAAATTGAATAATATTACATCATAATATCAAAGTTTTTATTAGAAATGTTACATGTACAATTTTTAACTTGAATAAAAATAATAATACATCATCACGCCTGTATTCCCCGAAGGGGTAGTCAGAGGTGCACTGTAGTGCGCCCATACTTCGCCGATGTATTTTAGTCCCAATGTAATAGGGGGCGAGCCTATTGCCATTAAACCGGGCACATTCCCCCTCGATACCAGGTAGACTTGGCCATAGTCCACCACGCTGGCCCAGTGCGGGTTGGTGAACTTCACACGCTTTTCTATAGACGTGCAGGTTTCCTCACGATGTTTTCCTTCACCGGTCAGCAAGTGGTAATCATTATTGAAAATGCCATTCGCACATGAAAATTATCTCAGAGGTGCGGGCCTGGGATTTTAACTTGCACCCCTTATGTTCAAGGCGGGCGTTCTTGCCCACGAGGCTACCACTGCTTCCAACTTTGATTTTTAAACTTGAATACGGGACAAATACGGGACATGTAGTAATACGGGACGGGATGGTCAAATACGGTGACAGTCCCGTATATGCGGGACGAATGGCAACCCTAGTTATCGTGGCACTATGTGCGGCTAAGCTAATCGCCACAACACGCTTCATCCATCGACTGTCGCTCCAGAATGCACGCCGACAAAACGAATAAAACTAAAGGTGATGGCAATCGGGTCGGTGCTCTGTTTCTTTTCGTCTTAAACCTTGCTCCACTAAATTGTGATTGTTTACAAAACTATACTGGGAGATGTTCAGCGAAAAATGTGTATCTCTCTCAAGAAAATAGACGTAACTGATTGCAAGGACCATAGCCTTGCAAATCTATACAAATAAATAAAATTTAAGTGTCTGTTTCTGATGTCAAATCAAAATAATAGCTTTTTAATTAATCCATATGAAACACAATTCTTATGTTTGTCTGTTTGCTCCGGGTAATCCCCGAAACGGCTGAACCCATTTTGACGGGGCTTTCATTGGCAGATAGCTGATGTTATAAAGAGGATCTAAGACTAATTATTTTAATAGTCTAAGTATCTTCTTAAAAATCTCCGCAACAGTACTGATTTTGATGGGACTTTCACTAGCAGATAGCTCATGTTATAAAAAGTAACTTTGGTAATGAGGGTTTCTAATTCAACGCCAACAGAGTTGCGGGCACAACTAGTAGTTTTATTTTAAAATAGTTGTCTCTATTGTTATTTAAATACACGTAGGTTGATAATGAAAGCAAACAGGCAGGCTAAATTATTTGTTTATAGTAACTCAATAACTGTTATTATCAGGTAATGGAACTGGAATCAAAGCTTTCGGAGGCTCAGAAGGAGTTCATTGAGGGAGCGCCGACACGCGCCAAACGCACGCCCGCCGAATGGATACCGCGCCCGCCAGAGAAGTTCTGTCTCACCGGCCACCGTGCCACCATTACCAAGGTTAGTTTCTCTGACCATAGACTCGAGATGTGGGCTTTTCACAATATTTGGGGTCGGCGCAGTATGTCTTTTCTTTCATTCATCTCGTTTTTTGGTCATACTCCGGTCTTTTATACAGTTTATCCAACTTTTCTTGGGTCTTCCTCTAGCTTTGTGTCCATCCACATTCATACTCATCACTCTCATCTCTTCTCATCACATGCTCAAACCATTCTAGTCTCTTATTTTTTCCGTTTTATACTCCTTGCTGAACCTACGGTTAAATACTTTTTCTTTGTGTATTGTGTGTGTAGTTGCTAGTCCTAATTAATGTTTTTACTTTCTCTGTTATGGACGCTATTTTTATACAAACAGAAAAAAGGATAATGAAACTATTTTTTTATGAAAATGTCTACAACCTTTAATACGAACCGTTACCCTATTGGATTCTCAATACATAACTGAAGTTGCTTTACAGAAGATTCTACACGAACATAAAAATTACTTTCTAACCCATTGAATGCACGTTTCAAAACGTATTGTTTTATTTTTTGTGTCGCATTTCTAGCGGTCGTAACTGAGCACAATCGCGGTCGATAGTAGTAGTGTGACAATTGTAATTTTCCTCACTTTTTATCCTAGGGATAAAAATGTCGACAATGCAATTAATTGGAGTAAGAGAGTATACATGTAGTTGTACAAACTAGACTTATGATACTACTCCCGCCAGTGGCTAATTTCCAAAATGGCCTTTCTGGAATTTGTCCTGGTCTGGGTATAACTGGGATTGCCCCGAGTCCATTGCATGGTACCCTTAGTACAAGCTTTGCTTATTTTGGGATACAATCAGTATGTGCCGTCTTCCGATAAAAAAAGTTGTCTCTCTCTCTCGTATCAAATAACATAGAGAGCGTAAAGGTCTAGTCTTAACATGTGTGCTAACCACCCCACTGATGAATATACACTATCATATCCCACATACTATATACTATCCCATTTTAATATAGACTAACTGATATTTCCAGGTAATATTTCACCCAGTGTTCAGTTTGATGGTGTCCTCGAGTGAGGACGCAACCATCAAAGTGTATGACTTTGAGAGCGGCGAGTACGAACGAACCCTGAAGGGTCACACCGACTCCGTTCAGGATATCGCTTTCGACCACCATGGAAAACTACTGGGTATGTTAAGTAACCACGAGCATATAATTTAGTATATCAGAGAATGTATACAAATCGGACCTTCCTTAAACTTAAAGTTAGTCCTCCTTAAAGTTAATGAAATAATTAATCTTATCTAGTTCTTAAATGTTTATAATAAGGTATAGCTATAGATCTCAATTTGAATATTTTTGTAGAACAACAACACATTTTTGTAGTGGGATCTTTCTTACCAATTATTGTTCGTAGATAAATCTTTAATTCTTCATAGAAAAATACATCATCACGCCTGTATTCTTCATCTTGATGCATATTCTAAACATAACCTACAAAACTTCTTAAAGAGTTACCAATATTGCATCGTGTGTTACATTGCACAAACACTTGGGTTTCCGTGCTAAGTAAGGCTTAACATATTTGCATAAATAAAAATGCAACATAATTTCAAATATTTTCCTTTTAATAAACATGTATACGCCCATATCAAGGACAGTCTTACTTCATAGTTTACATGTCACAAATATACAGAGTGCAGACAATTTTGTAACCGACATAATATTTAGAGTGAAGATTGTTCACATTTATTTTGAAAATATGACATTTAGTTTGTTCTTATGAATCAGAACAGCAGTGTCTTACCTTCGACTACATCCCAGGAATTTTTGACTTGCAATTTTATTGCCAAGTTGTTTATCGATTTTGAGCTCTATTGTACTGTCACTCGAGATATGGCCTCTGCTTCTGGTTGTACATTTAAGTTCTGATCTAAAAAGGTTTTAATCATTTATTCCAGTGTCCTGCAGCGCAGACATGTCAATCAAGCTGTGGGACTTCAACCAGACATTCGAATGCGTGAAGACTATGCACGGACACGACCACAATGTGTCGTCAGTGGCTTTCTCACCGAGTGGCGACATTGTGTACTCCGCCAGCCGGGACAAGACTATCAAAGCTTGGGAGGTTGCCACTGGGTAAGCACTCTTACAGCTATATCTGACTAGGACACTAGTGGCGGCACGCAACCGATCGTACCATCGACGAAATGTTTACAGCTGTATTAAGGGTATCTCACTTGCACCTTTAGCATGACCGTGTAGACTTAAGTTTTATCTATTTCAACTGTCAGATTTGTCGAGAAAGCTTTCTTAAACTTCGAGCTTTTTGTACTGGACATGTTTAGGTGTGACGTAATTTTCTTGACGAATCTGACAGTTGTAAGTGATAAAACTTATGTCTACGCGGTCATACTACGGGGCATGGAGTCCGCTTGGTTCCGCAACCAATTCGGTGGCGGCAAACGAATCACCGGCTGGTGGCGAAACCACTCATATGTGCTCTCATAGCTATTTGGCGTCTCACTCCCTCGACAACAGTTCTTTTAATTCGTACTTATAGCAAAAGCAGTGTTAGCTTTTCGTCGTCCATTTTGAAATTGACGACTCTGTTGTTTGAGCTGGTGTTTCTTGTTCCTGTTCAATACACCGTTGTGATGCAACCATGCCATTTGTCATGATGTCCTAGTGAGATGTAGCCCTTATAAGGATGGCGTGCAAGCAACGCATAACAACAACATTAGGAACACCTGTTCACAGACTTGTCGTGAGAGAAAAACTCATACGACTCTTACGCCATTGTTTTATTTTGTTGCATATTAATCATTATATGGTTTGTGATCGTGTCATAGGTACTGCGTCAAGACGTACAAAGGTCACCGCGAGTGGGTGCGCATGGTGCGAGTGTCGGCGGACGGCACACTGCTCGCCTCTTGCTCCAACGACCAGACCGTGCGCATCTGGAACGCGGATACCAACGAATGCAAGGTACACCAATCTATATTCATATGATAACAGAACGAAACAACCTCAATAGTGTCAAAATGAAATAGCCGAGATGGTTACCTTCATAGTTTGATGGATATGGTTTACTCGAGAAGATTTACCCTCAATCTTTTTGACATTTTCAATCAAATTTATAGAACCCTTGTGTTGAAACTTTTACATTTACAAACTTTTACAGAACACTTACATTGCAGGTAGGTACATGTGTCATCTTTATAAATCGTGCGATTAGCTTGTTCGAAATAAGCAGCATAAACTAGAATTTTATGTATCCTATTGTGAAGAGAAATTGCCGTAGCAAATGTTGGTGCCTTCGTACAACACCACTATAATTTTGTGTCGAAAACCATGAGCTGCTACAATAAATACAACATTGAAATTATTTTTATTTGGACCTATTGTATGGTCACTCTTCGGGAAGTCATATAAGTGTTATACCAGTTGGCAGATGTTGTTTGATTGTATATTTTGCTATTGTCATCAGATGGAGCTGCGCGAGCACGAGCACGTGGTGGAGTGCGTGTCGTGGGCGCCGGCCGCGGCGGCCGCTGCAGTGAACGAGGCGGCCGGCGCCGACAACCGGCGCGCCAACCACGCCGGGCCCTTCCTCGCCAGCGGCTCCAGGGACAAGTCCGTCAAGGTACCACTCCTTCCTTAATATATCTTCTATCGAAGTGTCGTTAGTCTTAACTATAGCAATAGTCAAACGGTTGCCATTTACAGAATATGCTTTGATAAGATGCCGTGTAGGTTCGATTAAATCCCAACGCTCTCTTATTTCTTCGGATTTCTTGATGAAATCCCATTTTATACATATAAAAATCAATTGCTGCACGTTAGTCTCGCTAAAACTCAAAACTGGCTTCACCGATTTAATTGTTGTTTTGTTTCGTCCGCTCTTATACAGGTGTGGTTTAAAATAAATAAAAATAGAGGAAATACAAAGAGTTTACAAAAATGTAGGTGACACAAAATTCGCCGACACGTCTAGTTTTAAATGTAAATTAGTACTTGATGGAATACTTCATGAAAAAATGTACAAGTCCAGCGATCCATACTATCCTGGAGTATCGGTCCCTTTAGCAATGACGTGTGCTCCATAGTAAAAGATGTAAGAATGTGATGCCTATGTCCAGCAGTGGACGTCCCTGGCTGATAGATAGATATAAATTTTTATTTATTTATTTATTTATTTCTCAGAACTTACAGCTATTATTACAGGTAGATACATGCCCAATGCAACAGCTTAGCAACTAATATTAATTTTACTTTCCTGGTTTATAACATATGGTGAATAATGCCACTCTTGTGAATTCATTCAGAGAACTTAGAAATAGGTCCGACTCGTTGGCTATGAGATTGAGTGTGTGTGGTTGTGCAGATCTGGGACGTGAGCACGGGGCAGTGCCTGGCGTCGCTGGTGGGGCACGACAACTGGGTGCGCGGGCTGGCGTGGCACCCCGGCGGCCGCTTCCTGCTCACGGCCTCCGACGACAAGACCCTGCGCGTCTGGGACGTCGCGCACACGCGCTGCCTCAAGACGCTCTACGCGCACCAGCACTTCGCCACCAGCCTCGGTAACTATATTACCCACGTTCAACCCTCTACTGATACAAACCTTAAGTACAGTGTTTCGTGACCCACTTTATACTTTTAAACCCAAGCTGGTTCCATTAGGTAACATTTATTAATAGTAAAAATGTTTTATTTTGGTATCGCCTGTTTAGTCACTAAATTTTAGTGCGAAGTATGGGGCTGCTGCTTATTTTTTACCAAAGGCGGGAATGTTGCGACCCGGTATTTTATTTTGATGGCCCGGTACCGGGTTGCGACCCGGCTAATAGGAAACACTGCTTGAGTATATGTATTGCTATGGATTAATTTTTCTAGGCATAAAAACAACATTTTTTTAAATAGTACCTTGAATATGATTAGTCTAATGGCTTCAAGGAGACAATAAGACTCGAGGCGTCGTTCACTAGATTTTGTAGACCGAATGCACTCATACCGTGAAAATTAGGCCTTATCTTTACATCCTAACCGCACCGCGACATATAACGTGAGGCTAGTTTTACACTAGCCTATGCTCGTAAATATTTAAGATAAGGTTGATTACAGAATCTTTTTCAATACAGTTTCAATCAAACTAATCATCTCCCTAAAGCTGCTGCCATATATTTCGAATTAACCAATTTAGTTTACTAATGTTGTGTGTTCTTTTTCAGATTTCCACAGGAGCTTGCCATACGTGATATCGGGCAGCGTCGATCAGACCGTCAAAGTTTGGGAGTGTCGCTAGAAGCGTTGCCATTTTAGTAACTTAAACTCACCGATGATATCTTGTATCATTATTTTTGCGTTGTACCTACAATGAGAACGATACGAGCTGGTGAACCGTCGATCAATCGAAGCCAACGGACCCAGTCTCCTCCGCTCATTGTAGTTTTATTTCTCCGTACATCCGACGATGCTATGTCTCAACATTTTTAAATTGGCGAACGCTTTTGTCCCGATTCTCATTGTTTAAGTGTTCAATCGCTTCGGTATAGACACACACATTCCATTAAAGTGTAATCGCTCATAGTTTCTGTATATTCTTAGTTAAATTGATGTCTTCGGATGCCTAGACTAATTGAAGCAGCGACGTAGCATTCGTCATGTACCCGCTCGCAACGATGGAGTGAGGAGTGTAGCTGTGTTATTTAAATCTTTCATTATTCTGTTTTATTTTATAGTTATTGTTTATTCGTAAGCCGTTTAGATATAAATTTTATTTGTTATGAATAAGTAATTTGATTTAACCGGCCAATCAAATTTTGTACCTTGATTTCTATATTGATAATTTTAGTTATATTAAATTTCGATATTTGATAGTTATTCATGACAAGAATCCAGTTACGAATCATTGTTTTATCATAGTCTGGTGTGACACGCACCAACTCATCGTTAGCTCCGTCATAACGTAATGTAGTGTACATAATGCTTTAGATGTTTGTCTCAGCTCGATACGGTGTTCATTACGCTTGTTTGCATACGCGCCAACAGCATCAATGAATATCTATGGGGACAAGGAAACCGAACGCGGTGACGTTGTAGTGAGGTTCATTGTGGTGATTCATTAATTAATCGGTTTCATAGGGACTTATTTTAAGTTTTGGCGATTCAAAACTTTAACTATAAGTTAGTACGTTATATTTTTAAAATTTTATTTATTTATATCGTCTCTGTTTTTTTTTATTACGTTCGTCTCAAAACAAAATTTTCGCTAGGTGAGAGCTTTGAATTGCTAAGGGGTAATGTGCGGTTCACATTTTAATTATAACAATAATCTGATTTTAATGTTAAGTCGATTCATTTATAGTTATGTCATCATACGTCTTAAGTAAATTAATGTGTGATATAACTTTTAATTGATAATTTGAATTAGGTATGGGCCTGCGTAAGGTAGCTAGTTCGAACGATAAACCCTAACTGTGAAGCCTTTTACGTTCAATAGTTATTTATTACGGATATTGAATAATTTCGTTGCCTGGTATTGTAGGTGTTAATGTAGTGTAGTTCGCATAGGTACGTGCATACTGTTAGAAGATGTGTTTACTGCATGCGGACAGTGTATATTGCTTGCAGAGTTTGAGACACGGCCGGTGACTCTACGCCGCTATCAATATAGGATTATTGCTTAAACAATATGTCATAATCGCTTGTGTATTTTAAATCGAGATGTGTGTATCGTGCGCCGCCGCCGGGATAATTGCTAAACATGGTATCTAGTTTCTTATAAAGAAATGCATAATTATATTCGCTTGTCGGTGTAAAATCGTAAATAGGTGGAAACCAAGGAGATTGTACTCATTACTCGACAATGACGTAAATGTAGAGAGCGCTCGAAACATGGTGTTATAATACTAATACTTTTTCAACTATTAACATACATATTGTTTAGCATGTAATGCCTACATACAGGCCTGATTGATACCTAAATAAGGAACAAATAAATAAATTGTATTTCGATTTATTATTTTATAAGTGTTCCTTTACATCACAATATACAATATTCTAGTCATTGTTTAGTAACAATTCCTAAAATTATAACGTACCATGCAATCGTCTTCGCTTAGAATGTTTTTTTTATTATTTAGAAATCATTTTAATAACATTAAAGTGGGATAATATAAAAAAAAAGTTGCTTATACGAGAAAGAGGCTTTCAACATTTTAAACGAACTCCTGATTAATTACGATGTTTGTTTAAAATTAAATTGTAATACTTACTGCCTTCTTAAACGATTCAAGATCCCCATATTATCATTACACAATAATCTAAGCTTACGTAATTTAAGTGCATGATAACAACATATAAATAAAAACCTAGCAATGCCGGATTCATCTGTTGGGGTGCAGAATGCATAAAAAAAAAATATTTTCCTCTTGTAAGATCATGTAAGGGCAAGCGATAGACTGCTAAAATATAAACCATAAAGAAAATAATGTACATACGAATGAGGATCATCCCTTTTTAACTGCGATAACACTCTTTAATTTGGTCAAAATAAAACATAAAATTGCTTGAAGCTATCCATTCAATCTGTTCAAGACTGCCATAGTACGAGGACAACAAAAAGGAACAATAATCATGACCTTGCATCTAGTATACACAGTACCTTGTATACTGCAATCAAACCATCAAAGGACATCATAGTAGAGTTAGGAATTGTCTATATAAGCAGATTAGGGTTTAATCAGATGCTGATTAGTCCACAGTGGAAGATCTATTGTGCTCCTGCCGGGGCGCCTGAGTCTTCCAGTGTGGACCCAGCTACTCGTCTTCATTGTAGGCCTCACGGAGTATTAGCAGTTGCCCTTGATATAATGCTGTTCGACCCACACAGATGTATACTGTTGCTGGGTTTAAAACTATAATTATTGACTACCTACTTATCCATTCACCAAGAGCGCTCTCTATTATTACGCGTGCTACAATAACTTGGCATAGTAATAATATCTTTTGAATTATGGCAATCGCCTACTATACATAGCCAACAGGTCATTATGGTCTACAAAATTGTTTGTATTACAATTTAAAATAAGTATCCTGCACTTTATCAAAATGTTATTACCGTAAGAATAATAATGTCGGCTTATTTTATCACTATGCGAAATTCTCTTGGTACTTACATGTAAATGAGGATATTTAAGATAAGTAATTTTAAATAATATCAAGAAAGTTTATCTGGCATAGAGAATTTTGCAGTTTTTCATCAATAGAAGCTGTAGTTTGTCAAAATTAATTACCAAAATAATTACAATTTGGTTCGTGTTTTCTGTAAATAAACAAATATCTAATTGATTTCTCGTGTGTTTTATTGGTAGGTATTATATTCAGCCTCTTAAGCGTTTTGCTCAGCATAAGCAGACAAAAAAAGGTTGATATCTAGCCATTCTAACAAGAGCTTTTAGACCTACCACTGTAGATAAGTATAAAGTAATATGTGACCATACCATTTATTAAGTAAAGTCTCAAAACAACTACCTAATATTATTTTGAGCTAGTAAACACTTCCCCCAAATTTATAATCATGGATTTTAATGTGTCGTCGTTACCATTACTTATTTTACTCTTTGCGTTATAATCAATCTACTTAAAATATCGCCTAACGTGGCATTTTTTCATCTGCACAGATCCGGCAATTCATAAATTATATAAAGTTGCATCTCTATTATTTGAAATTTTAATTAATCTATGTGTTAAATAAAATGCTTGATTCATCCGCCATCTTTATCACTGTCACCATCCATTTTTATTTATAATGTGTATTTATTGAATTTGTCCTTGCTATAATTACTCGACATTGCCATAAATACCGCATATCGCAGGTGCAGGCATTCCTCATCTTATTCCATCAAAATATCATCATTTCACTCATTTCGTAAAAAAAGAAGAAGAATAAAATGCTTTGGCGTCGTCTCAACTCTGAACGCAGGCTTACACTTAATTGACATATGACAACTGTCAAAGCTGACAGACGTCAGGCAGTAGTGACAAATTGACGGCAGTGGAAAGGTCACGGAAAACGGGAATGGAATTTACACATTGGTCACCATTTATCGCGATTTATTTGTAAATTATTGTATTTCTTGTGCTTAAACACTTCAATAATGGATGTGGAAGAATGTCTCAAAGAATGGGAGGATTTGGTGGTGGACTACAAGCGCTTAGAGGTAATGCATATTATTTTTATGGCTACTATTTTACTACCTGTTTTATGGCTTTTACATTATATTTTGTTACTAAAATACCTAGTTACCTATGTGATTATCTAATGCAATAGTTCATAAACATTATGGGCTTATTAGTACATACGTACCTAGCAGGAATAAACAGTTATCACCGACTAGAATGTAATTTTAATAATTAACATCTACCTACCAATAGTTTGATGATTTGCCGGTTCGCTATGTACCTGAATATATTCTAATAGAACCATTAATTAACTAGGTATAGGATATGGTATCCTTGAAAGTGATTAACTTCAATGACACTTAAAAAAATACTTGCATGTATTTTAACATAATTTATTCCATATTGTTACTACAATTGTGTTTGACTATAAGATTTTACTTTCAAATACACCAATATCTTAATTTATTTGATTGAGATTCATAGTATTGTCTAAAAAATACTGAAAAGGAAATTTTGTTATGAATTTTTTTTTACTTCAAATTACAGAGAGATGTGATCCATTTCACAATCCTTATGCACTGAAAAATGCCTATGGATAAATAGATTGATACCTCTTTATTGTTCCACCCTATAAAAATAAAAACTATGTATACATTATAGTATAATGTTAATAATGATTATACAGTTAAAGTCTTACAATGAGTAGCCTTATGACCATTGTAGATAGGTGTTTTCTAATGGTTAAAATTTTGGGTATTTAGACAAATACAAGTCTCATGCCTAGATCTATAATACTTTATAAAGTTTTGTCTTTGTGTATTTAACGAATAAACTCAAAAGCTACTGGAACGATTTCAAAAATAATTTATTTAGCGTTACTCAGTAGTAACAAAGGCGAAATAAACCCGTGCGAAGCTGAGACGGGCCACTAGTGTCATCTATTATCATTGCAGACAGTCAACAAGGAGTATGTGATGAAGCTGGAGGAGGTGGGGGAGCTGCAGGCGACTTGCATGAAGGAAATCACCCATCAGAAATATCGCATGTCAGTCATTGCCGCCGGACTCAAGAGGTCAGGACAATTATATCTATTTACTTTGGTTTATCTTGACCGACATGATAACAAGTGCTCTATTTACTGAATACATATATTACTCATTAATTATTATGTAAATAAATAGCATTAAACAAGCCTAGGGCCTCTAAAATTGCTACTGTCTGACTCTTGATATTTTAAATTATGACATGAAATATAGATTCGCTGATTATGTGAATCTGCCTGTGAGTTGTACATAAACTTGACCATTTTAAGAAAATTAGCAGAATTGCTACTGTTCCGGGAAAAATCTAGAGGTGAATTGGAAAGAAGGGAAGCCTCATTAGCAATTTTAGACCCCCCCAATCATGATTACCTACATATTATATTATTGACTATGTCTCCTGCTCTCATACAACTTATTAATATGATATACCACCTAGTCTTGGTGTGTCTTAATGTAAGGCATTTGTTGTGTCTTGTCACATATGCTACGCTTTGAGGAATAATTAAACAAGCAATTATACATGGGTGTCTACTATTATGACAGCCATCCATATTTAACAGTGGAAATCATCTTATTAGACTTGGTTTCTAGTCTTCTCCAGTGGATCTGATCTCCCTAATTTTTGTCATACCAGAACTATTGACTCATAGAAAAAGTTAATTCTTCAACCAAATGACATTGCTAGCGCAAGCGAATTCTGACGCATGGGGGCGTGACTTTTATCTACGACCTATGCCCTTTTAACGTCCCACTGCTGGGCACGGGCCTCCCCTCAATGCGAGGGGGATTCGGGCCAGTCGTTGGCAGACTACACACATCTATCGAAAACTAGTCAAGTTCCCTCAGACGTGCAGGTTTTCTCACGATGTTTTCCTTCACCGTTTCATAGCAATTGATAATCTCGGATGTAAATGAGATTCGCACATAAATCCCAGAGGTGCGAGCCGGGGTTTGAACCTGCACACTTCGATTGCAAGGCGTGCGTTCGACCTCTCTGCTACCACTGCTATCTACTTTTATCAGACAAATTCAATCTTTATGCATATTGACACAGAGTTTGTTTTGGTGTTGGCAAACATTTTGCTTAATGAAGGGTACAAATAAGTACATTATAAGTCAGTTAACATTGAACATGCTCTTATTAATAATAAGTATCATTCGTTTGATGTTTATAAACTAATATCTACACACAACATCAATATTATCAGTATCATAACAAATACTTGGATATATTACAAGAAATCTACCCGGATTCTAATGTGTATTAAAAATAAAACCATTTTCGGATTAAGAAAGATAAACAGCCTAGCAACTTAACACACAATTTGCCGCAGTAATAAAGTTTGATAAAGATTACAACTAAAAGATTATACTTGCATAAAAAACTCGATAAGAAGAATATCCATTTAAATGTAATGTTCAACGAATACTGCAATTTATGTCATAGGATGCACGTGAACACGGTTTGCTGGTGAATCACGGCACCAAGTGGTATCGGGGTTAAATCCCGTGACCAACAAATTTCGGAAATTACTTTTATGTAGTGTGCCCAAGAAAACATTACTTTCAATTATTTTTATGGCAGCCATGTGGCGTAGCCGTGGTAGCCGAGTGGTCGAACGGCTCGCACCTCTGGGTTTTATGTACGAATCTAATTTTCATCCGAGATTATTACTTGCTATGAAACGGCGAAGGAAAACATCGCGAGGAAACCTTCACGTCTGAGGGAACTTGGCTAGTTTTCGATATAGTCTGGCAACCCGCACTGGGCCAGCGTGGTGGAGTATGGGCCCGAATCACCCTCGCATTAAGGGGAGGCCCGTGCTCAGCATTGGGACGTTAAAAGGGCTGTAGTAGTAGTAGCCATGTGGCGGTTGCTGGTGCGATTCCCATCTGTGGCAAATTCTGGAAACGGCTTTTTCGGAATTTGCTCTGGTCTGGGTGTGTGATCTGGGTCTTGGATTGCACCCAGTCCATAGTACATATATTGTTTGGCCGAAACCGCTGTATCGCCACTTAGGTATGTGCCTGGCGACACTGGGGGGGGCAACGCAGGCCGCTCCGCTCTGTCAGTCCCCTTCCTCCCCTTCAGTCTTTCCGTCCCGTCCCCCGTCTCGCCGCGTCTTCCTAAAGCGCACCATAGTACCCATATCACATACAAGCTTTGCTTAGGGTCGTACGACCTAGGAACACAGTCACTACCTCTCCCCTCACGGTTACTGCCCAAGCCGAGTTCGTGCCCTCTGTGGCGCCCTTGAGCTAGTTGCCATCCTTTTCCGCCCTTAAGACCTTGGTTGGAGTGCAGTCCATTTAAAAAAAAAATCGTACGATAAGTATGTACTGTTTAGCGATACTTCTTTGTTGATTATGTTAAAAGTGCGATTATTATTTTGTATACAGACTGGAAAAGAAAGGCGTAACTAAAGATGATCGCTTCGCGAACCTCGAGAAGGAGATAATGAAAAGGAAAGCGATGCTGCACGAGATCAAAGCGACGCTGCCGAAACAGAACGGCTTGTACCTGCGCATCATACTCGGCAACGTGAACGTGTCTATACTCAACAAGAACGACAAGTGAGTTGATATGAAAATTTATTTATTTATTCGCATGTCGATAATATCGAACATCGATATGATATGATGATACAACTTTTGAATAAAACAAAAAGTTACAACGACTTCCAGCAACAGACAAGAAATATCCGATTATCTGCTATTACATAACTCGCTCTGACCCGCATCGTTCAAATGCACTGTTACCTTTCCGAACGTAAAAAATAAAACCATGTGAATATAGATTAATATATAGAGTAAAAAACTACCATACACCATGGTAGTTGTTTACTGATTTTCTTTTTAATTGGGCATACGCACAATGAATTAAATTGTTAAAATCCCATCATTGGTGTCCATTTTCTCAGTCATATCGATATAATAATCGATTATTTCGCTCCGACATTATCGATGTTATTCCGATATATCGCTGCAACCCTAAAAGTGAGTATATTCGCACAGTCCACAGAAGTATCTTTTGAGGCAACGAAGAATCGTCGCTTCCGTGTAAACGCCACTGTAAACATAACACGACCTATGCACGCACACGATACCGTCCGGTGACAGGAAAAACTCACCAAGTACAGAAAAATAGGCAAGATGTTTTTACACTAAGTCTTCTTCTAATTTAAGGGCTCGGCCCTTGTCGGTGCATCTGATGAAGTCCCCGCCATCTGGGTCGATCCAGTGCAGCCTTCTTCACCTCCACATACGACATGCCACCAACCTTATCTTTTATTTGACTCATGTAACATATTCGCGGTCTACCTCTCCCACACTTTCCGTCGATCTTGCCTTCTATGATGTTCTTAATAAAGGTGTCATGTCGCATGAGATGGCCTATCATCTTTCCTCTTCTGTTCCTTACACTTACCTTACACTAAGTAGGTACCTACCTTAAAATATCAACAACTTTCCCAGGAAAAAGTAATCATATCCATAAGTGCATTACTTTACAGAATTCCAAGAAGCAAAAATCACTTAATCACATCAAAAAAAGTATTAAAATTCAAATTACTGCATTTTTAGGGTTCCGTACCCAAAGGGTAAAACGGGAACCCTATTACTAAGACTTCGCTGTACGTCCGTCCCTTCGTCCGTCCTTCTGTCACCAGGCTGTATCTTATGAACCGTGATAGTTAGACAGTTGAAATTTTCACAGATTAATTCTGTTGCCGCTATAACAACAAATAATAAAATACAGAATAAAATAAATATTTAATGCCCATACAACAAACGTGATTTTGATTCTCGTTTTTACAGATAATGGTACGGACCCTTCGTGCGCGAGTCTAACTCGCACTTGGCCGGTTTCTTTGTTACTTAATGAGTTTTTTCTGTCACCCGACGAATTATTCTCTTTACGCTTATTACAATGTCCGTAAGCTAAGTATTTAAATTAAATACTCCACATTTACGCCTGTTCTACTTAAAGGCTAGACTTATTACACTAATAAATTTCCAAAATGTTTTGGTACCAATATAATGGGCGAGACTATAGATTTGTGGCGGTAATTGTATTGTTTCGGTAACAGATAGGTAGGTGCGGTACTGATTTTATACTTATTTACTATAGCCCTTTTAAAGTCCCACTGCTGGGCACGCGTCTCCCTTAACAGTGAATTTATTAGGGTTCCGTACCCAAATGGTAAAATGGGAACCCTATTACTGAGACTTCGCTGTCCGTCCGTCCGTCCGTCCGTCTGTCACCAGGCTGTATCTCATGAACCGTGATAGTTAGAGAGTTGAAATTTTCACGGATGATGTATTTCTGTTGCCGCTATAACAACAAATACTAAAAAACAGAATAAAATAAATACTAAAGGGGGCTCCCATACAACAGACGTGATTTTTTGCCGTTTTTAGGGTTCCGTACCCAAAGGGTAAAACGGGAACCCTATTACTGAGACTTCGCTGTCCGTCCGTCCGTCCGTCCGTCTGTCACCAGGCTGTATCTTATGAACCGTGATAGTTAGAGAGTTGAATTGTTCACAGATGATGTATTTCTGTTGCCGCTATAACAAGAAATATTAAAAAACAGAATAAAATAATTATATAAGGGGGCTTCCATACAACAAACGTGATTTTTTTGCCGTTTTTATAGATAAATGTACGGAACCCTTTGTGCGCGAGTCCGACTCGCACTTGGCCGGTTTTATACTAATACATTTTATTATTATAAAATCTATAGTCTTGCATCCATGCCGTTTACATAAAGCTAGTGCTATCCCCAGCTCAAATGCATGCGATTACAGATATAGCGAGCTTAATATAGCTCCAAAGAAACCCGCAAGCATGAAGGTCGTGTAGATAGTTTCGTCGATTAGCACGGTCCTCGGATGCTGTAATCCAAGGCTCCAACCTTAGTCAAGGTGACTTTATGACCTTGTGAAAGCCTTGAGCACCATTTCTTTATAATACATAACCATCACGCCTGTATTCCCCGAAGGGGTAGGCAGAGTTGCACTACAGTGCACCCACACTTCGACCAGTAAATTCTCAATTCACGAGACGTGACCTCTCGATTATTATAATAGACTACTTATAATAATATTATTTTTATGCTCATACTTTAGTGAGTAAATCAACTTATTACCTCATAATATACAGGGTGTATCAGAAGTCCGAAATAATACTTGGGGTACGTATACGGTAGTTTATATGTAGATGCACAGTGAAGACGGTTTATACCTTACTATAATATTTTCTGAGTTAACATTTTAATTCATTTGTCACTAGCATCGTGTTGTGGCCTTTGGGTACACCATTAACCCTTTTAAACAATGTAAACTACATTTACGAGGTGCGGCTACTGATATTTATAAAACAGAACATGGAAATTGTACATAGGACTCGAGATATGGCAAGTTTTAGAAATAGGCGACGTAAAAAAAGTAACATGATCGAATTTCGATGAAATTTTTATACCATTCGGTTGTATACCCGATACTAATGCAAACGGCCAAGTATTATTTCGTACTTCTGAAACACCCTGTATACATGATTAAAAGCAGTTATTTAACAAAACACTTATATGCGTTGCGTACACATGTTAATTTTGATGTTTATAAAAAAACATGCTTCAAGGTGCTTGCTTTAATCGTTTGCAAATGCGACTCGAAGTATTATTGCTTTGACATCGATTATTTTCCCGTCTGCCAACCCGCACTGGGCCAGCGTGGTGGACTATGGCCTGAATCCCCCTCGCATCGAGGGGAGGCCCGTCCCAGCAGTGGGACATTAAAAAGGGCTGTAGTTTTTTTTTGTTTTATTTTTATGCAATTGTGATGAATCGTAGAAATAATTATTATAATGTAAGGGTTAAAAACTTGTCGGTTTACTCATAGCTGTTGAAGGTAACTTTAGTTTTCATTCTCACGTATCACGCATGCACTTCCCATCAAACATTATACGTTATCACGACTCTTTAGTTGAGGGAAAGGTATCTGGGAACCTTATTCCGTAACGGATTTGAGAATATAGTTTATTGGTTTCATCGACACTCCGAATCGATAGGCTTTCCATCAAATTCGAATAACCCTGCTTGATCGATTAGCTTATTTATTGACTTTCCTCTTTCAAGGTTTCCTTTTAACTTTCCTTGTACATGTTATTTATAAGGGTTTCATGTCATCTTACCCTCTTATATCCTTTCATCGCATGAAATAAATATACATCTACATTTTTCTTTTTAACAGGTTCAAATACAAGGACGAGTATGAGAAGTTCAAACTTATCCTCAGTGCGATAGCGTTCGTTTTGGCCGTTGCGAACCTTTACATCAATTTCAGGTAATAATCTAAAGTATTTTTCCTTTTTTTTTTTTACTTTTTTTGATAACTTGCTCCGCTTTTATCTTACAGTGTTACCTTGAGTTAAAATTGTGACAAAATTTCGAGAATGGTAAAATAAATGGCAATTCCAATATGTGGCATTTTTGTTTTAAGGTTTCTAAGTTAAGGCTTTTTGTTCTAATTTCTGGGGCGATGCTTCTGACCATCTTTCTACTAAATAGTAGAGATGAAACGGATATCCGGTAACTATCCGGTATCCGGCCTTGTTTTCACTATCCGGCCGGATACCGCATAGTAACATTCTCATTATTTGCATAAGCAAGCCAAATCATACCACAATAGGTAATAGACACCGTTTATTTTAAAAATCGCATGTCAAAAATATTTGTTTTATTAATTAGTTTAAATTGGCAAATTGTGGTGAATGAATACCAAATTCGCTCCGGCCAGGTAGCTTGCCGAATATTCGGTATCCGGGAAAACCACTATCCGTTACATCTCTAGTAAATAGCGTAGGTACAACTTGGTTGTGCAGCTTAGCGCTGTACAAGCATATAAACGTGGATGAAGTAGGACGTTGTCATTCACTATACGTATAAACGAACTGTATCAGCTTATAGAAGTACATTTTTCAACAAAATTACATCTATGTCATGCGCGACTTTGTGTGGTCGTATGTCTGTTGCCACAGGCATTCAGTCTTTATGCATATGGGCACAGAGTTATTTTTCAATAGAATTTGTGGACGAAGGTTACTCTATACATCTTGTGTTCTGTTATTATTATAGGCCGTTGCAATTAATACTGCTGTTCCTGCTGGTGTGGTACTACTGCACGCTCACGATCCGGGAGAGCATCCTCAAGGTGAACGGCTCCAGGATCAAAGGCTGGTGGCGGCTGCATCACTTCATCTCTACTGCCATTGCGGGCATACTCCTCATCTGGCCACAGAACGAACCGTGGAATCTTTTCAGGCACACTTTCATGTGGTTCATCGCTTATATCAGTAAGTATTGACATTAGTTGCAGTTAGATGATAATGACAAAGCATTTTGAACTTTAGTTGCATTTTATAAGGCATAGTTTCTTCTGAGAATAGTCTTTAGCGGATTTTAGTGGAATTATGATAGATTTAGAAAATTAAATCAAGATACAAATCACATATAATGACATAGCTGCGTATAAAATTGTAGAAAAATGCAACTGGTAATCTATATATACAAAAATCAATCTCTGTTCGTTAGTCCCGTTAATACTAAAAAACGGCTTGACCAATTTTAATAATATGTTTTTTTTTTGTTTTTTTTCCCTATAATGCAGGGGTCATGTTATAAATTTAGGGGTTAAGAACTGTATAATTATTAAAATTTCATTATTATTTTCCCTATTGTTTTAACAAGCTTGTAATAACATATACAAACCTTGTTATTCCACATAAAAATAGTTTTGTATATATAATTTGTACCTTATAATTATAATCACACAGAATTCCATAGACATACAATGTAATCTCTGTTTTACTTGTTTCCCAGGTGTAGTTCAATACATGCAGTTCAGATATCAGAGCGGCGTGCTGTACAGGCTCAAAGCGTTAGGCGCCCGACACAACATGGACATCACAATAGAGGGGTTCCACTCGTGGATGTGGCGCGGACTCTCCTATCTACTGCCGTTCCTCTTCGGCGGATACGTGTTCCAACTCTACATAGCTTACACACTCTACAATCTCAGTTATCATCCAGAAGCGACTTGGCAGGTAAAGATTTTTTTTTTTAATTATATTATAAGTAGCGGTAGCCTATCTGGTACATCGCCCACCTTAAAAGTAAGGCTTCGAATCCCGGGCTTACTTTTCTACGATTTTCAAATTTCTTGCACGATTCTGATTGTGGAAAACATCGTGAGGAAACCAACACCGCCGAGGGATTCCAATTAGTTTTCAATAGACGTGAAGTCTGCCAACCCGCACTAGGCCAGTGTGATGGACTACAGCCTAAATCCCCCTCGCATTAAGAGGAGGCCCGTGCCCAGTAGTGGGAGACCACGCGACGGAATGTGCAACTTATTATTATAATATATACATACAGGTGTATAAAATCCGTAATAATATTTTAGGTAAATAAATATGCTTGAGTAACTTGGTGTTAATGACAGTAGGTATATTCATTTCTTGAACCATAAGGTTAATAATTGTATACAATAGTGGGTGATAATCGTATTGTAATTTTAAAACTCGACCAACCGAAATTACTACTTAAATATAAAATCAAGTAGGTAATCAAGCGTAAATTGATATGTACCTACTTACTGACTGAATGCTTTTTACACGCGCGCGTATGCAATACATTTGTTATTTATTATAGTTTATATTAAATAATTGTTTATTTAAAGGAAAGTAAACATTTTTTATGGTGTTTAAGTTATGGTCATATGAATTCTAATTGTTAAATACTCTCAAATAGTTGATTATTTATTTACCAACTCCCTGGTAAAATGATTGGTTTATGTCCTTGGGGTTTAAAACCGAATCCCTAAAAAAAATACTAGTGAAATCGACTAAAATTTACTTTCCAATAGTCGATTATATTAAGTCGATGCCCTAACAACCCGCCTGACAGGTGCCAGCGTTAAGTATCTCCTTCCTGATGATCGGGATTGGCAACACGGCGACCACACTCATGGTGATACCTCAGAAGCTCAGCGAACAGGTACAGTGGAACTGAGCCAATGGCCGCACTACAACAACAGGACAAGAAACGCACGCGCTTATTTTATATAATGTAGACTAATGGGGCCTATTATAGAACATTCTTATCCTGCGTTCACGATAAAGCACACCAAAGTATATGCAGTTCCGAAAAAAAAATGTTATGTACAGATCTAGTGTAGAGTCTGACCGGGTTCACTTCTTCTTGGGGTCTGATATTTGTGATTACTTTGTTGTGACTGCAGTATTGAAATGATGATCACAATAATCTTGTAAATGCTATATGTTACGTCTGCTTTACATTAAAGTCGAATACAGTTGGCAAAGGTGACGGCAGTACAGCAATAAGTACAAAATTGCTTGTATTTAAGAGCGTTATCTCAGTAGTAGCCCCGTCTCCTCAATACATTGATACTAAAAGACATTGGGGATGATTATGTTGGCACCAACTAAACTAAGCGTATTGCGTACCTTCGCGTACCTTCTTACGGCCGTAATGTATTATGATCACGCCGGCAAGGTTTTTTAGCGCTGTCAAATAATGTCTATACTAATATTATAAGGAGGAAAGATTTGTATTTTCTTATATTTGTTTTTTTTTGTTATGTAACGAATTAACTTAAAAACTACTGGATCGATATAAAAAAATATTTTCCCGTTAGAAAGCTACATTATCACTGAGTAACAGGTTATATTATAAACCCGTGCGAAGCCGGGACGAACCGCGAGTGTAGTTATAATTTGTGTACAACATAATTATGTATTGGACAAGACGAATGGCCTGATTGCTGGAAAGGAAAAATGGGGTCGGTACTACCAGCCAGCTGTGCCAATTGTACAAATCCAAAGTAGCTAACACCTCAGAAGCTTGTGGCATGTTTACTTAAATAGATTTTCACTATTTTGTTGTGTTTCTGAACAGGAGCTTTACAATCATTTATAGTAGTTTTTTTTTTAAATATTTTAACTGTGTTTTTGATACATTTTGTACTATATACGAACTGTCAGAAAATCTCAAAATCAAATAAGCATTTATTGCTGTATGTATGAACTTAAATAACAGTAAATGTGTTTTCTAACAATATACTAGGTACTTATATCTAATAAAAAATAAATTTTAGATCTGCAGCTAATTATTCCTCTACAGCTTATCCTCCACGGACATAGGCCTCATCTAAAAACCTCCACTCCTCTCTATCCTTAGCTTTGCGTAGCCACATGGGTCCAGCCGCTCTGCTAAGGTCGTCCTCCCATCGTTTTTCTTGCCTTCCCCTTTTCCTTTTGTTTTCGCGTGGTAGCCATTCTGTTACTTTTCTGGTCCATTTGACCCTGTTTTCTCTCATGATGTGTCCCGCCCACTTCCATTTAAGTATTTTGCTGGAAGTAACTGCGATTCTGAACTTGGTCTAACTTTTGATAATTTGTAGTTTTACTGTATCTTTCAGTCTTACTCTTAGCACGCTCCTTTCGATACTATCAGAAAATCTAAGTAATATTAAAACAATACTCCTAAAGAGATGATGGTAAGAGAGTAGGTACAAATAAAGTGTGTTGATTTTTGACTTTCCATAAGAGTTTAGTGATCATCAGTTCGAATGCGTAGTAGGCCCCTTGGGATGGCGAACCGAGAAGTTATGTTATTATAATTAAAATTTTCTTTCTCTTTCAATGCGGCTTCTGCCACATTGAAATAATAGGATCATGAATTCATATACAACAAAGTTTGCCATTCCGTTTATTAGTAAATTTCGTGACAGGAATATCGGGTTACGCCCTGTAGGCTTGGTATGTGCCCGTAGACATAATTTTTATCTCTTTCAACTGTCAGATTCGTTGAGAAAATGACGTCACATCGGGCCAAGTTTAGTACAAACATCCCGAAGTGACGTCATTTTCTCGACAAATCTGACAGTTTAAAGAGATAAAACTTATGTCTACACGGTCATGCTAAAGATGCTGGACAGACTGGGGCGAGCGATTTCACTTGACTTTTTTCAGAAAATGAACTCTGTATTCATTTACATTAAGATTACATATCTGTTGTTAAAAGCCAAGCGATCACGCTGCAAAATTCACTTGCAACGTCAATGAGATTTTGTTGAAGAATGAGTTTTGTTTATGGGTCAATAAAGTTCGTTTTGATATTGGTAACAATTTTGTAGCGTGCGTCCTTGATGCCCCAGTATGTCTCGGCCATTCTACAAATTGGGGATTTTTATTTATTTTGTTATTTAGTACAAATGTTCTTCCCCTTGTCTCTCGAATATAGAGAATCTATGTAAAATTAACACCCGATATTACTCAAAACCGTTGCCGACTACCCCGTACCGTATTATGACCGTGCTATGAACGTATCAGTCACGTACGTTACACGATAGGTACTGATGCCCAATAGAACGTATCAACAACGAGTCGCAGTATATTGTCGCCGTGAGTTCATGTCACGTACGATGTTGGTCACGGTACGGGATAGTGGGTGCTGTTGCATTATTATTTTATACAGAGAACATTTTTATGCATGGACCGACATGGTAAAGGTAAAAGCGCTCTTAGTGTAGTCTAGTTTGGTTTCTTCAGAAGGGACATCAACAACATATTTAGGTTTCCGTACCCAAAGGGTAAAACGGAACCCTATTACTAAGATTTCGCTGTCCGTCCGTCTGTTACCAGGTTGTATCTCATGAACCGTGATAGTTAGACAGTTGAAATGTTCACGGATAATGTATTTTTGTTGCCGGTATAACAACAAATACTAAAAAACAGAAGTAAAAATATATTTAACGGGGCACCCGGGTATACCAACAAACGTGATATTTTTGCCGTTTTTATAGATAATGGTACGGAACTCTCCGTGCGCGAGTCCGACTCGCACTTGGCCGGTTTTTTTTTATCGTTGCAACGAAGTCGAATGGACTATGAATCTTTCCCGCGGACCAATTTATTTATATTTTAGCGCAATTTGTTTAGAAGATTTGTCGCTTATAAACCAAACGTGATGATTTTTGTCGAAGATTTTGTCTTATTTATTTGTGCAAATAGCAGTGGTAGCCGAGTGGTCGAACGCACGCCTTGCAATCAAAGTGTGCAGGTTCAAACCTCGGCTCGCACCTCTGGGTTTCATGTGCGAATCTAATTTTCATCCGAGATTATCACTTGCTAAGAAACGGTGAAGGAAAAATCTCGTCTGAGGGATCTTGACTAGTTCTCGATAGATGTGTGATGTCTGCCATCCTGCACCGGGCCAGCGTGGTGGACTATGGCCCAAATCCCCCTCGCATTGAAGGGAGGCCCGTACCCAGCAGTGGGACGTTAAAAGCGCTATACTAGTAGTAGGATTTATTTGTGAAACCCAACAATAAATGATTAAATCTTTCGATACAAATCATCAAATAGATTGTAATTAAATTATTCTCTACACGCTTATTTACCTTACTTATGTTGGAATTGATTTATTTTGTGTCTTCGTTGTAAGTCGCCTATTAATTTATAGATAATGCTTTATTAAAATAGGTCCGTACGATGTTTATGTTACGTAAATATTTATTTAACAGGAAAATAAACCTACCTAATTACTTGGCGGTTTATTTTTTTGCGAATCTTTTAATATTCTGTAAAATATTGTAGTTTTGTTTTTATTTAAAATTGTTGCTTGCAAACCAATGATTATATCGAATAAAAACTTTATTAGGTATCTACTAATTATTATTAGTAAAAATATGAAATTGCTTAACTATGATTTTTATGAAGGCAGTTAGGTAGCTACTCTTCTGATTATAGTAGATGTAATCGACTACCTATTCGAATATTAATCCGAATAATCGAATGGTCCCGATATAAACAACGATTTCGAATATAGGTGTCAAATCTAGATACATACCTATAAACAATGATATTCTAGTAAACAGATATGTTAGACACGCACAAAACAACGGAAAAAAGTGTTCCGCGTAACAGCGGCAGCACACATACATTTCATTCATTTAACATTTCACAAAACGTAGAAATGTGCAAAAGATCTCTTTTGCACATTTCTAAATAAATTGGTAATAAATCTAAATAAATAAGTTGGCTTGATAAAACCAACGAGAAAAAAGAGATAGCTAGTGTTGTCATTCATCTGTCAACGAATACGTCCTAATTAGGACGTATTGGAGTCTTCACTTTTGCGTGCTCATAACATATCTGTTTACTAGAATATCATTGCCTATAAATAATTTTGTTTGCATGAATTTTAAATTAGGTGTCTGCTTAGTTGTACAAATTGTGTATGATTTCCTACTATTGAATTGCTTATAAAGAAATTAGGTAAGTACCTACTTTGTATATACTATCGTATCTAGATAGGTACGTTGTGTATTTTGATTACATAACTTTAGGACACTGATATTTTATTTGCATTTATAGACGGATAAACGCACAAATTTGCTGTGTTGATTCATACTAGACCGGAAAATGCGCATTTCTATTTAAATAGGTAAACTAACTAATCATACTTAATAAAATCAATACTTTACTATAATAATGCAATAAGTAGATTTGAGATCTGGCTGGACGATTAGGTAACTCTTATTGCTATAAATTTTCTTTAGACTGATGTCTGTATCAACATGGCCATCTATACATTTTTACGCATGTTTTGACAGGGGATTGAAATTCGTTTGTATAAATGATAGAGTTAATAGAGTTACCTAATCACCTGCTGAAGTATGGAATTGTTTCATCACAGTCAATGCTGTGGGTAAAGTCGTTTATACCTAAATATCACAATGGGGTTTTAAGATAAGTTTTCGAGTTAATGTTTAGAATGGATTATGGACTTACATTATAAGCGGAACGGATAAATTCTTAGATTACACTTGTTTCAATCGAACCGTCCTAGAATATTAAATAATGATTATGAGTGTGTTATCATTTGTAGCAGGACTAGTCATAATTATTGCAACATCGCTGATTAACTGTTTTTTTTTTTTATAACGGGGTGTTTAGATTAAATAGACGCCTACTTTATTGGCTAGTTATTATGATAATACTATTTATGACGAGTCAGTTTTTTGGAGGCGAATAATTGTGATGTATTTCTTGACGCGCCATCTATTAGCGTATTAAACAAGTTCTGGTTTTGTGCTGAGATGTAGGGGTCGCCCCGAGGTGAATATCCGAAATAACGACATCATAGAAGTGGGAATTTTGGGGGATTAATGAACCAACAAAACAAGTTTAAAACTGTGTTTAGGTGCTTTGAACAAACACAAACTACTTTAATATTTAATTTATATTAGGATATTGTAACCTACTTATGTTTTGTATATTTGATTTAATTTATAGTTGTGTATTTTTGGCTGTCATTTTTGTAATGTATGATATTTATTTGTTGCATATTTAATAAATTTGTTTTTCAGCGACATGTTTTTTAAAGTTTTATTCATTGATGTGTTTTTTTTACGCCTTTCGACAGCTTCCGTATCTGGCCGCTTTGTTCCTTACGTTGCACTGTTTCAACATGTACACGATACTGCAGACGGTGCGAAAGAAGTTGCAGGGCAGGTTGAAACTGCGGTACAAATTGCGCGCGATCGCCTACCGCCTGTCCAATGAGATCGCAGTATTGGTACGTGCCCGTTACATTGGCGGGCCATCCCCGATCGTTCTTTCTTTCAGGATTGTCTGTCGAACAATCCTTAACGAAACACAATGGGATGAAAATCTCTCATCTTATTGTACAGAGTTCAACCCGTCGTTATGTATCTATAGTTATTGTATTTTGAATCATTTTGTGAAGAAGGAATTCCTTAAAGAAGATACTAAGTGATTATAAAGAAAAAAAAAACAAAATTGTAAATATTATTAAAAGCCTTAGGCGTGGTCTGTTAGGTAGCTCCTCCTTTCCGCTGTGTTCATCTATAATTCAAAGATAATTTAAAAGTAACAGCTGATTCTAGGGCTGTGTTTTTTTTATCAAGTCTAGCCTTAACTAATTGCATTCCTGCAAGAATGACTTTAAATGGATGGCCCGCTAGTTTCGCGCAATGATTACCCCGTTCTAAAGATATATTTAGATCTCTGTATATGCACTCATTTGTAATCGATTCGTACCTGCATTCAGACATAAATATATCAATTCTGAAGATAGGAAATATATAGATACGAACCTAATAAGGATGATTGCATAAACGCCCTCTAATAAATACAAATTTCCAAGATTTATTTTGCAATAAAAAATAGGTGTAAGGTCTGGTTATAGGGGAGTGTGGTGTTGGACGTTGATGATTCAAATGGGTCGTGTCGCTTATATTCAGGGCTTCTATTATAGTTCTACCTACCTACGAGTTTTGCCAGCTTACAATATCAATTTTCAATTTCGAATACTTATGGATAATACTGGATTCGAATGATACTAGATACTAAAAATATCCAGTTGGCATTTTAAAGCCTTTACGTGCTTTTATCGCTTGTAAAGGAATTGTAAGTTACATTAATTCCTCAATTCTATTTAATATCTGTCAAAACGTTCAGCAGCGAAGTCTTTATGCTTTGATGATGCTAAAAGATGACGCCATCTTTTAGCGGCATGTAGTGGTTCTGTTTGTGGCGAGAAATATATGTGTCGCCACTCTATCAAAATTCTTAAGGCCCTCAGAGTCGGCTTTGTTCTGCTGGTTTATTTGAAGAGGTCTGCGCAAATATATAATTAAATACCTCATACTTCATTGCAACAAAAAAAAAGTTTAGGTACCCACCTGTTAGCGGATTACCTACCACAATATAAATAAAAGGACCTGTCTAAGTAGATAAAGCCGCTTAATGCAAGTTTGTTGCATTTGTAATGGGTAAGTGTTGCTTTATGTTTGTGTGCAGTTACCTACGTCGTACGACACAGATATATAATTATACCTACTTAAAATAAGTTAGCAGATTAAAATTCCTAATCCAGTAGGCAGATACTTTCTAGAAACCAAACTTTATTTATCTGTGTGGTAGACTCTTGGAGTGTGATTGAGATACCATAAGATTAAATATACCTAGATGTGACGCTTTATACGTTTGCACAAATAAAGCGAGCTAAACCGCCTGAAATTATTTCTTTCATTGTGTCTGAACTCTTTACAGGACGCATCTACCGATGATCCTTTTATTTAAACTTATGGTGTCCTTTTTACGGTTCCGTAATAATTATTAGTAGCGAAATTATCAAGGCTTGATAAGAAACGGTGTTTGTGTTCACTCAAATTTGGTATAGTATCCGTCTGTAATGTACCATGTATCAGTATCACGTGGACGGTTGAAAGGCGAATGAATCAAGCGTCATTTTGGTAACTGCACGAAACCGAGCTCTTAAGACGAAGAAAAATTAGCTGATTCCAAAGATGTATTTATCTCACTATCGCTCAACATGGTGCTTCAGTCACTTCACCTATTACCCGTCGATATGCACCTATGTATTGATCGAAGCATGTAGATAAATATTCACTTCACTTCACTTTTTAAAAAGATATGGCCTCCATCGTATTTAATTATACAATGCGATCCAAATAAGAATAGGAATGTCAATATCCTCTGTCTGTCAAATGTCACTTGAAAAGTATGGTTTGCTAAAAACTTACTTGAATAACAATAATAGTCTTACATCAAATTTAAATAAAAAGGTTAAATTAGTAGTAGACAATTTATGTCATAATATAATATTTAATTATTTAAAGTCATAATTCGTCTTTTAAAACCACAATATGGCGCAAAGTCGATCCTGTTCTCATTTGAATCGCATAGTACTTATTGGTTCTGCATGCATTTGTATTGGGATTAATCTTACTCTTAAATAATACTCCCCTAATTTATTAGAAATGTAATCTATATACAAATAAGCTTACGCAGTGTTACACTGGGCCCGAAGTCTGCTAACACTATCGTCGTGGAGTTGCTATGACTCCATTTTTAAGGCATAAAAATTACATCTTGTATCAATGGTAACTAGAATATGACTAGATAAATTGCATCAAGGTGACACTAACTACTGTCTACACTGCTCATATTCTAGGTACCATTGAAAAAAGATGTTGTTTTCATGCCTTACAAAATGGCATCATAGCAACTCCACGACGAAAGTGTTAGTAGACGTCGGGCGTATTTTTCGCTAAAAGTGGTCTACAAGCTGCCGAAGTAAACTGATTATCGCTGTTAACTATTTGGGTAGATTTTTGTTGGAGAACAGTAGTTAACTCGTTTTATTTATTTATTACAGGAACAAAAATGGCGACCAAATAAAGTGGAAACGAAATCAGAGTAATTTTAAATTTCATTAGGCAATCATGATGTGATTAAGGACGAATGTATTTAATACGTGATAGATTGGTGGACAATTTATATTTTCGTATTTCATCGTGTTTAACTGTATAATAGCGATATATCTCTTATGTAAATATAGTTGTTTAACTTTCATTCATGGCATTTTTAATAACCTTTGGTATTGATTCTAACACGTGACATTGAGACTGGGTGCACATGGCATGCCGATTCAAACTCCATAGCTATTTAACTCATCACTGCAAAATAACAATTGCTAGGCGCAAGCATGTACTGTCGGTACCATACCAATGGAATTGGGGCGATCCATGTTACACGCAGACCACTGGGTGCAGTGAGCTGAGCGTCGTCATAGCATGACACTCGCCAGCCCGCAAAGAAAACCACATGTTTAATTGTCACTTCAGATCTGCCGCCGTCCTTAGGAATTTATCACCTTCATCACTGATTTTTATTTATGTGTGTATTTATTCAATTTGATATTGCTCACCATTAGTGGACATAGGCAAATTACCTGTTGACTGCGGGTGAAGCCATTCCCCATTTTATTTCAATAATGAAATAAAATTATAAATTTCATGACTTCGTAAAATAATTGCAACCTGCCCCCTTAACATGACCGCGTAGACATAATTTTTATCTCTTTCAACTGTCAGATTTGTCGGGAATATGACGTCACATTGAACTTTTTGTATTGGCCATGGCTTGGTGTGACGTCATTTTCTCGACGAATTTGACAGTTTAAAGAGATAAAACTTATGTCTACACGGTCATGCTACAAGGCCTGGTGCGATTAGGCCAGATTCAACATTTTATTGATAAACGATGCCACGTCATGACAAAATTTGTGGGTTATTGTTAGTAAACTTGTAGCCCATATTGAATGTACCGACCTAAGTACTTAATAGTGAATAAAAATAATCGTCTTACTATGAAGGAGCCCTTACTTTTATTAACAAAGCATTCTATGAAGTATGGCGATTTAAACAGAATAATAAAATATTGGCTTTCGGGGGGCACTTCATGTATTTTTAATTATTGTCAAATATCAAATCGAATAAAGTTACTAGATAATGAAAAAAGGGTACTAGAATCACAATTATTTTAATAATGTTACAAAAAACATAGATCATGTTTCGATAAATTTTACAATGTCAACTTGACAGATTATACTGAAGCCGACTACGAGTCTTCGAGCAAAATCGTCGACCAGCCACTACTGACCTTGGACCTAAGCCTTTGTCATACTAACAAAACATATTACACTTAACATAACAAAATGATACACTGCACTTGCTATTTTCGGTTATATTTTACTAACTACTATTTACATTGTATTGCAACTTACACTAACATGACTAAATAAATACAAGTAATTACATAATATATGAATCGCAATTAAGTGTAGCAAAATTATAGTATTATACACAATCATAATCTAATCATCATGACCCTTGGCGGCTTGTGCAAAAACTTAAATCTAATTAATTCAGTCAATAAAACTTTGTACACTGTAAGGAATTATGCATTCTGTTCTTCGTCCGAACTATAACCTACATTTTCATCATCAGGTTCTGAATTTACGCTGTCTTCATTCACATCTAAACGAGGTTTTTTAACTAACAGACCCTGTTTTTGCAACTTCTCTATGGCTGCTAATGTAGTCCGTTTTATTGAGTTTGTTTCATTTTTTTCTTGGGTTTGCATTTCTTTAGCTTGACTCTTCTTTACAATTTTTAATCCAGAATTATTGCTGAGCCTACTAATTTGCTGGGCACTGGCGCTCATTTCAGATTTCATTTGTGTGGATGTTACAACAGAATTCCCTTTTAGTACCTTAGTGGTACTTGTAAAATTAGAGCAACTGGTGTGCGAGGTCGAAGCATGCTGGGCTGAAAACTCGCCGCTCAAATTTGGTACTTCTGATACGGGTATTAACGACTCCTTCGGTTTTTTAAAACAACTAAAATGTCCAGTCATTTCTTCAGAGTTGGGTCTTTTTGCTGTAGCTTGTGCCATGGCAATTGCGGAGGGAGATATTTTTAAAGGTTTGCCAATGACATGTTTTTGTGGTCTAGTGGCAGGTGCGGGTTTTCTGACTATAGGCATTCTTGGAGCGGTGGGCCTAGCTATATTCAGTCCAGGCCTCATAGGAACTAGTGATTTAGAGGGCCTGATTAGGGTGCTCGCTGGACGCACCCGTGGCCCTGGATAACCTATTCTAGGGGACGCGTTTCTAACAAGAACACCTTGAAGGTTCTGGGGTTGGGTCTGTCTCATCCCTTGAATCCTTGGTGTAGCGATGGTTGAATTGGTTTGGCTAGAGTTTCGTATCTCTTGTTTCACAGTTTGGTTTACGGTTTTTATTGTTTTTGTCACAGTTGTCGTTATCTCTTGTATCACAGTTTTAGTTTGAAACGTTTTGACCGTAACTTCCTTGTTTACTGTATTCACTTGATTTGAAGATGATATTTTCCGGTTAACAGATTGGGTTGAATGCTCTGCTCTGGCCACGTTATTAGAACTTCTACTGGCAATCACAGTCTCAGTCTGATCCTTTGTTGATTGTATAAAAGGTTTAATGGCTAGTTGTTTTGTGAGACTACTAGGTACATCAGGATTTTCTTGATTACTACTAGTTTTGTCTTCTTTATTATCAGTCTGTTCACTCAATGACTTTATTGTTATGTTTTTGCCTAAATTTCTTAAAGTATTTACCAACATGGGGTTCTTATTTGAATCATTATTTTCATATTTCTGCAATGTGTTCGCTTTTATTTCATTTTCAAAATCAGCTAAATCTTCATTATCGTCACTGCCAGAATCGTCCGGAGACTTGACAATTGCTTTAGTGGTATCATGTTGGACATTAATATCATGATTTACTTCGTCATCGCTTGCGTATTCATTAACTTCAGTGATTTTAACTTTGCCCGAATTAGAGTCTGAATCACTTGCTTCGTTTGCATCCAAGTTAGAATCTTGCGAACTGTGATCTTGAGATTTCATAGACAAACTGGGTGATGAATTTCTTGATTTCACAATAATATTTTTGCCCAAATTTTTCAATGCGTTCGTTATAGACATATTTCTGTTAGAAAATTTTTGGCTACAAGTTTTTGAATTCATGCATTTAGTTTTTATAATATTAACTATATTAATATTATCGTCTGAATCATCTGTAAACGTATTATGGTCGTCCTCATGTTCTTCATCTGATTTTATATCCTTTTCAATTTTGATATTTCTCGGAATACATTGTTGGTTGATGGACTGGACTTTAGTGTTTTTGTGAAGATGATTAAATGCAACAATAGGCTTTGAAGTACTTAATGGTTCAATTTGTTTACTACTTGTATTATTATCGTCGTCATCATCGGAATCGTCAATGTTGAATATTTCAATTTCACCCTCATTTTGACGAGGCTCGATTTGTTTTGGTATTGTAGGCATGCAAACTATTTGTTCGACTTTTTGTGATACTGGTTTTGTTGTTATGTTGGTAAGTCGTTTTAAGATATCTGCATTGTTGTGTGTCATACTGTTATCAGTATTAGCTGCAATTGTTTTTGGGATACGCGGTGAACCATGCGCATTACTTCTTTCTGGAGTTTTTAATGAATTTGTGGATTTAGGTTGATTTTTATTATATTTAATATTTTTTATAGCAAGATTTTGACTCCCATTTACATTAGGCACGCTTTTACTATAAGTTTCTTTATTAATTTCGTTTTCCATGTCATCCTCATCGGATTCATTATCTTCCGCACTCATCGCACTCTTTAGAGGATTTGGGAAAGATTTTATTGTAATATTTTTACTCAAACTTTTCAAAGCATCTCTTGTTGGATCATTGTCATTACATATTTGTTTTATGTGTATTTCTTTCTCGACTGGTGAGGGCAATGCAATGATTGCTTTATTATTTTGTTTAGAAGACAACATTTCCTCATCAGAAGTATCACCTGTTCCTATTTCATCTGCTGGCGATAGAGTTGTTAGCTCCTGATTACCAAGTTTTACTGTAACCACATGGCCTAAATTTTTTAAAGGGTTTACGGGGAATTCTTTCTTAACAGGTGGGGGTAAAGCAATTGGTACTTTAACAGTTTGTTTAGCAGTTAATACTTCCTCGTCACTAGTATCACCTGTTGCAACATCATCTACTGACGACGGAGTTGTTTGAGGCTGATCACCAGTTTTTACTGTAATCAGATGACGTACATTTTTTAATGGTTTTACGGTGATTTCTTTCTCGACAGGTGGTGGTAATGCAATTGGTGTTTTGATATTTTGATTAGATGATAATACTTCCTCATCACTAGTATCACCTGATACAATGTCATCAACTGATACTGCTGTTTGAGCCTGATTAACAGGTTTTACTGTAATAAGATGGCTTAAATGTTTTAGGACTGATATAGATTTATTTGTGGGGTCTGAAACAACAGTTATATTTTTAACAACGCGTGCATCATCAACATTGGTCTCATCATCCGAATCCGGCATATTGTCATTTGCATTGTTCTCTTCATCCGATTCATATTGTGTCAATTTCGTTTTATTTGTTTGAATATCACTTGACTTGGGTTTAATAACAATTTGCCCTATGTTTTGTAGAGTATTTAGAGATTTTAGAGCATTCTGCGATTTTACTTCTATTGCTTCTGGTTTACTATCTGCAGGATTTTCCGTATCGGAATAAACTTCATGTTTATTCATTGGCGTTGCAGTTTCATGGCAAGTCACTTGTATAGATGACCCTTCTAGTCTAGAATTTTGAGTGTCATGTGAAGGAATCTTAACATCATCATTATCGTCTGTACTATTTGAAGTATAACTTGGATCTTTTCTAATATCTTTTTCAGCAGTGTCTGGTTTCGATGTATTATTTAGTTCTTCATTGATATTATTAGTATAGTCGTCTTCACCGTCTTCGCTAAATTCTGATTCTTGTATTGTATTTTCTTGAGATTTCTTTACAATTTTAATTGTACTATTGGTTTGGCTCATTAGTTTCGATAGCACTTCATCAGACGTATTTAACCCCACTTTGTTTGATGCAATACTTTTTGGCATAGATCCAGATGAAGGGACTCCTTTAAAAACTTTAATACCGTGAATTGAAGGATTTTGAGTAACTTTCTTTTTAATAACTATCCCTTGTTGTTTTAATTTTTCTAATTCTACAGGAGTGACCATTTGAGTCTTAGTATTTAAAGGTTTTTTATTGACTTTTAACCGTTTTGCAATGACTCGCGTTGGAACTTCCTCAATTCCTTGAAAATCTAAGCCCTCACCGAAGACATCTTGGTTCATACTTAAGAATTCATCCAGTGTAATCGCCGATTTTTTTGACTTCTTATGTTTCTTGTGCTTTTTAGACTTTATAGAGGTATTTTGCGATTCATCCATAGCGAGTTCCAGAAACTTATCCTGCAATAAAGATAATATTTAGTGGATAAGTACAATTTCGTTAATATATCAAAGATAGCAACTCATGTGAATACAAAAAATGGAATACTAACAATTCCTACTGAATTAATAGTAGTTTCAGCATCATCCTGAGGCTCCATATTTTCAACTTTTTCAACGATAGGCGACAGTGATTCTAATGAAAACTCTTGAAGGTCACTATACCTGTAAAGAATTAAAATCATGAGAAAAAAATAAAATAGATAACGCTTTCCAACCCGATTGCAGATGACTGCAGTGAAAAAGTAGTCAAGAGCCAAAGAGAGAAACAAATGCCAAAGTAGGTAAGTAGTGCTAGTTATGTCAGGGATAGTGCAGCTTGCTATCAGTAAAAAAAAAACAGAATGACAAGAATAGTTTTCAATAGACTTGTGTCAGTGACTAAAACATGGAAATAAAGTGTTATGATAAAAAATCCTAATCTATTAATTCATGCAGCCCAGTAGTGGTAGCCTCGTCGATAGTACGCCCGTCTTGAACGCAAGGGGGTGCACGTACAAATCCCAGCCTCGCACTTCTGAGATGATTTTATGTGCAGATGTAATTTTTATAATGATTACCACTTGCTGAACGGTGAAGGAAACCTGCACGTCTATAGAAGGGCTGGTTAAGTCCGCTAAGGGCCAGTGTGGTGGATTATGGCCCAAATCTCTGCTGAATGTGCCCGGTATAATGACAATAGGCTCGTCCCCTATTACATTGGGACCTAAATACATCGGCGAAGTGTGGATGCACTGTAGTGCGTCTCTGCCTACCCTTTCGGAGAATACAGGCGTGATGATGTATTATTATTATAATTCATACATGCAGTTAAATAAAACATACGCTTCATTCTTTTTTGTGTACAAATCATCAGCGGAGTGAAAGGTAATGTGAATTTCATAGGCATCTAGGTGATAGAAGATTGCTTCACATAATGGACACCTCAGCACTTCGTCTGGACTCTGGTTTTCATCACTGTGATCATCAGTCATGTGTTTCTGTAAATATGTGCATGGGTATCACTGTCAGGTATATTTATATGCAAAAGGCCAGCGTTTCCCATTAGCCGGGTCGCGACCCGGTTTTGGGCCATCAAAATAAAATGCAAGGTCGTACATTCCCGCATTCCATTTTTACTATTAATAAATGTGTATTATTTTACCTAATGGAACCAGCTTGGGTTTAAAAGTATTAAGTGGGTCACGAAGGGGTAGTGTGAAAATTACAGGGACATGGCAGTATAATGTTTGGGAAACACTGCAATAGGCTTTAATTTAAATTTCATCTCAAACTGAGGCTGTCTAAATGATTTAGGAAAGAGCACCACAACAACAAAATCCATGAAATATCTTATCTTGGAAAGTTTTAATAAATAAATAAACTTACCAATAAATTAATTTTGTTATCATATTCTTCTCCACAAAATGCACAATAGAAGAGAGCTACTACTTCCTGAAAGATAAAAACTTTAATTTTAGAAAAAGCATTAGGGTTACGCGGGAAAAACATAATACCCATATTTCCGGGTAATCTCCCTAATGTCCACGCGGGCGAAGTCGCGGGCACAGCTAGTCTTAATATTTCTACTGTATGTGTGTATGTCACTGAACTCCTCCTAAACTGGTACCGATTTGAATGAATCTTTTTGTATGCGTTTGGATGGTTAAGATTCACAATTGGACCCGGTAGGTGGCGCTGCTTTCGTATGTAATTCTAAGTCGGTACGAAGTTCGCCAGGACAGCTAGTTTTTTTAATTTACAATAATTAATATGTTTATACCTGATTGTGCAACTTAAACTTCTTTGACTGACCCACATCAGGTAAGTCTGTGTCTTGACGATGGAAGAACTTGTTGTGGTAAGCAACCGCTGACGGTATATAGAAGTCTACATCACATGGATCACAGTGGAAGTCCTTATCATCAGGCCTCTCGGTGCCACTGTGATTTGTCTGCATGTGCTTATTGTATAAATGCTGAAACATTACTGATTTGTTCAATAATAGCAAACTTAGGGCTGACATTTTATTTGTTAGTTAGAGCTTAATTTGATGAATAACTAGACTGAGATGCATCTAATTGGCAATATAAGTTTGTCTGGCAATTTTAAACATTGCTAGATTTAAAACTAAAACTATTTGAATATCATCATCATTTAATATAGTTAGGTACTTGTAATATTACACAAGTTATATATAGATTAATCAAACCATTGTGTGCAAGTCATTACAAGTGCAACTCCTGATAGCTAAGTGAGTAATATTTTGAAACAATTACTTTTATACTGTACTGTAGTTGAAGCATGTGTGCCAAGCATGTTGTCTCCTTTTCTCGTATGAAATTAGACAGAGAGCGAGCAAGCATATCCATGAAAAAGGTCATGTCTTGACAAGCATGCTAACACCACTGGTAATATTTAGACTTATATAGAAGTTATGATAGATGACTGTAGATGAAATGAAAGAGGTATGACAGGATCATAGCAACTGGCAAACAGTTGCCTCTGCCTACCCCTGTGGGATACAGATGTGAGTATATGTATGTATGTATGTAGATACATGCATTCTAAATATTATACTTACTAGTTAATGTAACAACCTTATTCCAAACCTGTTCGCTCAACCCAAAATTTATAAACACATTAATAATAAAGTCAAATACGAAGATAACACAAGATTACTTATAAATACAACAGTTAGGTTAACTGATATCTGTATCAATTAAGTCAACATCAAACTAAGCTAAGTGTAGATTATGTCCCCTTCACTGTCATTACTTTTGGCTTTAGAACAGTCAGAGTATGTCAATGATAATGTCTCTACAACAACATTGCAAATTTTATGTATAATCTGTAACTTTTTTATGATAATAATAAAATGTTGTCAGTAGTCAGTAGCACTTATGAGTGATAAGAATACGGCCGTGTGTAGTAGGGGAAGTGAGGAGGGGGGAGGGCACAGGTCGTGTTTGGGCCGAATGGTGCAGTTGACTTTAGTACTTGGTACCTATATAAAGGTCTAACCTTCATCGTGAAGAGTTTCCCGCACCAAGGGCAGAAGTACTTCGCGTCGTGGTCCGGGTGAACTTTGTGCTTGTGAGTTATCGCCTTAGATATTGTCGGAAACTCTTCCGAACACACGTCACAACCGACCATCTCGGGTTTCTCGCTCGTCTTCTCCCCAGACATCTTCGATTCATTAGGCAACCGAATTTTTCTCTTCGGATTGAACTTAGGATCGCCGTGTTTCCTAGAGAGAAACTAATTTGATTAAAACATTACCGCCACACGTTCGTTGTCGCACCATATCGTTTCTTTAATTTCGTATCTACCTAAAATGAACTTGTAATTCTTCTTTACTGTCAAATACGTCTTTGCAAAAGATACAATTGAATTTTTGCTCCGAACTCATTTCGAAAATAAGTAATTTGTATCTTTGTGGTAAATTAATTCACTGCATTGTATTTTACATAGTGAAATATGAACACATTCTTCAATTAATAGTCATTATCACCTATTAAATTAGATACCTACTAAATAGTTCCCTAGTTCTCTAGATTTTAATCTTAGATAGTTATCGAAATCATCACAAAATAAAAAATAGCGACTCGCAACCCAAACAAAACGCAAGCCATTTTGTTAATTTTGACATATGTTGTAATTTTTTAGTCTATGGCTCTATCATTCCTAATACCATCGAGATCTTAGCGAGATATAGAAAACTAAATACTCTATTTCCTAAATTTCCTTATCATTGACTATAACTATGACTAAACACGCACTAGGTTCCTAACTTTTATTCTCACTGTTCAGCAAATAATATCCTTTCAGATTTAAAACTTGAAAATCAATATGGTCCAGTTAGCTGCTGCATTTAATTATGGAAAACGTTTCTATTCAGGCGTGACTGGAAAAATAAAAGCGCAAAAATATGTGCTAACAAAGTATTTTCAAGGAGAACCAAAGAAAAGCGATTTTAAAATCGTTGAAGAAGAATTACCAGAATTGAAAGATGGAGGTATGTATATTGTGAAGGTACTATACACACACATCTATATAATGAATATAAATGTAGGTATAGAGTTCGTACCATGGTACCTAAGTATTTGTGCTGCGTTTCATAATTACCTGGGTGAGACGGCTTTCTATATTAGCTTGGTACCTAATTAAGGAAGATCAGGCCATATACGGCCCTATATACTTACCTACACAGAGTAAAATATCTACTTATTTACTTACCTGCTCCCCATTTTTTCAGATATACTGACAGAAGCCGAATACCTCAGCGTAGACCCCTACATGAGAGCTTACATGATCGGTTATAAATTGCCGACTGATATGATTGGAGGACAAGTCGCAAAGTCAGTTATTTTCTAAATTTTAGACTTACGCAGCTTAGTGCTGTTTTCTCTATGCATGGGGATTTCCTCACCTTAAGTACATCTGCCCTTGGTACGGGGATTTCCCCGTAACTAGTACTTCACTATAATTGTAGGTACTAATTAGTAAATTAAAAATTAATAGGTGCCAAAGTGTAAACATATACATAACTATTTCGTTGTATTGAAATAAATTGTAATGCGTTAATAATACACAAATAATTAGATACATACAATGCAACATGGCGGCGCGTGGCGTAAGGCTTTAGTGCGAGTTCTAAACATTTTCAATAATTAATTAAATAATCTTACAGTTCGTTATTAGTACGCAATTATATACTTTCAGGATTATAGGAACTCGCAATCAGAAATATCCAGTTGGGGGGTATGTCGTAGGATCCTTTGGATGGCGCACGCATACAGTATGTAATCCTGAAAAGGCAATCCAGACGGGTATGATACCTCTTACACTTCTACCGGATATCAGCCCGCATCCCTTGTCCCTGGGACTAGGTGTCCTAGGAATGCCAGGGTACGTTTAAAACATTATCAATAGTTTAGCCACTACTATTGCATACCCATAATACAAGCTTTGTTTAGTTTGGTATTATACAATGAATACCTATATGTTGTCTGGCCGTATTATTATTTAGTTAGGTACGGCTAAGCATGACCCTGATGAATGATTGAGAGAGATGAAAATAATTCGTCATAATTATTCGCACTCGTGAGTGTGCCGCTGCTAAGACCACACAAGAAAACATTTTAGTTTGGAACTGACAAAACATTATGTTCTATGAGCCGTAGTACACATTCCAGCAGTTTCTTCAGTTGTGTTTCCTTAGTTAAGTATATACTCTCCACAATTACTAGATACCTCATTCCAATCGTCTGCTGCATTATTCGTATAAAAAGTTCGTTTACGCCTGTCCTCAGCATGAGCTAACGTTAAGGCAGATGTGAGGATCTTCTTGTTATAGTCGAAAACTTTAGACACGCACGCTCGTCTGTTTGCAGAAACACAGCATATTTCGGTATGAAAGAGATATGCCAGCCCAAGTCGGGTGAAACTATTGTCATTACTGGTGCAGCTGGCGCTGTTGGGTCTCACGTTGGACAGATTGGTAAAATATTGGGTGAGTGATAAATCATGCAACCTTTTCCTACAAACGAACAAACACCAATGACCCATTGGCACCCCAATCGCACAAGTTGGAAGGTAAAATATTTGAAAAACAGTTTAATTTCAATAGGTACTACCTAACTGTTTATGTCTACGCATTGCACATGTGCCTGCGTCAGCGAATTGCTCAAATTCACGATTTGGAAGTAGGTACAGCGTGTACGCATCTAACAGTTTATGTCTTATCAACTAGGTAAGTGTAAACTTAAACAATACTAGGAAATAACACTAAGTAACTTGAAATAATTTCGCGTCATTGTCACCAGGCGTGATGAATTTCGCTATCAAAAAAGTTGAAAAAACCAAACCAAGCACTGTCGTCAAATGTACTTACTAAATTATTTCAAGTATTCTTGCTTTCGGTTACAGGTTGCCGCGTGGTTGGTTTTGCCGGGACGGACGAAAAGTGTGAATATTTAGTTAAGGAACTGGGTTTCGACCGGGCTTACAATTACAAAACTGTGGACATAAGAGCCGCACTTAGGGACGGTTGCCCCAATAGAGTGGATTGCTACTTCGATAATGTATATTTTTAAACTGGAATACAATTTTATAATCAAACTAGTTTAATCATTTATATTATCATTAATAACTGTGTGCCGTTTCAGGTGGGTGGTGAAATCAGTTCTTCAATCATTAATTATATGAATAAATATGGAAGGATAGCTGTTTGTGGCTCCATATCGTCATATAATGACGCAAAATTACCAAAAGGTGATTTTTTTTTATGTTTAATACATATTTACCTACGTATTATAAAAAGTAATGATAACCGATGAGAAAACATTAGAATTTTCGTAATATTCTTTCAGTGACACTTTTGCAACCAGCTTTAGTATTGAAGGAGCTAAATATGGAAGGATTCTTAGTCAATCGGTGGACAAATAGATGGGATGAAGGAATCAACGCAAACTTGAATTGGCTTCAGGATGGAAAAATAAAATACCAAGAGAAAATATATCACGGTTTTGATAATATGGTAGACGCTCTTGTGGGCATGTTAAGAGGAGAAAACACGGGGAAAGCCGTCGTAAAAGTTAAATAATGTTTCTACGTTTCTTTATAAATTTTTACAGGACATTTTATCCTCGTTTTTTAAACTAACACATATTTGTGCAGTTGGTACGTGGTATTTAAATCAATATATGTAAATGGATATATTTAGTTCATTAAGTAATAAATAAACATACAGATGAGGACTTAGTTACTACGTTTCGTTCTTCTTAACAATTTGAACATACTCTTGCGTCTTGCATTTATGCGGATAGTTGATCCAAGGAATATAGTAACAGATATGTTATACGCGCACAAAACAACCGAAAAAAGTGTTCCGCGGATGTAACATTCATCTGTCAACCAATCCGCATGTTGATATCAAAGACTAACAAATTTAATGAGACAGAAGGTACAAACCGGGTGTTTGTACCTTCTATCTCATTAAATTTCTATACAAGCATAACATTCATTATAAATAGTACTAAAGGTAGGTTGGTGAGAAATAAAACACGATGTTAAAGAAAAAAATATCTTGTACTAAATCATACACCTTCGAAAAGATTCAATTTATTTCTTTTCTGTCTCTTAGACAGTTTTTTTTATTTCAGGATTATGTCTATGAGCGGAATGGAGGTGAACTGTTGTGTATTTATCAATTATGGTTCTAATTAAATGTATCCGATGATTAAAAGCAGGTGCCTGTTGTCTAGAATGTTCAAAAAGTGAATCAAATATATATTAGAATTAATTATTTATTATTGGAACCACAATTTTTCATTAGTACATAAAGCATCAACACAGATTTTACACCTAATCATTTTTGTTAAAAATTGAAATAGCTTTATTTTAATATTTCTCAGTGGTATATTACATTATGATAATGATAAACCATTTATATTTTCTTTTCCCACACATGAGATGTTCAATTTCTAATTATATCAATTATTATATTATATAATACAAAATGAATAATTAATACAAGGCTGAAAAAAAGGAAAACTTCTGAGAGGCAACGATGTCTTTACTGCCTAAGATATTCACATCTGTACTTATTATATAAAAAAAAATTCTCTTAGTAAATTGAGGTATATTGCGTACTTATATATGAGATCCCTTGTATTTTATTAATTTTGGTATGATAATTGGTACACCTTAAAAAACACACGATGGCATTTTTTATTTTTTTTTATTTGTCGCAACAAACCGTGTTGCGTGACATAGACTAAAGACAATACGTCTTATTGGGTTGTATTCGAGTTTTTTTTTTTTAAGAACTTACACTGTTGGCCGTGAGGTGGCCTTTTCAGCTTTACTGGAGGAGGGTATTAGAGTCTTCACTAGTGCGCGCTCATAACAAATCTGTTTTACTAGAATATCATTGATCCAAGGTCAGTGATTTCGCTATATCTTTGAAGAATAGAGGTTTAATCATAGATAGATAGAAAAGTGCAAAAGACTACTACCTATTCATTGGAGCTGTAATAATAAAGAACCAAAGACAAATAAGTCGCTATTGGACATTTTCATTCATTCGTTTGCCTACCAAGGTTTGTTGTCATACTGCGCGCCATCGGTCTTGTTTTGTAAACATTAAACTTTTAAAAGTTTTTATCAGCACAAATTAGGTATGTCTGTCTCGAAAATTATATCCAAGTCCTCGAAGGACAACTTAGTAGTGGTTTATATTAGTACGATTGATTCACCTGTGGGCAAAGTTACGGCTGCAGCTGACGACGATTATTTGTACATTGTGTCGCCTGACGATACTAAAAGTCACGAAAAAGCTTTTGAAACTCTCGCTAAACAGTTATCATGCAAATATGTAGACGATAAGAACAAAATCATAAAGAAGTTTGAAATAGAATTTTCAGAATATTTCGGAGGGAAATTAAAAAAGTTTACCGTGCCAATAAAAACGTTTGGTTCAGATTTTCAAAAGGTAATTGTCAACCATCTACATATTAAGAACGTTTTTTAAGATGATTCCTCAGATATTGGTTTCAGTGAACCAATGGTGATTAGGTAGCGGTAGCAATGAAAAACCTTATTTTTTATTTCTCATCAAATAAATACATCATCACGCCTGTATTCCCCGAAGGGGTAGGCAGAGGTGCACTGCAGTGCGCCCACACTTCGCCGATGTATTTTGGTCCCAATGTAATAGGGGGCGAGCCTATTGCCATTATACCGGGCACACAGGTTTCCTCACGATGTTTTCCGTCACCGTTTCTTAGCAAGTGATAATCTCAGATGAAAATGAGATTCGCACATGGAACCCAGAGGTGCGAGCCGGGGATAGAACCTGCGCACTTTGATTGCAAAGCGTGCGTTCGACCACTCTGCTACCACTGCTATTTTTTTATTTCTTTAATCAAATATTTGGCTTTTTTAAGTATATTGCAAACGTTTATCGTAGTGAGTTACCATACCAATATTACATAGCTCAAAAGTACTAAATCAACTCTCTTTATAATGAGATCAATTACAAATCGTTGTGATTTGTGAGCTTTATAAACATTAAATTTTTTATAAAATTTTGAAGATCCGTATCCGTGGATATACATTTTTAACGATCCAGCACATCACTAATTTCTATACCAATAAGTACCTACTTACCTACCTATTATTGTTCTGTTTTATTACAGTCAGTATGGGAAAAGCTAGTAGAAATACCATATGGTACGACTCAATCCTATGGTGATTTAGCAAAGTCTTTGGGACGTCCAGCAAGTCACTCCCGAGCAGTCGGCGCAGCTTGTGGCGCGAACGCCCTACTAATTGTCATACCTTGCCATAGGTTAGTCTCAGCAGCCTCTATAGGTGGTTTTAACAGTGGCGTTGATCGTAAAGAAAAACTTATAGAACATGAAAATAAATTTGCATAATGATTATAGAATACTCAATTGAATTATATTGTGACTATCATAATTTAATGGCCCGATTCGATGATTCGAATGCGTCGGCTAGTTAATCTTGATTTTTGTAGCATTTAAATTGGTTTAATTTATGTATGTATCGATCTACCTAAGTGCCAGTGTTTCTTAGAATAATTAATTTAAAATCTTCATTAATACAACAACACGTTACTTGCATATTATGACATATACCTAGTTAAATATTAGATTCACTTTTGTCCATATTCCTGACGGCTTAAGCAAAAATAAAAAAGTTCTTTCTTGTGTAATTTTGTTTTTGTAATTCAATTCATGCTTTGTAATAGAATTATCGTATAAGTGACTACAACAGACGCAACAGATACTAGCCAGGAATAATTTATGTCGAAGACATTCGCCATATTGAAAGAGATGGGTCGCTCTTGCACCAACGAGCGCAATTCTGTTATCACTTGCCGAAGCCTTTCACCTGTTGGAAAAACAAATGTGCTGGTATTTTATTGTTATTAGAATATATCATCTAGATCTATAGAAAATTATGATACACCATATGTGTCATTGTGGATTTTTTTTTAAATACGATATTATACCTAGTTGGTTTATATTTAAACTGCAAGGACGGAAATTTCAATAAATTCCGGAATAAGTATTAAGTACCTTATTGTATTATTTGACTATGCGTTATATTATATCCTTTTTTCTCTTGAACCTGCAAATAGGTAATAACCTACAGTTACGCCCGTGAATCGCAGTCTGCAAGCAATGGCGGGGAAGAATGTTGCTTAATAAGTGAATGAGCCTAAATGCTGAATAATATGTGCCTACATTATGCTTTGTTGCTTGTTTAATGCTTACTTACTAGGTTCTTTGTTGATTAGCAGATGATCAGTGATATTAATGATTCGCTCCTTCTGACGGTAGGTGCGCTCGCATTGCTCCACTAGACTCATCTCCATTGCAATGCAGGTAAACAGTCGCATTAGACTGGACACGGCTGGGAAGTACCCTGATTTGTGAGGTGTTTGCTGCACAACAACAAAAGTCAAAAGCAAGAATCAACATTCAAAATCGTTTTATATTGTTTACGTTATGTTAGATATAAGTTAATTACTTGAGATCCGCTTGCGATCCTGACAGCTAAGTTCGTAAACCGCACCATGTCTATAAGCAGACTTAAGCTATTCAGCAAAATCTAAAAAAGAAAATTCTGTGATCTATATTTAAGTCCCCCTTATTCAATTATGCAGATGGCCTGAAGGTACTCATGGTGTGAATATCCTGTATCTTACCCTGAACCCATACATGCTATTGATAAAAGCCACTTGTTCTGTTAACAGCAAATAACATCTGATTAGTGACCTCACTTCATGGTGGTCGTTATGATATTCAGGTTGAAGGGGCCGAGGTTTTGTAGGTACTCCTGTACATATGCTCGAATAAAGCCAATTCCTGTTACTCAGACAATCTGTTACTAGCTCTGTTGAGCCACCCGTAGAAATGTAGCAATTTTCCAACATATCACCAATTATATTCAATCGCACTTCAATAAGCATTACGTGACCAGCCAGGTTTAATATTGTCAGGATTTTGATAAATAAAAATATGTAAGATACAGAATATACGATTGGAACAATCCATCCGTAACTGAGGACCCAAGCTGCGAAGTCAAACGAAGAACTAATGCTCCAAATAAGTGTGAGAAGTCCCAATAATTTCATCAGTTTCCATTGAATTTCGGAACAATCGGTCATGCCGAGGATTTTATCAATAGATTCATAATGTTTGAAATACACCAAATGGATGTGCCTTCCATATTTGTATACGAAGTATAAATCAACGATGTACTGACAGTAATCATAGATCATCTGAACAGCATCTGTGAGCTTGATGGAGACGACGATGGATTCGTAAATATTATTTATTTTATAGTATAACGAGTAAAACGTTAAAGCTCCAAGGACAAGCGCTGTGAAAAAACTTTTGATGAGAGTAAATGGTGAAGTGTCACAATTTAAGGCAAATATATGTAGAAGCCACGTTAGAGGAGCCATCGAATTTTGTGTACTTTTACTTGCACTATTTAATTTTATGTTTGCTTGATCACAAATTTTCATGACTTTTAGTTAATTCAGTTTTAAATAAATTAATTAAAGGCACCGAGGGATCTTGCTACTTTTCTTTGAACTTTTGATATGTTAGTTATTTATGTACCTAATCGTGTACAAAACCATTATGATAAGTACGACCTGTTGGTACAGACTGATGACAAATATAATAAAATTATAAGGACCTTTTACATGAAATTAAATTGTGAACGCATATACAGCGTGTAGCATAAATCTAGGTTACTACTTAAGTTCGTACTATTTATCTATCGTAAAGGTGTATCTACTGTTATAAGTTTAGGTACAATATAAGTAAAAACCGAATGTATCTGTGTATTGTAGATATTATGTAGCATTATTGATACTAATTTTACCTATGTTGGAATGTCTAGTTGTTGTTGCCATTACGCTACTCTTGCTACAATACTATGGCCAGAATTTGCATTCAATAGTTATTAGGTAGGTACAATATTTGAATACTTAAACTATAGTTAAAGAATACTCAAGAGAGTCACCTCCTGTAACCGCACAGTGTGTGTACGTACATTTTTAATAACACTAATAGTAACGACCACCGTGACCTCATTTATAATTCAGATGACCAACGTGGCATTATTGTATGAATAATGATTCATTATTATAGATGAGCCTTAATACTAGGTAATTTGTAGTTAGCTGGGTCTAAATCGTGGATATGATTTAATAGCAGGTTTAATGGTGAAGAAAAATATCATGAAGAAATCTGTAGGTATGCTGAAGAGAATCTATCCAGTTCGCTAGCACGCACTAGGCCAGAGTACCTAGTTAAGTATGGCCAAAGCTTGCAATGACAGGGAGCTTGGTATTGATCGATATGATGGCAATTGGTTCTGCGATTTTAAATTAGACCGGCTACCTTTTTGGGAAATACAACCGTGATGATGTTGACGCATTTGAAATCACGTTAAAAGATCATTCGTTCGATTGTGGTCGTATCCCGTGAAAAAATATTTTAGTTGCCTAAAAGACTGGTATTCAGAATTGACTGAGCTATATAAAAATGAAGTTGTATTGTATCTATGATTATTCTGCATCATTCATTCATAATGAATGAATGCATTATTTGCTGTCAGCGAGAAACAGCTACCTCTAATTTATTGGTGCTCTGTGAAACAGGCAAAAGGAAATTAATGAAGAAATCTAATCAAAGGCTCGAGTTTAATTCTGTTATTTGATGTACTATCATTTTTACCCAAGACTGATAGTCTTACGGATTCCTTATTTTATTATTTTGTCTAATATAAACATTAGTTTCGAGCAGTGGTAAACAGGTATGTGTATGTGCATTTTTGATTTTGTAGTGTACCTACCAACTTACCCAGACAGTTGCGTAGCGAATTGAAAGTCTGTTCTCGCCCAATAACTTATACACTTAGCGTCACTGAAGTTAATCTCGAAGAAGACCTTTGGTTAGTGTTTCTAAACAGTTTACTCTATTTTAGGCATCAACTTTTTTACCAACTAATACCTGCCGTAGCTAACCAAATGAGCCCCAAATATAACATTTTTATAGGGCTATTGAATGTCACTAACCAGTCGTAGACTGGTAAGTCAAATCTGACTAGTCCAAACACTTCAAGATAATAAAAGCTACAGTCCAGATTCAACCTACCATAGAGGATGGCATTTTTATATCATTAAAAATATACAATGGATGTAACGATGTAGCATCTTGATTACTCCTATTCTGTCAGTGATTTATACTATTATTTAAATTTATGTTTAGGCTATTGTGAGACACAGATACTTTGCATAACAATCGATTATTGAATATTTTAGTAATGTGCAGCTTGTCATGTTAAATTATTGAAAAGTGACCTACAATTTTATTGAACTGTTTGATACATTTACACCATCATTACAAAGCACTTAAAAACCAGAATGCCAGTATTGGCACCATTATTGTATTCATTTAATTACATTTAGTATTTTGTTTGTGTTGTTTGAAGATTGTAGGTTCAAAGAAGGAATCACAAATCTTACGTACATGTATTACATTTCAGATAGCCACGATGGGTGGTTGCCGTTGTAGCTACCGTAATTGTTCAGTACGGAGTGACGGCCAGACCCACCAGTTTCACTTCCCCGTGTTTGACAAAATGCGATGTCACCAATGGCTGACCAATGCGCAGAAATTGGAATTTCTCAATCTCAAAGTTTCACAGTTGAAGAACCGAGTAGTGTGTCAAAATCACTTTAGAAATGAATATTTTATGAACTTCAAGGTAACATAGAAGTATTTAGCTACTATAATATTAACCTTATTGGCATTAATAGTTTGAATTGAGGATTCTTTTACTATAAATAAATAAATAGAATCATAATCAGAATATTTTTTATTCATATAAACCAATACAGGCACTTATGAATCGTCAATAAATAGTAAAAATAGTAGCTCTACCATCCATTCGGAATGCATTTCTATGGAGAAGAATGGGCAAGAAACTCCATGGTTGCTTTTTTCAAATAAGGATTTTCATTTTTGTATTTTTGTGTTTATCGCCAGTCAACACATTCTTATCATATGACCCCAAACTAATCAAGTCTTTTACTATGGACATCATACAATGGCCTGGGGGCGATCATTGTTACACTTAGCCCAAGAAAATTCTGGAAAGTCATTTCTGAAATTTGCCACCACTATGAAACGAATCTCCATCCACCCAGTACAGTGAGCCGAGCACCCTATGCTGGAACTACTAGACCAAGCTAGTATACAAGTCAAGTATATGATGTATACTAGACTAGCGGCCCATCCTGGTTTTGCACGGGGGGTGGTCATTTTTTAGGGTTCCGTACTCAAATTAAATGGAAATATTTTTAGTGCTGTGAAACAAAAAGAAATAGCTTCATTGTAATTTATGTATAACAGAATCAATGTCTATTTGCATCCATATAGTGTAGTCCTGCAGCAGCATTTTCACTATTAATATTTATGATCACAACTTTTAGTTTTTTTAAAACATTAACTGAGACCAAGAGTATGCTCATACAATAATGGTACTTTATAATATATGTTCACTTTTCAGAAAGACAAACTAACATTTAATGCAGTGCCTACAGAAGATGGACCATATTGCAATTCAAGTGAGTTTGATGACGTAACTGAGTATGATACCATGAAAGCATATGGCATAACCGTGGATGATATAGAGAACGAAAATTATATGACATTAAATGAAAAAAAAGCAAACTTCTCCGTTAAATATGGGGATTTCTTAACAAACTGTGATGTTATGGATATAAATATCCTGAATCACAATGGTTACTCACAAAATGATTGTAAAGATAAAGTTAAGGACCCGGATAGTATCATTTTAAATGGCAATATCAACAGAAAACCATATTCAAATATTGAAACTGAATTAGGTGACATGAAACCTAGGGTTTTCAGTAGACGACGTGGAAAAAATACAATGTTAGAAGGTAAAATGAAACAAAAAGAAATCACTGCACCTACAGCCCTTACCCAGTGGGAAGAACTTGTTCCATCTCATGGACAAAACACGCACCAAGATGCTGGCATAAAAAATTCGAATGAAAGCAACTTACAGGAGGAAATAACACCCAAGAGTTTGCCAAAAGAGAATAAAATTAAAATAATATCGGAGAAGAAGATTCGTGAACCGGTTCCATTAAAGGGGACGCTTGAACCACTGTCCCCTTCTACAGTATTACCATTACCTAAAAAGAAAAGGCAGATGAAAACTAATGTGGTAGATCCTAATGACATGAAGGATAACATGATAGAAATAGCCATAGATAATCCTATACAAGATAATGTCAAACCACTTAATAGTATGCCTATAATTGAAACACAAAACAACATTGAACCACTTCATAAGCCTGTAATTGAAACAAGCTCAGAACAAACTAAAACACTTCCTTCAACAAGATATAAAAAAAAATATGGACCTAATAAAATAAAGAATGACGTACAAACAAATACCTCATTTATTAAAAGTAAGGGTAAGTTACCTCAAGTGTCTCCAGAGAGAGTGGCAGCCATTGACAAGAAGAGAAAGTTTAACATGAAACTGAGAGACATAATTGAATCGTGTTTAGATAAGTTGGATGATCAAGAGAAGATTAGTGAAAATACAAATTGTTTACAAAGTGTTAAAAAGAAAGTAGATGAGCAGCAACAGGTCGCGTCTTACCTTGCAACTGGCACTAAGCTTCCGCATGTTGACCAGTATGCAATCGCGTATTTAGAAGAGAGAATGAAAAAGATGGAAGATAACTTGGTAAACAAAATTAATCAGAACTCCAAGAGGATTATCGATTTAAAGACATCATTCTCCCCGCCAACTGAAAAAAAAACTGTTTACACCCAAACATTAGTCAGTGAGGAAGCGCACAAAAAACAATTGTATCAAGATATATCAAAGTATTTAAGTCCGGATGCGAATAGCTTAATATATGAGGAGCTTTTCATTAATAGATATGTACAAAATGTGCCTAAGATTTTACCTTCAGGCAAACGTCGCCGGTGTACCTAATTAAGTTTTATTATTTGTTAGAAAAGGAAAAAAATAATCATGTGTTGTAAATAAAGTATAGGTTTATTTATTTTTTAATTTTTTAATATTAAATATATCATGTTACTTTAACGAGGGCTTTGCCAGTGTTGTCTCCTCGAAATAGCCCTATGAAGGCATCGGGTGCACTCTCGAACCCTTCAGTGAAATGTTCTCTGTACTTCAGTTTTCCCTCTTTCACCCACTCCAAGTTTTGTTTTACACCTTCCATGCTGCGTTCCGCAAATCTGTTCACCAAGAACCCTTCAATCTTCAACTGTTTGCTAACTATAGAGGGCTGGAGTATCGTTGCTGTAAGAAACAATGTAAAACATGATCTCGTCGAAAAGTTAAAGAAAATGTCGTAAACAAACCAGCGTGATATCGGATTTTTTTATTAATGTAAACCATTGCAAGGTACCTATAAATCGTTACCAACATAACATACTATAAACCATTCGGATTTCCTTTATAAATCGTCAAACTCTTAAGACTACCATCCATTTGAAATTCCTTTCCAATGTAGAAGAATGCGCAAGAAACTCCATGGTTATTTTAAGCCTTGCTCCTCAGTGTCAAATAGTGTAAACCAAAACTAACTCTGCGTCAATGTACATAAAGATAGAATTTATATCTACTCGTTTTCACTAACACTAGGACACGCCTAAATTAAGCAGGTACTAGTTGCAGTATTATTAGTATTTAGGCATCATGTTCAGCGCACTCCGAGTATGAAATCAACTGATATACCTTTTCGTTTCTCAGGATCGGTTTCGTTGTACGAAGATATGGCGCCGCAGCAGGCGACTCTGCCGAACTGATTCATTTGCGATATGACGATACTACTGATTTCCCCGCCGATATTGTCGAAGTAGCAGTCTATGCCTTTCGGTGCGTTTTCCTTGAGGAATTTTGCAATGTCCACAGTTTTGTAGTTTCCAGCGTTATCGTATCCCAGCTCTTTGATTAACCATTCGCATTTCTCATCTGTTCCGGCGAAACCAATAACTCTGCATCCTAAATCAGAAAATTACAGCACGTATTACCTCAATTTCTCGAGAAATTAATATTCCAACTGACAGGCTACTAATTCTACTAAAAGCAATCGGTTCAAAATACATTTTTAATGGCATACTAATATACTGGTCATCAAATTCCATTATCAATAAATATCGAATAATAGTTCTGATTCAGTTGGACACAAACTAAGACTAAACTAAATTTGATCGAACTAAAAATATTACGCGTCACGCTTATACATTACCGGCGTGAGAAGGATAGCAATACACAGTTAGTTTTGTGTAGTTTGGTACCAGCAAAATCGGCACCATTGTACTTATTGGTCTAGTAAAAATAAGGCTTGTGTTATACCGAGTATCCTGGCTATTTGACCGACGTGCGAGCCGACTGCTCCTGCGGCGCCCGACACGACAACTGTCTCTCCAGACTTCGGCTGACAAATCTGAGTGAAGCCAAAATAAGCACTATTCCTGTACAAAAACGAATCAGTAACGCATCACGGATAAGAATTATTAATATTTTAGGGTGCCCTTTGTAAGTATATTGGTGCTAGGATTCCTTACCCAACTCTTCCGCAGACTCCCAGTCCTAAAGATAAAGGTAGTTCCCCAAATTCCGGCAATTTGTAAAGGTAAGGTTTCTGCATACAAAACTTCTCGTTTTCAGGTTTTGTTACTGTGTGTGTTCTCCAACCGAAATGTCCCATTACCCATGAGCCTACCGGGTATTCGGGGTTCTTGCTTTCTAATATTCTAAAATTAAATAAATTACATTTTTTTTTTGTTTTTCTCAGGTAAGTACAAAATAATTTTTGTTACCTATAACAAATTACAAGTAGATAGATAGGTCAAACACAACCAAAACTTACTTTGCAATCTGACCTCCAATCATATCACAAGGATATTTTACACCCAGTTTCATGCGTTGATAAGGGTCAACGCTGATATAAGCTGCCTCAGCAAGGAATTCTGTAAAGTTCGTCTTGTTTTAAGGGCTCTTAGGGAATTGACTAGTTTGGTAATGAGATCCCACCTTAAATCGTAGGTACTTACCGTTTTCTTGTAAAGGAGGCGTTTCTTCTTCAACAATATCAAAATCACTCTTTTTAGGTACACCCACAAACGGAGCCACCACAACGTATTTCCTTGCTTTAACCATTTTTGGGTTTTAATTAAATAAACAATATAATAGCTGCGACTATCTTAATGTTATCAAACAAGTGTGTGGAACCGAACTGGCAACTTTTTTGGATTATCAGCAGAAGGTGAAATATAAAAATGCTGTCTAATTGCGTGTACAAAATTGAACTTAATTTGTATGAGGTTAAAGTCAATTTTGGCTTTTGCGCAGATTGATATTAATTTGTATTGCATTCTCATGATTATTTTTTATTTATTATCTGTCGACGTGTAAAATTGGCGGCAAATTCAGAATAGATGGAATAGATAGGCTTCATGTGTCGCGTCTTGGTTTCAGGTTTTTGTGGGTACAAACAAAATTAATTTAGGCAGGGTTGCCTGAGTAATTTTGTATGAACGTTGTGATTATAATTTCTTTATTACTACGAAGCGAAGGAAGGTAGGAAGCACAGATTGCTAGTAGAATGGCGGCATTCCGTAATTGAGGAGTAGGTAAACATTCCATAAACAACTTTAATCCGATACCTTGTTTGGAGCGTTCAACAAAAATGAAAAGTGATTAGATTAACATAAATTATTCATAAACGTTATGTATACTAAGTTCACAGCTATTTTACCCCTGAAATTTACCGTATTTTCTATCAATTTGTTTAAGTTTTGCTTATAAGTTTATTCTTACAAAGGCTAATTTAAGTTTAAATTAAAATCAAGGTTTTCTTGTTATTTTAACTTATAGTTATGAGAGCCAATCTCACTGTAGACAATAAATGGGGGATGCCAACAATAGGTAGTGTTACCCTATTCATACCATACCCTTTGTAGGAGATGATTCTCCTTTAATTCTACACTCCATAGATATAAATGAAGAGAATGCTAATAGATAATAATATATCGTCCGCCATTTTCATCACATTCGTTTCCCAAAAAAGATTTAATACCGTATGTATTGAATTTGTCATCGACTAAATGCCCACTATAAAAAAATGGCCACTATAACTTTAGCAGCCATTCCTCATATTCCTTTCTCATTTCGTAAACAAGAAGGAGAAGATGATAAATAATTATTATATTAATCTGTGGAGACTGACATCGAAGAAAATAAGAATAATTCAAAATTGTCAGAATCGTCAGAATTCTAAGCATCTTTATAAGCGGTGGCACACAAAATATGGCACGCAGCAGAATTCAATCTAAGTAAGTGTCCAGTAAAATGTACCTAGGTACCTGATAACATTGCTTACGACTGTTTATAGGCACAGAACTAGGATCTAGGTGAACTAGGGTAGATTAGGTATTCTTTGCGAGAAAGGTTAGCCGCTTATAATTACGTCAATAAATCCAAGTCCTCTAATCGCCCTAAATTTACAGAAACCACACACGATGAGTAGATACCTAAGTGTTGTCTGGTGGTATTTATTATTTAAGTAGGTAGCCGGCTGTCTTCAAAGTAAGGTTGATGGCTCATGCTAAAGATGCCTTTTTGCGTTCCCAGTGAAAAGACTGAGAAGAAAGATAAAGAAACAGTTGCAAGCATTTCGTATTTTACATTGGTATGGTGTTTTAAAATTTCTTAAAATTATTTTAGCTAGTTTTCTACTGCCTGTCTTTACTAACACTTAAGGACACCTAAATATTATTACACTACAACTGGTAGCTGTTACGTATTTTAATATAATGCAACTATAAGTAAGAAGCAGATATTATGGATTTAAGGAAATTTAATCAATACCTACTTGACGTTAATTTATTTGCGTGGTCACGCTTTTGCCACTGACTTTTGATCTTTATTCATATTAGGCACAAAGTACATTTTTAAAAGGTAAATCGCACCAGTATGTGTCAGACTCAGAATGAAGCAAAGTGAGATATCGTTCTATTAGGAAGTGAACGGCTAAGCGGCTTTCAGACTACGCTATAATAGGTATATATCACAACAATATCGCACACCATACAAAATCAATAATATATAGTAGGTACAGTACAGTGTGAACGTGGCCATAACAATGTATGGTGCGCGATATCGTTGTGCTATGAGCTATATACTATATGCTATAATATTAAAGCGTAGTCTGAAACCCGCTTTACACTTGGAGACATCTAAATATTACCTATTAGGTACATCTAAGTTAGTAGTTCCTAGATATTATGTAGATATATTCAATCTCTGCTAATATCTTTATTTTCAGTACAGATTTGCTTCAAAATGGGACAAAATATTGATTGCGACTTCTGTGTTAGCGTCTTTCGTGTCCGGCGTCACTTTGCCCTACGCCATTACTCTCGTCGCCAATGTTTTCCAAAGTATGATTACGTACGACAAGTCCGTACAAGGCGGGAATCACGACAGTGTCAATTTCCTGAAGAGTATGCACGAATTTGGAGTACACTACTCTTGTATAGGTGTCGTCCTATTTATGGGTAGTTATTTGGGAACTGCGCTTATGAATATTTCAGCTTTTAATCAGGTTCGTTGTGAATATTATTTTTAACGTTATCATCTATTTCTGTATGTGTCTACCTACTGCTGTATTGACACTACTGTCGAGATCTATAATAGTATTTTTTTACATTGTGTCAAGAACTGTTACATGTACATTATTTAAGCAGGTAGGTAATATTAAATCAATACTGCTTAAAGAGTTTGGGCAACAAGTTTATTAATACGATGTTTGCTACGCTGTAATGACTATATGTTTAATAGTTACCTTGATATGTAAGCAGTTTATTAATATTTTGTAAAGGCAATTTTTTTTGTTCTTGAGTATAAAGGTAAAATTTGGACAAAGCCGAAGCTTTGGCTGAAGGTAGCCCAATCCAAAGACGAAGGTTCGGTCGGACACTATATCTAATATCTACCTATATTTCTTTCATTCACTGCTAGTAAGATTGAAGTAATGAACAATGTCATAGGTACCTCCGCGCCATTACAAATGTAACGGGTATATTTTGGTGGGATTGTCTTAGTTTAAAAGCCTTGTAGGTAGGTACAGTGTATTTACTTTAGCATCGCCGCGACTACTGTATGTAAATATCCTAAGGCTAATTGGTACCTACTTTGCGTTCATAGATTTTCAAAATCAGGCAAGCATACCTAACAGCAGTGTTAAATCAAGATTTTGCATATTTCGATCAGCATCAAACTGGTGATTTTGCATCAAAAATGTCTGAGTAAGTTTTTAATTATTCTATTTTATTTTATTTATTGGGGAAAATTAACAGCAGAACGAAGTATTGAAAAACATTGGTAAAGAAGCGTATAAATAAAGTTCTACCAACACTATTTTCCACGAGTTAAATAAATACAATGAAACTAACTAATAAATTACAAAAATTAACAAAAAAAAAGAAAAAGAACTATGGCAAATAAAAATAAAAATATAAAAATAAAAGTAATAACGACCAAATAATAACAAAAAAGAGAGAAGAAACAGGAAAATACAAGAGATGGAAAGCAAAACTAACAATTAAGAATTAGAGCGGCACAGTGAAAAATAAAATTTGCAATTAAATTGTAAAATAAAATTGAGTTGAGTACCTACTCACAACATTATTGAGTGAGGGCGAGCAAGTCAGCGTCCGCAAGCAATTCACGAATACCTTTTTTGTATTTAGGCGCGGACAGAGCGAATATGTCGATTTTCTCGAATAAGCTGTTGTATGTGTCTACTAGGCGGCGCAGTGGCGAGCGCAGCCCAGCGTTGGTTCGGCATATAGAGGTTGCGAAAAGCTTGCGCACCTTCACTCGACGGATGTGGACAGTTTTAGGCACAACATAGCATAGTTTGCTAGTTATTTCGACACAATCAAAACGGTTTTTGAGCATTGAGTGGAGGACTGTGCCCAGAAGTGGGACGTTAAAAAAGGGCTGCAATTTGTTTGTTGTATTTGTATTAGGTTTTTAACTTGTTCACTGTAATTTTAGTGACGTCATAAAGTTGGAAGAAGGTATAGGTGATAAAGTAACAGCTTTAGTATACAGTTCCACAACGGCCATTGGTTGCGTAGTGATGGCTCTGGTGAAGGGATGGCAGCTTGCACTTCTGTGTCTCACCACGACGCCTGTTACTTTCACTTTGGTTGGACTCACTGGACGCGTGAGTAGATTTGATGTTAGGTAACTATTCTTTATCGTTTCATCTCACAAAGTAAGAGATTTGAACATATTTTCGGGGACATCGTGCCAGGTAATTCGCTGAAAGCGTGTTGGGTGGATGTATATGAGGGAGGAGATGTGGAGGCTTTTGGCATTTAGAGGCTAGAAAACAATACACACATTGAAAGTGATATTATCAGTACCTATTAGTTTAGCTCATATGTGTAAACGTATTTTTTGTTTTGGTAACAGGTAAGTAGGAGAAACCTTTAGAATAAAGCATATAATTGCATACTTGCACGACGATGGACCACCTAATTTAACAAGTCCCTTTGAAAAAATCACTACAAAGTTTTCATTGCGACTCGAAAGATGCAACTGATATATAAATCATTCTTGTTCATTAGATAGCAGATAGCCTGTATAAGAAAGAGGCTATGCAGACGGGAAAAGCAAGTTCAATAGCCCAAGAGGTGTTGAGTTCCATCCGGACCGTATACGCTTTCAATGGCCAACAGAAGGAGTTGGGAAGATACAAGAAACCTCTCGCCGAAGCTAAGAAAATTTACATCAAGAAAGGTATTTAGTAGATTTTACAAAAAAAGTCGCAGACGCACCCGTACATTTTTTTAAAGTATTAATTTATTTGCTTAAAAGTGTGAAGGTGTAACTTAAGTACTTGTGAAGTAGCTAAGTTCTGTCTTTTCGCAGAGTTTTTTACGGGTCTCTCAATGGGTTTGTTGTTCTTCTGTGTCTTCTGTTCGTATGCATTGTCCTTTTACTTCGGAATATATCTGATTGTGAACGATCCGGTGAACTATAATGCTGATGTCATGTTCTCAGTAAGTGTATGGATATAATCAAACATTTTATATGCCCCGTAACCCCTATGCATCTGTCAGTAGGCATTTTTCCTCGCCAATTGCATTCACCAGCTTCCGGAGCTCCAAGGGTATGGAATGACCATGGTGTCATTTTTAATGCATGTAAAACACTTCTTTTATTTAATGGTTTAGGGGTATATAATAATTTAATTAGTGTTGGTATAAATAAAATGACTTATGTTCAATAAGCAGTGGTAGCCTCGCGGGGAAGAACGCCCGCCTTGAACGTAAGGGGTGCAAGTTCAAACCCCAGGGCCGCACCTCTGAGATAATTTTCATGTGCGAATGTCATTTTCAACAATGATTACCACTTGCTGAACGGTGAAGGAAAACATCGTGAGGAAACCTACACGTCTATAGAAAGGCGTGTGAAGTTCACCAACCCGCACTGGGCCAGCGTGGTGGACTATGGCCCAAATCTCCCTCGTATTGAGGGGGAATGTGTCCGGTATAATGGCAATAGGCTCGCCCCCTATTACATTGGGACCAAAATACATCGGCGAAGTGTGGGCGCACTACAGTGCACCTCTGCCTACCCCTTCGGGGAATACAGGCGTGTTGATGTATTTACTTATGTTTCAATGTGTTACTGGTAGCTACCATTGTATTTAGACTGTACAACGCAGATGGTGGGCGACGACTGGCGTGACAGTCTGGCCAGTCGGACGCTTACATTATTTCGCTGACATAGGTTAGGTTAGGTTAGGTTAATTTATACATAACTTAAGTGTCCCTACAAATGGTAACTAGAATATGACCAGTCCAATAGCTTTAAGGTGACAATGACTAGTATTTTTATGAAGTAGTATTTTTCAGCATTATTAAGTGAAGCCATTGTCATTTTACAACGATATTGTTAGTAGACTTGAGCCTCTATAACATGTTGTAGTGTCATCGATCATCCTTAGCAACCTAACTCGGAGATCATCAAACTTCACCACAGTCCTAGCTTTAAATGTCACCATTCTAAACCAACTAAGACATGAAAGCTTCTGTGTACGTTGAACTTAACGGCATGTTTTAGTAGTTTATGTAACCAATATGAAATTGTAGGTGTTCTTCGGAATAATGACGGCTTTAGGAAACTTCGGTATAGTGGGATCCCTAGTGAGATCGTTCGGCCTGGCCAGAGGCGCGGGCGCACAGATATTTCACTTATTGGATAACGTGCCCACAATCAATCCGATGCTGGACCGCGGGTTGAAGCCGCAAGTAGCAGAAGGGTGTATTGAACTGAAGCATGTTGTTTTTCAGTATCCGTCTCGACCTGATGTGCCTGTAAATATGATTATCCTAAAGAATTTTGTGTATATAATGACGAATCATGTCGTATGATCATTTTTGATAGGTGTGTAATAACTGTAACTGTGTGTTACTGACAAATGGCCTAACTTGCAGTCATGTCTTGCATGATAGTCTTACGTATTTACATTTGCTTTGCTTCCATCCACTTGTTAGTGATTATTAACATTATCCTTGCAATACCCCCAGTCGCCCGAGACGACCCCATTCCCATCGCTTTTGTGGGTGGAAGGTATTAACCTTAAACAGCTTGGTTCTAAACAACACATACTACCGAGTGAACAGCTAAGCGTCCTCTAGAGTTTGATCTTTTAACCACAGGTGTTGAAAGGCGTGAGTTTGATCGTGAAGCGGGGACAGTCAGTTGCCTTGGTTGGGCACTCCGGCTGCGGAAAGTCTACCATTATACAGCTCATCTCCAGATATTATGATGTCATCAGTGGCAGCGTCAGTATTGTTATCAATAGTTTGAATATTATGCCCATCGTATGATCACAAACTAAGCAAAGGGGTACCATGCAATGGTTGGGGGCTATCCCAGTTACACCCAGACCAGGGCAAATTCCGAAAAAGCCATTTCTGAAATTTGCCACTGGCAAGAATGGAACCCGCAACCACTTAGTTCAGTGAGCCGGGTGGCCTACGCAGCACTAGACCAAGACGTTGTCCAAAACGTATTTAATCCTTATTTGAATAGACTAAGTCTGTATAGGTGTGTATGGATGGGCATGACGTACGGGATCTGTCCGTGGTGTGGCTCCGCTCTCAGATAGGGCTGGTGCGCCAGGAGCCTGTGCTGTTCAACACCACGGTCCGGGAGAACATACGCTACGGGAGAGAGGGCGCCGACGACGACGACGTGGAGACCGCTGCGAAGCAAGCCAATGCTCACCAGTTCATTATGAAACTGCCAAAGGTCAGAAATAGGGGCTTTCCTTATGTAAACTTCATCGTGTTAATCCCTTTCGTCACACTATGTTTGTTATGAGTCTATATAATGAACATTTAGTGACATTCATCGATCTGAAAAACTGTTGTGGTTCGGTAGTGCTTTTAGACTGGCTATTAATATTATCTATATTTACCTATTTCGTTGTATAGAAGGAGACGATTATGTATTACTGGTACTAGATAAGACTAAAATTGCTCTTCATCAGTAGATAACTAAATAGTAACCTATTATTCTTTCTCAGCTGTACAGTACACTAGTAGGCGAGCGCGGTGCTTCGCTGTCAGGCGGGCAGAAACAGCGGATTGCCATAGCCCGCGCTCTAATTCGAAATCCACGGGTGCTTCTTTTGGACGAGGCCACCAGCGCGCTCGACACCGCCTCCGAGGCTAAGGTTCAACAGGCGCTGGACATGGTAATACTAAATGCCATACTTACTGATATCGTCGTTATTCGTCATCAAATAGTGTCACATCATTCATTTATTTTATCGACGGGTAGATATATTCGCTCACACAGCAGTAGGTATATTAAATTACCCCATTTACATTTGGGAATTTGGTTTTATTTAAGTGGTATTGTTTAAAAGTGCATAATTTATCATATGGTATAACAGCACAATTGGACGTAGTTAAGCAAATAGGATCCAATCCACCAAATTGAAATAAATGAGTTAAGTCCTAAAGGAGGCCTTTTCAATCAATAAAGAAGATTCCATTGAAAAATAAAAGTATTTACACCGACCTCTTTATCCGAACCCCTTCTAATCCGAATATCTCTGTAATCGGAACGCTGACCAAGTGGACATTTCTTTACCAGAAAAAATGCTTTTATGTAAATTACGAGACAAAGCTTTTTATTTGTCATTAAATACCTCGCGACAAACTAAAATAACTAGGGTAACCATACCCACTGTTGGCATCCCCCCACTTATTAACGCCCATGACTTGTAAGTTAAAATAACAAGAAAACCATGACTTTAACCCCTGATTTTATGTCAAAAATGGAAAGATTGTACATTTTTTAATCTAAAACCCTTAACTTTAACCTCAAACTCAGACGTAATTAGTACAAACTTTAAGTTTGTTTGGGACATACACTAAAAAGCCCTTTTTTATGCATTTTCTTATGGACCGGTACTTGTGCCAGTGACCGGGTAATCGGAAAATTTTGGAACAAATGTAAAATACTTATGTTTCTAGTATTATTTTTTTACAAAAATCTCGAAAAATTCAAAACCGAGTGGACGGGTCATAGAGCGTGACTGATTTTCACCGAGTAGGCGCTTAAGGTGCCAATAGCTGGGGGTTTTACCCTATGTATTGGATTTCTTTAAAAATGTTTAATAAATGTAACGTTTATAAACGAACATACATTTAAAATTTCACAATAGTATTAGTTTTATTTCATAAAAAAATATCCTATTCTGTGTACTATAATCCGAACGCTCCACGAATCCGAACGGGGGTAGGTAAATTTTCGGGAGTTCGGATTATAGAGGTCCTGGTGTACATTTTGGTGAATTACCTAGGTTACCATACCACACGTCTTCATCAAACTTCAAGCTGTCACATCTCAAAACTGACTTGATGTGAATTAGATCCTTTTTGTTTAACTACGTCCAATTAAAGTTTATCAGGGCGTTGCCTCAGTTTCCAACAATTTGGCAGTCCTGTAAACTATGCAAAATATAAGATATGCCAATATACTGCTGTATTCTCGACAACGCAATAGTATTTATCTCCTAAAAATTGACAGAAAATTTGAAAAACACGCAGGCAGCAGAAGGACGTACGACCTTAATTGTCGCGCACCGTCTGTCCACAATTCGTCACGTGGACGTCATATACGTGTTGAAGCAAGGCGAGCTCGTCGAGACCGGCACCCACGACGAGCTGATGATGAGCAAGGGCCACTATTACGATATGGTGTCATTACAAGAGCCACAGGATATCAGCAACGAAGGTATTAGGATGATGACGACATACAACATTTAAACACTTTTTAACTTCTTGATCAAGTTAAGTCCATTATAAAATACATACTCGTAGTATCATGGGTTAGTTGTACCATACGCATAATGCATAGGTTTTAAACTTTCCAGAAGATAGCGTCCCAATTCGAGAAGAGTCTAAAATTTCTGAAGATGTTGATGCTACGATGCCTATAAGCGTAAGTGTGTTTTTAACTTCTTTTACTAAACACACGTTGGTACGAGTAGTACTTTAATAACCAGAATATATAAATAAACCGCCCCTTTATCCTTAAGTTTTCATTTGTAGACGATAATGGACACTTTTTGAGTATTTGTATCTTTTATCTTTCGATGTAAGGCTTCCGAAGAAGTGAAGCAGTTAAAAGTGCCACAGTTGAAGTTATGCCAAGTGTTGGCCTTGAAAAAGCCTGAATGGAAGTGGCTTGCCATCGGCACCCTCTGCTCTGTGCTCATTGGCTTCGCTATGCCAATGTTTATCGTCATTTTCGGGGATTTATTCGGTGTGAGTCGAATTACAGTCTTTTTCCCGCTGTTTTATCTCTCTTTATTATAAATTCTTTGCTTATTCCTTTTGTGATAGACATTCCTTTGCTACATGCTGGTAATGTGCTTTGCTATGAGCAGTAGTTAGTACTCGTCTCAGTTAGTCTCGTGTCGAATGATTTAGTAGTCTGAAATAACATTAGCAAAATCGTTGTACAGCAGTCTTAAATTTTCTAGGCCATGTCGAGTCCTGATCCGAATAAGCTAATGGACAAAGTGAATAGTGTTTCTATAGTTTGCATCATCATCGGGGTTGTTATGGGTATCTCCAATTTGATAGAGGTGAGTGAGATATGATTGCGTATTCATCTTTTGTAGACTTGGTGAGGCAGTAAGCGCAGGAAAGTAGATAAGGGCGATGATGTTAGGGGTACCTATAAAAGGCCGTTAGTTAGACAATAACTGTGGGGTCAGCACACATGTCAAGACTAGACCTCTGTCACAGATTCGCTCGCTCGCTCTCTGCCTTACTTCATACGATAGTAAGAGACAAAATCAATATATTCTGTGACATAAGTCTAGTCTTGGGGCACATAGTACTGTTGCTTCCGTTGATCGTAACGTAGCAAAAAATCTTCATGAAAGTACCTAAGTGGGAATATATTAAAAGGCTATACTATTATTAAGGAAGGTTTTTAAAAAATCCATCTCGTAATACTACAGGTTTTATTACCTTTACACAAATTACCGAACCGACTGCTTCCGAAGTTTCCATTTATTTGTGTAAAGGTAGAGTAATAAAACCTTGCTACTACCCCCGGGGTGGCTGGAATCCATAAAGGATTTACCGACTTAAAAAAGAGGGTAGTAAAACCTCAAATACACCAAATGTTTATTGATTGTTCATCAAGGCTTTGTCGTTCGGCATTGCTGGTGCGCACTTAACAGAGCGGCTGCGCACACGCATGTTCGAACACATGCTTAAGCAGCAAGTCGCGTACTTCGACGAGCGAGCCAACTCCACTGGCGCTTTATGTGCCAAGCTATCTGCTGAGGCCGCTTATGTTCAAGGGGTAAGTGTTAAAATTCTCGCGGTCATCTCAACAAGAGATTAAATTGAATTAAGTCCATCGATGGTAGTTCATTTAACTGCTATTTTCGCAACAGAGATGAAAAAAAATGTTAATTTCTAAAGACGGTGGGATGCGAATGCTAGCCAAGTAGAAAATGGCATGTGAAAATAACCTTGTTGGTAATCATGATAATGACAAACTTGTTTGGTAAATTTTGTTGAAAAGGTTTGTGTCCAAAAATGAATTGGGAGAAGAGGCACTGAACTATGAATTTGTTTTTTAGCATCATCTTTGATTTACTTACCATAGGTACCTCCGAGTATGTCTTTGATTTTATGGCTTTTACTGTACGAAATACATATTTTTTCGCAGGCCACTGGTCAGCGCATAGGCACTTGTCTTCAAGGCATTGGCTCCGTAGGGCTAGCAGCGATACTAGCCATGTTATTCGAGTGGCGAGTCGGCCTCGTCGCACTATCTTTCCTACCAGTCATAGTGGTGGTCGTGTACCAGCAAACCAAGGCAGCTAGGGACGAGTCGTTTGGCAACGCGGAGACTCTTGAAAATAGTACAAAGGTTTTTTTTTTAAATTATGTAATATTGTTGTAAGTTAGACTCCTCGGAATGATGGTCCAGGTACACATTGTATATGAGCAAAAGTACTTTTTTTAATTGTGAAGTTTAACGTAATATACCAGGGGGACAATTCTCAAGATAGATATCATCTCCAATTCGACATATGTCAATCAGATGTTACCTCAAATTTCTAGAAGGAAATTCAAATGACACTGTTCATCTCTGTCCTGGTTTAGGGATCATTCTAACAAGTATTATATTGAATGACCAAATATTTCCCCGTACATTGTTCCTCGTCTTCACAGTTTGGTATAATATAAATCCGTTCTTTAGTTAGTCAACAGTATTTAACTTATTTTTAAATGAGAACACTATTCATTTAAAAATACAAGCAAAAGGGGTTTCATTCGCATTAAAAGAAGTTGAGTCGCCCTCTATCTATAGCATTTGGGATTGGAATTTTAATTCTAACTACTGCTATTAACGAATTTTAACAATAACTATTATGTACCAAACATTTTGGTGTGTTTAAAAAGAGCGCCCATCTGTATTGGTTTATAATTTATATGAATAATAACATTCAGATTTCGAAAACTTCATGTTAGGAGAGCGTAATAAATGAATGTGAGGAAGGCTTGCAAATAGAACGAAAAGGGATTGTTAGTGTGTAGGTACCCACACTAAAGAGTCACGCTAGTGTTTTATCATGTCAGATAGCAATAGAAGCGGTGTCGAACATACGCACAGTGGTGTCGATCGGCCGCGAGCGCAGATTTGTCGCGGAGTACGTGTCGGAGCTGCGTCCGGCGCTGGAGCCCGCGCGCCGCGCCGCGCACTGCCGAGGACTTGTCGCAGGATTGTCGCGGTCCATGTTCAACTTCATCAACGCCGCGGCACTCACGTACGGAGCGCACCTTATTGTCTCCGAGGGAGTGGCCTATGAAGATATACTCGTGTAAGTACTCATTGAGAAACGCTCGGTCTACAGGTTCCGTCATACACACAAATTGGGGAAATTTTCTTTTCGGAAAATGCCCTTAAGGGTGATTACGTAAGTAATTAAATTATAAAAAGCAGTGGTAGCCTCGTGGGCAACAACGCCGCCTTGAACGTAAGGGGTGCAAGTTCAAACCTCAGGCCCGCACTTCTGAGATAATTTTCATGTGCGAATGTCATTTTCAACAATGATTACCACTTGCTGAACGGTGAAGGAAAACATCGTGAGGAAACCTGCACGTCTATAGAAAGGCGTGTGATGTTCACCAACCCGCACTGGGCCAGCGTGGTGGACTATGGCCCAAATCTCACTCGTATTGAGGGGGAATGTGCCCGGTATAATGGCAATAGGTTCACTCTCTATTACATTGGGACCAAAATACATCGGTGAAGTGTGGGCGCACTACAGTGCACCTCTGCCTACCCCTTCGAGAATACAGGCGTGATGATGTTTTTATTTATTTTATAAATTATAAACAAGTTTCAACCAGCTTCTGTGAAAATGTATTGAAAATCCACCATGTTATTTGGTTTCTAATTTAACCGGGAAATACCTACCCTTAGTATGGAACCCATAGTGCAAGCGTTGCTTAGTTTAGGATCATATAATGAGTAGCTATGTGTTGGTACCTGTTAATTTGTTGCCTCAAGCTCTGTACGACCGCGTACATATCAATTTTATCTATTCCGTAAGTCAGATTCCGTCGATCATATGACGTCACATCTCCCAGAAATAGCTCGGCGTGACATCATTTGCTCGACAAATTTGATGGACAGATGTAGGATGCTCAGCTTTCTGATGAAATAAAACTATTATTTTCGAACGGCGTTGTGTGACCTTGTGTACAGAACTACTCAGTCGCTGCAAATGGCATCGGGGCAAGCGCAGAACGCGTTCACTTTCGCGCCCGACCTGCAGAAGGGCGTGGACGCGGCATCTAGGATAGTGGCGCTGCTCAACACAAAGCCCAACATACGCGACCCGGACACACCCGCCCTCACACCATTTGTAAGGACCCATCATTTAAAAAAGGTTGCGGCGAAGCATGTAACGTCATGGTGGCAAGGCATGTAACGTGTTGCCGGCCAGGCATGTGATTTATGAATTATGTTTAATCAAATAGTATTTTTAATGGTATTTTATTATCGCGTATCTCACTTGGGACAAAGGACTCCTCCATAGCATGACTTACATGACATGCCACCATTATTTTGGTGAGTATTGAAATGGTATTTATTGGTTGTAGAAATCGAATGGGGAGGCGAGTTTGAAGAGCGTCGAGTTTAGATATCCGTGCAGACGCGGCGTGCAAGTGCTGCGAGGTTTAGACTTAGAGGTAAGCTTGTTATATAACACATTTACAAATTTTGTTTCAGGTTTATATGTACAGGGCGTTCCAGAAGTTTGGAAATAACATTTTTGCATGTGCCTATCGGGTATGCAACTGAGTGGTAATTTTTTAGGGTTCCGTACCCAAAGGGTAAAATAGGAACCCTATTACTAAGACTTCGCTGTCCGTCCGTCCGTCCATCCGTCTGTCACCAGGCTATATCTCATGAACGATAGTTAGAGAGATCAAATTTTCACAGATGATGTATTTCTGTTGCCGCTATAACAACAAATGCTAAAACACAGAATAAAATAAATATTTAAGGGGGCTCCCATACAGATGTCGCCTATTCAACTGATTGAACTGAAGATGTTGCTCAAGGTTACACTGGCGTATAGAATGGGGGACTGGGTTTATTTTTACCCGACGTTCTCATATTTTTAATATTTCATTTTATATGTGTAAAACTATTGAGCAGTGGTAGCCGAGTGGTCGAACGCACGCTTTGCAATCAAAGTACGCAGGTTCAAACCCCGTCTCGCACCTCTAGATTTTCATTTGTGAATCTCATTTTCATCTGAGATTATGGGAAACCACATAAACAAAACGCGCTAAGTACACTACCTCAAAGGTGGCGTAGAAACGTGTGCATATTATGACCATTACTTATTTTGGATGGCAATGCATGCTTAGCTATGTGACGTCATTCTAATTCCAATATGGCGGATCATCCAAGATGGTGGAATAGTTATTTTTTGTGCACTACCATAGTATGGGTATCAAATGAAAACGGGCTTGCTGAGGAGAACACGAAAGGGCAATTAAATGAAAGCTTGTTTTTAAAAAGTTTTCTTACCAATAATTTTATTAGATTTCATTTTTAATGGCGTTCCGAATAATCCTAACAATTTTCATCTGACTGCGAATTAATGTAACCTCGGATGTCTAAATTGACCGGACTATTAGGTATGTAAGCCTCGGTGCGCGAGTCCAGCTCGCACTTGACCGGTTTTTTTAATGGATTTCTTATGTCTATATAAATGATTTCTTAGGTGGGAAAAGGAAAAACTGTTGCGCTCGTAGGCCGCAGCGGTTGCGGAAAGAGCACCGTTATACAGCTACTCCAGCGATTCTATGACCCCGACGCAGGGACCGTGGTTAGTACAGTCGCCAATAAACAGCCCCCTTCCCACCACCATAATTTTTTTGATGTGAAACATCTATAGGCGAGGGGTAAACCCGATTTTTGGCGTGGTGAGCGCTTCGCCACGCCAAAATGAAAACAAACCTTATTACATAATGCATAATTACGACATAATAATATTAACTGAAACCTGGCTGAATAGTTCGGTCAGCGACGCGTTCGTTCCATCGGTTTTGTGCAGCTCTTTTTTTATAAAATCTCATATTGAGGGAGAATGTGCCTGGTATAATGGCAATAGGCTCGCCCCCTATTGTATTGGGACCAAAATACATCGGCGAAGTGTGGGCGCACTGCAGTGCACCTCTGCCTACCCCTTCGGGGAATACAAGCGTGATGATGATGTATTCTTTTTATAACCATCAAATACGACATAAATATTGTGTCCATAATTGTTATGTAGATATCTGACATATGTTGACAACCGAAATTTTCATCTAGTTGCCAATTGCAACGGTGGAGCCCTACATCAATTACCTACGTAGGAAAATGTTCGTACATCATTCACATCCACTGACTGACACTTCTGTCAGGTCATACAATTTTGATTTTGTTATTTTTCGTATTTCACCATCTTCAAAGGGAGCAAGAGGCTATGGAGCTAATTCATAAGTCATGTAAAAAAAATATTTGCTCGGCCAATTTTTTTTTTACATTTTTCTATATTATAATAGAAAAACATTTTCAATGACTGGCCCTGGATTCCGGGGTATAAATCTTACGGCGCTCCACTATTTCAATTTCCGACGCGACAGTACAAAATTGGAGTCGGTGGCAATTCATGTGCGTGTTTGCTTAGTCTGACGTAGATTGGCTCCTACTCTAAATGTACTAAATTGTAAATTTATTTTTAGCTTTTAAATGCACCTAGGTTTTTGAACTCGGTTTTAGTTTTTTGTTAATTTAGTGCACCTAAGATTTTGAAGTCTGTTCTGTATTACTAACAATAGTGTTTGGATGGCATCCCGTTGCCTCGGCTGTATGTGAGCGAGGCCCGCACCGCGTTCGGCCTCGTGTCGCAGGAGCCAGTGCTGTTCGACTACAGCATTGCCGAGAACATCGCATATGGTAACAACTCGAGATCCTCAAGCCAGGAAGACATCGTCGAGGCCGCTAAACAAGCCAACATCCACAACTTCATAGTATCCTTACCGCAGGTGTACCTCCAGATAAAGATCCATTTTCGTCCTTTCCTGAACGTATGCACCCTACTTAATAATTGAACACCAGCAGTTGTAGCATGAGCGCCAAGACTAGACTTATGTCACGGAATTTGTTGATGTTGTCTCTTTCTCTCGTATGAAGTAAGACAGAGAGCGAGCGAGCTAATCCGAGGTCCTGCTTTGACATGCTGCTAACACCACAGTAGGTTTGCACTTGCGAGAATGTATCACAGTTATAGATCTTAATAGCGGCGGTTAAAAGGCGAATCGACTCAAGCGCCATTTTGGTAACTGTGCACGAAACCCAGCTCAAAAGACGGAGAAAAATTCGCAGATTCCAAGGATATCCTGTATATCCTTGGAATCTGCGAATTTTTCTCCGTCTTTTATCAGAGGTCCGAAATAATATTTTAGGTACATGTACGGCAGCTACTATGTAGTTGCTTAGTGAAGTTTACATAACTATCATAGTTTCTGAGTTACAGAGCTTTGAGTATTTGTCTCAAGTATCGTATTTTGACCTTAGGGCACATGCATGACCCTATATAACAGTGCAAATTATATAAATGAGAGGAGACTACCAATATTCAGAAAACAACTTAAAAAAATCGCATAGGGATCGAGATATTTTAAGATTTAAAAATTAGCGGCGTAAAACATCTGAAAAATCATGATCCCATTTCGATCAAATTTCTATGCCGTTTGATTGTGTACCCGATACTCATGCAAACCTTCAAGTATTATATCAGACTTCTGATACACCCTGTATATAACTCAATATCGACCAATATGGCGCTGGCTGGACTCACTTCGCCTTTTACCCATCGATCTGTAGGTATAAGAATTAGAGACCGATCGACCTTGATGCGTATTTTATTTATGACTCGTGACGCGCTCCTAAAATGGGGGAACCGTTGCTCTTACGGATAACGATACGATTCAATCACATTACAGACAGACACTTCAGAAAAAAAAACAAGAAACTTCAAAAAAAAAAAAAAAATTGGTACCCAGCATTAGTGTATACTAGTAGTCAACCATAGTAAGTATAGCGTTGTCAATTATAGGGATACGATACGAACATTGGATCCAAAGGCATGCAATTGTCCGGTGGTCAGAAGCAGCGGGTCGCCATCGCCAGGGCACTGGTACGCAGACCCAAGATACTCCTGTTAGACGAAGCCACCAGCGCCCTGGACACTGAGAGCGAAAAGGTATTTAATACAGAGACAAATAAATACCTTTTTTTTGAAAATGTACTCTGTTTTAATATACATAAAGATTGAATGACTGTGATAGCCACGCGACCACCCGACTCAATTCGCTCGCGTGAGCGATGACAGTTAGTTGTAAAACGTCCTCCCGCTATACTACAATATTTTTTACAACAACAAATTGGTACGTTTTAAAGTGAGTTTAGAACTCCAATTCGCCTTTGTGTAACGTAGTTTTGATCCTCACACTAGTTCTAAGTGACTTATCTACCATTAGGTGGTTCAAGAAGCGTTGGACGCGGCAAAAGCCGGTCGAACGTGTGTGACTATCGCTCATCGGTTGAGCACGATTCGTGACGCTGACGTCATCTGCGTCCTGAACGAAGGCCGCGTTGCTGAAATCGGCTCGCACCAAACACTCCTCGGACTCAAAGGACTCTACTACACTTTACATTCTACTACCAAATAAACATAGGTGCAGTGCTACAAGGCTTTTATTGAACGTGCGTGACAATTGTGGAAGGTCGTTACTGTAAGGGTTGCTAACTAAGAGAATATCCCCAATTTTATCGTAGAAATTCATTAGGTATTACTCCCTAGTTATGCATGGCCGCATTAATAAGTTTGTGTTAGATTGTACCTACTTTCCGAACATTTGTTGCGGTTTTCAAAAGTAGCTATTGCCGACGACTGCTGAAAATCTTACCAGAAACATTTACGACTTGACTAGCGGATGATACTATCCATGGAGGTATTATAGTAATAAGGAGCCCGCGCTGTGGTAAATTATCCACCATATTAGAATTTGACTTACGTACTTACTTGATCTTAATTCTTAAGACTAAGATGGCGGATCTCATATAAACCAGTATTGCCATCCTTAAAAAAATCGCCGCAGCGCATAAAGGTGACATCAGACGGTTCACTCGAGTGAACGCTTCATTTTTCTTTCATTCTATGTTCACACGATTTAGAAGGAATGAAATAGAAAAAAAACATTCACTGTTCTTTTCTTTTAAAGTCCATTTCACGAAAGAAGTCCCGCAGACGCAGCGCTGTATTCGCGTGACATAATGTTGCCAGGGTTAAATATGGGGAAATCAGGGGAAATAATTTATCATCCATTTACTTTCATTTTATTAACTACCTACTACTACAATATTTAGATAAGAAAAAAAATGTTTATAATATAATGTATTTTTAATATAGGTACCTATTTGATGTCCATACTGGTACGGTCAGATTAGTGAAAAATAAATCTTCCTGTAATTTCTAAAATATAAAATGGAGATGTTCGACCAACTTTAAAATAGAAAAATAAAATGACATTTAAAAGTTTTATTCAAAGTTTTATTGAATAATTATGCTCGGTCATACTATGATCACTGTCAGAAGAGTGAATAGAAACAGAATCAGATTCTGTTTCACTATCACTAACCTTGGATATAATAAATCGATCCATTTCTTCATCCATAAGACCATCATTTTTTAAATATTCTTTCTCCAAATGCTGTACATGTTTACATTGAGCTGCCCAATCTTCCGCTGTAACAGTCTCAAAAGCCTCTTCTGTTGGGCGTACAATTTCTTTTAGATCTGACGACAATTTTAGAAGTACTCGCCGCTGTTGCTCCTTCTTTTGTAACTCTCGTTACAGTTTTCTCTGACACACCTGCAATAAAATGAACAAGTTTGAATGATTATTTTCGTATTTAATTACATTATTGTTGTATATAACTTTACAATTTTTTGTTGTGTTGTGTTAATTCCTTTTGAAATTTTCTTTAATAAAAATAATGCATTAAAAATACTTTATTCCAATCTGTAAGAAATCAATCGGAAAAAATCTGCATATGGCAGCCCCAAAATTTACCTGTCATGGCGGCGGCTCTCTTACGAACATTGTTTTATTGGTATTAAAACACCGTGATTCTTGTGTTCCGCTTCACAGAACTCCTTCACCTTTAATACCATTTCTCGACCAATTTTTACAACTTTTGGCATCGTAAAAAACCTTATAACGCACTTATCCAATAATAAACTCACAAAATATCTACCACAACAAACGCAAATTGATAACATCGACAAACGACAACATGGCCGATCTCCCCATCTGTCAAATTTAGTTCCACAATTGTCCGCGGGACTTCTTTCGTGAAATGGACTTTAATTTAATATGTCATCGAATGAAGTCGTGCGTCTTGGAATTACTTTAAATGGCCGAACCCGAATGAACGTTCTCTGTGTTCAGAGTTTCAGACCATTCATTTCTCGTTCATTCGGAGTGGGAGTGAAAGATACCAGATGAACCGATCCAACAGTGTTGGATCGGTTCACTTATGAATTCATTCGGCACTAATGTTTCACTTTGTGTTTAGATGCGTCACTTGGAGTGAAAGATGCAAAATGAAAAACGAAAATGAACAAAAAAACCGGCCAAGTGCGAGTCGGACTCGCGCACGAAGGGTTGCGTACCATTATCTATAAAAACGGCAAAAAAAACACGTTTGTTGTATGGGAGCCCCCTTAAATATTTTATTTTATTATGTTTTTAGTATTTGTTGTTATAGCGGCAGCAGAAATACATCATCTGTGAAAATTTCAACTCTCTAACTATCACGGTTCATGAGATACAGCCTGGTGACAGACGGACGGACGGACGGACGGACAGCTAAGTCTCACTAATAGGGTTCCCGTTTTACCCTTTGGGTACGGAACCCTAAGAAATGATCCGTCTGATATCATATCACCTTTACGAACAGTGGAGCCTTTATGGGTGGCTACTCTATCCCTAAACTATCTCGATGTAGTACCTACTTATCTTACATATTTATTATGGTATACCTCTGTCTTATTTCGTAACATAATGTTTGTTTTGCAAGTGTCATGCAGTGTTTAGGATTCGTTTTACACGAATTTACGTGAGTGTGGTGTGCTGTTTCTACCAGAAATGTTAGTTAATTCATTGCGTTGTTATCTCCCCAATTCCTACATCATCGAAGGATTGTATCAACTACTTACTGCTGCTACAGAAACGGACCAAGGAATAACTATTGTATTATCAATGGATAATGCACTTTATTATAAGTATAAGGTATGCATAATTGATAAAACAAGCAGGTAAAAAGGAAAAAAAATATTTAGATTTAAATCAAACAATTTTATTGATAACTTTGCGATGTTGAACCGTGCGATTATAGTCAATACCGAAAATTATCGTTTCAAATTGCGTCTGGAGCAACACTTGTACTGTGTGCTCGTAGCTGTTACCGATTTATCTGTAACAAATAAACAAACATTTTATTGTCAAATATAATAGGTATAAAAACTTTTTTTTATGAAATTTGTGAAATTATAAAAAATTAATGGAACAAGATGAGAAATGACTTTACCTGCGATTAGCGGGTAATAAGCCTTAGTCGAGTAATTAATCGACATAGGTATAGTATTAATTCAATTAATACACAAAATAAAAAAAAACATACTACAGGTCGAATTGAGAACCTCCTCCTTTTTGAAGTCGGAGTCTTACCCATTTTAATTGTGTATTCATTTTTTTTTACGAAATGAATGAATTGATGATATTTAATGGAATAAGATGAGGAACGGCTCTACCAGCATTTAGCGGGTATTTCAGCCAGTGTCCAGTAATTAATAGCAAGGGCATATTCAATAAATACACATTATAAAAAAAATGGGTGATGAAAATGATAAAGATGGCGGAATCGTGGATGGATGAATCGTGTATTTAATCATTGACAGTGAAAAAGATGGCGGATGAATCACTCTAGTTATGTTAGTTTTTGTAATTGGCATTCTGTGACTCACGGCGTCGGCGCCAACATGGCGGCGGCTGTCATCTTGGAGAGGATGCTGCCGGCCACCGCGTTGCCGACGTATGCTTGCGCCGCGGCCGCCGTAGAGCCGGCCACGATCCCGGCGCTCCCGAAGCCCAGCATCGGCGCCACTACAGGCGTCAGCAGACCACCCGTGCCGTAAATTGCGATACCTCCCAGCGCACCCACGGCGATAGCAGACAGGATTCCCATCTTCTGCAGCAATAAAACTGTTGTTTGAATGATTTACCAGCTTGAAACATCATCGATACAGACGTTAAAGTGTAGCTTATCTCGTCTCATACATTATAAAAGGCAACATACTGGAGCTAATCTTTTTAACCGAGGAAAAAATAGGAGTTTCTCAATTAGACGCGTATTTTTTTTTTAATACCTAAGCCGATAACTATTGGTAAAACAAGTAGAAATTAATAATCCCATGCGCTTTTTTACCATATCTCCTCATTCTAGATCGCTTTCAGATATGGTTTTAATTAGGTACCTAGATCACAAAGGAAATCAATAAAAATTACCTTTAAGTGCGCCCGTCCGTAGGCAGACACAAAAAAACTATATAAATTAGAGTTCGAGCTCCGTGCGAGACCTACCCCCTTCTCCCATATAACAAAAAAAAAAAAGAATCGGGTATTATGAATAGCTTGACATCGACAGGTTAATCTATACGAAAGTTGCACCTTTAAGTGCGCCCGTCCGTAGGCAGACACAAAAAAACTATATAAATTAGAGTTCGAGCTCCGTGCGAGACCTACCCCCTTCTCCCATATAACAAAAGAAAAAAAGAATCGGGTATTATGAATAGCTTGACATCGACAGGTTAATCTATACGAAAGTTGCACGAATAGGTACGTAACTAAATTTCAATTATTGAATCAACGTCAGCGCATGATAATAAAAAAAATGACTTGCCTTGTTTTCGTATTTTTCAACGGACTTGCACACTACTTCACAGTTCGACGTACACTGTAGAAATGCGCTCTCACGAATGTGACGTGGCCCTGGCCCGACTGCAGCTAGCTATGCGGGGTACGTGATATATTAGGGTACCGTGGATATTTTTTAGTGGCAAATAAACTCATATGAATCTCTTAGGTCAACAGTAATTAAAAATATATGCAGTACATCGAAATACTTATTCTGTTGCAGATATAGTAAACTGACAATTATCTTCTACGACGAATGTGCTAGGTCTCAATTCGTGTTAACAAATAGCGCAAAACAGATAACAGGGATACTGAACAGCGGAGGGAAATAAATTAGACAAAAAAATAGAGTAGGCAAAACAAAATGGCTATCAAATCTGTTCAACTATTTATGATTAAGAAAGGGCAACTAATTCTATGGTTACTCTTTTCCAAGAGGGTTTTATAATTTGAACTTTTTGTACGTGCTACTTAACGATACGATAATACAGTATAGTCTATAATAAGTGTACGTACGGAACCAAAGCAGTCAAGATTATTTTATCTTGTGTTTCTTGGTATGATATGTGGGAAGTCCCTGCTATGCAAGCAAATGTTGCCAACATTGTCCATACCAAAATAATTTTGTCATATAGGAACTAGCTGTTACCCGCGACTTTCTCCGAATCAAGAGAGTAAAGTGCGAGGCCCTGTACGAAATTTGCATGTAATTAGATTGGTACTAATTAAAATTACCTTGAAATGTTTCTTAGCTAGAGATATTTTAAATAAGCTGGCGGCTTTTTCAATCTAATTTTTAATTATTTGTGAAAGTATTATTTCGGACTTCATAAACATCCTATTCTATAATGTTCTATAGAACAACGAATAGTCATCCATACCACTATCCACTACTATACTAACAGTATCCATCCATACCAATATTATCTAGTTGATAATATTACCGTATCCATACCTCTTCCATACCGTTCTGAATGTTGGCAACATCGCTGATATTTTTACTGTATGTTCATTGTTCAAAAGGCGATGACCTTATTTGTACCTACTTAGGTAATCTTAATATATATAATTGTAAAGTACGTATGTCACTGAACTCCTCCTAAACGGCTGGACCGATTTGAATGAATTTTTTTGTATGCGTTTTGGTGGCGCCCTGGATGGTTTAGATTCACAATTGGACCCGGTGGGTGGCGCTGCTTTCGTATGTAATTCTAAGACGGAACGAAGTTCGCCGGAACAGCTAGTAACAATATATATAACATAAAAAAGATAATAATAATTAAGTAGCAACATTGTTATTTTTCTTAGGTAGCAGTGATGCTACATATTTGTTACCTATCAAAATTTTCAGGAATATAGGTAGCTATAATACCTACGGAGATTATCTTAACATTGATTTTATATTTCGAAGAATTGTTTACCATTGCAAAAAAACAGAACTTAAAAGTACTATTTTAGTATTTTTTGTGTAGTGCTTACCTATTTAGCACAAAAACTTACATCGGGCATGGTTTATTTATTTATACATATGTTTATTTATCCGGGACGTACCTAACTACTACTACTTAGAATTTGGAATAGTTGGCCACCCATCCGTGAGTAGGTAGTTATCTATACTAATATTATAAAGAGGAAAGATTTGTATTTTTGTATGTTACGATTATTCGTAATCTTACTTGCTTGCTTTTACTGTTAGTAAGCTACATTATCACTGAGTAACATAGGCTATATTTATTACTAGAAAAAAATAGAGATCCTTAGAAATCTTTACTAAAACCAAGCCAAGGTGTAAATTTAGCCGTAAAATGTCTTTCATCGCACACGCTGCGGAAAGTATTGATGATAGAAAAAAAAATGTTCTACAATATTATTATTAAAACACATCAATATCTACAAAAAAGTCCGCAATACCATATGTCCAACTTTTGTAGTTTTGTCACTATAACTACTTTTTTACATTTTAAAAGTTGACAGAAATACCGTTCAAAATCAGACCGTGTTATCCATACCTCTGTATTAATTTATTATTATGATATGTAAATAAATTATTTCGTATTCAAGACTTCCAATACCTGTCGATTACTTTTTGAATTATTGAAATGGGTCATTCCATTCAAAATATATTACGAAATTAAAAATGTCAATATAAACAAAAAAATACACGCCGCCGCGGACGGCGCGCCAGAAGATCACGAAGCGCAGCGAGCAACGAGGCGAGAGAGCGGGCACCGAAGTGCGGGAGAGGGTTTTGCGTAAGGAAAGAGTGCTTTTCTCATGGGCAATTGTATGTTGCTCTTTCTCGAGTAGGATCTCCAGAAAATCAATATGATTTTGCTGCCACCTACAAATACAACTGCCAACATAGTGTAAAGTGAAGCTTTAAGGTAAAAATATGACAAAATAAAAATGGCCACCCGAGCGAAGCCGGGACGGGCTGCTGGTAATCTATAAAAATATTGCTTTTTTGGTTATTTGGGATACTACCTAGTTTTAGTTTTCGTTAAGTATTCGATGTTATACTTTTAGGTTGGTAAGTAGGTAATGAAATAAGTATATAGACAAGTACATTTTTATTGAAGAATAAAATAAGCTTAGTGTTACTTGTTATATAAGAACACTTAGCACTTCGATGTTGCTGGATTACCTGTAACAGAAAATAATAATAACTAAATTAGTTAAGTAATTAACTACTTGATATGTATTCGTTTTTACTCATTGTATGACTACAGTATTAAAGATTCGTAACGCATTTTGTAAGGAGGCGTTGCCTCTGGGACATTAAGAAAACTTTCGTTATGTAGGTATGTACTTAATTCTTCTTTATTAAAAACTGCATTTAAAATTAACAGTCTGTTCTGCCCGTCTGTCTGGCTTTTGTCCATCAACCAATAATGATTCAAATTTTAATTTCAATTTTGCTGATACGAGATCGGTGTGGATGTTAGTGTGACAGGAAAACCAGCCTTAGGTATTCATTAAAAATTGCACCAGTGCGAATGGATTTTTATAGCTCTCAGAGATTAATATAGCATTCTATAATGTTCGGAATTAAACCAGTAGATAATCAAGACAACATTATTTTCTTAGCAAATCTTCTTTGTCTGGTTAAGTATCTATCAATTTAATGGAATAAAAATGTTTAAATTGATGCATCATTTATATCTTCGACTCTTCTTTGTACCTAATAAGGATTGAATCAAAACAAAATGGCTGCCGACCGGTGCCGTAAACCCCGCCCCAAAAATAGAACCATTAAAAATTAATCGATATTAATCACAATATAATCACACATATTAATCGAAGAAAACATAATATAGGTACCTACCTACCTAAGATGTAATAGGTAGGTACCTACTGAGTACTCACCCTCACCGTCCGTAACGCCTAAATCACACGTAGAACGATAGGTCTTATTTTCTTGGGTAGGTATTGAAAACTAGCTCTATAATAAATTAATAATGACTAGCCTTTTTTTTACAGAGCTTGTTGAGAGTAATCTGCGGTCCAGTGTCCACCGTCCGTCTGCGATGCAACGCAACTTTCAACTTTTTACTAGCTATACTATGAAGAGAAGAAGTAGGGCTGAGGTGTCCGAATTTCAAAATTCATCGATACCTAAGTAGATATCGAAATTTTCTCTATGTTTTGGATACTTAAAATAACTTAGTAGTAACGTAGGCTGCTTTAATTTTAGAAAAATTATTGGGGTTCTGCGGAAAGAATACAAATCCCATTTTTTTCGGCTAATCAACGCGGACAAAGTCTTGGGCGCAGCTAGTTAATAGCTAGCTAATAAGTGGGTAAGAATGAAATGTTGATTAAATTATACTTATATCTTCGATACTTTATTTTATGAGAACAACCCTAAAACTCACAGAGTATAAAAGTAACAAAGTCGATAAGAATTTACTATACTCTTTGTTCGATAACCTTCTGGGGTAGTCCCTACCATAAATATTTTTATTACTCTTTTTCTTTGAGTTAGTCTTGTTCTATAACTCGATGGCGATGGCGTGGAGTTACTGACGTGGTGCGTGCGTGGTGCGTCCATGATGCGTCCAAGACAGTGTATTGGCAAGATAAAACATACCTTTATATTTTAACTATGTGTGTGTATTAATTAATGTATGGTAATAAATGATTAAAACCAAATACACTACACTATATCCTACTTAATATTATAAATGTGAAAGTTTGTGAGGATGGATGGATGTTTGTTACTCTTACTCGTTCGCTACTCTGTAAGTCGTCGCGGACAAAGTCGCGGGTAGAAGCTAGTAATATTATACATGTGAAAATTTAAAATTTGTGAAGGTGTGCCATCAAACCAGCGTTTGAGTATTTATGTTAATGAGTTTTAAATAATATTGTAGGTATAAATGATTTATTTTCAACCTATTTTCTGTAATCTATGGTTTCGTAACACGCTTGACTCTTTTGTTATTGGTAATATTGTTTATGGTTGATTTTATAGATTTTGGAATAAAACAGAAACAAGTTGTCTGTCTGTATATTCATTGGAGTTTACTTCAAACCGCTAACTTGTGGATTTACGGGCGTCAGCGGCAACTAACTAGACATGGGCGTTTTCGATTTTTTCCGCAAACGATTATCTAACCGATATACCGTTTCCATATCGATATAGAAAGAAAACCGTTTTCAGATATCGATATCAGCAGAACGGTTTGCAAACGTAAACATGATATTTAGATGCGCAAACTAACAACGAACGCAAACTTACACTGTACTTATTTACAGTTATTTATTTATTATTCTATCAATACATATACCATATACATTACTTTTTATTAGACGCATTTATTAGACTTAAGCGCTCTTTTAAAATGAGAATTTAAATTCCCGGAGGAATTTAAATTTGTACGAAAACTTTTGATTGCAATATTTACACACAGCCAGACCGACGGCATTGTCCTTTTTATCAAAATGAGTCCTTATATCTCACTAGCTTTGCGCGACATTTTCTATGAAAAATTCAAATTTATCTTTAATATATTTTTATTCACAAACTAAATATTATACTCTAATAACTAAATACACACATGCCCCTGCGGAGTTGTCGTCGACCGGCTTGGACGGCATGGACTGTCTTGCGCTAGGAGTGCTGGCCGCCACTCTCGTCATGCTCATCATCCGTCGTTCTCTTGCCACCGCCAACGTACCGGCTATTTTAGAGCCGCAAGGTATCGTGCGTGACGATGGCAAGAGACCCGACGGAATGTCTCTGGTTCCTTGGAGCATGGGACGAGCCATGGTATGGGATGCAACCTGCGTTGATACTTTGGCTCCTTCCCATCTCTCGAGAACCACTCAGAAAGCGGGCTCGGCGGCGGAGGCGGCTGAGACTCTGAAACGGCGGAAGTACGAGGTTATCGGCTCCGAATATATTTTCATTCCTTTTGGAGTCGAAACCCTAGGTCCATGGGGTCCAAGCACCCAAAATTTAATGAACTTACTCGGCAAAAAATTGGTCGACACAACCGGCGACCCAAGGGCAGGCCATTTTCTCGCTCAACGAGTGGCTCTAGCCATTCAGCGAGGGAATGCAGCCAGCGTCTTGGGTACGCTTCCGCATGGGCCAAATTTTTTACATATTTTATAAATATAATATTTTCTTATTAGTTTTAACTCATTTTATTTTGCATTGTAAATATTTTGTAAATAGTTGTCCTATTATATAATAAATGTATTTGAATACACACATAAAAAAATAGAAATACGAAAGGAATTCCTTGAGATAAATTATTGGTCTCGCTTCGCTCGAAGCGAGACCAATAATTTATCTATGACTACTGGCTAAACATAACATTGCATATTAGAACCTTTTTGACGAATCCCAGACGAGGCCGGTATTAACACATGTTAAGTTCCGGCAGTAATATAAATCTTTTGTACAAGTGGACTGTTGGAATGTATTGTTTTTAGTGTTCGATTGTTGAAACTTGTAAAAGTTTCTGGGTCCCTTTTTTATACTCTTCACATGTTTGAGTTTTTAGAAAGTTAAGAAAAAAATATTGCATTCAGCATTTGATGAAACCCTCCGGTGAAGCTGTAAAGGCCAACTAACGGCCAACAGCGTATTTCTTTAAAAAAAACGGGTCCATCACAGTATTATTGTTTATACATAAGAATAACCTAAAGGCTACAAATTTATATTGAATAATAGAAGTTTGCGCGGACGAAGTCGCGGGTAGAAGCTAGTAATATTATATTGGTAAAGCATTCATTCCAAGAATTATACCTACATAACTTTTCATGATCATGCAATGCTTTATTCCTTAATTTTAAACTATTTATAAAATGAGAGGTGCACGTTCAAAGCCTAGGCCCTCACTTCTGAGAGTTGCGGATTCCATACGCATATCATTTTCAATAAAGATTAGGTACCACTTGATGAATCGTTAAGGCAAACATCGTGAAGAAACCTGCACGCCTATAGGAAGGCGTGTCAAGTTCACCAACCTGCGCTGGGCCAGCGTGGTGGACTATGTCAAATCTCCCTCGTATTGTAGTAAGTGCCTATGCTCACTCAGGGGCGGCACTGGCCTTGTTTTGTGTGGTAAGAGATCTCAATAAAAAAAATAATTCGTACCTAAAAATAAACTTTTTGAAAACAAGCTTTTCTATAATTGCCCTTAGTTTTCGTGTTCTCCTCAGCAAGCCCTTTCATATGATACCCATACTGTGGTAGTGCAGATAAATTATCTATTTCGCCATCATGGATGATCCGCCATATTGGAATTGGAATGACGTCACATAGCTAAGCATGCATTGTCATACAAAATAAGCGTGTATGTATACCAAATTTCAGCTCAATTGATTAAAGATAACTGATTTAAAATTCAGTTGCAAGATTCCACCCGGACATAGATTGCAAGTTAATATAAAGCTGGTAATTGTAAAAATTAAAATCAAATCGAATAATACAAAGATGGCGACGACACTGAATAGCGTCGCGACGCTAACTATGAGGTGTCTCGACGCTTATCGGTGGCTTGATGACTTGGATTCGATGTACTTATGCGCATTATGTACCCAATAGGTACCATAGCTAATAGGATAGGTACCTACTAGATTTATAAATAATAATTTTAAATAATAAGAATAATATTTTTTTTTTTAAATTATCAGCATGTGTGAGGAATGACGTATGTGTGTTTTTCTATATTTTTTCTTATCTTTGATGCATAATAATTATTCGTGTGTATATAGTTATTATAATTAGTGTAATTGGTACTTTCTTACGGACCGTTCTGATTATATTATATATATATTATAGGATTCGTGGAGCGTCGGTGTTTCACGTGAAACACCGACGCTCCACGAAGTCTGCAATCTGTGAACATGTACAGGACCGCACCCGCCATTATATCAGATTTGATAAACCGCATATCCTCGCAAAAGAACACCGACTCCGACCAAGGATGATACGTGAGGCCATTGAAATTAAAAAACATCCTAATTTCAATAGGGAAGATGGCTGGGTGCTACCACCAACTTGGGATCCAGTAATCAATATGATTAAATCCAAAACCAAGTGTACCATTGCAAGACCTCAGGACACCGTAAGCACTTTCTGCGTGGATCGGACCGCAAACAACAACTAAATATGAGGGTACCCAGTTATTAACTATGACATCAGGACGTCTAACATCTCAGTCCCCCCGTGACCATGGTTGCTGTAAAGCAGCCGAAACGTCGGGAAAATAAATAGTTTAATTTCAATGTATAGTATTCGCGTAAATATAAGAAAACAATATATATTAAATAAATAAATAAAAATAAAACACATCATGTATTCAGTTGGTATCTATACAATTTTCTGTTGACAGAGCAAAATCCATTACAATTACATAAACCATAAAATAAACCAGCCGATAATTATTAATACCCATTTTGAGCTTTAGCGCATTGTATTTTTGGCAAATTGTAAGTGTTTACCGACGATTATAGTACCCATTAATACATTACAGAGATAATGTACAATATTTTTATAAAAAAAAAATTATCTCTACGTTGTTATAAAAGTAAGTAAATGATTGATTATCAATGTATAAAATTGGTTTCTTATTATTGGTTAGGTAGCAACATTATTTATAGATGATCTAACTACAGTCAACTTATAGGTATCTGACCATAAACTTAAACATAAATTTTCTTTACCACGCCTACACGCGGTGATTTTATTTTTGGTCCAAACGCTCGTGTTTGATTCGTCAAACGATCCGTCTTACGATTCAAAATATTAAAATAAAGTTTTTTCCGTTGTTGGGTTACAGTTTTCTTGAGTTCATACTAAAATGGCCCCCGCCTTCACTGAACTGCTTTTCAGTCGGCAAGTAATTGTCGACATCGCCTTCATCACCGCGTGAGTTGATGGCACTGAGTGTTGCCAAATTATCTGTAATAAAAACATGTATGATGAGAGTAGAGTAATAAATTCCTTATCTATGGTGTCCATTTCAGGTTTCCGGTAGGTAGACGGCGGCAGTTGCATAAACATCGTTTGGTATGTAGATATTATTATTCGTAGGTATTATTATTCACTACAATCACTTGCGCTACCATCTATACTAATACTATAACGCTGAAATGTCTGTTTGTTTGGTTGAACGTATTCAGCTCTGCATTTGCACTATTTATAGCATCACGCTACGACACAGTAACCATAAGCGCGGGTGTAACCCCGCCACTGGGGCGTCAAACAAAACTCATGCCACGAAAATTTTCCAATACCAAAACGTCCTTTGTAAGTAGGCTTAATCTGGGCAGGTACACTGTAGTGCATACCTGCTTACTTGTTCTGAGAATATACCTAAGCGTGATGATGTATTATTGAGGTTAACTTTTCATATTAACACGGCTGCTAGGCCAGTTTTCATGTACTTAAACTGTGTACAGCCAGGTTGATTAGTCCCAGTGGGAAATAACACGATACACAAGGCTTTAAAACCTGGAGTAGCAGCTTCCGTGTTAATTAATACACTGCTTGATATTTAGGCATTACGGTAAATGGTAACGCTTCGTCTAGGGTTGGTGAAAACTAGGGATGTTATGGATATGAAGTTTCGGATACGGATATAGCAATAATATTATGCCGGTTTCGGATACGATTACGGACATGAAATTATTTCGGATTATCCGCTAGTTTCGTATAGTTTCGGTTACGGATATTAGATTTTTAAAGAATTATAAAAGTTAAATACAAATAGCAAGAGAAATGAATTATTTGCTTTTTTTATAGATTATAATTTGGTTTTACAATCAGTAATTATTATAGTACTTTTAGTGTTATCTAGTTTAAAAAAAAACATAAATGTGATCATACATATGATGACATTTATGTTTTTTATCATTTAGACTTCACGACTATCCGAAATTATGGGAAACTTTTATATCGGTGACGGTTACGGATATTTTTTTATTTCGGATATCCGATAGTTCCGGTTCCGGAGCTCCATAACATCCCTGGAAAACAGCCGAATACCGACTTACGGTGTGGGTGCCACCATAGCGGCGGCAGTCAACTGCGCGATAATGCTGCCAGCTGCCACGTTGCCGTAATAGGCTTGCGCAGCAGCCGCCAGAGAGCCGGCAGCGATGCCCGAGCTGCTGAAGCCCAGCAGTGGGCCCACGATCGGCAGGAGCACCCCACCAGTGAGGTAGATCACGGCACCGCCGATCAAGTTCACAAAGACAGCAGCAATTATACCCATTGTCACTGAAATGACAATAGAAGGCCTCATAAGGTATTGTTGTTTCAATATTAACTAACTGCCAATTTTTGTCAGATTTTATACTGAGATAACTGTCGAAAACTGAAATTAATATCTAAAACTTTTTAACAAAAAATTAAACCGCCGAAAATATTAAAAAGCAAAAAATAATATACTTTTTTTATTTTACCGTAATAACAAAGTTCTTAAACTACTGTAAGTATTCCTTAGTCATTTTGAGTCTTGTCTAGTGTTTCTTTATTTTGTATGCAAAATATATGTACAAAGTTTCAGGTAGATCAAAAAATATTTTTTAAATTGTGTGGCCTTCAACCCCCCATTTCACTCCCAAGGGGGTTGATTTCTAATAATGTTTTGAAAATGGGACCACTCTCGAAGAATTCTCTAGCAAAGGTCATAAAAATTATCGAAATCGGTCTACTGATGCCGGAGATATGCGTGATCATACATAAAAAAAAAAAAATAATATACGCGTCGAATTGAGAACCTCCCTTTTTTCGTCGGTTAAAAAGTAATAGCTTTATCATCATCCATTTTTATTTATAATGTGTATTTATTGAATTTGTCCTTGCTATAATTACTCGACATTGCCATAAATACCGCATATCGCAGGTGCAGGCATTCCTCATCTTATTCCATCAAAATATCATCATTTCACTCATTTCGTAAAAAAAAGAAGACGAAGAAAAACGTAGCTGCAAAAGAGGCGGTGGTGTGGTGGAGAATTATGAGTACTATAATTTTGGCCTAGAGTATATCGTACCGTACCTAAGGCTGGTTATATAATCGCGCTTGTAGACACGCGTTCGGTAAGCGATGAAATATCTAAACACTAAATAGATATGTACCTATAGTAAATAAATATCTTAGTTGGGGTTGAAATATGTAACTACGTAGGTACTCCAAGGTAGTAGGTACATACACTAATCGTGTTTATGTTTATAATTTAAAGGCGTAACTATAAAAACCAAAACTTACAAGTACTTAGCTACATTAAAAAGATGTTTTAAACGATGAAAAGTAACCAAAGGAGACGGATACGCTTTCATACATTCTTGGGCCCAGTTGTAAAAATATGAGAGTGGTGTCAATTAAGAGCTTATATATTATCAAACCATCTCCGAAAATTTTGCTGATCTTGGCAATCTGAGAGCAGACTTATAAGAGATTTAGTAAAAGTGTGGTTATTCAACAAATTGACAACTACCTAGATACTAAACAGCTGATTTTTGAACTGTGATTGTTATTTTGTTCTAATATACAGTTTTGGTGTTAATTCAACCACTTTAGTGTTTTTGATATATTAAAATGGATACAATTATGTGCTTAATCATTAATAACACAATTTGTTTTTGAGCTACCGAACGTGCTCGCTCTGTCTGGGGCGCGCGGGCGTTCAGAAACTTGTCCGTCGACATTTTGTGGAGCGTTCGGAAACGCGGACGCCACACAGTTATTTACTATATTAATTGTAGTTATTTCTTCAGTGAAATAAACTTATTTTTATGATTTCTCGTCTCCCGGACAGTGAATTGAGCTGATTTTTTTGTATTTTGGAACAGAAAAAAATATCGCTTTTTTTAAACCATATCTCAACTTATTACAATTGGGCCCAGAGATCCCCGTCTCCTTTCCCAGCGTTTTGTTTAGGCCATTTTTTATGCTCTGCAAGGTACTACCTACATGTACAATTAACAGAAATAATATGTTAACGATTTTTATTTTCTTTGTGTAGGTTAGGTATGTAATACGCTGAAAATAAATTATGGAGTGTAGAAGTAAAGGAGAATCATCCCCTATGGGAAAAAAAGAAAGTGTCCAGCTATAGGTATGCTATAAAGAACAGTTCAATAACCTTTCACAGTGGCGCTGGTGTCGACAAAGGGTATGGTATTAATATAGCAATTGTAGTTATAAAATATATTATCATTGTCAAAATTTTCAAAATAATGCTCCTGATGCGAATGTGGCGCCAATTATTTAATGCATTACGACGGACACTTTTTCAATACGCAGATGAATCTCCTTTACTTCTACACTCCATAAAATAAATGTAGTGTGCCAAGACAAAATGGCTGCACCAAAAAGGTCATGAATATCGTACTAAGTAAAGGACGCGCGCGACTGACCAAAAACTAACAACCGTGAATCTGTCCCATCTTTGGGTTAACTATAGATTGCATCGAGATAAAATAATAATTAGGAATCATTCGCCATCTTTATCACCCTCAATACCCATTTGTATATAAATTTTATTGAGTTTGTTCATGCTATTAGCTACACAAATACCCGCTAATCGCAGCCATTCCTTATCTTATTCAATTAAGAATCATTATATTACTTCTATCGTAAAAAAATATCAAAAGAAACCTTATAAATTGAGAACAACATTCTGCTTACCAATGAGTTGATAGATAATCACAAATCCACTTATATATTAGAAAAATAACATTTGTTTTGTAGACGAGTATTTATCGGGAAATCGCAGTGCGCAGTGCGCTTTAAACAACGTCTGACGCAGCTTAAATGACCGCAGCGTCTGTCTGACCCCCCCGGGGCGGGCGGGCACTATGCCAATTCAGAGTTCAGTATAGAATGTAATATAATATATACCAATTTTTATATTTTTAAATTATGGAGTGTAGATATAAGGAGAACAATCCGTGTATTGAAAAAGTGTCCGTAGAAATTAACTATGGGTGGGGCCACATTCGCATCAAGTGGCATTATTTTAACAGTTTTGACAATGATATTATTTTTTTAACTCTGCATACTTCAGTTCATACCATACCCTTTGTCTACACCAGCGCCATTGTGGAAGGTTTTTGAACGGTTATTTATAGCATACAGCTGGACAATTTTTTAACTTTTGTCCCATATGAGATTGTTCTCCTTATCTCCTTATCTACACTCCATAGTTTAAATATAAACAAATGTCACCAAACAACACTTACTTATTGCATGAACCTTGATATAGCAACGCTTGTACTATGGCTGACTGGGAGTGACACTAATTTCCGAAAAGGCCATTTCCGGAAGGCCTAAGGGGCCTAAGAAGCCTATGCTCAAATCAAGCGGTAATCAATAAGTGACTGTTAAGTTTAGTATCAACCATCGACAATTATTTATCCCTATGGTATTAACTTTAATGAGTTATAGGATCTATAATGGCCACTTTGAGCATTTCCTTTTAAGATAATTAATTTCCTGAATTATTATTATTCATACCGTATATTATGAATCTGCTGGTAAAATGAACAAGCGCAAGAACCAGGCGTTTTACGTTTACGTTTTACGATAATTAACAAAAATGAACCGTTATTCTAACAAGAATAATTTCTTTTAGGACTAATATCTCAGTGGTCATTTTAAACCGCCTGGCCATTATCTTCGTATCCTACTGTCTACTGTAAACAATATTTGGCATAAAAATAATGAATCAGAATCAGAATGGTAATATTTATTCAAGTAAGTATATACCGTACATAAATAATTGCAACACAGATTATGTACCTACTTACATTATTATATATCGTCGAAATTATGTGTGAAAATATTCGAATCTACCACTTGATATTTGATAGGTACGGAATCCAAGTGCGCAATCGGCAACTCGCTCCCAATCGACACACGGTCCGTTTTTTTTCGGGAATGTTATACCATAGAGTAGAACAAAATTTTCGTGACGTGACTTTGGTATTATCTATGGTGTTATCTACACTATTGCGATAAGTAATATTTTTTTTTATTTACGTAAAAAAACAAAAAGCGACCTTGCAATTCATTACATTTGGAGTAGGTACCAATCTACGTCAAATAAGGTGCCAATCTAGACTAGGCAAATACACACAAGAATTGGCACCGACTGTAAGTTTATTTGTAGGTAGCTTTTTAGGGCACCTAGATTTTTGAAGTCAGTTTATGTTTTTTGTTAAAAATATTTTTTTTTCTAGATTTTTAGTGTCAATAATCGTTGAAAATATGCAAATATTATCACCTTATATGAGCCCTAAAAAGGTAAAAATATAATGCCAACAAAAAAAACCTACCCCGGTTTCCGTTTTCGTTAAACAATTCGTATATTAAACAGAAAAAGGTTTTTCGAAATTGGTTCACTAACGCCGGAGATATTCTGTAGTCCGGATTGGAACCCCATTTCACCACTACATTTTTTTTTTCAAAATTCCTAAAACACGTGTTTCTTTATTTTATAAGTAAATTACATAGGTGCATATAAGGTTTCAAGTTGATCAAAAAAAATTTGTGAAATTAGGATAATATTCGATAATATGAAATTTTCGATAATATTTTGAAAATGGGACCAACCTTGAAGAATTCCCTAACAAACGTCAAAAAAAAACTGAGCCGTCGCGGGACGCCTGGCAGATGTGAAACATAAAACATAAACGTCGTAGCCAACTATTTTTTCCGAAAATATAGTATTTTCCAGCCAGAGTCAAATATCTATATAGTACATAGCTAAAAAATAAAGTACATTCACAAAAATCCTACAAAAAACGTGTCAGTGCGTCAAAAAACAAAAGACCAGTACTTTTGTTTGTATGAAAACGCACTGACAGTGACAGTTTCGTTTAGTTGTCGTTCCGTTCCGAAACACGCTATAGTATACGCGCAAATCTCCATGCAAGGCAAAATAAATATATGGATGCGTATTTTTTTCGAGAGATGTTGCTATTTTATACAAAAAAATTAATGCGGACATGTTGAAAAAAATATAGTACTTTTGCGTACTATATATTTTTTCAACAGTACATAGTCGCCCAGCTAAAATATAGTACAATACTATATTTTATAGTACGCTTGGCAACCCTAGTCGTAGCGGCGAGTGAGCGAGTCAGCGGAGTCAGCCGGTGGGCGGAGTCTAAGCAGCGGAAAGAACCGAGGAGCCACAGAGCTGCTCAAAGTTTTGATATTCCCTAGTACCTACTTTTAATTGATCACAGGTAAATGAACTACCAAATACAGCATTGAATATACTTTAAATAATAGTTATTTTTCCACTCAGTCCTAAAATTAATATGCATAAAAGAACAGATTACGACAGGCACTAAATATGGCTTACAGTCACTGTACTCTCACCACCCGCACACACCCACACACACCGTACGAAGCGTGGCTGCAATTAAAACTATACTTTATGCTTTAAATAATAATATGTTGATTTCATTTTGTTTGATACCACATATTTTAAAAATATAACATTTGATAACATACATAATTTAATAAAAAAGATAGGTATGGGTCGAATTGAGAACCTCTTCCTTTTTGAAGTCGGTTAAAAATCGTCAGAAGAGCCATCTGTTGCTGATGTATTGAACTGTAGCTAGAACAGTAAAATATCGTGAGCGCAATCAATTAGGTAGGTACATTAATTTATTTACGTAGTTCAAAAGAACGCCGCTAGATGTGCTCAATAATGGTAATTTTACCAATTTGAAATCACAAATTTCTAATTTATCACATAAGCCTTATGACACAATATTTGCACTCATTAAATAGCTGCTGGAGCTGTTGGGTACAATTAGCTTGCTAACCTCATTATCATCGTATTGCCTTCATATTTTATTAGGCAAGTACGTCAGGTAGAGGTAGCAGGTCCTAACCACTTATTCCTTTCAATTAAGATATAGTAGATACTTTACTTATTTACAATATATATTTATACCCACACGTCACATAATAAACAAACTCGCATTGTTGAGGACTCACGGCCCGGTACCTACGCGTGTCAACTGAGAGTCGGGATAGTTCTGGCCCTTATGACCTACCAACCACGCCAGTCTGGAATCGACCTCCAAGCTTGCCGCACGCCTCGCTCCTTCCTATCCGCGCGCCACGACACCAAACTCCTTATCTCTTATCACAATAAAAATGATACATCAAATTACCTCACTAGTGCTCAGATAATGAACACTCGAGCACTGATAAACACCTTATAACCGATCCGTGTAAATTGCATTAAACTCCTGAAATGTGATTGGCTTGGTCCTGGACTATAGTGATTAGTGAACTTAAGTATGAAGAAGATATTGTTGATAGTGGCCCAATTATTGGTTGCGGGGTGTGTGGACTGCGACCCCTGTACCAGAAGTCAGAGTTTGAACGTGACTAATGGGGATGTGTATCAGAACGGTTCCTTGGTACACGATGGGGTATTGTATAAGAGTGGTTCGTGGTACGAGGTGGAGGAAAATGGTGTTAAGGTCCTGTATGGATGTCCTTGTATAGACCGGATCTGTGTTTGGAAGTGCTGTGGCTCTGGATCTGCGTATTACAACACAACATGTACGGAGTCTAGTTTGACTGTTGTTAACCCATTTAGCCCTGAGGTGTACAAAGGCAGGGAGGTTTCAAGTATGGTCGCCCATCAACAGTTCTTCTATATGCACGGAAGACCATGTAACGATAGCTACGTAGTAGATAGTGGGTCGAATACTGAGGATTTGTATTTGCAAGAGGTAAGTTTATAAAAAAAGTGTTAAGTAAAAATGTTGGTATTGCTCTTCCGCGATCGCAGTTTGTATTTTCTATTATCGTATAAGTACCAATATTCAGACATATCACGACGAAGAGATTTACAGATTCACCTACACGACTCCATTGATATGTGGAGCAAGTAATCCATCTAATTTACCGAGAGTATCCGTCTATTTTTAAGGTTTTATTTTATAGAGCAGATATATAAATACTTGTGAATAAGTATTGGCTACTGATAAAATACCTACTCAGGGTGGGTGACATCATATTTGTTAAAGAAATAAAGTCAGATAATTGTATCCCTACTGAGAGTTATTACTGGCATTAACCCGCTATTTACTCGGTAAGGTTACAACGAGGCCGAAGCGGTGGTAGTAAATGAATACATAACAAAATCGTATCAATTATCGAGTGCCTATAAAATTAATACATAATGAGTAAGAAAGTATTTCTTGAAAGTACTGCTATGATTAGTTTTATTTTTTGTTGTCAGTTGTCTTCTTTATAGTAGGTAAGTAGGTAGATCCATAGCATGTATGTCGCTTCAGTGAATCATAGTAATAAGTTATAGAGCGCTGAGAAAAACAAATAGGCAATTAATGAATCAAAACTAATCATTTTTGCGTCATATTAGTTTGCGGAAAATGACCAGTGGCTAATAAAAATACAATAAATTTAGCGGAATTTCTTATCACACGCGTCGTGAGTCATTATGTAGGAAGTATTTACGCAATATGAGACAAGTACTATGTGCGTTTATCCTCACAGATACTTTATCTAAGCTAATTACATAATTTGACATGTTACAATACAATACAAATTAATATTAATGATAAAATTATGAGTGTATGAATGTGGTTGGAGCGAAAGAGGTGTCAAAATCGTAGCATGTGGAAGACTGCCTAACCCCATAGGATACAAGGCGTGAGTATATTATTTCTGTTTGTGTGTACCTATCATAAAGTAACTTCAGTACCCATAACGACTCCACTCTTCGTATAGCTCTGCGGCGACTTTTCCGCCATTGTTGCTATCTCATGTACCTGTAACCAGTAGGTATACGGCAACAATATGGGTTGTTTTCCCATATAGTTGCCGTATACAGGTACATGAGTGAAGGAAGGAATGAATGGCGGAGTCCGATAAACCAGAAAAAATCCGCATCGCGCGCGCGGGCTCGAAATGACATCTCCGTTATAATATCTCCATGATAGCTATGCTTATAATAATGGCTAAAAGAAATTGCTATTTAAGAAAAGCATATAATTAAATTATATACATGTTTAGACCTACACTTTATTTATCCACCAATATGGTATACAAAAAGGTTGTATGTTGTATCCTACATGTCTGTATGCACATTTCCATGTAGGTACTATAGGATAAGTCTATTGCCATTATACTGGGCACACATCCCCACATTGCGAGGGGTTAAGGACATAGTCCATCTCGTGGGCCCAGTGCGCTGGTGAACTTAACACGTTTTCTGATTGGCAGACAGATTTCCTTGCGATGTTTCTCTTCGCCGTTTTTCAAGACAGGCTACAGCTGTGATCTTATTTAAAGATACCTAAATATCAAGCGTTGATGGATGTATAACGCCTGTTTGAACGAGCGGCACAGATAATCGATACTTACCTATGTGTTATTTTGAGTAATACGTTGACGCAACGATAATAAGCGGCGGAAGTGAGGCTGGAAGCGCATCTGGTCTGTACCAAATAGTGCTCAAAATACAGTAAATGTAGGTCCTAACGATTATTACGAACGAAATCGTTAGAGCAACAAAATAATTAGTACCTTATTACTCTTCTTACTTTACGGACCTATGTTCCTATTCCTACTTCAAATCCAATCAAAAACAGTTCAACTTTAAGGGAATTATAATTGAAAGTACCTAATATTTGTATTAGGTACACGAATGGCAATGAGTCATCCTAAGAGCATTCCCCTTATTATAGGCTCAAAACAGAGGTAGACTGGCTTCAAATTAATGTGCTAATTGTAGTAAGTTGGCAGTTGTATTTCAAACTAGCTAAATATACAAACAGGATTAGAATATCTCTGCACGACAGTCGTTTGATACTACGCATTATGAAATATTTATCTAGGTAGACATATTAAAAATCAACCACGCAATGGCTCCCCAACCACGGGAAACGGCAACGCGGCAGGCCCAAAAAGAGATGGCAGGATGAGCTAGACTCTTACTTACCGGAGTGGCCCCGGTTGGCTATGGACCGCAACAAGTGGAAAAAGGGAAGGCAGGCCTTTGCCCTGCAGTGGGACAGTCAAGGCTTGATATGATATGATATACATATTACTGGATAATAAATCTGGATATCAACAATATTGTACCTACGCATATTTTTATATAACCCACAACATTAACAAGCCCTGCTCAAACAGACGGGTCGAAACGCGCGCGCGCACCATATTTCTTCGTATACCTACCAAAACGACATTTGTGGCTGAAGATTTTTTTTACAGCGATAAGTTAGCGAACCAATAAACAAGTTAGAAGTTTCTGCGGATAATCAAAATGTAATTTGTCATCAAAATAATATTGGGACGATTTCTCTGTTTACCTCACTTGAATTTTGGAACGCGATAAAAGAGAAGACGGGCAATGTTATCCTTAGGCAAATCCACAGATTAGACGGAATATAGATTTCAGCTGTTAGTCGCTTGGTCTCGTGACTTTGCCACAGATGTGCCCTCTTTATTGATATTATAACAGAGTACATTTTCGAAAAAAAAATCTCTCGCTCCAGTGTGTTCAGGGCGACAAGAAAAGCGTTCTAGTTTAACACATTCGTCATTAGACTAAAATACATGAGCAATTTGCACAGGCCGACACAATTGCAAATTAACATACTGTAATAGTTAAACATGTAGTTGGTACTTACTTATAACTAATACTACTACTACTACAGCCCTTTTTAACGCCCCACTGCTGGGCACGGGCCTCCCTTCAATGCGAGGGGGATTCAGGCCATAGTCCGCCACGCTGGCCCGGTGCGGGTTGGCAGACTTCACACATCTATCGAGAACTAGTCAAGCTCCCTCAGACGTGCAGGTTTCCTCACGATGTTTTCCAAGTGATAATCTCGGATGAAGATTTTGAGATTCGCACATGGAACCCAGAGGTGCGAGCCGGGGTTTGAACCTGCGCACTTTGATTGCAAAGCGTACGTTCGACCACTCGGCTACCACTGCTTACCAATAACCATAATATAAAGAGAATTAAAAATCCGTTGCGTGCATTGAGGCAAGCAGCAAGATTTATAGGTATACTAGCTTCTACCCGCGACTTCGTCTTCGCCGTCTTCCATTATTCAATATCGTTATAAACTATTAGTTATATGTTATTCTGATGAACAAACAATAACACTGTAAAGTTTCATCAAAATCCGGTCAGTAATTTTTGCGTGAAAGAGGAATAAACATCCATCCATCTGTCCTCACAAACTTTCACATGTATAATATTAGTAGGATTAGTAGGAAGTAGGATTTTAAACGTATAACTTATTGTATTACGTAGATAGTTAACGTGTCTGTGTCCAAAATTAACTACCTCTAAAGTGCCTCAGTAATCGACGGACAAGCGGCAGTTCAATTAATTGTTCCTTTTTAATCTAGTCACGATTTGTTGTTTGTATGTTCGACTAACAACGGTTACGAATCCATAGATGCCTGTAGAAATGGAAGCCTAGATGGTAGGACGCTCGAATTGAACTCAAGGCGTGCGGGTTCCAGAACCGGCCGGCCTCATATCTTTGGAATTTTCGGATTTTATGTGCGATTAACATTTTCAATAATGTTTACCACTTGCTGAAAGGTGAAGGCTAACATCGTGGGGAAACCTGCACGTTTAATACCCAGCGTGTGAAGTTCACCAATCCACATTGGGCCAGGATGGTGGGCTATGGCCCAAATATCCATCGTAAAGATGGGGACTGTGCCCGCTATAATGGCCATTGGCATCAGGCGGCGATATTACAATAGCTATTTCAAGCGTTACTTAGTTTGATATGATGAGTGTGTTGTCTAACGATATTTATTTACATGTACCGGCAAAGTGTGGGTGCAACATAGTGCACCTATTTTAAAGTCTTTTAACAAGGTTGATCGAGGTCATCTGTTACCGTAAGTTGACGCCAGCCTGCCGACCGGCGAACGATAAATAAATAGAGTCACATTAGCTGTTGATAGCAGGACTACAAACAGTATCGGTGGAAGAAGTGTCTACATAATTAGGATGTGGGTAATCATGTTAGCTCAAGGTTGGTACAATGATTACTGGTACGTCGATACGATGATTTTACGTCGATGTCTCGTGCTTCTAAGAATCTAGGTTAGTAGTAAAACCATCGAAATAACACGGTTAGGACTGAACTTCATTGTCGTAATGGAGGGTACCTACTAGTACATATCGAGGGGTGTGAGGCTATTTGACTTAAACGACATTGTTTTAACATTACAGAGCATACTTATTCGACGCAGAAAAAATTGCTGATTCCAAATATATATCGCGTATAAGTGTCTCGATATTATATACTACTAGCTGTGCCCGCGACTTCGCCCGCGTGGACTTCAGGGAGATTACACGGAAATATGGATATTATGTATTTCCCGCGGAACCGTAATGCTTTTTTCTAAAATTAAAGTAGCCTAAGTTACGCCTTGGAATATTCGCTATCTTCCAGTGAGAGTCCCGTCGAAATCTGTTCCGCCGTTTGGAAGTTTACCTCAAACAAACAGACAGACAGACAAACAGACCAAAATTTTTAAAATTGCATTTTCGTTATAGGTATCGTGTATACTTTCATATGCAATTCGTAAAAAGGTGCTATTTTGATATTACAAACAGACACTTCAATTTTATTTATTTGTATGTATGTATGTATAGATATAGATGTATAGATATAGATGAGTGTATGCGTTCGTAAAGAGCTAGTCGATATAGTGTCCGTGTACAAATTATATAAATAAATACCTAAATATTACCAGACAAACTAAGTAAATCTTGTACTATGTGTATCATACAATGGACTGGGGAACGTGTAGGGACACAATATACACACACTCGACGCGACGTCGAGGTGTGTAGGTATAAGGTACTAGGTTAGTAGTTATTACTCTTATTGGGTATTAAAAAGGGTAACTAACATTCTTTTTTCGTTTGTGTAAAGGGGGGAATGATGTAGACACACAATATACACACACTCGACGCGACGTCGAGGTGTGTAGGTATAAGGTACTAGGTTAGTAGTTATTACTCTTATTGGGTATTAAAAAGGGTAACTAACATTCTTTTTTCGTTTGTGTAAAGGGGGGAATGATGTAGACACACAATATACACACACTCGTCGCGACGTCGAGGTGTGTAGGTATAAGGTACTAGGTTAGTAGTTATTACTCTTATTGGGTATTAAAAAGGGTAACTAACGTTCTTTTTTCGTTTGTGTAAAGGGGGGAATGATGTAGACACACAATATACACACACTCGTCGCGACGTCGAGGTGTGTAGGTATAAGGTACTAGGTTAGTAGTTATTACTCTTATTGGGTATTAAAAAGGGTAACTAACATTTTTTTTCGTTTGTGTAAAGGGGGGAATGATGTAGACACACAATATACACGCACTCGTCGCGACGTCGAGGTGTGTAGGTATAAGGTACTAGGTTAGTAGTTATTACTCTTATTGGGTATTAAAAAGGGTAACTAACATTTTTTTTTCGTTTGTGCAAAGGGGGGAATGATGTAGACACACAATATACACACACTCGACGCGTCGTCGAGGTGTGTAGGTATAAGGTACTAGGTTAGTAGTTATTACTCTTATTGGGTATTAAAAAGGGTAACTAATTTTTTTTTTTCGTTTGTGCAAAGGGGGGAATGATGTAGACACACAATATACACACACTCGACGCGACGTCGAGGTGTGTAGGTATAAACTACTAGGTTAGTAGTGTAAACCACCAGTACGTTGTTGACATTTAATTAGAACACTTGTATAACTTATTACCAAAGACTTTATTATTTGTGTTGATCCCGGGAGCGAACCAAAAAACGGTTCCCAGTTACACTCAGACCCTGAGACCATTTCCTACGCTCAAACCACTAGACCAAACCGTCGTTTACTGTCAGACTGATAATTTACGTAGACGATTACGATCTTCAAAGTTATGGTGGAACTTCAGTGCTCCTCTTCCAACCTCTTTTGGACAATATTAGCGTGATAGTATTAGTAATATCTCGAAAAATATTTCCTATTCTCTAAAACACAATATATTTTTAAAATTATGAAATAGTTCTGCAAGGTTCGCGTGGCCTTGGACCTAGCCGCGCGCTTTGTTGCTTCAGCCGTTTTCTGAGAAAAAACTTTAGATTTGTTTATTGAGTTCGGATTGTCGCGGTCACGTTCTGTTTTTGATTTTCGAATGAGGTTAATAAATATTGTCTATGATTGATTCACTTTAGAAATAGGTATCATTTTTTTTAAATAGGTCAAGATTTGTGTCTCCTATAATTGGTGAGTTCATCTATTAACAACGATACCTTTGATGTATTCTATAAGTTTAGATGATCCGCCATCTTTATCAAATTCATCACCCAGTTTTGTTTATAGTGTATATCTATTAAATTTGCTCTTGCTATTAATTAATTGACACTGGATGAAATACCCGCTAATCACAGGTGGAGCTATCCCTCATCTTATTCCATTAAATTACATCATATTGTAAAAAAAGAAAAGGTCTTCAGTTCAGTGCGTGGACAGAAACGATACTAAGTCAGAATTCATATTTTTTTTATTCATATAAACCAATACAGGTACTTATAAATCCACAATAAACAAATAATAATAATAGTATCTCTACCACCCATTCGGAATGCATTTCCTATGGAGAAGAATGGGCAAGAAACTCCATGGTTGCTCTTTGTTACCTGTTATCCCTAAGTATTGGAAGGAGTTTATTGACATGTAGTATGTTACTATGTTGTAAAAATTGAAATATTACTACGTTTCCGGCTGAAGGTACCTAATCTGCGAAGGTTGATAATGATACGTATATGTGCCTATGTAGGGTTATCTAAAGCGATTAATTTCTTTTTCATATCATATAATTAAACTAAGGTGTGGGTTCGAATGACTTCGTAAACGAATGCATAAAGTAGGTGGAAGATTATCCTAGTTACTACTTATAACAAAGTTCTAAGAAATACCACCATTCAATGTGAATTAACGTCATTGTCTCTATAAGCTAGTAGGTATCGAATTATGAATCATTATATTTTTGTGATTTTATGACTCAAGTCAGAAAATTAGAAATTACTCAGTAACTATAGGTAATACCTAGATATTTTATCCTCATTTTTTTTTACAAGTAGTCTTATTTTCATTCGAATTAGAAGCGAAAATTCAATAACTTTATGTGTTGTATGTTTAGTGGAGTTTCATTTGCTACGGCGTAGCAAATTAACTCGTTTTATGGGAGCCGCGATCGTTGCAACGGCGTAGACACATTACGGAACTATTCCGTATATGTTCTCCAAATGATCTATGGACAAGCTACGAAATCAGTGTAAATGTCTTTTTAACCGACTTCCAATAGGAGGAGATTCTCAATTTGATTTAAATGCTTCGAATTTTATTCGATATATACAAATATTCGTACAACGCTTTGTGTTCTGCAGAACGCTGCTGCCTGCCGTTAAACAACTTTAAACTTTAATTTTATTCCGCTTTCTCACACACACAAGGGAGTTTTAATCCGAGAAACTCTTTAGATTGTTTTGAAATATGCCATACACATTAATGCACTATTTACACGGTACGGGAGGCTACCTGATACCTAGTTTGTGTATAACGGAATCGACATCATTGTTAATAGGAAAAAGTAATTTTGGATGTAATTTTGAACCTTTTTTTGATATGCCAAATATCTGTTTTATAAATATATCTAACGTGTGCCGTGTGCTATGTTTTCCGCGGTTCCGTAAACGTTAATTCTTGTAAAGACGCGCGTAAGATTTATGCGCCACAAGTACTATACACAAATTACTTCATTAACTAGTCTGCTTTTCTGGTAACCTAGTACAGGGTACTGTTAGTAAACAGGATTTTGAAGGAGATAAATATTATAATAAAATAGATATGTGTGGAGGAGAATGGGGGAGAATTTTGCCCAGCAGTAGGATAATATAGGTTTTAAATAAAAAAATATCGCCATTCTATACCTATTCACCCTATGATTCCAAGCAAAGCAACGCTTGTACTATGGGTATCATACAACACTCAGACCAGATTCCAAAATGGCCATATTCAAAATTTTCCCGGGAAAATTTCACGCGAAACGAACCTACGACGATCTGGTGCAGAATACCAAGTGACTTATGTTCCATTAGACCAAGTAGTCGCCAACTGTACTTTGAAGTCATGGTCTTCGTAATTTGTACACCCTAATTTTGTGCCGCAGTGGTTGACAAGCGGTCGGTCGGACGCACGCCTTACAATCAAAGTGTGCAGGTTCAAAAACCGGCTCGCACCTGGGACTTATGTGCGAATCTCATTTTCATCCGAGATTATCACTTGCTATGAAACGGTGAAGGAAACATGGTGAGGAAACCTACACATCTATAGAAAAGGCGTGTGAAGTTCACCAACCCGCACTGAGCTAGCGTGGTGGACTATAGCACAAACATATCCCTCGTATTGAGGGAGAAAGTGCCCGATAGAATGGCATTATGCTCGCCCCCTATAACATTGGGACCAATACACATCGGTGAAGAGTGGGCGCACTGCAGTGCACCTCTACCTACCCCTTCGGGGAATATAGGCGTGATGATGTACTTTTGTCCTTGATATAATACAAACAAGTACAAGATCGTAGTACGGAGATTCTCACGCGCCAATCTGTCGTAGCCATAATCGCAGCACATCATCTGAAACAATAAACATGTAATGGTAGTTCTCATAGCAAACGTAGACCTTGAAGTCATTGTAGCATAAAAATGCTTTTATGATAGTTTGTTCAAATTTTACGGTGTCGAAAGTATTGTGCTTCAGCCACGCGTCATTTTAATATTCAAAAGGGGTTCAGACCAAAACCTAGTAGAGATTGTTGCAAGGTTTAACTAGGAATTATGATATAATTTAATTTTTTATCCCAATTAAATTTCAGTATTATTTTTAAAGAATGAAGCGAATGTATCATTTTAGAACATATGAAAGTAAAGTTTTTTAATATTTTTATCGACTTTCGACTATTGAAATAAATATCGGTAACTACATATGATTAGTACCTTCCCTATATAACATTAAACCCGGCTTTGTTCTCTAAAATTTTAATCCTTAAACACCTCAAATATGTCGGCCATTTGGTAAAGATCGGTCCCATTTACAACGAATTTGTTATCCATAACTATTTAACATAATATTATGAACTAAAAGTGCTTCACAAAAAAATGTGTGTTTATAACAAGAGTGCAGTGTTCCTCTCATTAAATTATCTTACTCGATGGCGAAAAGTAAAATGAATAAATTCCAAAAGCCCTCCACAGCTGACCCGAGGGATGATAAATCACGAGTTTTATAGTTTATAATTTCCTATTAAAGTTTTGTATTATGTTCTTCGCAACCAAAACTCCATGAAGCGTTGGCTCAGTTAAGGTAAATATTTTGTCGTGTATAACTAAACTGAAAATGTAAATAATGCACATGAAATATCGCACACCATATCCTCACGCCAACTCCTTTGTGTGGATGTAAATATGGGAACTGTTTAGGTAAGATATTTTACTACCTACGTTATGAAAGAATTAATAGTAGGTATTTTGTGATATAATGTCGAAAAACTCGAATTAAAGTTATCTGTATTCTATCTGTCAATTTAATACAAAGCAGTCGAGTTATTCTTAAAATAAAGTATATCTGACGATTAAAACATACCTATATTGTCACCTATTTGTGGAATAAATAGTGTCAGTTAGTTTAGGTGGTGTGGTAATTGAAAAATTGACCTGAAATTGTGACACAAATTTAGCATTTTGTTGATATTGACACTCTGCGTTGGAGTTCAAACTTATTCGGAATAAAAAACTTACGGGTCGAATTGAGGACCTCATCCTTTTTGAAGTGGGTTAATGTATTCATAAAGGGGTCGATTCTTTTGTAACTAAATTATAACAATGTTTTACATATCCTAAAATACTCGTAGGTAAGTAACTTACTAACTATTTTTACCCACGCATCAACTCACAAAGTTGATTGATGCTAATCAGGCTGCCTTACATTTTGTACGAGAAATAAACATACCGACGGTAGTTAGATTAATGAGTAATTTATGGTTAAAGCAAACATTGACATAATTAGTGAGATGTAATTTACTAAAATGAAACAAACAAATTCTCATTACAGATTGATTAAATACTAAAGCTTTATGTACTTACTTAATCTGTTATTGTTAGATTCACTTTAGTATATCTATTCTTAGTTCAAAATACTTCAGTAGTAGAGATCGCATTATTTACATAACCATCAATAATATTGTTCTGAAGGAAATAAATTTTCAAGATGGAAATATTCCGTAAACACCCTGCGTCACGGTATCTGTAGAACGGAATATACTTATGGAAGAATAAATAAATATTCCAGTCCAACGGAAGGTTTCGATCAACTTATTTAATGGTTATGGTAAGCATACAATCATGAATATAAAATGAAAAGTATTGCCATAAACTTAATAGTGTGTTAGGCTGATGATTTTAATCACAGATTCAATGTAGAATATAAAGCGATAAGTATCCATGGCTCTCTTTCATGTTGTGGTGCACCCTATATCTCGCTACGAAACACAACTACCGCCAGTCGCTACTAGATGGCGCGACTGTAGACACATCGCAATTCTACGCGTTCAAGAAATTATTCGCCATACAAAGTACTATGAAAATCCTAGCTCGCGGTACTGGTGTGTTCAACAATCTGAACTATAATATACAAATTCCCCGACAACATCACTGGGGCGTAGCGGACCCCGCCAGGCATACCACCCGCCTGACAGGAAGATCTTCCCTTTACCGCCAAAATGTTATTACGTAGCTATAGGTAAATTAATCGATTAAACTTAAAATATTACTCCTACGATCGTGGTGAGATCGAATAAGTTGACTTTAGTTTCACTTTAGTTTCAAACATGAGAATTTGTGCAAATGTAACTGATATTATAGTATACATACTAATGTACGCAGTTCGTACTAAAACGTTTTTTTTTTTCGTTTTCATCTAAAATACATTTATTTTTGTTTAAATATTTACAATAAGGTACAATTTTAAAATTAATACAAATTTATGACCACCTAACTAAAAAAATGTCTTGTCCGTGTGGGATGGTAACGCTGGCTGCATCGTTGAATAGCTAGGCTGATACATTGAACGAGGAAGGAGCCAGCCCTCCTGTAACCAACTTCAAGTGCGTGATGCAGTTTTTATTTAATACTCTTTATTTAACCCTAGCTAGCTTACCTAGCAGTGGTAGCCGAGTGGTCGAACGCACGCCTTGCAATCAAAGTGTGCAGGTTCAAACCCCTTCTCGCACCACTGGGATTTATGTGAGAATCTCATTTTCATCCGATATTATTACTTGCTATGAAACGGTGAAGGAAAACTTAGTGAGTTTAGTCGTATAGAAAAGGCGTGTAAAGTTCACCAACCCGCACGAGGCCAGCGTGGTGGACTATGGCCCGAATCCCCGTCGCATTGAGGGGAGGCCCGTGCCCAGCAGTTGGACGATAAAAGGGCTGTAGTTGTATTATGTAACCTTAACCTTTTCCCCATTAACAGAATGGAACCTTGTACGAGGTGGCATCAGGTGGTTCCCAGTGGCACGCGCCAGGACGGTACTGCCTGGAGATGATGGTAAACAATCTGTCCGTGGCACCGAGACTGGTGGCCGGAGTCTGCTTCCCGGAGACGTCTGTCGACACAGATGACAGTTCCGTGCTGTACACTGCGTATGCTATTGGTAAGTTGAAATAAGGATGCATCCGCCATCTTAATCACTGTCATCATCCATTTTTATTTATAATGTGTATTTATTGCCTTTGTCCTTGCTATTATTTACTTGACACAGTAGTTTTAACAAACTTTTTGAAGCCATTTAGTAATAAACCGAAGCATTAGGTAGAGTACCTAATGCCTTTATCTATTAGGAAATAAATAAGGTACCAAATTTGGACGCACTTATAAGTCAATACGTACGACGTAGAGTGTGTTTAACAAGCTGTAGGTACACTTTGTAAATGAGTGATGGCTAGTTTTACGAGCTCCGTGATAGGATGGGCTCTTAAATACCTGTGTAAAGTAATTTTGGTACTACTAGTGAAAACCAATTTCGTTTTACGATCCTAATCATGCAAACAAAATTGTTTTCGGCATGCTAACAGATTAATCATGTATAGGGAATTAAAGTCATTTACACAATAGCTCTTTTTCTAGGTTATGTTGGAGTGGGTTAAAAAAAGTTAGAAGTGTCTATAGACAACCAAAATGATGCAATAATAGATAAGTAATATTATCTTCGGTAAGGCAAATCCAGATTAAATGGAATAAAGATTTTTAATATAAAACGGTGTAAGAAATAATTTCGTAAGAATGAAGAACGTATGTAGGTTAGTAGAGTACACTGACCATATACCTAGCTCTGTGGTAGAGTAGAAAAAAACATAACATTAATACCTTCTATGTGCAATGAATATGCAGGTACCTACTTATACTGCATGAAAGCCAATTCTAACAACTCCAATTAATTAACTACAAAGATAGTTCTGGGCCATTACATAGTTGAAAAAATAATTAAACAGCTCATTTCGTAACTACATGAATGAGGATGGGCTTGGCCTTCAAATGCAGTAGTGCCCTTAATTACTGGTCAACATTATGGTGGGTAGGACGTAAAGTGCTTTCCACGGTAAATGTAGGTTACTAGTTGTTTCAAAACGTTCGCTTTGAAAACAAAGAGACTTCGATTCCAAAAAAAAAAGATATTAAGTCCCCAATTAAGCGTCAAAAATCGCACGTAAATTGTATGTCAATACCAAAACGAACTCTGTGTCAATATTCACAAATATTGAATTTCTGTGGCATTAAAGCCAAGCACTTACGCCTCAAAATTCGCTTGCGCTGTCAATGTAATTTCGTGGAAAAATTAACTTTTCCTATGAGTCAATTCGAGTTCATTTTGGTATTGGCTAATAATACGCGTGACTATTGACACCATAACTTGTTCTTGTTTTTGTCAATATATGTTGTGTAATTTCCTTGTAACTATTGGTGTACAATAAAGAGTTTTCTATATATCTATCTAAGCCTCTACGTGTTTGACACTTAACCGCAAGCCACCAGAAGTTAAAGTCCATAAGGAATGGGCAGATGTATAAATAATATATTATAATGTATCATTCTATTAACATATGACATACCTAAGTTAGTTAAGTCATTGAAATAAAACTATTTTACGGACTCTATCGCGTTTATTTACTATTTGATTATCCCGACGTTTCGGCTGCTTTACAGCAACCATGGTCACGGGGGGACTGAGGTGTCGCCGGGATAATCAAATAGTAAATAAACGCGATATAATCCGTAAAATAGTTTTATTTCAATGTATAGTATTCGCGTAAATATGAGAAAACAATATTAGTTAAGTCATTTAAATAACTTTATACGACATCCTTTTATACCAAAATTTTACGACAAGTTGCCACGTAAACTATAAATAAACATTAACACTCAATAAATATATGAATAGGTATTTTGCATCAACATCACGATTTTACGAGATAGACATTGATTAATCTTAATTCCCATAAACCACTTTTGTGTAAATGGCTCATAAACTAAAATTGGGCCGTGAGGGTGGTCGACGTTTGATGATAACTTTATCACCTACCGACCGTTGTTATTATCTTTAACGACCCGAACCTAACAAATCAGAATAGAAGTGATAGATATGTGGACACAATCGTGTTTAGTGTTTTCTGTCTGTCAGTTCTGGATTAGCCTATAAGCTATTTAAGAAATTGCTTAGGGCATCCCGTCTAGGGGGTCACCAGAGACGACCGAGAAAACAAAACGAGCACACAAAAGTTAAAGCAATTTCAAAATCTTAGGACAACATGTGAAATCATGTTGTGCCAACCCACCTAGCACACATACATATTCTAACTACGATACGTATTCACTTTTTTTTTTCAATTAACTCTTTGTAGTTGACTTAAGGATACGGGGGCTGACAGGGGAAGATTACTTAGGGCATCAAGTTAATCCGGCACTGCTGTCTGTACAGCCCTTAGTGTCACTATCCGTTCACATGCTTCCACATGTCCTTGATAAGTGGTTTAAGCGTAGACTGGCCTTACTGCTCTGGCTTATTGCGGGTTCGATTTCCCTCAGCGGTAAGTTTTGGAATTTACCCTAGTCTGGGTGTAACCAGGATCGCTCTATTCTATGGTACGCATGGTACAAGCTTTGCTTAGTTTCATACCTTACGATGAGTAGCTGTTGTCTGGAAAACATATTCTGCAAGACACAAAAATAATTTTTCATAGGACTATAAACTTTATAGATCATGAAATAAATACGATTATCTCTTCCAGGGCTCATTCTATCGGTGCCGTTTCTGCTAGCCACATTCATGGTGTACGCTTTGATCCCGGATCTTCGGAATCTTCACGGCATGTGCCTGATGGCGTACTGCGCTGGTCTTATCGTGGGATACCCATTCCTCGCTTACCTGAAGCTCCACGTCGGGAGAATTGGGGTTGCCATGACAGGGTGTCTCGTTGTGGGTAAGTAATAGTTAGTAAGAGCGCTAAGCACTTCTAGTCTCCGACTGTAATATCGGATGAACCAAGGTTGATCTTTTAAAAGAATAATCAAAATGAAAACTCTTTATTTAACTTATCTATCTTATCTATTTGGTCCCGTTATCAGGCGCATACTCATTTTCTAAATGTTTACGTTATGTCTCATTGTGTTGTTGCAAAAAATATCTATCTACCACCGGAAAAATCTGCCGAACTAAGCAACGCTTTTACCGTATAATACGCTAGAGGCGATCTCAGTGACTCCCATACCAGGCAACAACCACATAGAGGCAATTTTTTCAAACTGTGTCTCGAAAGGTTTATACACAAGCTACTGTCATAGCAGTCAAGTGAAAAGATTATTTAAATGTTTACCAATATTAGGGACCTCTTACCTATTGTAGTAATACCAAAAAGTTACTCATACTTACATTTCCTCCTCCTCGCGTCGTGCTCCTAATTACTGAGAGTCGTGATTCCCCCATGGAATTATTTTCTCCTTGACTATCTGGCGCCACCTGTGCCTGTCTTTGGCGACGTGGAGAGCTTCGTGGAGATTAGTGCCCAGAGATTTGCGGATCTGGTCAGACCATCTAATGGGACTTCGGCCTCTGGAACGATTTCCGCCGATTTTTCCGGTAACCATTAGTTGATCGAGGTTGTGACCATCTTTCCTGGCAACGTGACCGAAAAACTCAAGTATCCTACGGAGACAGATGGTAGATAGTCTGGTCTTTACATTTAGCTAAATACTTATATTTATTACTAGATAAGACCCATAGATATTTTGGATAATTAGGACTAGCCCGGGATAAGTATGCCGTTGCTGGTAAAAAAGTCTTAGGTCGTAGTAAAGTTTTCACTGTTTTATTTACCGCGGGCTTGGAGCCAAATTGGATATTTAATTTTTCTGTGCTCAAAGGTGTTGTGGAGTTATTTCATAAACTTATCAACCTTAATTCTATAGATAGTAATAAGTTTTTTGTTTACATCTTTTATCTATCTATCTATCTGTACATATAAAATGCTTTGTCCTGAATGACTGACGGACGGATCAACGCACAGCATAAACCGCTGATCGTAGAGACCTGAAACTTGGAGAGTGCGTTCTTTGTATCACGTAGGCATCCGATAAGAAAGGATTTTCCGAAATTCTACCCATAAGGGGGTTAAAAAGGGGGGCAAAGTTTTTATGGGACAACGTGATTCCTTGGTCCAATCTACTTCAAATTAGAACCATTTTCGACTTCTACGCGGACGAAGGCGCAGGCAAAAGCTAGTTTGTTTATAAACGTGTCGTGCTAGTTTAGTATTGAAATACCGCACCTTTACCTACTTACATTTAATAACAGTTCCGGTATAATTGTAAATCTGGCACACCTTACAGTGTAAATTGACACATATACACACCCCAAGATACATTGGCTGGCACTATAAACCTTGTTAATTTAATTAAAAGGCTTCCATGTGCTCTCGCGAATTAGATTAATGTCATGACAAGCCTTAATTATAACTAACATTTAATAACGGCAACAAAAATACCTTGTTTTTAGGGTTCCATACCCAAAAGGTAAAACGGGAACCCTATTACTAAGACTTCGCTGTCCGTCCGTCCGTCCGTCTGTCACCAGGCTGTAACTCATGAACCATGATAGTTAGAGAGTTGAAATTTTCACAGATTACGTATTTCTGTGGCCGCTATAACAACAAATACTAAAAAACAGAATAAAATAAATATTTAAGGGGGTATGAGAGCCCCATACATCAAACGTGATTTTTTGCCGTTTTTATAGATAATGGTACGGAACCCTTCGTGCGCGAGTCCGACTCGCGCTTGGCCGGTTAATTAATTTATACATTTGTTTCATGGGACAGTGATTTCGGTTTGCTTCATAATTTATACCTGGTAATATAAACAGCTTTTTCTTGTTTTTAGAATGAGTAAATTACCTACTGGCAGTACTAGTCATGTTAGCTCAACCGACTAAGCTATAAATTAAGTCGAGGCTAATGTCTATATATTGATTAGATGAGAGTCAAGCCTAGAACCTTTCGTTTACGTGGAGGGCTCGTACCTTCTACTAGGCCATTCATTAGTTTATACAATCTAGGTATCTAGATAGGATGTTGTGACGTAATAATTGAAATTAGTTTAAATCAATTGCTTTCATTAAATTGCATCAATAATCAGTCTCCAAACTTGCATACGGGATGGCAGAAGGCGGGAACCTTCTGACCTAGTTCAGTTAAGCGGTATTCATGGGTCTTCACGATTATTCTCCAAATTCCTACTTTCCTATAAGTCTTGGTATACGGTTGAACAAGTGTTAATCATTGATTGGTAATAACCACGTTTAGGTCATCGCTACACGACTACGGCTGTATTCTCACGGTAACGCCGCATGCACAATGATTACGAGTTTAAAGGGAACAGATACGTGCATTGGCCGAATATTTTGTATGGTTCATACAAGCTGCCGGTTTTAGGTGTCCTATAATTATTGGACAGCCGGCTTCATCGTGTGATTAGAGCCCGCCCACAGCATATAAACGGCAAGTGTTTAGGTCAATAGGCTAATGTGACTGGCATAATATCGCTGTCTCAATTGGATACTGACTGCTGACATATTTGGACACGTCCATTTGAACACATGGTACATTGTAGGACTTTTTTATGGTCGCCTCATTTGCCAAACCGTAATAGATCAAAGTCGATAATTACTGACATAAGTATATTATATTTACTGTTTGGTTACGGCCTCATCCTTATATATTTAGATACCTAAGTAAAGATATCAATCTATTGAAATAAAACTATTTTACGGATTTTATCGTATGTTGTTGTACCGCAAACAACAACTAAATATGAGGGTACCCAGTTATTAACTATGACATCAGGACGTGTAACACCTCAGTCCCCCCGTGACCATGGTTGCTGTAAAGCAGCCGAAACGTCGGGAAAATAAAATAGTAAATAAACGCGATAAAATCCGTAAAATAGTTTTATTTCAATGTATAGTATTCGCGTAAATATAAGAAAACGATATCAATCTAATTTGCGAGCTATGCATAGACTATAGTATTTTTAAAGCGTTAAGCCTCGAGCACACTGGGGCGGTAAGATACACGCGTCAAATTATTATTTTCCAATAACAAAACGAACTGTATTGACTAGATGAAAAAGCGAATTTTTCAGCGAAATACCATACATCACACGTGCGAATTATGACTCGCGGTGGCGTGGTTTTTACCATAGAAAATCAATATTTATGTATCTGTCACTTTTAAACACAGATTGCGTTTTGATAATAGCAAAAAAAATTACGCGCGTCTTGACGCACCTGTGGCTCCAGGGGAAATTAAGTACAGGAGAGTTAGATAGATAGATTAGACTACCAAACAAAGAGTGAAAAAAAAAATGAAACAAAATAACAAACAAACAAAATTACAACGCTCTTAGGTATAAATACAGTAGCTATGTACAACGTGGCGGTCGTATCGCTAAAAGCAATTTCTTCCAGACAACCAGTTTGAAAGAGAAAAGAAAAAACTATTGGCTATTGGCAGCTGTTGGTTGTGTACTCAAATAATATATCAATGTAAACAATATCAATACATATATATACATCGATATAGTAATAAGGTAGAAAATAGATAGATAGTTCTAGGTAGGTGGAGGATGAGAGGAAATTGATTTTTATTACCCGCAAACGGAATTATAGGGTCTGTGACAGCTCCTTTTAATGCTGAACCGATTACTGAGGGATCGTTAAAAATCAATCGATTTCCGATTGTGCATTTGACCTCCTTCCGAATGAAAAACTCAGCACACATGTTTCCTCATCAAACACATTGTGTTTTAATATGTTGTGTTTCTTTTCATCTTTTTGTACCGTACGTACCACATCCTCTCGGTAGTGTGGGCTGTTGTTTTCGTAAAACTGAAACGTATTTACGCGAGCCATACGGGCAGGTGATCATCAAAAATTGCGGCATCGCAAAATATGCTATAGTTGCAATATCATAAAAGCTTATATTGCGTAATGTCGTACAGTCAAGCTTTTTCCGACATGATCCTTGCCTCTTTTCCTCAGTATTTTTTTTCATATTACATAGATAGACGCATCAATTAACATAAGGATATCGCAAAAAGCTTACGGAGTCTCTACTTTTTTCTAAATAATTTGCAGGTAACAATTTTGTTATCGTTAATTACGTGTAAATCAATAAATTGTTTTAGCTATTTATCTAAATTGAAAAATAAACTGAAATTTTCAGACATCTTTATAATATCGACGCAGAAACTGTAGGCATTCGTCATATTTTTTACGTAATAACTAATATCGTGATAGCGGTGGTAGCCGAGTGGTCGAACGCACGCCTTGCAATCGAAGTGTGCAGGTTCAAACCCCGGCTCGCACTTCTGGGATTTATGTGCGAATCTAATTTTCGTCTGAGATTGTCACTTGCTATGAAACGGTGAAGGAAAACATCGTGTGGAAACCTGCACGTCTGGGGGAACTTGACTAGTTTTCGATAGATGTGTGCTGTCTGCCAGCCCGCACCGGGCCAGTGTGGTGGACTATGGCCCGAATCCCCCTCGCATTGAAGGGAGGCCCGTACCCAGCAGTGGGACGTTAAAAGGGCTAACTAATAACGTACTTGCTTACTACCTCAACCGAATAAGTAGACCCAAGGAGTTAGCTTATTTTAGATATATTAACATGTATTTATGTATTCCAGCGTTCGTCGTTTACTACGCATTCCAGTCGAGCTTCTTCTGGCTCAACGTTATGTGCTTCGACATCTGGAGGACCTTCAGGTAAATATGGAACTTTCAATTCACTAAGAACACAATAACATTTTAATATTTGAGTTTGGAACTTGATAACATATCTAACTAGAGTCATTTAGTTACTACTGAACTTAATTGTAACTCCCAAATTTATAGAAAAATATAATCTCTTTTGTACTGAAAAATGTCACTGTAAGTAGTTTGAAGATCGTTTGAAATTTCTATAAATTTGGGGTAAGTGTATCTAATATTTATGCTGGTAATTATACGCATCAATGATATTAATAGTATTCTAAATGTGATAAAAAGACGTCCAATTTTTTTTAACCAAATGGGTGAATTAATGCCATGGCCAGATACGTAGACGTCAAAGTCCCACATAAAATCGTGTGAAAATGCCAAATGGTAAGAAAAGCTTCCTCTTTCATATAATAATTTGTTGATACGCATATTATGCGTGGGTAAGTATTTACTATGCGATTCAAATGAGAATAGGATCGACTTTACGCCATATTGTGACGTGAAAAAACAAATTATGACTTTAAATAATTGAATATTCTATTAAGAAAATTTGCTACTAATTAAACCTTTTTATTTATATTTGATGTAGGCACTACTATTATTGATATGCAAATAAGTTTTTTGCAAACCATACTTTTCATGTGACATTTGACAGATAGAGCTTATTGACATTCCTATTCTTATTTGGATCGCATAGTACGTTATCTCATCCGCGCTCGCTCCTATTATGAAACTTAAACGTTTTCCTTTATAGTTATATCGGGAGGTTATAAACAAGTTTATTCATTCCAATTAGTTTTATTGATCCGTTCATAATGAGGAACAAAAACATAATACAACGCTGCAGTGTTATGTTGAGCTCGGTTTTATAACCGCCACGCTATGTATTAATTTAATTGTTCAAAACGATTCCATTTTTAAAATAGATCGACCATAAACTATTGTACAATCAAAAAAGGTTTTAAATAGCAAAACAGTAACGATAATTTGAACAACTTTTAACTTTTTTTAAAGCAATTATATAAATATATGGTTCGAAAAAAAGTTTAATCACGCCTCCACAAAATTCCGTTCGGTTCAGTCCACTCGAAATTTATGATCACATTTATTACGTCATAAATAAAAGGAATCGCGTCTGAAAAAAGTTATTGCTTTTCACTCGGCCCTACAGGGTGACACATTGTTAAATTTTACATGAATGTAAAAATATACAAATCTGGTAGCAAAGCCTCGAATAACTTGTAGATATGACAAAATAATATAACTAACAATGACTTTTTCGGATGATTGAAGCATGGTTTGGATTGCAGATCAGCGACGCCGTGTCAGACTGCCTGCAGTGCCCACCTGTAGGTCCCTATTTGCCATCACTCTACGTCCGTAATGGCATGATATCGCTAGATATTGCTCGACTGTTTATCTGTACGATTGAGCCCCTCTGTACACTGGGGCGTCAAGACGCATGCGTCGAATTTATTGCCAATCCGTAAATGATCTGTATTGACTCATGAATTAAGTTCATTCTTCAACGAAATTACATTGACAGCGTGAGCGAATTTTAACGCGCCGACGCGTGGCATTTACCACATAAATTTGATGTTTATGTTTGTGGAAACAGAGTTCGTTTTGGCAAAAATTTGGGCGCACAACTGTTGGCGCCACAGTGTGCGCGAGGCTTTATGTTCCATTATTTCTAATTTATCATACATTATAACCATTTCCATTTAAAAAAAATGAAACGTTTAATCAACCTATAATTGAGGAGGAATAAATGAGGCGATAATTTTGTTTTAAAACCCCTTTTTCGTATGTAGGCGTATCTACTAAATATACCTAGCTAGTGGCAAACCTTGCTTTTTATACCTACGCCTAGTTGTGTAGTTTTCTGTTACTCAGAAAATAATAATAATGCATTACCACGCCTGTATGCCCCGAGATGGTAGACAGTGGACGTTCATAAAATTAAATTTAAATTAATCTTCAATTGATATCCGCACACCACAGATTATAGTTCAATTTCAGTTAGTAACAAATTATAATTATAAGACGTGAAAATCAAAATGGTAGCGTGACCATTTCCCTGAACTGTTTTACATCAGTCTATTTTATTACAAGCTTTATATTAACTTGCAATGTATGTCCGGGTGGAATCTTGCAATTGAATTTCAAATTAGTTATCTTTAACAGATTGAGCTAAAATTTGGTAAACACGCTTATTTTGGATGACAATACATGCTTAGCTATGTGACGTCATCCTAATTCCAATATGACGGATCATCCAAGATGGCGGAATAGTTATTTTTTCTGCACTACCACAGTATGGGTATCAAATGAAAGGGCTTGCTGAGGAGAACACGAAAACTAAGGGCAATTATATAAAAGCTTGTTTTAAAAAAGTTTTTTTAACATATTTTTTTTAAATATAACATCACTGCATTGTCTGGTCCAACAATATACGCTTGAACACAACCATACTGAGATCTCTCAACACAAGCTTGTTTGCGTAAATAACATAAAAAAAAATTATGAGCGTCCATTCGAGCTGTTAAGCGTTCGTTCGTATCAAGAGAATCAGGTGTGTACCTTTGGTATCAAAAGGTTATTTTAGCGAAATGACACAACACCCGAATAGTAAAAGACCTAAAGAGCGCAGCGAGAAGATTTTAACTTTGTGATTCTAATATCCTTACGACGTGGTGGTATTTCTTTTCAGTAGGTATGGGTTTTCAGAAAGTAATATTAATAACGAACATATCCAGCAACCTGCCATTTACTGGTCGTCTAGTGATAATAATTTACCTGTCGATTTGTTACTATAAGCTTTGTCCTGCATGTAAGGGAAATTATTAATTATGTGTACCTAGTACCTACAATACTGGGTACGCTGAAGATAAATGCGCTCGATCAGAATAATAAGCGGTTTTCAAACTAACTGTGCTCAAAAACCTTTTATTTAAAAATTACAATCCATAGACATAAATTTTGTTCTTTAACAAAAAGTAATGTATAAAAGTAGTCATCGTAAAAAGTTTGTATATGGATTGAAAATTCTACAAAATTCGGTGGCTTTACTCTACATATAATATAGGTACCATATGTTGAAAATTCATGTAGAGAAACACGATCCATCTTTTAGATTTGCATTTTTTATTTAGATTTAGTATCGGCCTACTTATGACTATTCTTTTTTAAATAAATAAGTGCACTTATTGAGTAGGTATTACACGCATCGTAGAGATTGAGTACGTACTTAGTAGTAATGTTTAATCACTGTGCCATTATTACCGTGATATAAGCTAGTATCTTATCTACTAAAAGGGTTGTATTTGATAGTAGAGTTGATGGAGTTGTAAAGCTAGTGTTGTAGCTAAATATTTAGTGAACCTTTAATAAATGGAAAGTAATAAAACTAAACCGATTAGGCATTATGCTGGTTCTAATTTTGTTTTACCAAACTCTATACTAATCGAAGTGCTGCCCTTATTATTGTCTCGTATTAATATAATATGAACAAGACTGAAATATATTTAGAGTGTCAGAAATAGTTTATTCATAGTTTGTGTAGATATAACAAAATCGGGTTCATTATCGCTTGTTGTGGCGGTAAATTTGAAAGCTCAAAGCATCTGGGCTAAAATATACCTCAATGTATGCATGCTGCTTTATTTAGACATTATTAGTAGTAATAGCAATAACACTATCGAAATCTGGTACTTAATGCATATAACGGAATGAAATATGTGAAGTTGACAATTTATGAGTGCTCTCGTAGGCCTATACAAAATGAATGATTTGACTTTGAAGGACAGAATTAAAATCTCTCGTAGCATTGATTAAAGTTTACGATAATTATTTTATTCCGTTGAGTTTCAAATCTTTAAGACTACGGTGGCGTTGATTTGAAGACAAAGAACGATAGTCTGTATTAAGTATTCGGTGCTTTGTTAGTATATTGTATCATTTTTAACAAGATACTGATGTAATAATTATGTTTCAATGCTTCCTAACCAAGATTTGGCAGTTTGGCGCAAGAGTCGCAAAGGTAAGACACGACAAACGGTTGTAATAATTATAAAGCCACATTTTCACTGAGTAACATAGGCTATATTATAAACCCGTGCGAAGCTGAGACGAACCGTTAATATAATCATAAATCGTATACAATATATGAATCGGTATGTTTATGCTTTATAGGTGCATGCATGCTTTATCCTGGATATTTGACCCCTGAATCACTTTTAACATTAACAAGATATTGTCTGAAAGTATTCTCGTAGCATGTTAACCGCAGGAAAACCACACGATAAACTCAGACTGTAATTGTTGTATGTTTGCTGTAGTATCTACGGTGGTAGGCCAATTACTTACTGGGATACTATATTCGAGTGACGTTCCGTTTCACGGTCAGTACAATCTTCAACGTGATTTTAATCAGAGTAATTCCTAAAAACATTATTTCGTAACACTTAAGATGCTTGTTACGGTTCGTAATCGGTTTCTAAACATAAATCATTGTGCTTATAACGATTCGGTTGAATAGGATCCCGGCAGTATAGTTACAAAGACAATAGCCTTCTTCTTAAGCTACACGCGTAGCAAACACCGTTGAATATTTCGTAGCGGGTATGCTACGAAATCATGGTAGGTACGAATTTTGGGGCCGCGTTTTTCCACTACGAAAGAAGATTATAAATCAATATTTACTTGAAAAAAGATACTGAATCAGTAAAGTTACAGATGGAACATGTATTTGGTCGTAACAGTTTTAGGTGTAATTTCATCCGTACCGCCGTTAGCTGACTTTATAAATATACCACGCAACTTTCTTGAGGTTTTATATTTATTTCCAGCCCCTAGGGTTTGAATAACCGTATAAAGTAACTTTAAAAATAAGAATAAGTGATACTTGCTACCTATTTTCCACAAACTTTACGAACGTTATGCAATGTAAGTTGTCTTAACATAAACGAGATTTAAAACGGAGTTTACAAAATTTTGACGACTCGTACATATAACGTAGTTATAATCATAATTCTAGAATGGGGTAGGCAGCGCAGACTCATTTCAAAGAGCCAGGTTGATCACATTTTAAAACTGCTTTCACTTGTACTAATAGGTGACCAATCGATACCCATACAATTTTAAATTTGCATATAGTTTTTAATGATAAGAGTGAAGTAATACTTACCATTTCTGTTTCTTTCAAGCAGCAGCTACCGGGGAGGTAGCATGAATAAGAGGAGAGAAAAGAAACGCTTCGCTCTGTACGCCGCGTACGCATGGGGAGTACCACTCGTACTAACTTCTTGTACCATGGCTATGCAGTTTAGCGACTTACCCAGTTACATCATCACACCAGGATTTGGGACCAAGAGATGCTGGTTTGTCGGTAAGTAAGAAGTAAACAATCATTCTTCATTATTGTTTTTGATGACGTATCTAATCTTGCTCGATGTGTCAGGGCTATCATTTATTATTATACGCGAGTAGAAGCTATCTTCCCGCGACTTAGTCCGCGCAGGCTTCGATGATTCAAAATCGTTAAAAAGTTATTCTGATGTACAAACAATAATACTGCAAAGTTTCATCAAAATCCGTTCAGTAGTTTTTGCGTGAAAGAATAACAAAAATCCATCCATCTATCCTCACAAACTTTCACATTTATCATATTAGTAGTATGAATTCTCGGATTTCTCGCTAACCATCAATATTAATTAAAGTATGATTCGTTGCCGAGAATCTTGAAAGTTATTATGAGTAAATGTCGGAAGTAAGATAAATGCTAGCAGCAATTACACTGTAAAGAATAGACAGCCGACTTATAGAAGCCGATTCTAGACGAACTGTTAATTAAAATGCTTATTTTATTTTTGGAACGAAGTTCCTTACGGCAGGCTTGGAGGGGGTAGGGATTTTGCTACGCGACCGAACTGAAAAAAATGTGATAGTAAAACCGTAAACCGTAAAAATAAAGAAAAAATCCGTGGAAAAAAGTGCGTGGAATCAAATCGTTAAATGAGACGACTTTAGTTGATAATTTGAATTACAATGTTTTTTTATTTTATTACTTTTATATTTTGTTGTTTTTTTTTTAGGTTTTGCTATAGTTTTTATTTTATATACTAATAATAATACACACATATTAAATACATTGAGTATACTGCCATCTGTGGGACAGTCGTTGAACTATTGAAATACATAGAACTCCGGGTCGTTATGGACCTTTTTTGTTTTTTTTTATATACTAATAATAATACACACATATTAAATACATTGAGTATACTGCCATCTGTGGGACAGTCGTTGAACTATTAAAATACATAGAACTCCGGGTCGTTATGGACCTTTTTTGTTTTTTTAAATTTCATGTTATTTTGCTTTCACAAGTCTATACACGAATATAAACCTCTCATTAACAAAATAAAGTATCTACACTATTCTTATAACTAGTGAGTAAATTTATATTTATATTTCATCTACTTATTTTGATGTTACAGTATTTCAATACGGCACTAATATATATGATTACTTTATTGGAACGAAGTTAGCTACGCGACCGAACTGAAAAAAATGTGATAGTAAAACCGTAAGAAAAAATCCGTGGATAAAAAGTGCGTGGAATAAAACCGTTAAATGAGACGTGCGCAGGCGCGACAGTCGCATACACAAGCGAGTAGTGTATAATACCTTTATCTTTCTTTTCATTCATTCTACATTAGCCGAAGGAACTTCGTTCCTACCTGGTGTCCCACGACACCATTCAGTTTTTTTATGCTTCAATTAAGCCGCTCTGGTATGGCCGACATGCGCATATAATTAGCGCGACCAATTTTTTGCCCATACCAAAACGAACTTTATAAACTAATAAAAAAGCTCAATTTTCAACGAAACGTTATCAAGAGCGCGAGCGTATTTTTTTAAAAATAAAAACTCTTATCTAAAAATAGAGTAGATATATTTTCCAAAAAACAAATTGATTCGCTCGCTCGAGTTCCCGGGACTTTATGGTAAAATAAATATGGATAATAAGCCACTTTAATTCTCCATCTTCCCCACTCAGATTGGCTGAGCGAGTTGATGTACTTCTTCACGCCAGTACTGGTGCTTGTGGTGTGCAACGTGGTGTTCTTCGCCGTCACCGCCAACCGCATTCGCACCATCAGGCAGGAGACGGCCATTCTGAAGGGCTCCGAGTCCTCGCGGAGTGATAAACTTAAGAAAGACAAGCAAAGGTAAGTTTAAAATGTTTTGGTATGCTTTGAGGACAGACAGGGCGCTTTATTAAGCGGACGTCAACCTTTGGAACTTGGATTCTGTTATGAAAAATATGTTTTTTACGTGTAGAATAAGTACGTAATCAAGTAAGTAGAAGTTGAAACCAATTTTGTTTATACCTGCCTTCGTTTTACTTAAATATTTCACGAGGTTGAGTCGAAAGAAATGAGGGTTGGAGAATTGGAGTGTGTATTTACCTAAGTACATATTTCGTTTAGCGGTTCTAATTTATCTCATACTTCAACTTGTAACACCTGAGCAAAAATGAGTTTCATATAAATAGGTTTTTGAGCCTATTATCGTACTTTCGTGCAATACAGAAGACGACTTGGTCTAGCCGCTTGAATAGGCCGCTCTACTGACTGCACCGGGTGGTTACGGGTTCGATTTCTGTCATCGGCAAATTTTGATAACGACCTTTTCGAAATTTCCCCAGTTCTGGGTGTAACTCGGATCGCCACCACGGTGACTACGTAATTAACTCGCAAAGAAGTTGCAATTACCTGACAAAACAGCTGTCAAAGTCAAAGTCCACCATGTTGTTTGGTTTCTAACGAAAATTTATGACATAAAGAGTTACGTAATAGCCTAGCATTCCTATTGCACAGCCCATCGTAATTATGTGTTGTCTGGCGATGTTCATGTTTTTTTATCCCTTCAGATACGGCCTGTACTTGAAGTTATTCATGGTGATGGGTGTGAACTGGACCGTAGAGCTGATCAGCTTCGCGGTTGGCGGCTCCAACTGGTACTGGATCGTGATCGACATCTCCAACATAGGGCTCGGCGTGTTCGTCTTCTTCATCTTTGTATGGAAGAAGAAGGTCCGCAAGCTGGTGCACAAACGGTACGTAAACTACACCTGCTACTTAAATTTCCCATGGAAACTTCTGATATAGCCTTAATTTTTTTGCCAATACCAAAATGAACTGTATTTACTACTGGAAAAAGCTCATTCCCCAACGAAATGGCATCGATGACGCGAGTGAATTTTGAAGCCTGGCCGCGTGCTTTTACCACATAAATTCAATCTTTATGTATATCGAGAGAGGGTACAATTTCAAAACAAGTCAAGTTAATTCACTCAAACCATTGCATCTACTATGCAAGCTGTTATTCATTTTAGTGTTACATTGTATGTTCAGTAGAACGATTCGAGCACATGCTGTAATACCTTTACAAGCTCGTACAATAAAATTCCCAGGTTTGGTACTGAGTAAACTTAACGTAGAAGTAGGTAGATAAGAATAGAATCTCTGTGTTCGGACAACAATCAGAATTGTGTCATGGATTAAAAATGTATTATTGGTCTATGGTTTGAGTAATGAATTAGGTTGTAGATATGTTGTTTCGTACAGGCATAGATTAAGAAAGTATTAAGTACCTGATAATATTTTTTCATTAAATATTCTCTAAACAGAGGGGTATTCCATATCTCCACAGAAAACCATAAATCATTGTAATCGCATCGCGGCGAAATGATAAAAATCTTGCTGTTCTATACAGGGTGTTTCAGAAGTCCGAAATAATACTTCGACGTTTGCTTCAGTATCGGGTATACAATTGAATGGTATCAAAATTTGATCGAAATTCGACCATGTTTTTCCAACTTTTTTTTCGTCGTCAATTTCTATAAATCGTAATATCTCGAATCCTATGTAAAATTTGCGTGTTCTGTCTTGTGAATATTAGTATTTGCCCCTCATAAGTACAGTTTACACTGCGGAATAGGGTTATGGATGTACCCAAAGGCCAGAACATGATACCTATGACAAATATTCAAAGGTCCATAACTCAGTAACTATGATAGTTTTGTGTAATCGGTCTTCACTAAGCATCCACATATGAGCTACCGTATATGTACCCGAAGTATTATTTCGGACTTCTGATACACCCTGTATATGAATAGGTACCGACATTCGCTACAGGTCGCTAGGTGATGGCATGTACCTATGTGGAGTACATAATTGTTAATTATAAGTGGCAGTTTAGTACAATCGGCATCAAACGGCATCAAATACTTAAATTTCATACATTTCAAAGCAACGCATCTACCGGAAGCGTTCGCCTAGTAAATAAAGATCATGCAGTCAGTTACTAACAGTTTCGGTGTTTGAATACTTTCAAACTGTATAGAAGAAAGATACCATGAATGTACATATTATAATATGTTCTTGGAAGATACTGGGGCCTTGCCATCACCCCATATAGTATTGTTGTTTTAAATTAACTGATAAATCTTGACAGATGTTGTACTGAACTAACTGTCAAGTCTAAAGGTAATATAAGAAACATTGCTGTCAAAGAAGTGGTGGTAGGGGGTGCCTGGCTGGATTGGCGATCTAAAAAAATTATCAGCCCCCTGAGTTTCATCCGGCGGTATTAGAGTAGTATATATAAGAAAAAAAATGTAAAGGAGACGGGGATCTTTGGGCCCAATTGTAATAAGAGTTGAGATATGGTTTAAAAAAAGCGGTATTTTTGTCTGTTTCAAAATTTAAAAAAATCTGCTCAATTCACCATCAGGGAGACGAGAAATCATAAAAATAAGTTTATTTCACTGAAGAAATAGAGTATCGATTACAATAATCGATTACTGTGAATGATTTAAACAATTGAACATAAAATACTTGATTCAATCAAAATGATTAAATACATTGTAATAATTAACAATAAAAAACTACAATTAATGTAGTAAATAACTGTGTGGCGTCCGCGTTTCCGAACGCTCCACAAAATGTCGACAGACGAGTTTCCGAACGCCCGCGCGCCCTAGACAGAGTGAACACGTTCAGTATTTAAAAAAACCAATTGTGTTATTAATGACTAAGCACATAATTGTATTCATTTTAATATATTAATATACACTAAAGTGGTTGAATTAACACCAAAACTGTTTATTAGAACAAAATAACAATCACAGTTCAAAAATCTGCTGTATAGTATCTAGGTTGTTGTCACTTTGTTGAATAACCACACTTTTACTAAATCTCTTAAAATTCTGCTCTCAGATTGCCAAGATCAGTAAAATTTTCGGAGATGGTTTGTTAATATATAAGCTCTTAATTGACACCACTCTCATATTTTTACAACTGGGCCCAAGAATGTATGAAAGCGTATCCGTCTCCTTTGACAACTTGTAAGTGCCGTCATAGGCATATACAGAATAAATTAATTGACTTTGACTTTGATAGTTGCGGTACCATTTGTCATACATATATTATCTGCTGACGCCGGTGATTATCGAGTGTAATTAACCCGTGCGACTCGTGGTAGAGCTGATAAGAGATAAATTGGGCGCTCAGTCACCGTCGACCCGTGTTGACACGGACTAATATGGCGCAGGTTTACAAAGACGCCGTGTGCCTACACGGACGGCGATCGCGTTTCCATGAAAAGCAATATCAACTGTCAACATTTATCCTTTTGATGATAGCAATAGAGCCAAATACTCCGAACTGTTTGGTTTGCAGGACTACCTATAGTGAGTATTATACTGTACAGGATAAACCAGTGGCGTAACTATAGGGTGGCAGAACTGGAAAAATGCCACGGGCCCCCGTCCCGAAGGGGCCCCCGGCGCGAGCGCAAAGTAACCTAACATTTTTAACATAATTTCGTTAAAAATATATATTTTGTATTTACGTATGTAATATTAAATTTAACTAAAATGAACACAATATTACTGATACTGTTGGGTATATACTTCAATGATTGATTACAATTCAATTATAATGTGACGATTTTTACTGGGGCCCCATCCAATGAATTTGCCACGGGCCTCGGATGGTATAGTTACGACACTGGTGTAACGGAATTTCGGTAGAGTTTTTGTAACTCACTTCGATGTGTCATGAAGGATATAATATAAATATAAATACTTAATGTTGCTTTAGCGTCGAATTAAAGACAGCATCCTTCTTTGTGCTTACTGTATCTACTATTGTATTGTACCTACCTTATATTTTTCATTTTTGATCTTCCTCTACGCTTCATCAAAATTACTTTGTCTTTTATAAACAGTTTTCTTCAACTATTTAGGTCCTATCCGCAGTCCGCTGATGGTGCGGCCGATACCAATACGTTTCCAAATTTATGGATTTTCATCTTCATTGGTCGACTGCGGCGAAGCTAAAGGGGAAGGATTGATTCGAGCTGTAAAATATGCTTGTTTTTACGTTCGTTCGTCTGCTCGTAAATATGCATGTTTCCGTGCTGCATGTATACTGTTCTGTACCTAATAGGTTCTTAAATTGCCTATCTGTAGGTATATAGTTGCCTACCGGGATGATTGTTAAAATCACTGGATATCCTATAAACTATCTTTCTTTTGCCTTTCGTCGTATTTTTATATTATTCTTGTCCCATAAAAGGAGTGAAAACGTTAATAATAGGTTACAAAACTTGGGATTAAAGACAATATAAATTTACGTTATCCAAATTGCTTAATAGCGAGACACAACCGAGCAAGTCGAGGACAAGCCGAGGCGAGGTGCAATTCAACTCGAATGATGAGACCTTACTAACAACAGGCCGAAATAATTGCATACATCGAGAGGCTTTGCCCAGCACTGGGCCACCACGGGCTAGTAACATTAATAATAAGTAGGTATCCGTAATATTTTCCTATTCTTTTCATGTTAGATAGCTAATGTAGGTAGGTAGTTACTTACGCAATTGACTTTACATCTACTAACTATAACTTAAAACAAATTACATAAACTACTTACTTACCTAGCATTACCTATCTAACTGCCTACAATCTATTTCAAATCTTAAAACAACAAGCATGAGGTATATTACCATTTCACTTAATATTCTGTCTAGGTACCTATGATTGTGAAACACCGCATCCTAAGACGTCACATATGGATTTAAAGTCACAATAACAAAATATGTCTTTCTCGCTCTAGATTCCGCTCAATATTCGGATTGGCGCAAACTGAGCGAGACAGCCAGCCCAAGTGGAACACCAGCTCAGCGCCGACCGAAGACACCCGCATATCCACTGACGACTCTGCTATACGACTTAAAGACATGCATTAGTTGTACTGGTAAATGCTACATTGATTTATTCCCTATGCATTTAGGCTGTGACATAGATGTTGAATGCTCTGGGGGGGAAGTCGATTAACTCTCAGTGGCTTTAGTTTGATAACGCTTTTCTATGGGAATCGTAGTTTATAAGCTCGCCGCTAGAGGCGCTGTACCCGCTGACCATATAGGGTCAGATAAAAAAAGTAAAAAAACTACTTAGTTTGATGTTAATACATAGTTTTATTTTATTGGTTTATAACATCCAGAGTTATAGAAAGTTTTAATCTATTTCCAGTGGCATTACAGAACAATTTTTGTTTATAAAAAATACTAGATAAAATTTGTATAAATATTACTTAGATATAATAACATTTTAGGGGTAGGTTCTTAGTCAAGTCAAGACAAGTCCTTTTGACACCATGAAAGAAAATGAAAGAACACAGATGTGTTCAAATGGTGTGGACAGATGGTGTCCAAAATACTAGTCAAATACGTGCTTCGGTAACATTTCACACTCTTAGGCACGACACCGAGTAGGTAGGTACCTGTATCGCTAGTCAAGATATTTTTTCTTTAACATTGGAAAATCCTGGATACCCTGTCACCTCGGGGGAAGTAGTAGAGTTATGTGGCAGTCTCGGCGAAGGCCATCTACCCACTAAAATCCGACATTGTACCATTCTCCGCCTGTATCGGGGCCCCGCGGGATTGCTCTAGCATGCATCGGGACGCTAGTGGGTTAACCGACGTACCTATAAACAAACTTCCTATCTAGATAGGAACTATACGTCCAGTTTTCCAAGTAAGGTAATCATTGCGTTAATCTTATCTCATTGTCCACAGGTCGTCATCCATGACACGCTTGAGCCAAAGAATTCTCATGACCACAATACATCACATAATCATCATCATCACATTGTAATTGCTAGTCAGTTATTTCCAAAGGAAAACACAAGACAAGTAGGGTAACGTAACATGTACTACGCATACCCCAAGAGCTTACTCGCGACAGGATACAGTTCTTAGTCAATCGAAAAAGATTAATGAATAAATATCGCCAGACACATACTCATCGCATTGTCCCACACTAAGCAAAGCTTGTACTATGGTTACCATACAATGAACTGGGTATGATTCCAGGGCCACAAATCCTCTAATACTATGTGGTTGTGGAGTTGCTATGACTTCATTTTTTAAGGCATGGAAACAACATTTTATATCAATGGTAGCTAAAATATGACCAGTCTAGACATTAGACATTGTCACCTTGAAGCCATTAGACTAGTTATATTTTAGGTTATAAGATGTTGTTATCATGCCTTAAAGAATGAAGTCATAGCAACTCCACGACGATAGTGGTTTAAGTGACTTGGGGCCCAGGTGCAACCAGACAGGGTAAATTGCGAAATGGCCATTTCCCGCCACCACCCGGTACAGTGACCCGAACGCCCCACGCTCAGACAACTAGATTAACTAGTCAAACACATGTTTTACCACTGTGTTAGTTTCTATTTCAACTTAACGTTTCGACTTCGCGCTACTGTTGATCTCAGGAATACAAGTCGAAACTTTTTTAGATTGATCTAATTCTATGCTATCGAGAGTAAGTTCCTTAAGCCCTAGTTTACTAATATTCGCTTCAAAATTTCAATGGTAACATTTATAATGACGTGAAAACGGCATCGTTTGAATATGAATTTGAGCGATTGGCTTTTGTCATTTTCAAGCGATAAGGATCGGCGGGCCAATCGCTGGTCGTAATTTTTTGTTTTTCTCGACATTATCTCGAAAGATGATGTGGATCTCGTGAAAATCGCCCCGCTGGCTACCTTCCATTGGTAAAAGGTGCTATTGTCATACCATTAAAAATGTGTTCATTGTCATTTTGAACGGAGAATTGAATTTGAGACACACGGGCCTTTATTTTGTTTTGACTTTTAATTACTTACTTACCTAGTGTATTATTTTAAGTTGCAAGTTCAATGTTCAGACTTTAGTTGTATATTCGTATATGTAGATTAGTAATCATATATTTGTAAGTATTTGATACTTAAGTAGGGTACCATTTAAGAACTTATTTTTCTTTTTGAATTGTAAAACATATTGACCAACGAATCTTGTTTATAGACAAATATAAAATCATGCTATATGTACGTATTTTCAATGGTATATTTAAAAGTATGACCTAATAACTAAAGAAATAATCTTTAAAAATCTATGGTAGTGGTACCTACCAATATGCTTATTTTATTTTGTGAGTGGTTCACCAAAGAGTATGGCCAAAGAGTAATGGCTCATCGCGTTCCGTGTATAGTATTCCTCTATCCTCACCGCGCAAATACCTATGGTAGCCACAATTAGCACAAGCATAGATTTTTATGACTTACAGCTAAAGCCATTGCAAGAATCCACCGTTTTTTAGCCATGCAAGATACATGTTTTGTGTTTTACCCATAGAATAATTGTGTAAACACAAAAGGACAGACGGTATAAAAATACAAATAATAATTTCAATTCATTTCTTAAATAGTTTAATTTACGTTAGTAGGTAGATAAGTAGTATTTAAGTTAGTACATTGTTATATCCGGTGACCTTGATGATAAATATTATTTAAATTATGTATATTTTTCGTTATAAATAATGTTCAAATAAATAGATAGATTCAGTCACTTGTAGTGCTTTTGATTAATTAAATGTAACTTACACACTGACTTATACGAATTATTATTATGAATTCTAAACCTACTTATTTACCTATCCCCAATGATATCAATGATATTCCTATCCCATTTCCGTTTACGTAGAAAGTGTGTCCTATCACCATCCAAATGAGAATCAAATGAGAATACTTTATATACTATAGATACCATATAAATACAGAAAAAAATAGATACGTTTATGTCAAAGTATGCGTTGGTGTTATTGGTGTCCAGAATTTCCAAGTACCTGTCTATTTTTATTATTAATTATATAAGGCAGGGCATGGGTCATCCGCCATCTTTATCACTGTCATCATTCATTTTATATAATTCGTGTATTTATTGAATTTGTCCTTGCTATTAATTACTTGACATTGTCGAAATACCCGCGCTAGTCGCAGGTGAAGCCATTCCTCATCTTATTCCATTAAATATCATCATTTCGTAAAAATAATAAGGCAGGGCATAACAATTTTGCCATTAATGAAAGTTGATACCAAATAGACTACAAGATTGTAACAGTTCGAGGGAGTTGAAGAAGAATCTTCATATATTCTAAATGAGTGAAATGGATGATAAATAAGAGTTATAGAAATTGTTAACGTTGCCATTAGCCAGTGTCATGAGGAAGAACGTACTAAAACCAGAGAGTAAGAATGTCAATGTCACCGTGACATGTCAAAATATCATCAACATAACCAACAAATTTGTTTTGGTTTCTTTTTATCAATCAAAACCCAGAAACTATCTGCATAACGATATATTTATGATATTATAAGTAATTCCACTCGTCGCGCATTTAATTATCTATTAGGTAATCCAGCAATTATATATCTACGAGAAGCTATACGAAAATAATTAAATTTTTGCAATGGGATTAAAATCGTCGTATTTATAGTTTTAATTAATTATTTATATCATTTTCATGCTGCATTTGTGTAAAAATCTGTGGGTTTGGTAAAGAGTCGTTCAGTTTTATTACATATCAGTATCGGCCCGTTCCATGTTAAGTGTAGATAACCTTTGGACCTTCGTATTTGATCTCTAATGTGTAACATAAGATATAAAACGCCTATAGCAGTCATATCACTCTCAGTAGTCGTGTCTTATTTCATTGTGATCGATCCAACAGGTGGGTTAATTAATTTCAAATCAAATAGGTGCTAAATTACCTACTTTTTCCTGCGCCTGTTATTTTTTCGCTTGTGCCTGCTGATTTTGACATTATTAAGTTCGTATCTACACACTTGGAGGCCTTCCACTGTAGTTCTTTTCTCCAGATAAGTCAGACTACATTATCTGTATGACAAACAGTAAAACATAGTGGGATAAAATAAAAATGTCACAGCTTCTATCATATATACACAATTATAGCTTTGGGGTGTTTAATAATGTAATTCATACCTTATCAGTGCAAAATCGATGATGTTAACCTTTCTTTAGTTCCTAAAGTGGCTTTAATTAGGTATATATATATATACCTGTAGGAAATAATTATAGAAATGGCCTGGTGTTATATTACTATAATCAATTATAATTATTACGTCATGTTCAGTAGTTGTAGCATGTGCGCCGAGACTAGACTTATGTCACTGAATTACTTGATGTTGTCTCTTTTTCTCGTATGAAATTAGACAGTGTATGAGCAAGCAAATCTATGGCAAAGGTCTTGTCTTGACATGCATGGTAACCCCACAGAACTGTACCTACAGTTTATTTAATAATCTTAATGTAGTTAGATTGACTGGAATATCAACTTTTTCAGGCACCTGCATTTATAGTGCACTCACACTTCTATGACTTTCAATAATAAAAGCTTGAATTTAATAAGATTCAATTTAATGTTTCGTTATTACTTATTTATTGATATAATTCAACAGATGAAATGGCCAACAATGGTCTTTTGTTCCTATCAAACATCACCAAGGCCCACTCAATGTGTTTGGCTGCTTCTAAGCATGTCCGGAAGGTGTTATATGTGAACATTAAAGGTAGTCCGGAGAGCACACCAGTGGCCAGTCATATAGACAGTGTATACGCCAAGGTAAGCACTTACTACAAAGTAACAGACCCTATTGTCTGCTCACACTATTGTATAACTGTGGCTACTTTATAATGAGTAAAAAATCATTTATTATCAATAATAGCTATAATATGACCAGTGTAGACAATTCATATCGTCATCTCAAATCTACTAGTCATATTGAACCTATCTATACTAATATTATAAAGACGAAAGATTTTTATTTTCGTATGTAACTATTAACTCAAAAAATACTGGTCCGATTTCAAAGCTACATTATCACTGAGTAACATAGGCTATATGAGAAACCCGTGCGAACCTGGAACGGGCCGCTAGTCATTGATAAAAGATGTTTTTACGCCTCGAAAAACGAAGCCATATTCATACTACAACAATTATGTTAGTAATCTTGTGTCATGCTTACGTTGTAACAATTTTTATAAAGGATATGATTATATTTAAATGATTAACCATCAATCAATGTACAGGCATGTCATCCACTAAATTGCTAACCCAACACTTGCCTGGTAATAAAAATATTCTCTTTATCCTTAGTTAGTATTTTTTTATTATCTCTAGTTTTAAAAGGGTTTTGTCATAATGTGTGACCGTGTCATCCTGGTGAGAAGCATTTAAGATTATTAGAGTTAACAAAAATAACTTAACCTTCTTCCTACTTAATAATAGACAAATAAAAAGTCTATTATTTGAATTATTATTTTCATTCCCAGGCAACAGCTGCATGCAGTAACCTAGACGTCAGGTTAATGCTGAAACCCAGTCATAACCTTAAAGAAATAAAAACAAGTCAGCCAATAGATCTGATATTGTATGACAGTGAACTATCGAAGGACATTGATAAGCTGAAGCAGACCGTAGCAACTGTGAATAATGGATACAAACTACAAAGCATTGGTATGTTGGAAAGTATTAAAGTTATTTATTTGTACGACATAATAGTTAACACTAAGATGAATAATTGCGCGCTCGAGCGCCGCGAGACCAATTATTCATCTAAGGTCTATATTTCACCGGGACACCAAGGCGGCGCAACCAGTCGCCGCTACCAACAAAATCTATACAGCTCTGTACAGAGTTACTCACCTGGTGTCCGCTTGGTTGCGCAACCAATTACGCGGCGCGACCAGCTCGGACGGCAGCACAGAATGTTACTGGTCGCGCATCCACGCTGGTCGCGCCACCACTAATTACTATAGCGCTGTAAGGTGTCTCACTTACTCAGCCGCCAGTCTGGCTGCCAGTGACGCTCTCTCTCTCTTTTCCTACGTACATACAGTAGTAGTGCTATCTCTTCCGAGGTTCATTTTGATACTGTCGCAGTGTGGTGTGGCGACTCTGGTGTCTGTATGGTGTCTAGTTTGGTAGCTTACGGACACCACGGTGGCGCGACTCGATGCGCCGCCATGGTGTCCCGGTGAAATATAGCCCAGAGTTGACAATAAAAATAAAAAAAACAAATAATTACAAAACAAGTTTAGTTACTGTTACTGTTATTTAACATGCCTCTGTAAATAGTTTGTAGGCATATAAATATCTCTAAAAATGTATGGGTAATATTATAAATATTAATGTTGTGTTTGATTAATTAAAGATAAGGCCATTGGGTACATCCATGACCCTATTGAGCAATGTAAACTATATTTACGAAGGGAGGCCCCCACTATTCATACAACAGAACATAGAACACGAGATTTTACACGTTACGACGACGGAAAAAAAGTTGGAAAACCATGGTCGAATTTCGATCAATTTTTTATATCATTCAGTTGTATACCCGATACTGATTCAAACGTCAAAGTATTTTTTCGGACTTCTGAAACACGCTGTATACAGGGTTTATTATTATATTAGCCGACCCGGCGAACTTCGTACCGCCTTAGAATGAGTGACATACGAAAGCAGCGCCACCTAAAAATTTCAGTGTTGTCTACTATATTATGCATGTATTATACATATAAACCTTCCTCTTGAATCACTCTATCGATTTAAAAAAACCGCATCAAAATCTGTCGCCTAGTTTTAAAGATTTAATCGGACATAGGGACAGCGGGAAGCGACTTTGTTGTATACTATGTATTGACTGCAGACTACCTTTTCAGATTGTCCCAAACTCACAAGCGTTGAAAAGCAATCACCATTAAAGACGTATGAGTACGTGGCTCTGGGAGGTACGTTCGACCGTCTGCACAACGGACACAAGATCCTGCTGTCGCAGGCCGCCGCGCGCGCCACCCGGCTAGTCACGGTGGGCGTCACTGATGTTAATATGATTCAGTGTAAGAAACAACATTTGAACATCAAACTTCTACTAATCCTACTAATATTATGAACTAGCTGTGCCCGCGACTTCGCCCGCGTGGACTTTAGGGAGATTACCCGGAAATATGAGTATTTTGTTTTTCCCGCGGAACCCTAATGCTTTTTCTAAAATTAAAGTAGCCTAAGTTACGCCCTGGAACGTCAGCTATCTGTCAGTGAAAGTCCCATTGTAATCGGTTCAGCCGTTTAGAAGTTTACCTTAAACAAACAGACAGACAGACAGACAGACAGACAAAAAAATTCAAAGGCATTCAAGGCAATTCAAATTATTTGGGAAGGTAATTAAATAAATGTAAAATAGGAAGGTAATTACGTACTGAAGTATTAGATAAAATATTAAGAGTTGTGTGCATGTATTGTGTGTGAAACTGAGTGTGTGTGCGTGAATGTGTGCGAATTATTATTTGTACATAAGCATAACATATAGGATAATGTATCACTTAGTTACATAGGCTATATTATAAACCCGCGCAAAACCGGGACGGGCCGTTAGTCAATAATTAATCGAAATTTAATAATTAAATTAGTTTCGTTTTTCAGCAAAAAAGTTATGGGAGCTAATAGAACCAGTAGAAGTTAGAATGAAAGAAGTATTGGCCTTTCTTAATGACATCAATCCAGATTTGGAATACGATATATTCCCGCTACGAGACGTTTACGGACCGACAAAGGACGATCCGAAGTATCAGGTACTTATTTGATCACCTTACGTACACTTTTCAGTGGTGTACTTTAGTTAGAGTAACAGGAAATAAGCTACGTTATCAAACGTACTAATCAATTCAGTTCGTTTTGTTATTGACAAAAAGTAGGTCGCGTATTTCGTATAAGCCTACGGGGGCACTTACAAATTGTCAAGTTTACATTTTTTAATTCTTATATGCTAGTATCGGATCGAAACGCGACCTCGACTGAGAAGATCCGGCAAGAAACTCAGTGGGCCTTAATTTTTTTTAGTTATAAAAAAAAATAAGCCCACTGAATAACTTTTATATTAAATATTTTTAAGTATCGACGCGTCTGATTGTTGAATCATTAATCGCTTGATGTTTTACGTAATTGTGTTAGTAATGACTTTGATTTTTTGCTTCGTTTGATTTTTTAAATATTTATTTAATACGTTGAACGCCAGGCCAAATTCCGTGGTGTTTCCATAGGGGCCATGGGGGACACCATGTAGCAGAGATACTAGCATTTCGTGCGGGTACAACATGTGACCGCGCGCTATGGAATATTTCAAACTTCTTTGCTTGGCTCAAATTTCCCCCCATGGCGTTTAGCGTGTTAACCTTGTCGCTTCATAAAAAAAATAGTATTTTCGGCGTTTTTATTAATATTTTATTTTCTTCCAAGCTTATAGTAGTAAGTGAAGAAACCCTCCGCGGTGCTACAAAGATCAACGAGAAGCGCACGGAGAAGGGGTTGAAACCTATGGATGTCCACGTGATCGGGCTAGCGCAGGACTCCCACCCTCAGAGGACCCACGAAGAGGAGGACAAGGTCAGCTCCAGCAACCAGCGCATGAGGCTGCTCGGGACCTTGCTGCGGCCGCCCACGGTGAGCCTATCACCTCTAGCCTTTATACTTTAGGGAGTGTGAGGAACAGGGTGTAAAGTTCCTCATCCACCATTGTCGGGAGGATCATCCGACCTGACGGGTGATGTGTCTGGTGGGTTACAGAACTGCCCGACCGTTGTTGTCGGGTTCTTGTATATATGTGCAATCGCTCGGATAACTTTAATATCGCGATGCAGGATTAGTTCGCAAGCGGCGAGGTAGATGTCGCTACAATACTATCTACTCTGGCCCTTTTAACGTCCCACTGCTAGGCACGGGCCTCCCCTCAAGGCGAGGGGGATTTAGGCCATAGTCCACCACGCTGGCCCAGTGCGGATTGGCAGACTTCACACGTCTATCGAGAACTAGTCAAGTTCCCCCAGACGTGCAGGTTTCCTCACGATGTCTGCCTTCACCGTTTCTTAGCAAGTGATAATCTCGTTCGTTCAACCATACGGCTACCACTGCCTTTATACTATTCTACTAATATTATAAACTAGCTTCTACTCGCGACTTCGTCCGCGTGGACCACGATTTATCAATATCGTTATAAATTATAGCCTAGAGAGCATAACTTATTATAACGTGGAGTATTGAATACATTTTTCTTAATTTACAGCCGAATCCAAACATACCTGACTGGCCATACGTAATCGGATTAGCGGGAGGCATAGCCAGTGGGAAGAGCAGTATCACGGAGAAATTAAAGTGAGTACTATCACTGTGACCTAAGGTCGTAATTCGCTTAACTAACCGTATTACGCCATTTTTTTGCCAAACCAAAACGAGCTTTATTGACACCGGAAAAGTAAATTCTTCAAAGAAATTACACTGACAGCGCGAGCGAAAGCCGACACGTTGCGGTGTGGCTTTTACCACAGAAATTCAATCTTTATGCATATAAGCACAGAGTTCGTTTTGGTATACGCCCCAGTTGAGCTTTATATTATTATTAGATGATGAATGTCGGTTACCAAAAGTAATCATGAAATTTTGATTCCGTTCCCGCAACCCATGGGAACCTATTCCAGGGATAGCTTTATAATAACTTTCCAATGATCGCTTTATAATTGTCAATTTTTGAAAGTATTACAATGGATATATTATGTTATCCTTAAGAGATAGACGTATGTCATTATGGACTTTTCTGTAGACCTATATAAGATACACAATTCCACCATACATCATTTTGCCATATCTCAAAGGGTTTAGGCAGCGTTTTCGTTGAAAGCTCCCAGACGGCTTATTTCTTTCCGACACCTCCAACAAATATCATTATATTTTAGCCAATATATAACCGCACCTTTAAAAGTATAGAGACCTAATTCAAAAATAATGTTGTTGCAAAATGATCGTTAGAACGACCCTTTAAGATTTATAGTCGAAATTCTAAAATTTCAAAGTGGGTCTCTATACTTTTAAAGGTGCGAAATACTTGACAAATTATATATTAAACCCTTCCTCTTGAATCACTCTATCTATTAAAAAAATCGCATCAAGATCCATTGCGTAGTTTTAAAGATCTAAAGAGATATATCATACATAGGGACAGACAGACAGCGGGAAGCGACTTTGTTTTATACTATGTAGTGATTACTTGGTCGTAGAGCGAAAGGTGCGGCGATAGTGAACTGCGATATACTGGCGCACGAGCTGTACAAGCCGGGGTTGCCACTTAATCGGACCATTGCGGAATCATTCGATGACGTCATCACCGAGACAGGCGAGGTAGACAGAAGGAGACTTGGACAAATTGTATTTAGTGACAAGGTAAACTAACACGCCTGTATATGAGAAGGACTACCATAGATTTATGCAGCACCTATTTTAGGGTTCCGTACCTATAAAGGAATGTCTGTCTGTCAAGACCCTTTTTCTCAGGAATGCGAGGATGTATCAAGTTGAGTTCCTTCCCACTTCGTTGCCAAACAGTATTTAAAATTTTCGGCTACGCTAGTGACGCGCAAATGTTTATCGATATCGATAGCCTTGACTCATCAAATAGTGTTGTAACTTGTAACTGAAAACTTTTTTATTCTTTAAGCCTGGGATTTGAACCTGCATCCCTATTTGCTCAGGCAGGCGTTCTCCCAACTGGGCTACCGTATGGAATGTGATAATCGCCCAAATATGCGATCACATACAATGTTGTACATTTTCAGGAACAATTAGAGAAGTTGAACAGCCTTGTGTGGCCTGCGGTGGTGGAGGAAGCCCAGCGTAGGATCGCAGCGTACGGCCAGCAGGGGTACAGGGTGGTCGTGATGGAGGCGGCGGTGATGGTCCGCGCCCAGTGGTACGCTTACTGTCATCAGCTCTGGTCTGTCATCATACCCAGGGATGAGGTAACTGATTCATTTACCCTACTAAAATTCATAATTCAAATCAAAGCAAATCAAATTTATTCAATAGATAACTTATAAGTAATACAATACAATATAAGCCGGGTAACTAGTATCCAAATCCAAATAGCCTTCATATCCTGAACTGTTTTCGTTTTGTGGTGTTGTTACTTTATAGAATGTCTCTTAGTTCAGTGTGCCTGTTTGCGAAGGCCTCCTCTAGCAGCTTCCACTGTGTTCTGTCTTTGGCAACCGTTCTTTTGGGCCCCGCTGTTAGTTTAAGTATAGGAATGAATAAATAAATATCGCCAGACAATCAAATGTTTATCGTATGATCCCAAACTAAGCAAAGCTTGTACTATGGACACCATACAATGATTTGGGGCTGACGTCACAAATATTGATATAATAAATACCTTAGAGACTAGCATGCACAATTAGAGGCAGAGAGGGGATCAAGAAGGTGCCTTGACTCCTCTTCACTCATCAAAGCGTTGACCGCCAAAAGTGAGACTTAATAAAGCTGCATACTGGGTCATCGACCCTCGCGCACTTTTTTTGGCACTTCCAAAATGAGCTGTATAAACACAAAGAAAGAGATAATTCTTCAACGAAATGATACTGACAGCTCGAGCGAATATTGACGCGTGGGTGCGTGCTATTTACCACAGGAATTCAATCTTTATGCATATTAACACAGAGTTCGTTTTTGTATTCAGCTTTAGGCATTTCGCTTTCGCATATTTTAAAAATAATAATCCCAATGATGCATGCTTGTTACCGAGATTTAAACCCAAGAGATTTGCAGAAATATCGCTCTAAACACCTAAAGTATAACTATGGAAAACTTCCAGGCGATAAAGAGACTGCAGAAACGCAACGCCCTGACTGAGGAAGAAGCTATACAGAGGGTGGACGCCCAGCCTTCTAACATGGAACAGGTGGCGCCCGCCAACATCGTCTTCAGCCCCTACTGGAGCTACGAGTACACGCAGAGCCAGATCGACAAAGCGTGGCAACATTTACAAGAGTATCTGGCCAAAAGAAAGTAGGCCGTTATCGGTTCCAAATTTAACAATGCGTTCTCAAATGCCACAGATAAAAATAAATATTGAAGAAAATTAAAACAAAAAGGTTCGAAATGAGAACCTTCACCTTTTTTAAGTTTAAAAGTCGATGGTTGCAGTTTCTAGAAAATAAAAAGACGATAGCACACCTAAATCAATTGTTGTTATCCCGAAGGCATGGTAAGTCAGACATTCCAAATTTGAAATTTGACACTAAGTACAAAATGTAAAAAAAATATATTGATATAGGAACGGAATAGGCTATGTGATAAAAGCCCTAACATTGTTTCTACCATCTGTGGGGATAAAGTATAAAGTACAAATACACGGCACACTCGCGTAATATGAATCCTACTCCGATAAACGAACACAACAACAAACTTAAAACACAGTTAAAATTAAGATTTGGCAATGAGAAGGTCATAAAAGGCAAGTCCAGTTATGAATTCACATGTTATCAATCACCACAATACCCCATAGCGACAATCTGCTTGCGTACGCGTTATTGTATTACCGTCAATAACATCGTTTGGTATTAAGTCATGCGCAAATAGGCTCGACAAATAGGTCTTTATGATAAGCTAAGATAGGTTTGATATTGCATTGACAATAATGGCATTTAATTACGGATATCGTGTTATTTAACTGCATCACTTTCGAATAATTTAATGTGGTATATTGGATTTGACGAAAAAAAAAATTATTCAAAATTAACACCTTATTTTAATCATTTTAATTAGATAGGTATACGTAGGTACAATTAATTAATTCACAAGTGATACAAAAAATATACTTGTGACGAATTTATTATTTGCTTTCTTGAAAGCAGCTGTTAATATGAATTTAAAGTCGTAATTTGATACAGATGTCTGCAAAAAACAAAGATAAATAATAATTTACAATAAGTTTTTAAATGCCAACTGTACAGAAAGTGCTTCTAGAAATCAAAAGGTTAATATTAAGCATAATTATTTGATTACAGTGCCATTTTTATAAAAAATATATATTACTGAGTTCTATAAAAAATAAAAGCACAAATAATAATATTATATTCAGCTTGAATGTATATCGAGGGGTGAATTCCGCTCGTAGGTGCATCTTTGCACCTACGAGCGCAGTCCCTACCTCTCCCCTCACGGTAACTGCCCAAGCCGAGGTCGTGCCCTCTGTGGCGCCCTTGAGCCAGTTGCCACCCCCTTTCCGCCCTTAAGGCCTTGGTCGGAGTCACACTCGCCACTCCTCCGGTGAAGCTGTAAAGGCCAGCTAAAGGCCAACAGCGTAGTCCTTTTAAAAAATAAAAATAAAATCGAGGGGTGAAAGGCTTTATGTCAACTTTACAGGAGAGTATAGTCATTTGACGCAGAAAAAATCACAAATCCCAAATATGTATATAAGTCAATATTGCTCAAGTCAAATAGCCTTTCAACACTCGATATGTATTTCGACAATTGTCATGTCACTGAGCTAGAATAGAGACTTCTAAATAACTGACTACACTTCTTTTTTTTACGAAATGAGTGAAATTATAATATTTTGATGGAATAAGATGAGGAATGCCTGCACCTGCGATATGCGGTATTTATGGCAATGTCGAGTAATTATAGCAAGGACAAATTCAATAAATACACATTATAAATAAAAATTAAAGATGGCGGATCAACTGACTAAACTAAAATGCCGCGAAAATGACGTTGTTTGTTGTTTGCCACGAAAACTGACAAGTGTTGCCATTAGCTATTGTCATTTTGAAGCGATTTCGTTTGGAGCAAAGAGGCCAAGAAGGTTAAGCATGACCGTAGACATTCATTTTATCTCTCCCAACTGTCAGACTTGTCGAGCAAATGACGTCAAATTGAAGTTTTTCTATTAGACTTATTTTTTTACGAAATGAATGAAATGATGATATTTAATGAAATATGATGAGGAATGGCTCCACCTGCGTTTAGCGGGTATTTCAGCCAGGGTCAAGTAATTAATAGCAAGGGCTAATTCAATAAATACACATCATAAATAAAAATGGATGATGACTGATAAAGATGGCGGATGAATCTTTATTATAATTAGTTCGATGTCACGTCAGACAAGTTTGACAGTTGGAAGAGATAAAATGTATGTCTACGCAGATAATGCTGAACGTGCAGCCTATCCAAGCATGGGGATTCGATGTTAATATATCTTTAGGTAAAAATAGGTATGTATATTTGAACAGCAATAAATAAATAAAAAATATATTATTTCCGCGCGTTATATTACAAACGATATCGTTATTTATTAATTATAAGAATATTTTAATACTGTTATAGTATACTATAGTACCTAAGCATATACATAGTACGCTCTATACGGCTGCCATCGTTCGCATATTGTTGATATGGCTGGAATAGGCACTGCAAGTTACAGGAACTGAATTTTCAGTAGACTAGATTTAACACGAGTTAACTTAAAACTTGTTGTCACACAGGATAACATGAAATCTCAGCATGACCGCGTAGACATAAGTTTTCAGAACTGTCAGACTTGTCGAGCGAATTCGAAATCGAGCTTTTTCTACTAGATACTTCGATGTGACGTCATTTACTCGACAAATCTGACAGTTGAAGGAGATAAAACTTATGTCTACGCATTTATACTGAGCCTGCAGGAAAATCATCCATCAAAACGTCTACAGAAATAGTATGGTAGCTTCAAAGATAAAGGTTTTAATTGTTAACATATTTCTGGGTGGATAGTTAAAGGACAAAAGATGTATGTAAATAAGTAATTATGAATATGGTATGAATATTATTGTGTGATTTAATATAGTGCCTATGTAACCTTGTCATAAATAAATTATTTTTGTTACACACATTAGTTTAATTTGATACAACACATCAAAAGTGGGTACATTTAGAAAGTAGACATAGCTATGCATAATTTAATAATGTTACCAATCCAATCACTAAACATTTTGTGGAAATAAGCTCTGCTTATCAGCGGAATACCTGAAATATGTTTGTCATATTCAAATAGTCTTTTGTTTAGACTGACCGTTATTATGAAGCTAAGATATATATTTGTTTTGTTCTTCAATTATGATATTGCGGTTGGCGATCTGTCTATTGAAGCAAAGGTTGAAGGTGAAAGGAATACGATTATTGTAAGTTGATAGCTCGCACTGTATTTGCAAAAGTGCACTTTAAGTTTTCAGAATAAAACCTTTATTCGGTTTGCAGTAATATTTTAGTTAGTGCGTTGTCCTGAGGTGGGGCTCGCGTAACCCAAAGCAAAGAGCGAGCTCAAGTCCATGAGGGGGAAGTCATATACAGGATGTATCAGAAGTCCGAAATAATACTTGGATGCTAGCATCGGTATCGTGTATACAACTGAATGGTATAAAAAATTGATTGAAATTCGACCATGTTTTTCCAACTTTTTTTTCGTCGTCCATTTCTATAACCCGTAATATCTCGAGTCGTATGTAAAATTTGCATGTTCTGTTTTGTGAATATTGGTAGCCGCCTCTCATTAGTGTAGTTTATACTGCTGAATAGGGTTATGGATGTACCCAAAGGCCAGCGGTGTCAACACGCATGTCAAGACAAGACCTCTGTCACGGATTGGCTCGGTCGCTCTCTGTCTTATTTCATACGAGAGAAAGAGATATAATCAACATATTCTGTGACATAAGTCTAGTCTTGGTGCTCATGCTGCAACTGCAGAACACGATACCTGTGAGAAATATTCAAAGGTCTATAACTCAGAAACTATGATAGTTAGGTATCAACTGACTTCACTAAGCATCCACATACGAGCTGCCGTATATGTACCCAAAGTATTATTTCGGACTTCTGAAACAACCTGTATAGGTAGGTACTTTATCAAAGGATGAAAGGCTGTTTGACTTAAGCGACACTTTTGAGCGATATTGACTAATATAACTACATATTTGGAATCAGCGAATTGTTCTGCGTCGAATGTGTGTCCTGTAAAGTTAAAAAAGGTCGCTTAAGTCAAATATGGTCCGAGAAAAAATGTAGGTATCTAATCTACGACCATATATAAAATACCTACTTAATTTAGACGTGATTATCTCGAATGGCGTTCGTTCGTAAGACATTCATGTTCCATTTACAATTTTAATGGGACTCGCAACTTTACTGACCACACGGGGCCTTGACCACCAGCGTTTTGACGCCCCAGTGTGTGATTGAACCTTTTTATTTATTCCAGGCATCGATCATCAGTTCTAATTTAAAAGGCAACGGTTGGAACACGATTCTATGTATGGGTCATCTCCCTGATCCGTTTTACAATGAAATACGACGAATTCCTAACGCCTTTGTCGTCACGAATACGGACACCGAAGATTTCAAATTAAATAACTTAGTGCCCTATTACTCAAACACTATTGTCGTCAACTGTTTAGATATCAAAGATTACGAGGATTCTATGCTTAAATTACTAAACTCACCGTACTGGCATCCTCACGCGCACCTTGTCCTCTACTACCATAGCGCAAATAAAAACATCCTCGCAAAACTATTCTTTAGTCTATGGTACTATAAAGCTATCAACGCAATAATTATTCAGTACGATGATAACATAAGACATTTATCGATCTCCGTGTACAGTCCTTACGTTAATGATAATTATAAACTTGATAACAATTTCGGGTGTTGGAGAGCTAAAAAGATCGGCATGTCAGTATCGGGTTTCGAAGAGGATTTCGTTTGCGCGGACACATGCCAAAATGTGTCTTTGCTCTCTAAATATAGAGCAGATTATCTCGGAACTTGCATCGGATATAACACCATTGTAGTACCTTACAATGACTCAAATATAACACATTTAAACTTATTCGAAGATAAAGGTAAAAATCTACACGGACACACACTCCGAGCGTATTCTACGGAAGTAGAGCCCTTTATGATAATAGATGTGTTTGACAATGGTACCTACCATTTGCGTTCTAGAGACGGCACTATTTGGAATACGATTAGTAACCTTATGAATTTCACTATAGATCTAAATTCCAGTATCAACTCTATGAAGAAACCGTTCAACTTCGAAGTGAACATCGATCAAATATTTTCGTTGGCGCAAAGAAAGGGAGATATTTATCTAATCCCGATCTATTTATTCGATGTTATTATTGTTGAAATCGATTACACTTTCCCGTATTCGGAAAGCGGTGCGTGCATTATGTCACATCGAGCTGGCTTTGAAACGGCACTATTCGATGTGAAAATGCTACATAATCATTACAGTTTCATAATGCAATGTATACTTTGTTTCGTATGCATATGGTTGATTTTTGCTATTTACAAAACAGTGGAGAAAGGAGGATTGACTTGCGATCAAATCGGAAAAGATTTAGTGAACGCATTCAGAAACGTCCTGTTGATATCTTTACATAATCCTCCGAAACGAAGCTCTTTTCGTCTCTTTTTGTCTGTGTCTATTTGGGGATATTTTGTCATCAGTTTCGTCACTCAAGCCACGATCATTTCCTTCTTCACTGCCGCGAAAAGAGGCAAAGAGGTTGAAACGTTCGAGGACGTGATAGAGAAAGGCTACATTATCGAAGGTATGGCCTCGCCAGATCTCATTCTTCCCGAAGACGAAGAAAAGTTTCGAAAGTTCAACTCTAAATTAGTACCGATCCAAGACATGTACGGCTGCGTGAAGCATATGAGTAACGATAGTCGGCGATTCTGCGTTATAGATTGCTCGGTAGGTCGGTACATAGAGCGGAACAGATTGAACGAAAACGGCGAGCAATATCTACACATCGCCAAAGATCGAATCCACAGTCATTACTTAAACATAATAATGTCTAAACATTCCCCAATAACAGAGCAATTTAGTAAGTATATGATGAGATTTGTCGAAGCGGGTCTCATTAAGAAATGGGAGCACTACAGATATGCTGATTTAAAGGACGAGGCCGCTACAAAGCCGTTAGGAATGAACGACGTCAAAGGACTGTTCGATGCATATTGCCTTTGCACTGGATTCACGTGTATTGTATTTGTTTTAGAGCTATTATCGTATTATGTTAAGAAAATAATGTATAACTAACGCCTAGGTACTTTATTGTAGTAGGCTTATAGATGAAATTGTTATTAAGTTTGTGAGTTTGATTGTAGGATATCTAATTATTTTGTCTCTACTCCCGTTTAGCTTAATAGGAACCTACTGTATAATTAAAAGAAATAATTAATAAGCCTCTGCCAGCCACCTTATCAAGTCTGCGTGATGATTCAGTCAAAATAGATTACGATGTTTTTCCATAGATGGCATGACTTGCCCATATTTGCTTTATTATCGTTAGGTTCGTAACTATAGGTTAGGAAGAACATTCGTAAAACTAGTTGTTAGTTTCTACACTAGGTTTTCATAAGTTAAATATGTGTTTATATTAAAATTAAGTAGATGTGGAGAAATTCTAAATCTATAATTTCTTGAACACAAAGAAAATAAAACTGGCAACATCGTCATAAAATGTATAGTAAATACTCTATGGCCAAATTTATTCTAACTTTTTGTCTATGGGTGATTCATGGTGGAAAAATTAGTCAACAGTTTTATATATTATCATGAAATTACACAATTATCGGCATGAACAGACGAGTTTAGTTTAGTTTAATGGGAAACACGCATAACAAAGATTCTCAGAACAAGAACCAAAAGCAATCTACGCACTCATATCGTGACGGCCAATCATTCACAAGTCAGGTAAGCAAACTCTGAAACGAAAACTTGCTAATGTCATTCTCATCTCAGCTGTAGTCTGTACTCGCGTAATATATTTTGTGTTTAGACACGGAGAAGTTCTTTGTGACTGCGTAGCCGTTTTTTTATTTGGAGTTAGTAATAGCTTGTGTTCGTGCGTCTTGAGCTATTGTTTAGGTTGGTTCTTTGTTACGAGTTGACCCATCATAAATTTGTGTACCTGTCTACAGTTCAGTTTATCTCATTTCGTGGGCAACTTGAGCGGGCGTTCCTTCGTCAGTGTAACGAGCAACCAGTCTGTATACAGCGCGTCGCGACCTTGGTCCCGCGTTTCGAGACGGAGGTTAGTATGTATTGTAATCAATTCGTCAAAACAAACATTTGGCCAGAGTTATTTCCGATGAGGGGTTAATTTCTGTGATACCTACTTGCATTTTACACGCACGTAGGTAGGTACTCGTACTTCGTTAAAGTTTTAGCCACTGTTTATACATTTCCTGTTTTTTATTGTATCACTAACCTGTTTAATTAAAATTAAACTAACTTTAAATGGATTAGAGTATTATTTTAGGTTTTAGGTACCCATTAAATCTATTTCCAGTTGCATAGCTGATGAGTTTTTTGTGTAAACTCAAACTAGTAATATGACATCACCGTGTAGGTATACAATACTAAGCAACTGAGTGAAAAACTAGAGTAAATACCAATTAAGGAGGCACATCCTGTGGTCCTTCATTCATTTAATTTGATGATTCTATTCAGTTTCCCTGAATGTATGCTGAATTAAGTTAGTTAGCTATAGCTATGTATTAATTTATTCAAAAAAACTACTTTATGATGTAAGTAGATACTTACTCTCTCTGAAAATAGGGTCATTTAGCGAATTTATTGACTTAGTTGACCCCATACTAAAGCATAATAAATTACCTATGTAAATCATTCTTCTCATGGTCATAATTTAAGCAAGACATCAATATTTTTAGTGATGTCAAACTTAGTAATATGGGGTAAATATTGACACAGTGTTTAAAAGCTGATGCAACAATCAAACCATCTGAATATAGCCTTTTCAAGTATATTGTTTTAGTAACTTTAAAGTTTACCAGCACTCTGACCATTTAACTGTTGATATTAGGTCTCTGCTAGCACAAGTATTTAGCTTAAATAGAGGGGTTAAATGGGACTTATGATAATGACACAGTCACATCTTTAAAAAACTTGGTCTTTCCTAAAAAAATTGTGTGACATCCAACATTTCATTTTATCTTTCATTGTAGATGGAATGACTCAACTCTAAAGAATCCTCTAGAAGGTAGCAAGACAGCCTGGCCAGTTGCCCACAAAGAGTCCATCTTCCAGCCTGAATTCCCCATCACCACAGACCTGCTTCAAAGAGACTTCCAGATAGAACAGACCATAGCTAAAGGTGCATTTGGAGAGGTGTACAAAGTTAAAAAGATTAGTGAAGACAAGGAATATGCACTCAAAGTCCTGAGCAAGTCACAGGTGAGATCACATCCCATCATCATCACTCACTCACTTACCTCATCACGCTTATTATTTATTTTGAAGTTGACACATTGCAAGTTAATGCAAAGCTCACTTCAGATAGCTAAGATGGCTTATGCCCCCTTAGCACCTGTTTTTCAGCTATGTTCTTAATATATTACTTTAAGTTTTTAACAGTTAACTCAGTACATAATCTGTAAAACAATTACAGTTACTATTAAATTAACAATAATTTATGAGGTGGTGGCAAAGCCCCAGGGCCCCAATTTTCGTGCGATCGAGATTCATCTATATTCGAGGTATCACAAAACGAAGCATGACTGCGAAGACATAAATTTTAGCTTTTTCAATTGTCAGGTTTGTCGAGAAAATGACGTCATACCGAGCCATGTCCAATACCAAAAAGCTTGAAGTGACGTCATTTTCTCGACAAAGCTAACAGTTGAAATAGATAAAACTTATGTCGACACAGTCATGCTAAGGGTGAATACATAGGAATTTAGATTGATGTTTGAAAACTTTTGCTTAACTGTCTGGCGGTCACTAGAGAGTCAAATGTCAGCGCCTTCATTAGATTAAAGGTCTTTTGGAAATACAAAGTTTTATAGAACGGTAATTGAAAGAAAACTCATGCATGATCAATTGTGCTTGTGAAAATAAATAAATCTATGTACATATAAAAGTTAAGGTATAGAAAAAAAAAAATAGCAGTGGTAGCCGAGTGGTCGAACGCACGCCTTGCAAATTAAAGTGTGCAGGTTCAAACCCCGGCTCGCTCCTCTGGGTTTCATGTGCGAATCTCATTTACATCCGAGATTACCACTTGCTATGAAACGGTGAAGGAAAACATCGTAAGGAAACCTGCACGCCTGAGGGAACTTGACTAGTTCTCGATAGATGTGTGAAGTCTGCCAACCCGCACCGGGCCAGCATGGTGGACTATGGCCTGAATCCCCCTCGCATTGAGGGGAGGCCCGTGCCCAGCAGTGGGACATTAAAAAGGGCTGTAGTTATTTATAGTTATTTACATATAAAAGTGTGCTTACTAAGGGTGTTCAAGATCTTCAAATTTGGGATACTTGTTTCTATCAAACTATAGGGTGATTGCGAACAACCAATTTTACTTGGAATTTGTTTTGAAATAGAGATTGAAGTGTGTATGTTGTGAAATATTATGAAATAAGAAATGAGTTTGCTAATTCAAGGTGTGCTATCAATACGAGTTCGCAATTTGGATGTTTATAATCTTTATTATATTATCAATTAGCTTTGTTAACCTTCAATTACTTGTTGATTATCATGAGATAATGTATTACAAGTGTTTAGTTATGCCTTAACACAAGTCAGAAGAAGTTATAATCCCTATACTGGGCCCCAAGACTAACACTATCTTTGTGGAGTTGCTATGACTAAATTATTTAAGGCATGAAAACAACATCTTTTATCAATGATAGCTAAAATATGAGCAGCGAAGACATTAGACATTGCCACCTTGAAGCCATTAGACTAGTTATATTCTAATTACCATTAATAAATATGTTGTTTTCTTGCCTTAAAATAATAATATCATAGCAACTTCCTAACAATAGTGTTAGTAGACTTAGGGACCGTAGTGTTGTAGAACATTTTTGTACTGAGAAAAGTGGTATAACACATTTGTAATGAAATGCCAATGGAAATTATTTTTACATGGATTGCATACATACATACATACATACATATACTCACGCCTGTATCCCATGGGGGTAGGCAGAGACGACCATTTGCCACATGCTACGATCCTGACATACCTCTTTCGCTTCATCCACAGTCATGCACTTCCGTCGGTTGAGTGTGCTACGGATTGCAATTATTAAGAATTTGGGTTAGTTCATGAAAGTTTGGAATGATGATTAATTTTAATCTTCAATGCTAAATGGGGTGTTATAAGTTTGACAAAAGTATTTACGGATTTGTATGTGGCATTAAACTTGGCTCCAGGTCGCATGGTCTCAATTTAACGCGTTTTTCATTCGATAGCCTGGCCGTGAACAGGTTTTTAATGAGGACTGTGCTTTTAAAGCTGTATGAATAGCTTCATGCATTTGAAAAAGATCAAGTTACAACATGTTAATGAAAATATAAAATTTACCTTGTTTTAGGTAAATTCTAAACCGAAAAGCGAGTATTAAGCAAACGCGCTTTTATCAGAAATCACGTTCTCAGTTGACCCATATATGCACACTTATTTATTAACAGCTATGGTGATATGCTTTCGTACAATGTGCTTATCAGCCATCATAATAATACATAACAATCCTCATTAGTGCTATTTCATAAACGCCACTAGGTATGGTTAATATTTGGGAACTTCAGAATGACTTGGCATAATATTTATACCCTATTTTGCGTCCTACACCTGGGCAAAAGCCTTCCATCTCTCCCACCACCGGTCCCGCCCGATCCTGGGCTATTTCTAGCCACGTATTTCCCATAAAGATGCCCAGATCCTCGCGCTACTGTTTCCTTGGTCTTTGGTTTCTTAATAGATTAGTTAGGGTATAATCTTGGTCATCATACCAAGATCAGAAGTCCGAAATAATGCTGTACGCTCGCGAACGTGGTAGCCGCCTTGCCGATGGTATTGTGTTGGGATAGGAAAACTATTTCATCCACATTAAGTATATTTATGAAAAGATTAAACTAACAGAATAATGTGTGCCGTCGTTGATGGCTAGCAAGCAAGAGAGAGAGAGAGAGATATCTTATTGACATTGACAGATACTAGTGTCTATGGGAGCGCTCGCTCCCATTCACGATAAAGCTCGCCATCCACGGACGGTAGACTGCAGTGGCGCCATCCAGTGACACTGATTAACACGGGCTGCTCATGTTGATCACTAGATGGCGCCGTAACATACTCCCGCCTTGAAATAGCAGATTTCAAGATTAAATTGGTAATTACCCCCTGAAATTGAGGATTTCAGGAGGGTTGAGCGCTCCCCCCTTTGAAATTGAAGATTTCAAGGGAAATAAAAGGCCCAGAAAGACATTTGTTTATTTACCATATACACAGACCTACATATAACTGATTTATGTTTTATATCTAATTTACAAAATGTAATTATGCTTAGGTAGGTGAGTTTACACAAATATGTTATCTTTAGAGAGATAAGAACAAATAGGTACATTAGAAATTTAGTTTTGTACGCCCTTATAAAGATTAAAGATAAGTGTTAAAATTATAGGTGAATGATATTAGTTAGTTACATAGGTACCTATTATAATAACTATTGTAATATTTTAAAGGAAAATAGATTTAAGACATTATTAGATTTAAGCACTACATACTCTTGAGTATAAAAAGTTTAGTAAAGGTTAAAGTTTAAGTAAATGAGATTAGTTAGTTACATAGGTACCTCTTATAATAAAAATTATAGTACTTTCAAAGAAAATAGATTTTAAGACATTAATAGATATAAGCGCTACATACCTATCTGACTTTAAGAGAGTTTACATGTTAAATTAGCGAGTTAGTTGATTAACTATCTATGTAGGTAATCCAAGTGGGAGTGGGTTGGTATGTAGTGCCTAGGCAAATGAATTTAAACATAGTTATACATTAAACATAATGATGAAATGCGCGCGGACTGACATTTGAGCATAGTTACGTGCGGAAGTCACGGGTATATGAACGTTAATTCTTCGGTTTTCTGTCTTCCATCACCCGGCTCCCGGCTCCGCCGCCTCTCCAGTCTCCCGGCTGCATTCTCCTCGCGGTTTCACTGTCTCCCGGCGCCAGTCTCTCCGGTGTCCAGTGGTAATGGGCATATAGTGTTGAATGCCCTTTTTATAGTTCCATTTGCCGTTCTTATAGTAGCCACGCGAGCGACATTGTCGAGCCCCCGGTGTGTGGCGATGATTCTTCCCATCTTCCAGTGCGCAGGCGGCACCCTCTCGTCCTTTACCAGCACCAACGTGTTCTCGGCGAGTCCAGGCCCCTTGGTTGCTCTCCATCTCGTGCGTTCTTGGAGGAGCCCGATGTAGTCTCTGGACCATCGCCTCCAAAAGTCTTGCTGTATCTGTTGGAGCTGATCATAGTGCTTTAGTCTATTTGTAGGTACGCCATGGAGATCTCTCTCGGGAAGTGCGGTGTATGGTCTTCCAATTAGGAAGTGGGCCGGCGTTAGGATGGGAAATTGGTCGTTATCGGCAGTAGGTATAGGACATAGTGGTCGGGAATTGAGGATACTTTCAACCTGAGTAAGTATAGTTACAAATTCTTCATAGGTTAATAGTGCAAGACCAAGTACCCGTTTGAGGTGGAACTTGCAGCTTTTTATAGCCGCCTCGTGGAGGCCACCCATATGGGGTGTATATGCTGGTATGAATTTCCACGTAATGCCCTCGCTAGTGCAGTATGACTCTATTACTGAGATATTAGTTTTAAATGATGAATACAGTTCTTTCATATTATTACAGGCGCCATGAAATGTTGTAGAGTTATCACTAACGATTTGAATAGGTTTGCCTCTTCGAGCGATAAACCGTCTTAGAGCAGCTATAAATGAGTCTGAATCGAGTCCGGAAACCAGCTCTATGTGAACTGCCTTTGTCGTATAACAGACAAACAGAGCAATCCAGCATTTATAAGACCGGTAACCACGACCACGCCTGTCTCTGATATTAAATGGCCCTGCATAATCAATGCTTGTTGTATTAAATGGTGGGGATGGTGTTACCCTTTCTACAGGCAAGTTTCCCATTATGGGAATGTTTGAGTGGGGCTTAGCTCTAAAACATACCACGCATTCTCTCACTACCTTACTAGCTATGCCTTTACCATGTATAGGCCAGAAACGTTCTCTGGCTGATGATAACAGCATCTGTGGTCCACAGTGTAGTAGTTTTCTATGCAAACTAGACATAATGAGATGTGTTAACTGGTGATCATGTGGGAGAATGATTGGGTGTTTTTTATTAAATGTGTAATTAGATAGGTTTAAGCGACCGCCCACTCTTATCAATTTGTTATCAATAATAGGGTTTAAACTGATGATTTTAGAGCTTATTGGAATCGCCTTTCCTTTACTTAATAGGTTATATTCCTTAGGAAATGAATATTTTTGTACATACATTATAATTGTATTAAGTGATTCCTGTAATTCAGTTACAGAAAGTGTATCAACCATTTTGTTGTTTGGATTTTTTAGGTTGTGTATGAATCTTTTAATATAAGAGAATACTCGCATTAATTTTAAGTCTGTATTGTATTTTTTTATTAAATTATCAATTATATGAGTAGGTTGTATATTAGTGGCTACTTTGCAAATAGTAATAGTTTTTAATTCGGGTAGGATTGTGACTGAGGGTTGCTTGTGAGATGGCCATTCCGCTTTCGCCTTTGTTAGCCACGTAGGCCCATGCCACCACTGTGTGTTCTGGCCTAGTTTGTCAGCCGGTGTACCTCGTGACAGGACATCTGCAGGATTATCGCCCGAGCAAACCCAATGCCAGTCAGCCAGATTGGTTAAAGATTGAATTTCTTTAACCCGGTTGCTTACAAAGCAGTTAAGCTTATGTGGTTCAGTCTTAATCCACGCTAGGGCAATGGTGGAATCCGACCAAAAGAAAGTGTTGTCAATCTTATTTCTAATTGAACTCTTGACCTTATTCATGAAAGTAGCTAGAAGCAGTGCGGCTCTTAACTCTAAGCGTGGTATAGTTTCATTCCTAGCTATTCTGGATCTAGCGCTTAAAAGCTGTGTGTTGACGGATCCATGCTTGTCAATAGATCTTACATAGATGGCGGCACCGTAGGCACTCTGCGAGCTATCAGAAAACCCATGCAGTTCAATGGTTTGATGATCGACAATAACAACATGCCTGGGTATTTTTATATTATTTATATGGTGTAGGTTATGACAAAACTCATGCCATTCCGTTTGCAAATCTGTGGGTAGTGGTTCGTCCCAGCCAGACTTAAGAAGCCAAAGCTTCTGTATGAAAAATTTAGCATTAACTATTAGTGGCCCCAGCAAGCCTAGTGGATCGAATATGGAAGCTGCCACTGACAGCACCTTCCGTTTTGTTAGTATTTTTGACTTTAAAGTTTGATCGAGTTTGTAAAAAAGTTTATCATTATTGCTGTCCCATGCTAGTCCTAGAACTTTATGTATGGAAGTGTCACCAAACTCGGTGGGTGTGTTAGATTGTGTGGGTGTATTTTGCGTTATAGTTTTTATAATGAATTTAGAGTTTGATATCCATTTTCTTAGTTTAAAATTAGCTTGGCGTAGGATTGCATCGACTTGTAAAGCGACTTCAGCCACCTTTACCTCGTCGTCTCCGCCATACAATAGGTCGTCCATCATAAACTCATTGGCTATGACGTCCGCAGCTTCTGGGAATTTAGATTTATGTTCGGTAGCTAGCTGTTGCAAACACCTAGTGGCTATGTAAGGTGCGCATCGTAGTCCGAAGCTAAGTGTGGTGAGAATGTATGTGTTTAATTGTTCGTGTTCGTTTTCCCGCCATAAAATGCACTGAAGATTCTGATGGGCCTCCGTTACCCGAATCATTCGGTACATTTTTTCTACGTCTGAATTTACTACAAACCGAGACATTCTAAACCTTAAGATTATGTTGTTAAGATCATCTTGCAGTATATCACCTTTATACTGTATATCATTGAGAGATACACCTGTGCTTGTCGGCCTAGACGCGTCAAACACAACCCTAACGGGGGTGGTTAATTTTTTCGGGTTGATAACGGCATGGTGAGGAAGGTAGACTCTAGGTTCCAGTCCTGAAGGTTTAACTTTTACCATATGACCAGCTGTCTGAAGTTCTCTCATTACTTGTACATAGTTATTTTTAAAATTAATGTTATTATTAAGCCGTTTTTCTAATGATTTGAATCTACTAAATGCAATGTTACGGGATTCTCCTAATGAATTTACTGGCAATTTGAGTGGTAGGCTAACTACAAAGTTACCCTCTTTGGTTCTGGTATGTGTATTAAAGGTCCTCTCACACTCTAACATTTCAGTGGTTGTCACTGAGGTGTTTGAGACACCATCAATGTTCCAGAAGCTTTGTAAAGTATTGTTTAGTATGAAATTACACCTACTGGTTTTTTGTATGGGCATGTTGATGGCCCCGGAGATCACCCAGCCAAGCTTAGTGTTCTGTAGCATGGGCAATCCTTCTCCTAGTCTATGTTGGCCTTTAGAAATTAAATTATAAAATAGCTCCGCTCCAACGATAATGTCGATCTCGCCTGGGCAGTTAAATTGATTGTCGGCCAGTTTAAATCGTTTAGGTATTTTAATTTGGTCAGTATTTTCAATATAATTAGGTAGGTTACATATCTTAGGTACTATAAGACAGTGTAGGTTAGCCTTAAACGATTTATCTTTAGATTGAAGTTGGATATTACAAGAGTAGTTAATATTGGTTATGTTACCGTTAAATCCTAACACCTCCATGTCAATATCATGTTTAGGTATGTTTAATTTATCATAAGCATTTTGTGTTATAAAGTTTGACTGCGATCCTGAGTCTAAGAGAACCCTTAATGAGTGCAGTTTGTTTTGATTGTCTAAGACTTGGACTTTGGCTGTTGACAATAATGTAAGCTTATTGAGTGGAACATTATTGCCACTGCGCTTAAAATTAACTGTAGTATTTACTACAGCCCTGTGAGGTACACTGGCTTCATTGGGCGGTGTTTCATGTAGAGTACTAGGTTTGGTATTACTACTTGCGTTATAAGAATAGTGTAATAGAGTGTGGTGCTTGCCTTTACAGGTACGGCATAGACTAGCACGGCAGGTATCAATCATGTGATTGCTTCTAAGGCAATTTATACACAATTTTAGGTTTCTGACTTGCTTATTGCGTAGTGGTATGTCTAGCGCTAAGAATTTTGGGCACTGGGCTATTGAATGCTTTGAGTTGCACATAAGACATTGATTATGCTTTGGTGTTACCTTGTTTCGGCTTAACAATGCAGTCGTGGTCGCGTTACCAGTCCTATCCGCGGTGGCAGAGTCGTTGTGTGGCTGGCCGTTGCTTACTGGATGCTCTGCATTGGTTGCCTCCATCAGGTCAGCCTGGCGCCTCAGGAACGCCTTGAAGTCCTGAAGAGTAGGCATATCTTTAGAGCTAGTCGCCTCTTCCCATTTTTTTATATGATAAGTGTCAAGCTTAGCGGACATAAAAAATATTACTATAAGATCCCATTCATCTGTAGGTGCTCCAAGGTTTCTTAAGGTACGAATGTTTTTAGAGATATTGTCTACTAGTTGGCGCAATGCTCTAGGGGTATTGAGAGTTATGTTCAATTGGAATAGTTCTCGCATATGGTTTTTTATGAGAAGCTTAGGTTTATTAAACCGTTCGCATAACAACTGCCATGCTAGACTGTAACTTTCTTCAGAGTAGTCTAGCGCCCCCACTACCTCTAGGGCACTGTCCTTAAGGCATGATTTAAGGTATTTATATTTCTGGATTGGTTTAAGGTTGCCCTTGTTGATCAACGCATCGAATGTGTCCCGGAACTCGATCCACTCGGTTGGCTTCCCATTAAAATCAGGGAGTGATATCTCTGGATACTTGATGGCGTCTGTAGTATCGTTCTGACATGTTACATTTAATGACTCATGGCCCAGTTGACCCTTATATTGGTCGACATAGCTCTGAGCAAGGGCAACTGACTCGAAAAAGCTGTTTTCAAATAATTCCCTTTCTTTAAGCTGTTCCTCGGGGTCCTCGCATAGTGTTTCTATGTCTCCTTGAGACCCTTCGAAGTCGTTAAATACGGCCTTAATCCTATTGGTTCTCAATTCAATATCAATAATCTTTTCCGCTGTTAAAGTGGCGTTATCGAGGCCAGATACAAATTTTTTGAATAATGTGAGTTTAGTTTTAATGCTACCTCTGAGTTTTAACAACGATTTTAATTCCTGAGCCTGTTTAGACATTACGGAAGTTAGGTGGTATTGCACATTTGACAAAAATATCGTAATAAAGATGTATACTTACGCAGATTGATGGGATTAGGAAAGGATTTTTTTACCGACCCACTCCTTATCGATGGATGTGTGTTGATTTTTAATCCGCTTGAATCCTCCACGCTATCACCGGGGGGCTCCGCCACGTATCACGAGGTCTGCTCCGTTTCTTCAAAGGGTCGATCACGTCGGGGTCACCAAATGTACGCTCGCGAACGTGGTAGCCGCCTTGCCGATGGTATTGTGTTGGGATAGGAAAACTATTTCATCCACATTAAGTATATTTATGAAAAGATTAAACTAACAGAATAATGTGTGCCGTCGTTGATGGCTAGCAAGCAAGAGAGAGAGAGAGAGATATCTTATTGACATTGACAGATACTAGTGTCTATGGGAGCGCTCGCTCCCATTCACGATAAAGCTCGCCATCCACGGACGGTAGACTGCAGTGGCGCCATCCAGTGACACTGATTAACACGGGCTGCTCATGTTGATCACTAGATGGCGCCGTAACAAATGCTTTCGTTTTATTTTAAGGTATGTAGATGTTCAGAAAAGACAGAATATGTAGCTGGGGTTATTAGATTCTGAGTTGCAGGTCTTTGAGTATTCGTCTCAAATGTTGTCCATGAAAACTGCATATTTATGTGTAACCATTCCAAGGTAGTGACTAATAACCAATAAAGCATGGTGTGTACATTACCATGCTTCCCACAAATATTAGCAGAACTAATTCAGTACAAAGATAGCCTCAACTAATCCATTGTACTACTTAAGGTGGCGGAATGGTACAAAAGAATTGTCGACGCCAGTGGTCGGAAACCTTTTAGAAGGCATGGTTCACATAGTGACAATATTAGGTAGAAGGGGTGCCGCACTTGTTCATAGTTTTGATAATAGGCATATTAAAAATGCAACCGACCGCTGGTCTACGTAACTAGACTTCAAATTGCAGCTCAAAATAAGCTGCCGTCAGGCCTGTATATTACAGCCTTGATAAGGAAGTCAATACGTTTAATTTAGTGTAGTTTAGTGTGTTTCCAACAGAATCGACACCGAACTTGACTTATAAATTCGATGACAGACAGCGCGAGCGAATCTTGACGCATAGTAGCGTAGCTTTTACCACAGAAATTCAATCTTTATGTATATTCACACAGAGTTCGTTTTGACGCGCTCTTGTCCAGATGCGGGTTTTTAAATTCTGCCTTTTGATTATTATTACTGACTAGCTGTGCCCGCGATTTCGCCCGCGTGGACTTTAGGGAGATTACCCGGAAATATGGGTATTATGTTTTTCCCGCGGAACCCTAATGCTTTTTCTAAAATTAAAGTAGCCTAAGTTACGCCCTGTAACGTCAGCTATCTGTCAGTGAAAGTCCCATTGAAATCGGTTCAGCCGTTTAGAAGTTTACCTCAAACAAACAGACAGACAGACAAAAAAATTCAAAATTGCGTTTTCGTTATAGGTATCGTATATACTTTTATACGCATTTGGTAAAAAAGTGTTATTTTGATATTACAAACAGACACTCCAATTTTATTTATTTGTATAGATTGTATAGATAGATAAAGTGTAGGTACCACAAGTGCCAGTAAATCTGTCCTCTCAAAACTCTTAGTAAGTGATTGGTATTTTAGGTGTGATTTAATGATTGAGTAATGTAATTAATTACATATTTTTAATTGAAGATTGTAAACGAGAGTGCGGTGAGACAAGTGAAAGAAGAAGCGCGGATACAAGCAGCGTGCGGCCATCATTCCTTCATAGCGGGCGCCGTGTCTCGCTGGCAAACCAAGAAAAGACTTTATATTGGTGAGTTTAAAGTTCAAATTACCTATGTTCTAATTTATCTTTCTTTGAAGCAATAATTTAAATTGGGTATACTTGATTAGTGCCCCTATATGTGGCGGTGTTGTTATAATAATACTTCAGCACGCCTGTATACCTCAACAGGATAGGCAGAGGTGCACAACACTTTCCAGATGTGTTTGAGACCAATGCGAATAGATGGCGAGTCTCATCACACCAAACACAACCCTCAGTGCGAGGGAAATTCTTTCCATAGTTCACCACGCTCGCCCAATTCGAATTGGCAAACTTCACTTCACACTTCATACTGAAACCTTGATAGGTTCATTTGAATAAGCAAGTTCCATCTGATGTTTTCCTTCACCATTCACGAAACTATAATCTTTATGGTGATTTCGTGTGTCAGCTTTTTAGCTATCTTAACACTACTACTACTACAGCCCTTTTAACGTCCCACTGCTGGGCACGGGCCTACCTTCAATGCTAGGGGGATTCGGTTGGCAGACTTCACACATCTGTCGAAAACTAGTCAACTAGTCATTAACATAAGTTTGTTTTTAGTATCCCGAATGTCGTATTTTAACAATGTAAGTTATCGTAAATTACAATAAATCTTAAGGAAGCAATGTCCTATATCACGCACGCAACGTTTACGAGACCTCTGATAGTCACTTATTGGTCGAGTGATTGCATTATCGCCACACTAAATATAGTTCGCCCAGGGGTGTCACGGACGCGACTCTCGACACGAGTCTCCATTGTTTCCACATCTTCAAATCAAAACTATTAATCGCGGGCGTTGAAATTTATGCCAATATAGTAAAAAGTAATTAACTCAGAGAAAAAGCGAATTCTTCAAAGAAATGACGCGTGGTGGCCAACGCTTTGCCACAAATATTCAATCTTTATTCATATAGACACACAGTTCGGTTTAGTGTTGGCAAAACATTGGATTGCTCGGTTTGTGCGGGGTTTTACCATGACGTACAGTTAAGTAGTTAACTTAATATTTGAAGTTGTTACTTGATTGTCACTTTCGTTTATGTCGTCTCTATTTCATTGTACAGCTAAGACAGTATACGAGCTGTTATCGATCAAGTTAATCCTATATTAAATTTCTTAATGAGTCGGAAATAACTGCAAATATAAGTTTTATTTGTACGCATGTTGGTTATATGTGTGGTTTTCGTTGTTACCATTTAGAACTATTTGCGAGACCAAACATGCACTAAGCCTGTATTTTTATTTTACTTACAAACGAAGAAGAATAGATATAGTTGCTAAGGCAACTATTAAATGCGTAACTTTTAAATGATCAATCTACCTAACGAGATATACTCGCAAAAAACATAGCAAAAAATCCACTTGGTATGTTATTAAACGGCGGTGAACGACCTAATGGTGTAACCGGCGACATTGAATCACCATGAACTCGCTGTTTTACCATGACAAGGGATTTTGTTCATCTATGATACTTGTAACAATATATTTTTGCTACTCCCTGGGCACCAAGTCTACTAACACTCGTCGTGGAGTTGCTATGAATCCATTTTTAAGGCATGAAAACAACATATTTTTTCAATGGTACCTAGGATATGAGCTGTGTAAGACATTAGATATTGTGACCTTTATGACATTTAACTGAAGATGTAATTTTTATGCCTTAAAAATGCAGTCATAGCAACTCCCCGACGATAGTGTTAGCAGACTTGGAGCCCTGTTCATTGATTTTTGTTATGTTATGATGAGAAGGTATATGGGGCTTCAACTTGCTGTAGCTAGTGGTTTGAAAGTATCCTGCTACGCTGATTTCACATTCAAAGTGACTGACAGTTTGCCAATTTAGAAGGTTTATTTAATATTTCACCCCTATTAATCATTACAGTTTTAATTAAACAATAAATAAACTATATTGGAAACCTCTACACCGGAAATCCGGTATGGATTTTCGGAATCTGTTACCGATATGTATTTTGAATGATTTAAAATACCCAAGTGTTACTAGAATCGTTTCTAACACTAATTATAAAGTGTTCGAGTACCCTTAGTATGGGACTAGTATGACTACGAATGACATTGTCTAGCAAGTACACATTATTTTTTATGTGGTGGATAACGGCTAAAACGTAATCGCAATGATTTTTAGGGATCCCGTCCCTATTACTAAGACTTTGCTGTCCGTCCGTCTGTCACGTGGCTGCATCTCTTGAATCACGATAGTTAGACAGTTGAAATTTTCACAGATGATGTATTTCAGATGATGTATTTTACAAATGCTAAAAAACAGAATAAAATAAATATTTAAGGGGGCTCCCATGTAACAAACATGGGTCAAACATGATTTGCCGTTTTTATAGATAATGGTACGGAACCCTTCGTGCGCGAGTCCGACTCGCACTTGGCCGGTTTGTAAAACAATGTTTGAGTGTAGCCCAAGCTTGACAACGATTCACCTCCGCAAACGGGAAGTACGCATAGACATATAACTCTTTAGATAACACGCGACCCAGTAAATAAAGGTGATTGTTCTAGATAACGTTTTTATTGCAATAACACAATTACCAATTTTATCGGTTATGTTTATCTTCTACGATTGTTTACTTCGGCAATCGGGGTCGTGTTAGGATTTACATACTTATTGTGTTCCCTATTTGGACATTCTAAAGGTCATTGTCGCTTGTAATTGGAGTGTTTCGTGTAGGTCAGAATTCGCCGGTCAGACTAGATTTTTTTTATCATTTGTCAGTGTGTATTGCGTGGTATAGGACGTGTTGCGTTCGTTGAGTGTATTTTTAAAATTGTGGTGCAACTTAAGGGTCCAAAGACCTAATTACAACTGGAACATTCATCCTCCCATTTATACGAAAGTTACAACGTATCAAATCTCGCGTTACAAATCTCTTTTGTCTTTAAGAGTCCCAGTTTGGAGATGGGTTGATATAAAATTCTATAAATTTGGAGTATGTCTGAGTCTAGTCTATAGCCAATGTGTCAGTGTCGAAGAGAAGACTTCTTCATTTTTCATTTTTAGTGTCTTAGTGTCAATTTCTCTAGTGTATTTAAAGTAAGTTTTGGCGATTAAATCTTAAAACAAATATTTCAAAAAACCGGCCAACTGCGAGTCGGATTCGCGCACGAAGGGTTCCGTACCATTATCTATAAAAACGTTTGTTGTATGGGAGCCCACTTAAATATTTATTTTATTCCGTTTTTTAGTATTTGTTGTTATAGCGGCAACAGAAATACATAATCTGTGAAAATTGCAACTGTCTAACTATCACGGTTCATGAGATACAGCCTGGTGACAGACGGACGGACGGACGGATTGACGGACAGCGAAGTCTTAGTAATAGGGTTCCCGTTTTACCCTTTGGATACGGAACCCTAAAATTGATACGGCGTACGTTGTGCGTACGCCGTATCAATTTCTTTCGTTCCGTTTCTTCTTTATTCCGTTTCTTCTTTCGCCGTATCATTCCTTCGTTGGTGTTTTAGTAGACTTGGGACCTATAGAGCCTCGACCTAAAGAGTTATTTTGATAATGCGTGCTGATTGTGTTATATTATAGTTTCAGAATACATTCCCGGTGGTGAACTGTTAGCTTTACTCGACAAGTGTGGGAGCTTGCCCGAGGAACTTGTCAAGATATTTGTCGCTGAGATTGCCATTGCGATTGGTGAGTTGATCTATGTTATTGCCTGTCTTCTTCTACGGTATGTGTGGTGTCTGTTTATTACAATCGTAATATGAACTCGTACATCGTCTCTAGCGGCGAGTTTATGAACTACGATTTTCATACGATTTCGCTTTAACGTGACGACGCGTTACGACGTTTAAAATTAAAGTAAAATCATTCTGCCGCCAGGTCTATAATCTAATTCCCAAAAAAAAACCTCGGATTTAAATTCTTCGTAGTCTGTATCGTATATAAAATATGTCCTAAGTAGAGTAGTAGTACTACAGCCCTTTTAACGTCCAACTGCTGGGCACGGGCCTTCCCGCAATGCGAGGGGGATTCGGGCCATAGTCCACCACGCTGGCCCAGTGCGGATTGGCAAACTTCACACATCTATCGAAAACTAGCCAAGTTCCTTCAGATGCAGGTTACCTCACGATGTTTTCCTTCACCGTTTCATAGCAAGTGATAATCTCGGATGAAAATGAGATGCCCAAAAATCCCAAACGTGCGAGCTGGGGTTTGAACCTGCACACTTCGATTAGCACAATTAAAGTAGTATTCATACTTTATATTCAGAACTTGCTATACAGTGAGGGTAGATATAGGTACACTTTATTTATCAACATTTTACCTTATCTATATTGGTGCGCGACTAATGTCAATATTGACGGCAGAAAGCTGAAATATCGTATCTCAATATATCAAATTTTACACCAGCACCCTTAGCATTAGACATAAGTTTTATCTCTTTCAACTGATTCACGATTTGTCGACAAAATGGCGTCACAAAGAGCTTTTTGTACTGGACATGGCTCGGTGTGACGTCATTTTCTCGACAAATCTGACAGTTGAAAGAGATAAAACTTATATCTACGCGATCATGCTACAGGGCCAGAGCCGAAAAACTACTTCAATATGTCGTAACTCCTCAATGAAACTAGATAAAATTCAATGCTGTATCATTATTGTTTTTCGTCGTGGGCAGACAAGACATGGACCATTCGACGCGGCATTTCTTTCTAATCAATTCTATATTAATAAGTCATTTACGGCAATTTTCGAGATTCGACATTTCGGCTTCCTAACGTCGATATAGCAACCATAGTTAGTGATGTTTGGAGCTACCAACTCCATTTCAATTCCCTCTTAATGACTTACCCACTCTCCCATAGTGCGTTGATGGCATCATACCAAAGCAATTATTTCTATAACTATCTGTGGTTTAGAATAATCCCTTCATTGTAAATGGGAGTAGACGCACCTTACTGTACTAGCTTCCTAAGCGTAAAGATTATATTTGTATTTAATATTAGACTGCCGTAAGTATAATTCTTCTCTAGTATTGTGGCAAAGGTGCGGTCTGCTCTCATGGCATTGCTGCTCCTGAGAATGTATTACTCGCAATAATTATCATTTTGAAAAGAGTAACCATTGAGTTTCTTACCGGCTCTTCTCAGTGGAAGCAGCATTCCGAACCGGTGGTAGAATCTGACTATTTGTAAGTGCTTTTTGGCCTACACGAATAAAAAAAATTTGATTTTGATTTAAGCAATTTGTAGCCAAAATAACTTGACAAAACAATAAAGCACTGTAGAAAAGTAATTCTAATACTCCCAACACGATCACCGCCCTCCTCGACCCGGGCGTCGAGAGGGCCACCAACACACCTACACCAGCCTCAAACAGACACCGATCTCGCCAGCGAGCTCGAGGAACCCCCTCTTCCGCTCGTAGGTGCATCTTTGCACCTAGGAGCGCAGTCACTACCTCTCCCCTCACGGTAACTGCCCAAGCCGAGGTCGTGCCCTCTGTGGCGCCCTTGAGCTAGTTGCCACCCTTTTTCCGCCCTTAAGGCCTTGGTTGGAGTGCACTCTGCGCTCGCTACTCCTCCGGTAAAGCTGTAAAGGCCATCTCACGGCCAACAGCGTAAGTCATTCAAAAAAATAATTCTAATGTCGTTTGATATAAAGTTCATTATTGCATTTCAGATTTTCTTCACAACGCTGGCGTTATATACAGAGATCTGAAGCCGGAGAACATACTTCTCGACTCCGAGTACCACATACGGCTGATAGACTTCGGGCTCTCCAAGTGGCTGTCTATAGGATCGCGCACCACCACGCTCTGTGGCACTCTTAACTATATGGGTGAGTACCACATACCTCGTGGTAATACAAGTATTCCTTTGTAGCGTTATTATTTTAGTCGTGTTACAACGTAATGTTACAATAATACTGCTATAAGAGATAGTAATCAGCAAGCACCGTGGCTGTAGTTGACTATCATAAACTCCCAGGCCTATGGGTGCTTCTAAATTTCTATACCAAAACGAACTGTATTGACTCGTAGAAAAGGGTAATTTTTGGACGGAATGTCATCGATGGCGCCTGCGAAGTTGACGAGGAGTGCGTGGCCTTCACCACAGAAATTTAATCTTTATGTACATTGATACAAGTTCGTTTTGGTACTGAAAAAAAACATTGACGGGTTCAAGAGAAGAACTATTCTTGACAGAATCGCCTTCTACTAGTCGTAGCACGTACGCCTAGATAAAGTTTAATTCATGTATTGTGTCGCACAGAGAAGCGCTCCTTTGTAATTTATACGTTAGGAACAACCAACTGTGCTGGTAGAATTTTTCCTAGTAGGGTTAGATAGTATAAGATCATACTGCCATAGATGACGCCGACATACTAAAACGGTCATTCTCCATTTCAGTGCGGGAGTTGACTCGTTTCGTATATTAAAAAAAAATGGCACATTGCATCGCTCGCTACGTATCGTTTCCACAAGTGACAGGCACGGGCGCGCAGTGAGCGGGCGGCGCGCGCAGCATGGCGGCGGGCCACTGACGCCGGCAACATGAACGCGCGCACCATCGCATTCGAGCTGTCCATGGAGGGCCGCCAGGTCGACGAGGTGGTCGCCTGCATCTTCCACACGGTCCTCTTCCACCGCTCCAGCGGGAAGTTCACTTACAATAACGAGGAGAGCTACTCGATAAGGACCGTCAGCTACGTCGACGTCGACTGCGATTTTATCGACTTCACGTACGTGTGCTGCGAGTCGGAGCCGCTCGGCCGGAACGTCAGGCGGGAGATATCGTACTTCTCCGAGCTGCTGCGCGGCGTGGACGCGACCTCCGCGCCGCCCAGAGGCTCCATCAGCCTCGAGTTCTTCCAGAAGCGGCGCGCGCGCTGGCCCTTCCAGCCCGAGTGCGTGCCGTGGGAGGTCTGGACGGTGTACTGCGAGCTCACCGAGTCCAACAACGAGCACGACATGCACAGCAAGCACGAGAACGTCGTCGAGATGCTGCAGGACAAGATCGTGTTCATAACGGAGATCATCAATCGGCACGAGTACGTGCCCAAGATGCCGAGCCGGTCCGACGCGGATCTCATATTCGACACGTCGTACGCGGACATCCAGCCGTATCTGTTCAAGATACACTACAACCTGTCCGGCGCGCCGCCCACTTCCGTCGGCAACACGGTCAGGAAGTTAATAAGGGACACGCTGTCTTTGTGATGCTTAATGTGTTCGTACCCTGATGTTGTATGTCAGGCAATATAGTATAAAGATTTCGTTTGAAAATGTTGATGTACAACCAAACAAATTTAAATGAACACCATTCAAACAGCGTCGATGGTATTCGTGCAATTTTACAAAAAATATCTAAGCGGTTATTAATGTAAATAATGATTATTCGATAAATGACTTCTTAATTGTATTATTACAAAATTGACAATACATAATGTGGATCTTACTGTCTCTTGTCATTTATTGTACTTAGTATGTTTGTTGCACAAACGTTTGCTGATTCATTTTCAATTATAAGTTCCTGCAACTTAATGGCTATTTATCAGATTTCATCACTATACTATGATATGTTTGTGTTTCATAATTTTGTTATTTATTATGTACCTAATCGTCAATTTACAAGAATGTTTCAATTCATTTACAGCGTCATTGCAGATCATTTTTATGTAGTGGATTGGAATTTTATTTATTTGATGGTTTTTTTTTTAAGATAAATCACAACTACTTACACCTATCTCTTCATAAAACTCGTTATTGGACAAAGTGAGATGACGTATTTCATTGTCAGTTGTGCGTAGAAGGGAGACTAATCCATAATAAGTTTTTCAATTTATTTAAATAACACGGTTGAGGTTTTATTTTAAAGGATAATAACTGTGGAGGGTAGAGGTAAGGAGAATCATCTCATGTGGGAGAAAAGTTGCAAGTGTCCAGCTGTATGCTATAAATAACAGTTCAAAACCTTCCACAATCGCGCTGGTGTAGACACAGGGTAAGGCATGAATATAGCAATTGTTGATGAACTGAAGTATAGGCAGAGTTAAAAAAAATATATAATTGTCGATTAAAGTAGTTAGTTATTGAAAATTCCAACAACTTACGTTGTACAAAATAATGTAGTAAATATAACCTTAAATAATCATTACAAGAAAACGTGCACCTAGAGTGATTTTATTTCGTAAACTGAATAGTACGCTTATTGACCTACTCTAATAATATTTGGCGCTTCCTTTAAAATTTACCCTGATGCTAATGTGGCGCCACCCATAATTAATGCATTTCGACGGACACTATCAATACAATGATTCTCCTTACTTTTACCCTCCATATTAATAACGAAGTAATCTATTTAATTGTTCTGTGTAATCGTCGGTGTCGTACGTTGTATGTAACCTTAGTTTTAAATTTAGTTGTAATCAGAGCTATGACTCGGAAGGCTGGTTGATGTGTCCATTCAGTTTTTATCGTTTATTTAAGTCTTGAATTCGTCTGTTGTGTATTACTAAGGTGTTTTAGCGAGTGTTTGAAACGTTAAATAGTACTGTAGTTACCTAGTAGAGAGAACACTTTGATTAACAGTTTTTTTACGTCACATTTTTTTTTTGTGAGGTGGCACGATGCTTTAACTCTTGATTACTGACGCTTTATATATTGTCCAACGATTGAGTCTATTATAGTATCGTAATCATTCAGTTATTATTTTTTATATAATCGCTTTGTGAAATGGCTGAAAATTATTGAGATAATATAAATAAAAGAAAAATGTAAAAAAAAAAATATTAATTACACGTGTGAATGTAGACTAAAGAGTTATGATAATGAAGTTGACGAGATAGGTGGTACGACTTAAATAGGTATATAATATTATTTGTCTGTAATTTTGAATAATGTATTATAAATAATGTATATAGCATTGATAGACGCCAGTTCACTTGTTCGAATAGCTGAAGTGGTTCGTCGAGAGCTTTATCCGGATATATCTAGAATGTTCTAAATGATCAGTGATTGTTCTTGTGTATGTAAAGTATATTTAGCGTAGACACACCACGTGGAATGTCTCATAGTGTTAAGATACGACGGGGAGAATGAAAAATGTAATTTTATCGCTCTATATGTCTGTATGTATTTCTGAACCTGTCGTCAGACACAGAACATAACGAAGAAAGTTGTTTTTAATAATCCATGACTTGCTAACAGTGAATTTTTAGGGCAGATGATTTTCATTAAGACATGTTAAAATATTTTTAATTTGTATGCCAGAGTAATTTTATATTTTTTTTATGTTTTCTGTGGGACGGAGTAACGAGTCCATCCATAAAGTTCTAATTTACTATCCTACCTCATTTTGTGACTGTAACCTTAGTAAAACGTCAACTTGATGTCTGTCAAATTTACATGTACCTATTATAATATCTAGTTATATCATCACGCCTGGAGCGACGTGGAGGCAAACACACATAATATGCCATAGGTATTGTCCTCATGCGGGGTTCATGGGGTCTATGGTAATTATATTCATCAGAATTCGTCACCAAAGATGAGGCTGTCATAATTCAAATTTTAAAAGTATATACTTCATATTCTATTTAAATCCGTAAATCCTTTATTATTATCGTTTAACTGGGTATTGAGCGGCGTTTCTACCGTCAGACTACACTCGGTACAATTGTTGTGGTCATAAAGTACATTTTACTGTAACACAATAGATGAAAGTAATTTCAGTCTAGATACAGATTAGGCATTTGTTGGTCTAGTTCAGTTCCACCTATATAATAGATAATATATTTTTATTTGAAAATCTTGGATAATAAATACGCAATTTTAAATGTAATAATAATGACACCATATATCATATAATTTTTATTCAATGGATAACTTGATTGTGTGCCTCGTTTTAGAGTGGTGTTTCGAGCATACATTGTAAAAAAAAAAACAAAAATGCACTAATGCTATGGCCTTATTTTTAAATGTTTCTAGAATTATAAAATTCCTGAATCGCGTGTAATAACAAGTGTCACCTATAGTGAAAACAGGAGTATATATGTTGTGATCTATTAGTTCAAAAAAATAAGCAAATCTTAGTCTTGTGATATAATTTATATATAAGTGAATAAATGATGAAGTATTTATATTTTGTTTTCTTCAATATCTTCGGAATTATATTGTTTTCTTATATTTACGCGAATACTATACATTGAAATAAAACTATTTTACGGATTCTAATAAATCCAAAACCAAGCATACCATTGCAAGTCCTCAAGACACTGTGAGCACTTTCTGCGTGGATCGGAGCGCAAACAACAACTAAATATGAGGGTACCCAGTTATTAACTATGACATCAGGGCGTCTAACACCTCAGTCCCCCCGTGACCATGGTTGCTGAAAAGCAGCCGAAACGTCGGGAAAATAAAATAGTAAATAAACGCGATAGAATCCGTAAAATAGTTTTATTTCAATGTATAGTATTCGCGTAAATATAAGAAAACAATATATATTGATTTCAGCTTATATTTTTCAAAAACGGCTCTGAGTGTGTCACTCGTCAATTTCAATAATTTTAGCACTTTTATAATAATTAATCTAAAGCGTTGAATGAACAGCAGTTGTAGCACGTGCGCCAAGACAGTAGTGAACTGTGGCCAAGACTAGACGTATGTCACGGAAAATCTTGATGTTGTCTCTTTCTCTCGAATGAAAGTAGACAGAGCGAGCAAACAAATCCGTGACAAAGGTCTTGTCTTGCTAATCCAACTGGGACGATGCAAAGTCTCCTTTGTTTACCTGATTTAAATTTGAAATATAACTATAACTCATGTATTGTTTTCTTATATTTACGCGAATACTATACATTGAAATTAAACTATTTTACGGATATAAAATAGTAAATAAACGCGATAAAATCCGTAAAATAGTTTTATTTCAATATAACTCATGTGTTTGCCAGCCCAGTTTTTATTTCGGTTTAGAAGGTACTCTTTGATAGATAAGGATATAATTTCAATAATCTACCCTCTACACTATTATAAACTTTTTTACCAGGAACGATCGAACTAAAATTACACAGTTTTAAACGCCGGATACACTGGGGCGTACTGCCAGCACCAAAACGAACCCTGGAGTAATAAAGTTGCATATTTACTGATTTTTTGTGGTAAAAGCTATTCTCAACCACGCGTGAAAATTCCCTCGCTTCCAATGTCATTTCGTTAAATAAGGAACATTTTCTATGAGACAATACGGTTCTTTTTGGTATTGAAAAAAAAATATCGCGCGCGTTTAGACGCCCTAGTGTGCGAACAGTTTAACCCATTAAATACCAACTCTCCTATTTGGGACGACCCGCTTTTGCAGTTTCAGTTGGTAATTTTTTTTTTATTGTTTTTAATTTGTTTCTTGTTGTGTCTAATCAGTAAAATATGTCAATATAGAAAAATAAGTTGGTACATAATGGGTTAAAGCATTCCGGGTCACGGACGGAAGTAGATTAATAATAGTGGAAGTGCAAAGCAAGAGGACTTCGTGTGCTACACGTCACCAAGATGTTCCTTCAGTCGAAAAGTAAATATAGTTTATTTTATTACTTTGTATAAGCATGGATTGAGGAATGCTAGTTGCGTGGAGCACAAGAAGCGTGAATGGTGACTATTGAGATTATATCGGATCGGAATATTGCCATCTTGCTCGTGCATTACTGCAGTAAAAAGGACGGCTATACGCTTAGTTTGTTGCCAATTGAATTGACAAGTGGATGTAGTTAAACAAAAGAGATCCAATCAACACAAAGTCAGTTTTGAGATATGACAGCTTGAAGTTTGATAATGTATTTCATGTGGGACTTGTGAGATGGTTACGTGGTTTTATGTGGTAAAAATGATATTTGCTTTTATTTTTCGATGGGATATGTTGTGTTGATAGAAAACGCCTCCTTTAGGAACCGTATGGTATATTAACTCGTTTTCGTCAATATTGTGGATTGGATCATTTTTGCTTAACTAACCCAAGTTAAATTAGATTTTTTTTAAATTGTTTTGTGATCAATATTATCTCAATTAGAAATATTTGAATGCATACGCTTTCTTAATGCGGACCTTATAATTTAATGAATAGAGTATCTTTTTACATTCCATGTATGTGTTGTCTGCAGCTCCTGAAGTGTTGAGCCGGGAGCCGTACGGACATGCGGTCGACTGGTGGTCTCTTGGTGTTGTCACGTGTAGAATGCTCACTAACCAGGTATTTATACCGCATTTTAACTGTTGAATTTTGAAATTGAAAGTAGATTTGAGTTGGTACCCTACATCAGGGCTGTCCAAACTACCTTCGCGGGCCAATTAATTTTACAACAAAAGCTGGAGGGCCGCAGAAAAAAATATTTTCAGATTTCATGTAAAAAAAATACAATGTAATCATTTTTACGTTTATTGGTTCTTCGTTAATTTATCTTTATCGATCATATCGATATCAACGTCAAAATTCGTTGTTGTCAGACGCATTGCATGAAGAAGTGACTTAGCTGACAGTGAGGATCTATACAGTTTAGATTTTATAATGTTCATTGTTGAATACGCACTTTCACATAAATAAGTGCTGCCCATCATCGATCCCATTTTCAAGCCAACATTTGTTAGTTTGGGGAAACGATCGCCAAGGATCTTAAAAAAATCCATTCCAGTTTCAGTCAAATACTAATTACTGAAATTAAACTATTTTCCGGATTTTATCGCGTTTATTTACTATTTTATTATCCCGACGTTTCGGCTGCTTTACAGCAACCATGGTCACGGGGGGACTGAGGTGTTAGACGTCCTGATGTCATAGTTAATAACTGGGTACCCTCATATTCAGTTGTTGTTTGCGGTCCGATCCACGCAGAAAGTGCTTACGGTGTCCTGAGGTCTTGCAATGGTACACTTGGTTTTGGATTTAATCATATTGATTACTGGATCCCAAGTTGGTGGTAGCACCCAGCCATCTTCCCTATTGAAATTAGGATGTTTTTTAATTTCAATGGCCTCACGTATCATCCTTGGTCTGAGTCGGTGTTCTTTTGCGAGGATATGCGGTTTATCAAATCTGATATACAAACCGCAAACAACAACTAAATATGAGGGTACCCAGTTATTAACTATGACATCAGGACGTCTAACACCTCAGTCCCCCCGTGACCATGGTTGCTGTAAAGCAGCCGAAACGTCGGGAAAATAAAATAGTAAATAAACGCGATAAAATCCGTAAAATAGTTTAATTTCAATGTATAGTATTCGCGTAAATATAAGAAAACAATATACTATTTACTGATTAAAACAAGCGGCCGCATGCGGCCCACGGGCCGTTGGACAGCCCTGCCCTACATGATTACTGCTAACAGCCTGACTTTGTTATATCTGTTCTAATTCGGGGTAGGGTCCATTTTACAGATGTTTAAGACGCTACCGTATACTTTTCTCTTATATTTTTTTACCACGATGTCACGAATTTTATAATCGATATATCTGGGCCCCGCCGCGGTCCCTAAAACTATCGTTGTGAAGTTGCAATTCATTCATTTTTCAAGGCATGAAAACATCTTTTATGCTGTGGCTGTAGCTAAAATATGACCAGTGGCGTAAGCAGGCATGTCTGGCATGGCTCGGTCGCTCTCTGTCTTATTTCATACCAAAGAAAGAGATATAATCAACATCATATTCTGTGACATATGTAGTCTCGGCGCACATGCTACAACTTCAGTATTCATTATATATTGTCCCCTTTGTTCAGCCATTAGACATATTCTAGCTAACATTGATACAATATATTGTTTCTAAGTCTTGAAAAATTAAGTCATAGCAACTCCACAACGATAGTGTTGACGGACTTGAGACCTGAGACATTTGTCATTTGAAGGGTACAGGAACATAACAGCGAATGTCACATTTTTTTAATTTTTTTATGAATCATATTTTGTGTATGGTAGTTTTAATTTTATTCTTATCAGTAGACTTTAAAAAAGTTAACAGATGGCGCCAAAAATGCAGTTTTGTTTATGGCCTAACTTGAATTGTTAGAATAGTTGAACTTTCAAATTGCTTTTTCTCAAAACTCATTAATTAGGACATTCCCTGTTATGTTCCCGTACTCTTCATTTCTACTCTTATTCTTAGTTCCATCAAACTTATATTCACAAATAACAAACCGATGCTTTCACCGATAACAATACGTAAAGGAACCGAGCATCAATTACCACATTTAGATTCACATGACAAAATTTAAATGCTTCCATAGAATTTGCTAACTTGCGATTAGCCGTTAGACAATTCCTATAACGTTGTAATCAGTGCTATTTAAAAGCACTAAATTATGTTGCTTGTGAACTACTCATGTTCACACGTAGTTGACTCAAATAAATTAGTATTCAACTCGTTGATTGGATGTTAGAACTGAATAATGAATTGACTCAGTACTTACTTAATAACGACACCTATAAAACTTGGTTCCGACGAAACCTTACTGCTCATGTTTAGTACTGCGTTTTTAATTTGTAACACAGCACTTCACTTTGACTTATCGATGGTAGCTAGAATGTGGCTTGTCTATGCCTTCAAGATGTGTAATGTCTACACTAATCATATCATATATTTTGTACGCCTACGCTGTTGGCCGTGAGTGGCCTTTACAGCTCCTTCAACCGCTAATCATGGATCTTGCATAAATAGTTAAGACGGTCGAGAATTCTTCTATCGCGATTCAGGATTGCGTATGTAAATTTCGGTTTTTGTATGTATACAAAAAAAAAACTGTCGCGAAGCTCGACGCGCCATCTATTATCGTATGGTAGAAGTTCTGTTTTTATTGTCGGATGTAGGGGTCACCACAACTTCAAAATTGAGTCCATGGTTACATTGAAACATTTTTCCCAATCGATATAGATATCTGACAAGAATTTATAAACTATCTAATTCTTACAATTAAAATGAATTATTATTAGGTATCAGTAAATTGAACTTTTTTTAGCAACGATTAATGAGCAGTAACAGACATAGGGATCGTTAGTTATGAAACATTCCTTTAAAGAAACCTATTAATTAAAAAATTAAGATCTAAATTTAAATTTATAATTTAAGAGGTGGAACAATAAAGAGTTATCTGGCTAGATAGATGAAATATAGATAGATCTATCTATATTTAAGTAAGACTCATAATCTAGACACAAATCCTCCCGGGCGGTGTCATTAATCATGTTTTGTTTGTGTAATTGACGAATTACGTTTAAAACCGTCTGCAGCACGAACAATTGTTGACTGACTAGTAGATAACTCTGTAAAATATTTGTACTTATGTCAAATTGTTAGCTATCAGACAACCGATAGCCGGGGCGCTGTGAAAACTGCTTTACGAATATTTGGCGTTAACTCAAGCGATCATAAAACTCATGTTAATGCTGTGAATGGAAACATCTTCAAACAGCAACTTAAGCATTATCTATTGGCTCTGATGGTCTAGCTAGTGGTTCATAGACTTACTGATATCTTAGTTATATCTTCTTTATATATATATAAATCTCCTGTCACGATGTTTGTCCGCGATGGATTCCTAAACTACTTAACCGATTTTAAATTAAATTGGCACACCGTGAGCAGTCTGGTCCAACTTGAGAGATAGGATAGCTTAGATCACAGCAACGCGTGGCCGGGTCTGCTAGTATTCTATAGTTATCTTTAAAGAGAATCAGGTTGTTCATATTTAGAAAGCTTTTAGGCTTGGTAATGAAAGACAAATTATAAAAACGTATTTTATTACTTATAGTACCGGAAATTCGATAATTTACTTTGACAAATAATAATTACAGAACAGGTAATTTTCATCGGTTGGGCTATTTAAATAGTCTCTAGATTTAGTGAATAGTCGTTATATCCACGCGGTCACACACTCACAAGGCTTGTATCACTCAACGGCGCGGGGGGCGGAGGGCCCGTGCGGGGGGCGCGTGTCGAGGGCGGTCGACACACGTCCACCGCTCAGCGCTTCTACCTAAAACTAATCTAAGATTTTTCCTCTGAGCTCTCTACGGACGAATCAGGGCTCTTGGGTTTCTCTTCACTCTCGTCGCTTTCCTCGGAGCTTTTCTGGCTTGGTTCGTCACCTAGCGGCTTGTCTATCGGTTTGCTGTCCAAAGCTGGCGACGCGGGTTCGATGGGAGCGGACGGGGCCGGAACGGTATCGACCTCTTTGGGTGCTTCAGCTGGGGAGGCTTCTTTGGGGGCTGAAGCTTCGGCCACTTCGGGGGCTGGAGCTTCGGCCTCTTTGGGGGCTTCAGCCTTCGCTGGCTCCTCCTTCACCTCAACTATTTCTTTGGGTGTTTCAACTTTCTCTACTTTGGGTGTTTCAACTTTCTCTACTTTGGGTGTTTCAACTTTCTCTACTTTGGCTGTTTCAACTTTCTCTACTTTGGCTGTTTCTACCGGCTTAGCGTGTTCCTTTGATGCTTCAATAGCCTCTGGCTTTTCTTTCTCATCAACAGTGTCACGGACTACGCGAAGGCTGTCTTCCGAGGTTACGGCAGGTTCTTCTGGTTTGGTAGCAGCGGGAGCGGGTGCAGATGCGGCATCAGCTGAGGGTTCAGCAGATTTGGGCTCTTCGATATTCTTTTCTTCTGATTTAGCTGGCTCCTGGACAGAGGCAGGTGATTCATTTTTGTTTTCTTTAGCAGCTTCAGTGTCTACTCCGGGAATGACAGGCAGGTCAATTTTCTTTTCGGGGGTGGGAATCAGGGTATCAGCTTGAACACCATTGTCGGCCAAAGCAGCGTCGGTTTTAATAGCATTTACTATATCAATAGCCTCTTCGGGGACTGCAGATTTAGCGGAAGCGTCTTTAGGTACCTCGTTTACGGTAGCCGGAATTTCTGTTGGTTTGGGTTCCTCAGCTGGTTTAGCTTCCGCATTGGCAGACTTTTCCTCTGGCTTGGCGTCTGCGGGCTGGCTGCTTTCAATTTTGGGTTCCTCTGGTTGAGGTGCAGGGTCCGCTTCGATCGACTTGCTTTCCAAAACTATTTCGCCGGTTTTGCTTTTAATAGGCTCTTCAGGCTTTGGCGCCTCGGATTCTTTAAATTCTGGTTGGTTTTCTACGGTTTCTTTTTTTTCTTCGGGCATCTTATCGGCTTCCTTAGCTTCAGGCATTGCTTCGGGTTTCTTTTCATCGACGGGTGGTGCGGGGGCATCGGCTTGCGCTGGTTCTTCAGCATTAACTGAGATTGGAGGAGGGGGGGCGCCAACGTCGGGCTTCTCCTCGGCCACCGGCATCGCCAGACTCACAGCCGCGAAGGCCAGGCATAATAGTAAGACCTTCATCCTGGAAAGATAAATAGGTACAATTAGCGGTTTTCCGAAATAATAACAAAGATTATTGTAGATTCGAATGCACGTTTGCAAGTCGTGAGTGCGGTAAGGCCAATGTTACGCGCCGACCGGCTTCGGCGTTTTGCAGCAATTTTCTTATTAAGGCTGAGTGAACTAAGGGCCCGATGCGCGGGGGAACGAGCGTCTATCCTCGCATAGGCTTAAATTGTTATATGTATGAATAAGTAGGATGTAAACTATTTACTAAGTGGGATATGATAGCTTTCGAAAGAAATTACTCATGAACGGTCCTCGTGACTTGTGACTGCATGAGTGGATTGAAATGCTCAATTGACATTTAATAATAGGTTAGTAAATAATCTTTAAGGTACACTGTTTTCATTGACAGTGCATCTCAGTAGATATACGCATTATGTATTTGAATGAGAAGTGTTTTTTGCGAGGTTGTACATGAGCAGCTCATCTATTTTCCATTAGCTGGGAAGGTCGTCCACCCTGACGCGATCTATATTTAGCGTGGCTAGTCGAAGGTAGGGCATTAAGGCGATATCCAGCTCCTGGAATGCGGTCTGGCGCCGCACTGCAAATAGATTACAACCTGCGACGGGAATAATCGTCTCAAAATAACCTGGCATTAGCTACACGCAGCCTATCATTCCAACTGAGGATAATCTATTAACGAGGCAGTCTCGTACATTCGCTTGCTTGTGGAGGTTAATCTGTTTCTAGGAATATTCCTAACGGTGGAAATCAATATTCTGTTTGATCTGTGGATTTGGATATTTACTAGGGATTAAAATTATCTGTCTTATTTATATTTGTGTCCCAACATTCATGTGAGTTTACATTTTGCCAACTGAGCAACAATATTTTGATGACAACTGACGTTTTGCTTATCCATAGAAACTTCTAATTTAATTCCACTTCACCAGTTCGCTAACTACCTTTAATCTATGTGAAAAATGTATTTTTTTTTACTTTCGGCCATAAATTATAGACTTTCATAATTATATGAGTGCTTATATGAGTTGTGCATGACGGGCACTTCCTAGTGCGTGCTGAGAACTGCGCAGGATGCGAAACGCGCATCAGCAATACGGATGATCCGGCCAGACGTAGGCAACGCATTATCTGAATTTTAATTGGCTCATTGAATTCAATAGCCGAGTAGAATGCAAGATATGGCGGCGTATGAATGATTCACACGCTCGCGCTGGTCTAGCGACGTTACAATCGGCCCCGTATCACTGGATATTTATAGCTCGGAAAGTGTACTCGTTTTTAGCGAGAATATCAAATAAATAAACACCGGTCATGAGCAGACGCCGTCTGGCCCGCGAAGATATTATCTCGGAGCACATACCTATGGACAACACGCATTGAGTTGACCAATGATCGTATAATCTTACGCCAGTTTTATGAGCCTATAAACAACTGTGATTCTGTTATGATTCAGAATAAAAGAAGAGTTGTATCCTGTGGAAAAATATAAATTTTTTCGTCATGAAACGTTACATTGCATCAGATTTAGTACTTCTCTGTATAGAGAACGCTATAGGTCTCCTGTCTCTCTTTTTTTACTAAAAGCTAGTTACACAGTTGCCTTTTTGTTTGCGGTGAGGCAAGATAACCATTGCATATAGATCTCGGGACTCGTTCAAGTTCAATACGTAACGAGAACCAGTTTCATAAGTTCTCGGTTACCGGTTGTTACGTTCGATGTTCTTACTTCATTTATGAGAGATCAAGTCTTCGATTTCTTGTGTCAACTAGAAAGAGCACAGGGCTTTTGATGGAAACATAATGTTTGAGATAAATTGGACGTAATTATATAAGCTTGGTTGTTACAAATAATGATACAATAAAATGAAATATGTCAGCAGCAGAGTTGAGAGACTTAACACTTATTGGAGTAGAATTTTCCCATAAACTTGGGTATTCTTTCAAGCAACATAACTCCATATTTTTTTACAATACTTCTAACAGTCAGATCTTCTAAGCTCATTGTTATAATAAAGAAAATAATAAGAGCTGTACAAATGCATCATTACAAAATAATGACACCAGCTGCCCTGCAGAAATTGAAAATAACGAGACAAAAACATTTAGGCATCAATTACGCGAAACGGGTTCCATCGGCAATCGATGAACCTGCTCGGCCGTTGCTCTGAAGCCCTGTGTCCGATGTGCTTGTTTCTGATTACATTTTATTTTATAAACCTGAACGCTGATGGTAATCTACAATTTCGTGTATCGGATATTACGTTTTTTTACTGCCCTCTTCAGACATGTTTTACGACTGCATGTCCAAGAAAAGTAACCGTATTCGTGCAATGCCCTCTACTTTTCCATTATATTACGAAATCGAAACGAAGTTAAGAAGGGTCACGTTTCTGGTGATGTAGAAGACTGGCGAGTTGTATTCTGGAAGGATATCCTCGGCGGGCTGAGGGCAAGGATTGTCGTCCTCCCACACGACGCTCCAATCTTCCAATTGAAGCTCAGCACATGCGCGTTTATTGCGCCAATGAAAAAATTTGCCCCCGGCCGTGCTGTGCGTACCTACTTACATACACGAGACACGATTGTTCGATGGGTTAAAAGTAGATGTTATTTTATGCCTTGTTTGCAGCTGGTAGCAATAATTGGATGCAGTATAGCATTTGTGTGGTCGTTAATATCGACTGTGACCACTTTTCTTTGGAGCGTAGTTACCGTATAGTAATGATAAATGTGTTCAGTTATTTCGTTGTTTACGTACTTAAGTTCCTTTAGTCATCTCAAATAAATTATCATTAGGACCCAACCAGCTCGATTTCAAGTTTTTTTTTGAATAATTTACTACGGAACGATTGTTATCATTTATGTGGGTCCTTCACCAGTTTTAATTCTTAACCCGACTCTAGGTCGATTCCTTTTTATATTACCGTATTGGAAATTGTATCAATTACAACATAACTTTATGGTTGACCGGCGTTTTACGAAATCAACATATTTTAGCGCAGATATTCTCGATCGAGCGTGACAGATGAAAATTGTGTTGGGTGCAGTGCCTAGTATGTTTTGTTTCGCTTAGTAGGTATATTAAAGTTTGAATAATGTATTGAAATGAAAAATAAGTATATAAGATATTAATAAGATAAGTAGTTCATTATTTGTATGAAGTTGACTTAAAAGTGAAATCGCGAATAATCTTTTATTGATCGAACAATGTTGCAAGCGTGCTTCACTTTGTGGAATGCTTTATCGATTCGATCGCAACGAGTTCGATAATTTTTACGACGTAATGGTAATGATGCGATCATGGGACAAGCATGTAGAGTTAATCAACTTCTAATGCAATGCGTAACGATCCTCCAATCGGGCGATTGCCGGCATAAATTAACGGACACACGTCGTACCTCCACGTTTTTATTACACACCAAACCCTCATTATCGCCAGATTACACATACTTATCGTATTATCCCAAGTTTTTCGATGGGTACCTTACATTTAACTGAGGGTGATCCCAGTTACATCCAGATCAGGTCTCTTACTGCCACCTGGCTTGCAGCAATGTTTTCAATATTACTTTCAGGTAACTGGCAAAAACTGAAATTAATATTCTTCTTCTTTTTTTACGAAATGAGTGAAATAATGATATTTTGATGGAATAAGATGAGGAATGCCTGCACCTGCGATATGCGGTATTTATGGCAATGTCGAGTAATTATAGCAAGGACAAATTCAATAAATACACATTATAAATAAAAATGGATGACGACAGTGATAAAGATGGCGGATGAATCGAAAATAATATTAAATCAGTACAAAATCTGTCAAAATCTGACAGTTACTATTGAAACAGCAATACTTTAAGAGGTGGTGGTGAGGCTCCTGAGCAAGTTTAGAAAATGCCATTTGCCGCAGACGGTAATCGAAGCCGCAACCTCCAGTGAGCAGACCGGCCTATGCTCAAACCACTATATCGTCGTAATAAAAAATACATCATAACGCCTGTATTCCCCGAAGGGGTAGGCAGAGGTGCACTGCAGTGCGCCCACACTTCGCCGATGTATTTTGGTCCCAATGTAATAGGGGGCGAGCCTATTGCCATTATACCGGGCACACAGGTTTCCTCACGATGTTTTCCGTCACCGTTTCTTAGCAAGTGATAATCTCAGATGAAAATGAGATTCGCACATGGAACCCAGAGGTGCGAGCCGGGGATAGAACCTGCGCACTTTGATTGCAAAGCGTGCGTTCGACCACTCGGCTACCACTGCTATGTCGTCGTCCAATACAATAAGTAGATATTGCCTTAAGTACAGTAATCAACGTTATAATGTTGCATCAGTGGTGTTTTCTACGAGGTTTCAAAATGTTACAAGGATACCATAATGTTCGTCGTAATTACACACAGACACACACCATAATGAGCCCGTTTTCATTATCTGTCAAGTTTATCTACCAGCTAACTGCTATGAATCCTTTTAAGAGGCAATAATATATTTCTAATGGACTCTACATCCGCTGTACCTTGCATCTTTTCTGAAACAGTATTGCTTCAAATTCAAATTAATTTATCCCATGCAATAAGTACTGAAGTTTTAGTTTAATTACTGTTTGATAATCTACACATAAAAATAATTACATACATTTATGATTATAAAAAAAAATGGCCTAGTGGGATGGTGGCAATAACGCTGACTGCATGTCGTAGATAGTTAGACTAATTCGAATTGAACGAGGAAAGTGCCAGCCCTCTTGTCACCTGTGGATGCAATTAATTTTGGAGTCCTTTTTTTAGTATAGTGTCTTTATGGCAAACGGCACAACTACGTGATTTAGCTTTAGACAAGCGTGTTCGTACCGGTTAAATGATATATCATAGTATACATTCCCTTCGAGGAATTGTAGGATAGCAATTAGACAAATTATAGATGTATTTTTGTCCTCTATGTCATTGCAACATGATTCTGTATTCGTGAGTAATTTGCTGATCCAATTATGCATTTATCACGTCCATCACGGTGTGATCCCAGTAATCAGTGTCACAACTGAATCTTCGCAACACTATTCGGGCTCGCTAGACACGTACTATGAGGTAATTTGCGTTATCTCATACAATTGTTACAATAATGCACTTAAATCGTCATCATCGCAATGTTATTGTTCTATAGTATATGAGTTTTCTTTATTATATGCAACATAAAGCATATAAGGTGGTATTTTGCCTTGACCATGTCAGTTGTTGACTTTATGAATGATGAAGTAGTAATGTTTGGAATTCTTAAAAACTGGTTTTAGCTATTTTAATGTAGGTACCTACTTACCTAGTTTCCTTATACAATTATCTGTACTCATAACTTGGATCAAGTTTTTTGTCTACATGCGAATAATCATTTGAATGTTGTTTGATCACCTTAACGTTTTTCGTTACATTTACTACGCATTTGGTTAGTATATTCTGTTTTCGTTACATATTCCATTTAATATAGATATCAGAATACATTGTTAATGTTACGAGACTTGTATAGTAGATCGCACATAACGTGACACGATTTTTTTCGTAAATACTAGGCGAGCGTGCAGCCCGGCGCGGGCGCTGCCTGATATTTAGGTCCCTCAAAAAATTCCACCGCGGTCGATTAGTCAATGTTCATATTTTATGAAAGGTTAATGTTTATGTCGCTGCAGTCCCATTCTTCGGGCCGATGTTCAGTCCAGGTTCAACAATAAATGTTACGATGATGCCCACCGTTGCGAAACACGATACAGGTTTGGCTTTCTTCAATGCGTGCATTGGGAAACATAAATTAATAATTATTAAACGCGTATCTCGCATTGCGACATTATTTCGTACAAATATTTATTGCTCTGTGCACTTCGACGTCTAATAAACATAAAATAGTCGAACGAAATTCAAAATGAGATGACCTAGAAGCCGTTCGTTTCGCATCACGTTTCGCGCTTTCTACAAAAAATGACCTGATCTAGTCTGGTGCATGCCTAGTTTGATAGCCCACTTTCTGTCGCTTATAATATATGTACAACGTAGCTCATTGTTCTACGTAGATTTTTAATCGCGCGTACCAGATTGGGCGGATAAGTGTTAGGTGTGAGTTCCAGAGGGGCTCGTCGCTTGTGAAACGCGTTCGCGGGTTGAGCAACTGTCGACCCACGGTTCATTGTCGTATCGGAGTGAGATCGATCCTATCCGGTGCACGAGAATGATTTAACAGCATGTATCAAGTGTGCCGATGTCGCGATAATAGCTTATGATTGGTCGCTCGGATTTATGCATCATACCATGCAGTACTCGTACAACCGTGGGAAGAAAAAACCGAAGATACATAAAAATCATTACGTATTTTTAGGGTTCCGTACCCAAAGGGTAGAACGGGAACCCTATTACTAAGACTTCGCTGTCTGTCCGTCCGTCCGTCTGTCACCAGGCTGTATCTCATGAACCGTATTAGTTAAAGAGTTGAAATTTTCACAGATTATGTATTTATGTTGCCGCTTTAACAACAAATACTTAAAAACAGAATAAAATATTTATTTAGGGGGGCTCCCATACACCAAACGTGATTTTTTTGCCGTTTTTATAGATAATGGTACGGAACCCTTCGTGCGCGAGTCCGACTCGCACTTGTCCGGTTTTTTGAACATCCACCACGGTAATAATATTGTCGATTTCTTGAAAACGAGCCTTGAATTATTTCCGTCTTAAATTTGCTAACTGGAAATAAACATTGCATTTTTCGTTCCGTGTTTTTTTTATTCATTGTAAACTTAGGTAAGAAGATTATGCGTTAAGACGTAAATTTACATTCCACTAGTCATGTACCAATTACCATTTTGTGTACTGACAATAAATTCTTTAGGAATCGACCTCTGCAGTTTGCCGTGACCAATGTTGATCTCATTTTGATTCACGATTATCGTTGGGCGGCATTTGGAATGCAAATTGCATCGTTATTGCAACTATCTACGCTTTTCATTCCGCTCTATGTATTTGCTGTTCAATGTAAATGACCATAGCGACGTGTATAAATGGGATATGTGTTTTACAATAATTTTCCTCTTTACTATTGCTTTTAAGACGAAGTTGTAGTATCCACCTACTTCTTTAGATATGGGGAATATAATACGAAAACTTGAAAAATACAGATTTGAAAAGCTTAGCTTTTTAAAAAAAACAGTAGGTTTGGCTCGTAAGTAGTTTTGAATCAGCAAAAATTACACTTATGGCCCCTTCTGCCTTATTCCTCTACTTCCAGGTTGATACTGTCTCTTATAGGAATGAACGATACGAGACGGGTAAGAAACTCTATGGGAACATAGCTCAGTCCGACATAGGTCAATGCCAGCGGAAGTTTGGGTAACGGCTCAGCAGCTTGGGCAAGCGCGAAATGTCAACAAATTAACTCAGCCGGCTTGGCGACCAGCAAACACGCAGTTTATCCACGCAATACCTGCATGCATTTTTATTATTTAACAGAATATTAAAAGTTTATATAACTTGTATTAATTTGTTAATGTTACAACTTATGTAAATGATTATAATCGGTTTGTCTAAAATCATGTGTGTCGTGAACACATCTTATGGATGCTGCAATAAAAGATTCTCGTTAATGTTTGGGGTCACTCATCGGAGTTATCCAAAAGAAACAATTATTCTTTTAACGACTTACCGTGAAGATCACTATTAGGTTTTTGAACCATGAAAATGTTTGTCTTTTTATGTTTATGCATAAATATCGAGATTGGCCTTGCCTGTCCGAAATAATTATGTATGCTGCTTCAGACTTTTGTTGCGGTTAAATATCCATGATCCGTGGAAATCGTTAGATAATTGTAGTGGTCGGATACCTTGAGTTTGCGCTCTTTGCTTGTCACTTTGTTTTTCGTACAGACAGAACCTTTATGTAGGGTTACTATGAATTGTTTGCGGACGTTTCCGTTTATATTTCTTAAATAAACAGCACGATAGTGGCGTATCCTCTGACATCCACTGTCTTTCTTTACGGGAATGTATAATGCAACGAGTTATTATATCAAAGATGGAGATCTTACTAACATTTGACAGCTTAACACATCCAATATTTGACGTGACTTTGACGTCCACGAACGTCAAATTGTTTATGTCAAAGCGTATAAGACTAGACCATGGAGATATTATAACGGAAATGGCATTTCGAGCCCGCGCTGCGGTTAATTTTTCTGGTTTATCTGACTAGTATCTGATAGTATAGGTACATGCAATACCGTCTTCACCATAAGGGCACACGGGGCCCGTGCCCAGGGCCGCCATTCTCAGGGGGCCCAGAAGGACCGACAATTTCTCTCACACATTTATTCTCAAAACATTTTTATCGGGCACATTGCACTTTTTTCACAAATAAGTAATCTTTTCAGAAGGTATTTACAACAACTTAGTTAATTTTTATTATTATAATTAGCTTTTTTTACTTCCCAAAAGGGCCCGAAATTCTTGTGTGCCCAAGGGCCTAGTTTAAGACGGCCCTGGGTACATGAGATAACAAAAATGGCAGAATAATCGCCGCGGAGCTATATGAAGAGTGGAGTCGTTATGGGTACTTTTTGGTCGTATACTATCATTGTGAACGATATCAGTAAAAAATGGGACGCCTTTTTGACACATTTAGGTAAGGAAACTTACATTTTAAATATAAACATTACTGGTATATTCTTAAGGATCACGCACGGTATTAAAATCCCCAGTAGTTGTTATATGTAAATGCGCTACGACTATTACTTTATTAAGTTGTATTTCCATAAGGAGTTTACGCCGTACAGCCGGAAATAAAGAAGAATAGCCCGCTATACTTGTTTCACAAACCACAAAGACAAGGTGTCACAACCTAGAAAAGCTTAAAAGCTACCTGAGATTTTCTTAGTGTAATTTTTTCTCGATAATGCTAATCCATTGCCGGTCTACCGCCATCGATTATGCTTTCAGGCAGGAAATAACGTTAGTGTATATGACGCTAATGTACCTATGTATAGTCGACGTCTCCTGCGGAAATGTACCACACAAATCATATTACTTTGCGTCACAACCGCTGACAGTAGTATACGGATTGACGCCACCCAAAATTTATGGAGCGTGAATATGTGATAGTTTTGTTAATACTCGTGTCGTATGTCTACGCACTAGTCCTTATAGTCTATTGTTTAATATTATTTGCCAATTGTTTTCTATGCATTTTGGCACCTTATCCATATTTAAGGCGTGGTCAGTGATCAGCATTCCTTTGTTCTCGTCACTGCCTTTTTAGAACGCGCAAAATGATATTATTTATTTAGTAGATGTATGCAAATTTTACAATGCAAGACGTAGTGTCGATTATGTTGGCACCTAACTAAAGTTATGATTAATCGTATTACCATCCTTTTTACGGCCGTAATGTGTGAGCGTGACGCTAGTAAGTTTATTAATTTCAAATATAGTTTTGTGGACAAGAGAATCGCCATTAGTGTCTTATTATTTTCCATTGCGTTATTAAGATCTTGTGATTTGGATTGTTTTTTAGTCTGCGCTGATCTAAATTAGTTTGCTCTCGCTCGGGGTTGAGTCATGGTAACAATTTGATGCATTTTTTCTCAGCTTGACTGGCGATAGGTTTTATTGGAGAGATGTTTTTATCGTAGTTATGTTTTGCTTCAGTCCGCTAGCGGGTTCATTACGTAGGTACTCACGACCCACTGTAGAAAATTATAAGTACTTTCAGTTACTGTAATTTCTTCGTACATATGACGTTTCAGGTGAAATTATGAGTTATAAAACCTATGTTGTTTGATATTGTTTTTACACTTGAAGTGAATTATCAAGAATATTTTTCTAGCTAAGGTCTTAATTGGAAACGTATCTTTAAATAGATAATTCGTTTACTGTTTATAATTAAACTATTATAGTCGGGTTGTGAAATCCATTTTAAGAAATTATTGTCTTATCGTTCCTGCTTTTGACCTTTCATGGATTTATATAACTGTTTGGAATCTTACGGAGCGCTCGGAGAGATTTCTTAATTTGTTTTATGTAATGATTCAAAGCTTATGCATCTGATTGGGAAGTGTTAAGATCTTATTAGTAAGATTTTATACAATTATTACAACCTAATCTACAAAAAGTTTCTTAGGGATAACCAATCGTAAATGTGGCATTTTTTTATAAATAGGGGTTTAATACATAGATGAGAAGACGCGTTGACCTATAAGCAAGTACGTATTTTTATTACGGCAAATACAAATTACAATAACATATAAAACATAACAAGAAACCATATTTTTCTTGTTATTATGAAAATCAATGCACTCTATAGCACATTGAATCGAATCTTTCCAATAATACCGCGCTGGGAACAATTATGTTTAATGTAATGAGTAATTTATATGCATATACACTTCCTATAGCTGATTCTGTCGCAAAAAGTGAAAATGTTTTGATGGCAGTACATCGGCAAGAAATCGATTCAGCACGCGTTAGCCTCGGCTGAGACGAGCGACGTAACGTTGTCGAACTTGGCGATGGGTATTTTAGCATGTTAATTGGGGAATTGACGGTCCAACTCTAGTACCTAACGACTTTTTATTGAATTTGGCGATGGCTTGGTATAGTGCAGGGGTCGGCAACCTGCGGCTCGCGAGCCACATGCGGCTTTTTGGATGTGAAGCTGCGGATCTATAGTTCCATACGCAAATATAATTTATTTAATTAAAAAAACATTTAAAAATCGTTCTGAATCGATTAACGAGGATTAGTCACCATTTTGTTGTTTTTAATCTATAAAACTTCATATATGGAAGTACCTACATAATATTGATATTCCCATAATAATAACTAGATGATATGTTAACACGCCCGTACTGAAGTTATCGATGCGTAACCGCAAATCGATCATCTCCGGTGACAGGAGACAGCGCCGTTTATATTAGGACGTGTCTACTTGTCCGGGACCCATCCTGATCACCCCACCGTGAATAATACTGAATATATTAATTTTATGTACTCATTATTGAGCTTAAATTGTATCTTATCTTCAATTTTATTTTTATAATTTTGGCTCTTTTGGCATTGTGATTCTAGTGAGGTGATACTAATCCAAATAATTTAAGACAGAAAACAATACGATATATGAAATGTTTCGTGATTTAAGGACAATCATAAGCACAATAATAAAAGTTAATTATATAATGTTTCATTTATTGCTCGTTATTTCGAAGCTGTCCGAAAAATCTAAATTATCCTGGACATTCTACCATGTACCCACTGGTCTTTGTACCTATGTTATTTATTCAAAGCCTTGCAGCCGGCACTTACAATACTTAAACGCTTACGGTATTCGATCAATTTAAACTGATTGTCTACCTATATACCTAAGTAAAGTTTACTGAGAAAAACAAGCAGAATTATTTACCGCTATATCCAACCCAGGCCATACTGTTTATAAAAAAAAAAGTTGCATAGAGTTCTTTCGTAAAAGTTCTTTTGTTTTATGGTATTCATTTTAATATGAAACAAAAATATTAAGTGTAAATGTAAGAATGTAATTCGTATAAGCTTTTTAATTGATTACGGAAAAGCCTAGAGGTATCAGAGGTCATAGATTGGTACTCCGATTTTATTTCCGACAATAATCCTGTAAATTCTTCGACAACAATTATTATTTGAACTGGTTATTTTACGCTGATCTAAATATTCTATTCGAGCTAGTTAATTTCATTGTACACCGTTCGAAATAAATTAAAGGACAGACATTGAGATTTCGTTAGATTGTTCGTTCTAAATAAAATATTATTTATTTTTAAAATGTTAAACCTAGGTAGGGTAACTGAAGTCGTTGCGAAAAGTATTGCTTTGTGAAATGTTGGGACTTGTGACAATTTTTATTCTTCTCAGATATAAGTAAATAAAACTCACAAATATGAATAATATATTATGATACACTAAAAAAATACTTAAAAATATTTCTCTACTTTCAAGGAATTACCGAGAACATTATTTGTTTATATTTATTTTATACTCACATGAAAATAAGGTCCTGTAATGTGAAGGTCGCAAGGAAGATGAAACACTAACACAACTTTTTTAATTTAAAAAAATGTTCCAAGTTTTTTTTTTTTGAATGTGCGATCGCTGTGACGGCCGGCAATGTATTGGTGGTTGTTTGATAATGCCCGTGTTTATATAGCGCGTTCAGGAGGCGCGTTGACACAGCCGATGCAAGTAGCCTGCGCATGATCATCTCTGTCGGGAGCTTTGGCTTTTAAAATAACCTATACCTTTGTTCTAGAACATCGAAAACTACTTGATTTTAATAAAAAAAATAACTATACCCTACGTACAGATAAAAAAAAACAATTGCTGATCAAATAGGTAACTTGTTAACCTTATTCACTTTGATTTATTCATTTAACGTTAATTCATGCAAAGATCCGAACAAAAAAATAGATTAAATATCTTGTGACCAATTATATAATATGTGATAATTGATCATAGATAATTAAATATCAGCGATGTGTGCATACACCTTTGCCTACTCTTTCGAAGAATACATGTGTGTTCATTTATTATTATGAAATGTTGTGTTTCTAAGTTGATTTTTAATAATTTTGAATTTGACGAATCAATTACATGGAATGTGTATTATTATTTTACGTATCATAATACATTGTCATCAAATGGGTAGGTTATATTGAAGTAAAATGAATGTCTCAAGAGTATTTGCGGGAGTTAGCATAATTTTCATATTATTTAACGTCAGACAGATACCTACAAGTAAATATAAGACTGAGAAAATGTCGGTAGATATGTAAGTCACAATTTAATAATAACAAACATTTTGTCTACAAATTGTATTAGTTTAGTTACCTACTTATATGTCACTTGTACAAAATTACAGTTAAAAAATAAAAATTATAACAAAAAATAAATGTATCAAGTTAGATATGATTGACAAAAATAAATTGGATCCACCCACGCGACATTTCGTTTGGAACTTTCACTGCACCTAAATTAAGTCTGTTACCAAAGAAACGTAAAAGAAATTCGACTGCATTTGATCGAAACATACCTAATAATAATCGCAACTCAAAATACACTTGCCGTACATTTAAATCAGACCACATTCTTGAAAAGTAACTGTCGGGCAATGATATTAAGTGGTATAGATACCTAAATGTATCAAAAAGACTTCCAAAAATATTCGACCGAAATTGGTCTCATTGATGTCGTCGCCTTATACGTTTGGACATAGACAATTTGACGTAAATAGACGTCAGACATATACCAAATTGAACGTGTGAAACCGCCAAATGTGATTAAAAACTCCCTCTTTGTTTTAAAAACTCGTTGCTAAGAGCTGTCCTTATTAGGTCCTAGAGATAAACAATTATGTTAAAAAAAAAAACTAAACTAAACCTACTTCGAAAACTTTTTATCTACTTAAATAGTTTCAAGTTCAAAGATGGTGTTATTTACACGCACTGACACATTACTAAAATTTATATTAAAATTATTTTTTGAATTTATTTTTAATATACATACTTACATATGTAAATAATATGTATTCATTATCATGCGATATCTGAGAATTTATGAAATTAGCATTTTAGCAATACTTAAGCATCTAATTGTGATATTAGCCTAGATATTTTGTTGTATTTGGACCCGTTAGACAGTCGCTATACAAAAAAATGTTGTACGTGGACGCTTGTGACTCCTAGCGAACGTATCAATGGTTTAGCTATACTATGCGATCTAAATAAGAATAGGAATGTCAATAAGCTCTATCTGTCAAATGTCACAAGAAAAGTATGGTTTGCAAAAAGCTTATTTGCATATCAATAATAATAGTACCTACATCAAATATAAATAAAAAGGTTAAATTAGCAGTAAATTGTCTTAATAGAATATTTAATTATTTAAAGTCATAATTAGTTTTTTTACGTCACAATAATTCGCAAAGTCGACCCTATTCTCATTAGTACCTATTAAACTTTCCACGACGGGTTGGTGTAGTGGTTTAACCCTAGGCCGCTTCTCTACACCGTGTGGTTGCCGGTTCGATTCCCAGCAATAGTGGCAAATTACGGAAATGACCCTTTCGGAAGTTGCCCTGGGAAGTAATTCTCACATGATCGAATTTTTTTCTAATTCGGCATATGTCGAAACGAAACGACAAAATTTGTTGTTTTGATCATGCGCGAACTGCCCCCTGACCTTGGTGTAACTGAGATCGTCCACAGATTATTGTATGGAACCCATAGTACAAGTTTTGCTAAGTTTGGGATCATACGATGAGTATGTGTTGTCTGGCGATAGTTATCTATCCAACAAAATGTTATTTTTACAAGCTTTATATTAGCTTTCTTTTTTTTAAAGGACTACGCTGTTGGCCGTTAGGTGGCCTTTACAGCTTCACCGGAGGAGAGTATATATTAGCTTGCAACGCATGTAGTCCAGGTGGAATCTTGCAACTGAATTTTCAATCAGTTATCTTTAACCGATTGAGTTGAGATTTGGTATACACGCTTACTTTGGATGACAATGCATGCTTAGCTATGTGACGTCATTCAAATTCCAATATGGCGGATCATCCATGATGGCGGAATAGTTATTTTTTCTGCACTACCACAGTATGGGTATCAAATGAAAGGGCTTGCTGAGGAAACACGAAAACTAAGGGCAATTAAATAAAAGCTTGTTTTTAAAAAGTTGCTTTTACCATTAATTTATCTTCTGTAATGTTCAATTGTTTTTGAGTAGGCAACATCATGCCTTTTTCGTTAGAGTATTGCCAATTGAGTGATGGAATATGGCTATCACGGACGTATTAAAAGAACATATAATAACTTTTGCCAATAATTCGTAATTCATCTTAAATTATTTACCTAATTTAAATTCGTAAATGATTTTATAGTCATTTCAATTCATTTATAAACCGCTTTCAATGACAAGATATTTTTAAAATATCGCTGTAAATAGATCGTGACTTTCCATAAGTGGTAACAATTTTAATATAAATAAGATTTTTTTATTCTTAATTTTTGAGACATCAAGGGTGATATTGGCATGTATTTATTGCTCCTAACAGGATTTAGAGTTGACAAGTAGCTATGGTTGCTTGTAAAGACTAACCAAGGCCAAGATTGGGAATCACCTCGCGAACCTCATGATCAAAACTCCGCAAACGACATTACCAAAAGGCATCAATTGAGCACCTTGTACATACAAAATACTACCTAATGACGTCATCGTATTTTATTTATTTAAACACGGTCAGCTTGCTTTTAAAATATTATTTTTAATGCGTATTAACTACACGTCATAATAATGTACCAGTGTATCACAGTGTTGGATGCGTACGCGCAGCAAACGGTTGTTCTTCCGGTTAGCATAGTAAGTACATGCAACTTTAAAACCGAGACGGTCTGAATTTTTTTAAAGCTCTCTCTAACTGTCATAGATTGTTATCGGACACTTGTTTGTCAAACAGGCTAGGCAACTCAGATTTGGGGCAACTAGGCAAGCTTTCTGACTCTATCTTAACCCAAAAGAATGATATATTTATTTTACAAAATAGAACAAAATGGATTAGTATTCAAATATTTAATCACATGGTTTTATTTTTATACTAAAAATTAGACAACGTCATGTTTAGTTGTGAAATTCAAGTAATTGTTATAAAGAGTAAACTGTAAGAAAGGGCCTTCTACAGTACCGGGCTAACATATCAGCAAGTTAAGTGCCGGGCGTCAAAGGCTGCAAATATTTATTTGCCAATATCAAAACGGACTGTATTAACTCATAGAATAAGCTCACTTTCCAACGAAATGTCATGAATGACCCGAGCGAACTTTGCAGCGTGGTCGCGTGGCTTTAACCACAGTAATTCATTCAATCTTTATATATATTGGCGTAAAGTTTGTTTTGGTTTATACTTCATAGACTTTATGCTTCCAATTGTGATTGCGGAACCGTTTGTTTTTGATGAATTCAAACATTTGTAGTTTTAGACAGGATACCATTGAGGTCAATACAGAAACTTAATTCCGCAATTTTTCTTTTTAACAACCGGTCTCTTGCTGATTTAGTCCCGTTTCTCAGTCACCTTCACAGTCTGATCGTTCTCTCGTTTTGGTGGTAAATGTAAATCTGGTTTCCAATAGGTTGTGATTGTGACGTCACATTGCAGTTTTAATACCACCATTTGCACGGCCTGTAGATCTACCATGAGTTCTGCGCTCGCTACCGAATAGCGTCTACGCCAAATAGATCTCCATCACCCATGTTTATTCCCCATAAACAATTCATTTCCTGAATTGTAGGCAGTACCGTAACAATCCACGTCACACATGTCCACGATTCACACGCAGGTTAATTGCGTAGATTCATATTTGGTATTCTCATTCTAGGTTCGCTAAAAATTTAGAAAATAAAAAGACTGATATCTGATTGAGAAATACGCATGTACTTGTTAATAAATACAGTTAAATGACAATGATTTCAATTCTGATGTACAAAAACTAGAACTACGCTATATTTGACAACATTATAAGTATTGCCGTATTGCTCAGATATTACGGCTGTAAGTAAGACAGCAACACGTCTAGTTTAGTAGTTAGGTACCAACAGGATCGCCTAAAGCAATTAAAAATTAATAAACAGATATTTAATCTTTATGGATTATGACACAGAGTTCGTTTTAGTATTAAGTTTAAAATGTGATATGAAAATATGGCATGTTCTAATTATGTTGAAGACTTCCTACACTAGGGAACCGACTATGGACGGTCTACCCTCCATAGCACTGACGTCGTTATGACGTAGTTTCTCGTTTTCTTAAATCGATGACATTGTGTTTGTCTGAAGCTTAAAGGCGCTGAAAGTTCGTTCGTGACGTCAACATTATCGACGTCTTTAAGAGAATCTACTTTATTATTATCTCTATTAATGTTTACCTGTCTTACATATATGATATCTGTACCTATATTATTTACCTGTCTGTGTATAAAAATATAAATAACTATCGCCAGACAACACATACTCATCGTTTAACCCCAAACTAAGGCAAGCTTTTAATATGGAAACCATACAATAGACTGGGGGTAAACAACTTAACCTTAACCCAGACCAGGGCAGACTACGCAAAGTAAATTTCCGAAATTTGTCACTGGTGGGAATTGCACCTGCAACCACACGGTTCAGTTAGCTGAGCGGCCTACGCTTAAACCACTAGAACAAGTGTTGGTCTAAGACAGATAGAAGACTCGTTGACTGTATTTATGGAATATGTTAGAAAAAACCGTTAAAACTTCCCATAATTTTCTATGAACTAACATGCACACGTCGGGGAGGAAAAAGTATACTTTGAGGTCTTGATATTATTAATTCAGCGGCCATAACCGTATTCTTTCAAATGTGTGTTGCTACAAATTAATAGGATGGTTACGACATTTTCAAAAACATATTTACGCACTTAAAATGATAGAGATGGATTCAAATTTATATTAATCAACGCGAAAGCATTCACGTGTATAGTTAGTTGGAAATAACAAATGCTTCTCGGTTCTAAAAGATAGGTACTGTATCTACGGGTTCACTCGACAAGACCAGTGCTCGGGGCACTCCAACTAGCGTCTTGATTTAGGTGCAACTAGCTCAAGCGTACCTTGAGGGTCCTACACTCCCCAGCCAGGCACTAGAGGTAAAAGTTATTTTTACCTTGTTAGCTATTTCACAGCGAATCATCGAATCACTCCACATCTTACAACACACATAACACAGTGCTATCGACTGTTTCGCCACACATAATAGATACCTAGTTGTTCAAACGATCAAACAGATAAAACTGCATTAACACAGTCATTACATACCTACAAAATTATTATGTACTTGTGTACAAAAAGTCTGACATTCCGTCAAGAGCTGCTCAAATAGGCGCGTTTGTACGTGCGCGACGAATAATTTGCCAATAACGAAACATACTCTATTACCTCCTACAACAAGTACATTTTTAAACGAGATGTCATCGATGACGCTAGCGAATTACCTCGCGTGGCTTTTGCTGCAGACGTTTAATCTTTAAGTACAGAATCAATTTATGTCAAGTGAATTCGGACGCCCCAGTGTGTTCAGGGCCTATCAAATCGTTAGTATCTATTCAATAGTACCTGTCCATTAATTGACAAAATTCTATCACAGGATTAGTACTTCACTTTGTATATGTTTTTATTATATGGGAATAAATATCTTAGTCATACAAGTTCTATTAAACTTTGCCTATGTTAAGGTAATTTAATTGAGAAGCTAATGGATTTTAAAACACGTTTAGTTGGAAAGTTAATATGGCTATCGATATCTTTATTATAAATAACCGTGGGTTTCAGAATATACACTTGTCTCGATGCAGGACGTAACCTTAGGCAATTACAGATTCATCTCATCTTCGAAGCGTGCAGGTAAACCACATATTAATGTGATCATCATGGGACTTCATTACTGACATACTAATAGACATATATCCTCAACGGTTTTGCCAATTCTAAGTATATTTTATGTAGAGCAAACCCGAGGAAGGACTAAGTGTAATTAAAGAAAAAAAATGCAATTTATTGTTGACAAAAGTAAAACTACTGAAAAATGATTTTTTTTATAACTAAATGACAATATAATCAATCTGTCAAACAATTGATTTTCTATTTTTATCGGGTTTTATTGTTTTAATATGTGGAGATCGACAGGCAAGAAAGAATAAGAAGAAGGAAGAATAGGCTTCCCAATAGGTACCGACTGCATTCCCAATGGTGGTAGAACCTTTGTTTTTGGGACAATCATGACACCACATAACCGTGTAAAAAAACACAGATTTATTTCCTAACAGAAAACCACCATGTTCATTAACGAATAATATTTCATACACGTACCTATACCGACATCTATATAAATTTCAAAAACATTAATACAATTTATCTCATTATTTTAGAATGTTAATATTATAACAAAACATGCATTCATATCGTCCCCGACCTTGACATATCTCTTGTTATGTGAAAGTAACGAATACTTATCGCTATTAAAGTGTGGTTTATTATCTGGCGACGTACCTACTATGGGACATAAACCGGTAAAAGGTCGTTAGGGAGTGTGGGTGTGGATAATGGGGCCACAATTTCTAAATTTATAGGGATACAAGGCCCCTGATCACGAGTTTCTATAAACTATTTTTAAATCTCAGATGTCTAGAAACAGCTAACAGTCTCAGGGTTGCAATTTAAAAATTAGATTAGAGTTATGCTAACCGTGGTGTCAAATGACTGCGGTAATCATTTATTTATCTAGTGGTCGCCCATAGAAATTCGACCATAATCTTTAAACGTTTAAGGTTCTATTGTCAAAGACTATACGTCCACAGATTATAATCATAAACAAAAGAGTATACATCATAGATCGCGTTACGCGGCATGTTACCAACGGCGATTGCGCTATTTAAAATGAGCCTCACTTAACATCTAGCCTCTACGTGGTCCCTATAAATTAAAATAGTCACACTAGTACAATAAAATAATCCCGTTAGGTCACTGAACTAGGCCTAAGTAATGTGCTTATAAATTATAATATTTACATTAATGATTAAAACAGGATAACGACGGAATTCGATACCTTTAAATTCTCGGGCTATTATTTTTGTCATTTTTATTTTGGTTATAGTCAGTTCCCGTTGTTTTCAACGGTCCCAATATTTATTTAAACGCTTGGTAACACTACAGACGTGTCTTTTACAGTTATTGTTAATCTTTTATTTAATGTGTACTTAACTTTCCTATTTGATTCTTAGTTAAAAGTATTTTTATTATATTTTACATGACTTTCAAGATAGTTTAAAGTTTAAATTTTTTTTTGGTTGTGAAATCACGCCTTTTGTTCAGTCAATTCAGCTTGATTCGTAAGGAACATTTACGGTAGGTACTTATTTAAAAGTAGGTAACTGGAAAGCTGATATAGATTTAAAATTCTAGGCTAGGCAGTTACATATAATTAATTCTATGATAGGTATTTGGTATTAATACCTAAACTGCTAGACATTGGATGAATAGATAATTTCCTTAACATTAGCTATTTCGTAGAAATCTTAAGACGCCCGATTGGTCCCACTAACGAACAATGGATGTCTTAAAAAAGCTGCATCCTAAAATAAATAAAAAATGTAGCAACTAATTATCTGAAGGAAAACCTTGTAGGCAATGATATCAAAAACTATAGATAACCTACCTGAATGTGTCAAAAAGACGTAAAAAAAAATGTATCTACTATGCGATTCAAATGAGAATAGGATCGACTTTGCGCCATATTGTGACGGACGAAAACGAATTATGACTTTAAATAATTAAATATGATATTATGACAATTTACTACTAATTTAACCTTTTTATTTAAATTTGATATGGGGCTATTATTATTGATATGCAAGTAAGTTTTTAGCAAACCATACTTTTCCAGTTACATTTGACAGATAGAGGTTATTGACATTCTTATTTGGATCGCATTGTACAGAAATTGGTGTCATTGTTACCACGGCCGTCTAGTCCATGGATATAATATTATAACGGAGATGGCATTGGGACCCCGCGCTGCGGTAATTTTTTCTGGTTTATCTGACTCCGCCATTTTTGTTTTCCCATATAGTTGCCGTATACTACAGGTACACGAAGAGTGGAGTCGTTATGGGTCCTCTAGGTACTCTATGATCTAGTCTTACATGTATTACGTAGACGATCTGCCGTGCCTGAACGTCAAAGTCTTCTTCTTTTTTTACGAAATAAGTGAAATTATGATATTTTAATGGAATAAGATGAAGAAAGCCTGCACCTGCGATTAAAGGTATTTATGGCAAAGTCGATTTATTACTAGCAAGGACAAATTCAATAAATACACATCATAAATTAAAATGGATGATGACAGTGATAAAGATGGCGAACGTCAAAGTCACATATAAAATTGGACGTGCGACACTGACATATATCAGGAATTGCTCTTTGTTATAAAAACTCTTTGCTTGTATAAGTTAGTTTTTTATAGAATTGTGATTGTTAGATGGTGTTGATGTTTTAACTCTAAAATATCCTTAACTAAGGATTCTTTATTATAAAAAGTGCGTCGCCTGCATTAAAAAAGTATCTGAATTTGGGTGCAAACACCCCGTGATCGTAAAATCTGACGGGACGTTTATCTTTTTTTCTGTTTCTTACGTAATTATGACGCACTTGGTTGGCACATTATGCGCAAGAGTCGCCGTAAACGGTGATACGATTTTGCCGGTACAATCATTTACGGGTAACAAGTGCGCTGCCAAACAATGTTACGAATTATCAACATGACATTTGGAATTATTTCGTAAAATATCGGCAAAAGTGCTTTAGGTATACTGACTTACGTAATTTCTTCAAACATAAATTGTTATAAAAGTAAAACGAGTAGGTAATCCGATACTCGCCGAGATTTAAATATTAACAAAATAACCCGTTATCTTCAAATTTCATAGTATCCTTAGCATTAGGTTGGTATGTAAGTATTCGTATTGGATAAAAATGTTAGCGCTTCAGCCAGCGCAGAACTTTCTTCATCATCTTAGAACTAATTTTAGTGTTCAAACTTTCCAATAAATTATTTGCAATTTGCAGTCTTACTGTCTTTGCCTCTTATTGCAAGTGACTTCTCTATATTTTAGTTAGTGTTTTATAAATTGTTCTTAATTATGACGTAAAATGAGACCGTCATCAAGAGAGAAACCATCTATATTGTAGGAAGTAACAATAATAAAGTGTTTTTAAAAACATTTAACTTAATGAGTATGTCTTCGTTATACAGAACCACCGGTCCGTATGTCCAATTAACACGTCACCGGTTTTTCTATTAGGTGCTTCGTTCTTTGAGTTAGCGGTTAGCACCTTTCTGCTGTTTCCTAATGCGGCTGGCGCTAAACGACTCTAAATATTATCCAAAGATGTTTTCCATGGGACAATACATATGTTGTGTCTAAATAACCTTTATCTTTATGCTGTCCTAGTACTTGAAAACCTTAGACGAGAAGTGGAATTGCTATTGCGATGCTACAATTAAATAATAGTTACTGTATACTTATATACATACATCATCACGCCTGTATTCCCCGAAGGGGTAGGCAGAGGTGCACTGTAGTGCGCCCACACTTCGCCAATGTATTTTGGTCCCAATGTAATAGGGGGCGAGCCTATTGCCATTATACTGGGCACACTCCCCCTCAATACGAGGGAGATTTGGGGCCGTAGTCGGGCCGTAGTCGTAGCCGTGGCGGGTTGGTGAACTTCACACGCCTTTCTATAGACGTGCAGGTTTCCTCACGATGTTTTTCTTCACTGTTCAGCAAGTAGTAATAATTGTTGAAAATGACATTCGCACATGAAAATTATATCAGAGGTGCGGGCCTGGGATTTGAACTTGCACCCCTTACGTTCAAGGCGGGCGTTCTTGCCCGCGAGGCTACCACTGCTTTATCTAAAATACGATTACTTTTTTTTTCTGATTAGTCCGCTGACATTTTCTTTTATGGCGCAGATCACAGATAAAAACCGGCCAAGTGCGAGTCGGACTCGCGCACGAAGGGTTCCGCACCATTATCTATAAAAAGGGCATTAAAAATATTTATTTTATTCTGTTTTTTAGTATTTGTTGTTATAGCGGCAACCGAAATACATCATCTGTGAAAATTTAAACTCTAACTATCACGGTTCATGAGATACAACCTGGTGACAGACGGACGGACGGACGGACAGACGGAAGGACAGCGAAGTCTCAGCAATAGGGATCGTTTTACCCTTTGGGTACGGAACCCTAAAAACGTACATAAGTTAGGCATTCTAGTGATTAATGAACAATGAAGGAAAACGCCCATAGAAAGCCAGTCTAGTAGTTAATCATTCTAAGTAATTGCCAAGTTCTGATCTGTAACTTATAACTGACTAACTTAGTTCTGTAACTGATCTCTTGGGTCTTTTTATAACACTATTTTATCTCTTTATACTCAACAATATTCCGTTCATTGTTACTTTAAGTAGCAATCTGTGTACAAACAATAATATTATGCATATTAGTTATTGACGTGTGTCCTTTGTCAGTGTTTCAGCACATTAAGAACAACCCATTATATTTTATTTATTACAGGAAAACATTAGACTAATTCGATTTTTAGTTAGTTTGGTCAAGGGAAGATGTTAGACGCTGAGGTAAATTATTTTACCTTTAACTTAAGTACCGTGATAACGACGGAATTAAATTGGATTTTAAATAATAAATACCTCATACTAATGTTGCATGAATCTTAATTATAATACACGAGATGCTTTATACGAACTTATTAAATAATAAGTTGATAATTAAATGATTTGACAGAAAAGGAAAAACAATCGTCACCAATTTCGATAAAAAAATATTAAGTAAAATTATTTTTAACAAAAAACAAAAACCGACTTCAAAAACCTAGGTGCACTAAAAAGCTACAAATAACCTTACAATTCATTACATTTGGAGTAGGTGCCAATCAACGTCGGACAAGGCAAATACAGACATGAGTTGGCACCGACTCCAAATGTAATGAATTGTAAGGTTATTTGTAGCTTTTTAGTGCACCTAGGTTTTTGAAGTCGGTTTTTGTTTTTTGTTAAAAATATTTTTTATTCACGATTTTTAGTGTCAATAATCGTTGAAAATTTGCAAATATTATCACCTTATAACAGCCCTAAAAAAGTAAAAATTTACAGCCAAAAAAAAATCACCCCCCCTTTCCACCCCTTTGGGGGTGGGTTTCGATCTTTGTTAACAATCCGTATTAAACAAAAAAAGATTTTTCGAAATCGGTTCACTAACGCCGGAGATATGCTGTATTCCGGATTGGACCCCCATTTCACCCCCTACATATTTTTTCTTTCAAAATTCCTGAAAGACGTGTTTTTTTATTTTGTATGTTAAATATATATACAAAGTTTCAAGTCGTTCAAAAAATATTTTTGAAATTATGTGACCTTCAACCCCCCATTTCACCCCCAAGGGGTTAGATTTCTGATAATATTTTGGAAATGGGACCAACCTTGAAGAATTCCCTAACAAACCTAAAAAAAAATTTCGAAATCGGTCGACAGACGCCGGAGATATGCGGTAACATACATAAAAAAAAAAAAAAAAAAAAAAACATACGGGTCGAATTGAGAACCTCCTCCTTTTTGAAGTCGGTTAAAAAATTAGACCAACGACAAACATTTAGTATAATCTGTGGACAAACTTAACCAGGTGGTCACTGGCCAGTCTCTAGTTTTTTTTCTTCTATTTTCTTTTTAACGCAGCTCACGTATCTAACATTTATTGTGACAACACACCAGTCTGTATCAATCTTGTTGCCGCCAAGCGAGGCGGTGATGGTATCGTTTAAAAATACCTAAAAACATTGCTGAATATTTGCATGCGTCTCGCGGCTCGGTGCGGCTGCGCTGATTCATATATTCATCGGGCGACATTACAATTTAAACGTTTCATGACATTCATGAAACGTTTGAAAGCACACTCGCATAGAGATGAGAACACTTAATATGAAGTTGAACTGTAAACTGGTACCTACTCAGATACATAGTTACTTTCTTGCGCTTTGAGTAGCTACCAAACATATGAATATGCATTTCTTTAGACTATACCAACTGGTACTTTTTATCAATTGACACCTAAACCAGGGATTTTTTGACGTTAAAAAAAAAGAAACAAATAAAGTGTTAACTCTGAAAATCGATATATCATGAGTCATGACATTTGTCGTACCTATACAATCGAAGGTGTGACAGTATCTTCTTCTTTTTTTAAGAAATGAATGAAATGGTGAAATTAGTGGAATAAGATGAGGAATGGCTGCTCCTACGGTTAGCGGGTATTTCATCCAGTGTCACGTACTTAATAGCAAGAGCAAACTTAATAAAAACACATTATAAATAAAAATGGGTGATGAACGTGATAAAGATGGCGGATGAATCCGACAGTAGTCTCAGTGTCATAATTTTCACTGTCAATCTGTGTCAAAATGTCACGTTTATTCTTTTTTCTAAGTTGACACTCGGCCAACGCAAATCAAGTAGAGTCCATTGGGGAAGTTTGCTGTGGTAGGCATCTGACACAAGCACTAATCGAACAGAGTAGACTGCTATCGCGTAGGTACGCCTCAATGACTAAGCCAAGCCATCTTCAACACTTGTAGATAAATATTATACATTCGTAAGGCTTAAAATGTTCAACGCCCCCAGTATTGTCCAATAACAGACACCAACATAAACAATCTAATTTATTATCCTTACATGCCATACTTATTTGTATTCTGCGACAAGACCATTCATATTTTCAGCGAAGGTTGCCGCCGCTAATTTTAGCGGCATCCATTCATTCGTAACTGTGGAGATGGCAAAAAACCTATCGTTCACGGTCTGCGCCGGCGCGCCGGTGCATCGTCAGGTGACACTCGAGGACGCGGACCCGAGGCGTCGACCGGTAGAGATCAAAACAAAAATTTTTAAGTTATATCTCAGATAGTTGACACTTGACATTAGCAATATCTACAAACAACCATAGAGTAACTCGAGAACTCATATTGACTCCACCCTGCGTATAATCCTGCGGCAATTTATTTGACGTTCATCTGATATCCGCCATTGTAGTTAACTCCGTTACCTGTAGTATACATACCTACGGCAACTACATAAGGCAACTACATAGGGCAACTGCTATGGCGGATTTCAGATAAACTTCAAAAAAATTCCGCAGAATCTCCTTTGCTGTATATCTCAATAGTCAAAACACACTTTCAAATATGATACCCGTTAGTCAGATGTTTTTATTTGAAATGTTTTACAATTAATTTGGTTATGATAAGTAGCGAACTTAAGCTGAACAGAGTTGAGAGCTTTTGCTATATTTTCTAATAGGTACGGGATTGGTAGCGTCTCGGGAGCTGAACCTTGGAGTGTAGAGGAACGTAATCACTGAATTAAAAGCTTATAGATTTGACTAGGTATTTAGAAATGTTGCTAGGGTAATAGTACTAGCAATCTGAGAATAAGACTAATGCAGTGTTGATGATATTTGGTATTTTAATTTAGAACAAAACATACCCTTACTGGTGTATTACAGTAATTCAAAATAGATTTCATTAATCGAAGGTCGCGTTAATCTGGATAAACTAATTGTTTATGCAGTTATTTTAAGTCAATTTCGTGGTTTAATGTCGAATCAGTGTGGAACCGCGAACGATGAACGTAGGTATAGGTAGTCGTTCGGTAGTTTATTGTTGTATTACTCGCGTCGGATAATTATACGGAAAATCGTAACGATTTTTCCGGTCGTGACAATTTAAAAATGGGATAGTACCCGCCTAAAAGACTTGCTTGTACACGAATTAACATTACCATATTAAATAACGTGAATACTCGTTTAACGTCATACCGTATTCGTCACATCACACGCTCTGAGATTTTACGCAACGTCAATAAAGAATAGAGACAACTCTATTATTTTATAGAACCATACCAACCTTGTACTATTATTGACGAGGTAAATTAACATCGTCACAATAGGGATTGTTTATGGTTTTACTATAGTTTGCCTATAGCTGTTGGCCACTGTGAAATAGTTATATTATTATGTTGTGTCAATTATCTTGGATGGTTACTAAGGTGCCGACTATCTATATATAGTAAAAGTGGCCCTGTGTGTCTATAAATTCAGCCTAATAAGAGTCCCATCAACCTGCTTCAAACGTCACAGATCTAACAGACTTATAAAATTCCGCCTTACCTTTTTATTTACCTTTTTGCATGTTTAATGAGGTCCTATTCATCACGATGTTTTTTTTTAGCAAGGACTCACATTATGAATGGAAAATCCAACAAACTAATTGTCTTAAGTTTTTTGAACCACATGAAGGTGTCACAGTGTAAAAACAAAATTATGCAGTAAAATGCATAGTTCTCTCATTTTATGGTTTTTGTTATACTTAGTACTCATTTAGTAAAGAGACAAGATAATTTATAGATATGTTATCCCGCCCGCTTGCTGCTACGTATTTGTTATAGTTGAGTCTTTATAGTTTATTAAATACATATTTATCGGTACATAAAAACCTTTAGAAAAAGTTAGACCAATGCCATCTACTGTGCCTAGCGCATTGAACTATAAAAACATAAACAATCTTGTTATCTTCCGCCGTATTTTTTGCGATTTACCCTATGATAAAATCAAATATAATTGTCTATGTCCTCGGGCAAGACGAAGCACTTACAGAACATAAGGAAGTTAGTTCTTAAAGGAAAATGAACACATACTTGCTACACATAAACAGTGAACATATTTACCTATCTACATTTAAGACTACGGTCTTATGTTAAAGTCCCATATATTTCGTTATATGCATTTACTGATGCGCAAGATAGTTTATGTTTCAAGATATTTGGGGCTAACTAATCAATCTGAGTGCTTGAGTGGCCAGGGTCGTGTATTTACGGTTCGGTCAATTGACGAATCGAAAAAGTACTCAAACGTTATTAAAATATGACAGATAATGTATACAAGTAATTACCTACAACCTATTCTTTTTTTTATTTAATTAATGAACTCTTTCACTTGAGTCTTGCCCAATGTAATTTTGCCAATGTTAACGTAGCCTATTCTTACATTACATGAGGCGACTAAATTTCAAGTGTCAAAAACTTCACATTATATTTGCGATGACCTATTCTTTTGTAAAAAGAAAGAAAATAAATAACCTCCTTACCTTTTCTAAATTAAATCACATAAAAATCCACCGTTTTGACACATTTACAGTACACACGAGCAAGTGTTCCCGAATTTCAGTTTATACTGAAACCACGTCATTTCACCAAGGGGGGATGGCACGCAAACATAATGCGTCATCGGACGATAATGCGCAAACGTGAGAGAGCTTTTTCTAGAAATAGCTGACAATAATCATGTAAAAGGAAATTTCCATGCCACCACTACGATTTTCCATGATGTCTCTAGACACAAAAGGTTTTGTTACTTTATTTTTGTTACTTAGCTTTTTTGACACCGATTCGAAATGATTTCCGACAACTACAAAAGTTACTACAACATAATATATATCCCATACATCGAAGTAAAACTATTTTACGGATTTTATCGCGTTTATTTACTATTTTATTTTCCCGACGCGACGTTTCGGCTGCTTTACAGCAACCATGACCATTCACGGGGGGACTGAGGTGTTAGACGTCCTGATGTCATAATTAATAAATAAATCCGTAAAATAGTTTTATTTCAATGTATAGTATTCGCGTTAATATAAGAAAACAATATATCCTATGTTTATTTTGGCCGAAACTATATAATCATTTGATCGATAGGGATAAACGATAGTTTGCAGTAGTAAGTATTTTTGGATAAACATATCAATTGTCAATAAAATTATATGGGGACTGCTGTGTTATTCCTATCCTTGTTAACAGGGAAACATGAATGTTGGGACGCAAAAAGGCAATTTTTTCATGTGTAATGGAACGCACCTCTAATTTAATCTGTGCCGGCGCGTTTTCCCGCTATTATTATATACTTTTACCGCCATCCGTAAAACTTTTATTTATACAATACAGTTGTACTTAACTGGTTTGTTGCCAAAGTATGCCTATTGCTGTTCACAACTTTATCCATAGTAAGGCAAATCAACAGATTAGAAACAATTTAGGTTTCCGTTTCTAGTCCTCACTTCTTAAGTACAGCATACCAAGTAAACTAACTTACAATGCGATCCAAATAGGAATAGGAATGTCAATAACCTCTTTCTGTCAAATGTCAAAAAAACTTATTTGCATATCAATAATAATAGTCTTACATCAAATTTAAAAAGGTTAACTTAGTAGGTAATTGTCATAATATAATATTTAATTATTTAAAGACATAATTCGTTTTCGTTCGTCACAATATGGCGCAAAGTCGATCCTATTCTTATTTGAATCGCATAGTATGAGTTTTAATGTAACTACAGCTCATCTATTTCATTAAAAATAACATTCAGCTTAACCCCAAGTAACGGATAGGTAATAATAAAGCTGAAGTTATATGTACTTAATTACAACTAACCAAAGGTCATGTTTACTAGTAAGGAAACAGCGGGTGCTATCAATTTTGCCCTTTATTGCAACACCTGTTTTGTTAAGTACCTAAAGGGACAGACATATTGAAAATAAAATAACGTAGAGAATTCTTATTAAATTTACCATAAACAATTATTATTTACTTTTAATATACCTCCTTGGTTGCTTCTTTATTAGAATTTAGAGTTTTTGGTTTTTTTAATGACCTCTGTGAGAAATAACTATACAGTTTACTTTATGATTTGTTCAGTCTAATAAAATTACTTGACATTAACGAAATAACCGCTAATCCCAGGTAAAGTCATCTCATCTTATTCCATAAAGTTTTATAAATGTTTGACCAAAATGATAAACGTAAGTAGTCTTTTCCGAGTTGAGTTTTAAGATCAAGCGGCAGGTTTTCCTAACATCTATCAGTTCTAAACATTGGTTCTACACATAGACATATTATAACTGATATGGCATTTCGAGCCCGTACTGCGGTATATTTTTCTGGTTTATCTGACTCCGCCATTGTTGCTTTCCCATATAGTTGCCTGTTTTCCCATATAGTTACTACAGGTACATGAGATAACAACAATGGCGGAAAAATCGCCGCAGAGTGGAGTCGTAATGGGTACTCTGGATACTCTATGGTTCTACACGTCCAACTTTGTGCGTGACTTTGACATACGTCAGATTGTCTATGTCAAGGCTATGGAGGGTATATTATAGGAGTGACATCTAGGTATTGAAAAAGTGTCCATCGAAATGCTATAATTACTATTATAGTTCATAAACCTTCCACAGCATTTCGACGGACACTTTTACAATGTTTTCCCATAGCAGATTGCCCTCGTCTAATATACCCTCCATAGTCAAGGCGCATACTATGGCATAGATGTTAACCATGTCGGCGTATATTTTTTGTACGTAATTTTGGTATCACAACCTTTTAATATCATTGGTAATAACTATTTTATTTGCAAGAAGCAACCACATTGCAACCACGTTCAACATAATATTTCCTAGTCAATGTAAAACACCCCTATTACCACACAGATAATTACTTTACCGTAACGTCGAGGGTATTCTCTGGCACTAAACAGTGTAAATTAAAAGCGTCTGGAAGAACAAGCACGACACTAAACTAGTGTTGTAATTACCTGCGTTCCGGTTTAGCCGTTAACCGAGATACCGTTAACGTTACTTAATCGGTTTTTGGTCTTGTTCCAGTCTGTCAGGTCAACATATTGTATGTCAATCATGTTAATAATCGTACATCTCTTCAGATATATTACCATTATTATATAGACTAGCTGGGCCCGCGACTTTTCCTGCGCGGCATTTAGTTAGGAGCCCAATTTATATTCCCAAAATTAAAGTATCTTAGAAAGAAAGAAAGAAGAATTGTTATTATGCATAAGCTATTGGCCAGCGAATGCCCTGACAAAATCGGTCTAGGCGTTTGGGAGTTTACCTGGAACAAACAGACAGATAGACAAAAAAATGCATATCCATTTCAATTACATCTATCATATCGACGCTTGAAAGGCAATCCTTACTAAGCGACAAAAAATCGTAAAATGAGTTATATATACCAAACGACGCAGAACAATTTGGCCGTTCGAATGATATATATAACTTAGTTCACGATTATTGATTGATATTGACCAGGAGTGGGACACAAACTAGGCTATAAAAAAAAAGTAAGGATTGCCTTTCAAGCGTCGATCGATATGCATTTTGTAAAAAGCTGTTAATGTAACATTACAAACAAACACTTTAATTTTGTCAATACGTGTATAGGTTGTACCCGTAGTGTTGGCGATGGTAAGTGCAATGTCAGGTCTTTTTCCGTATGTGTCCATTAGCATAAGGGCCAATACTAAAACGTACTCTAAATACTTTAAAAGATTGAGTTTAGTTTCCATCAGCAGAAAACTTCAAACCTTTTCAGAATTTCCTTTCTTCTGGTTCTAACTGCGATCGTCCCCAGTCCATTGTATGGTACCCATTACAAGCTTTGCTTACCTTTGCATCATACGATGAGTACCTATATGTTGTCTGGGGATATTTAATTTCCCCCTACTGTAACTAATCGTCCAAGTTCTATTATAACACAATAAGAGGCAGTTTAACTCTAGTATCTTCCAAATATAATTAAACCTTGTATTTTAGTATCAAAACACGATGTTTAAAAACCGGACTCACGGTAAATTTAAATAGTCGTGATGCATCTCTAAATTCCCGCGGTATGCTCACATAATGGCACTATTAAACATTTAAATAAAAACAAGGTAAAACCTCGGAAGTGACGATGGTTATCATAGACAAAAACGTGACTGACAACTTGTACTTTAGATCATTCATTAATAAAATGCACAGTTCGCCCTTCGCTACTAGATCAGAAAAGTTCATTGTTACCCAAGGAATATAATTTTTATTATTTAGTAAACCTCACCATCAATTAAAGTTGATTGGTTCTGATAAATGAGTACCTAGTGCAATCAATTTTATTTTTATGACTTGCTGTGTCTTACCGAGTTTAGTACATGGAAAAAATATAACATTTCTTTTTTCGCGGAACGTTAATAATTAAAAAAAAGTAGCCTTACTTCCATTTTATTTATTTGTACGTATGTATAGATATAGATGTGTAGATTATACCTGTTAAGTACGTAACGATAATTAGACAAAATCAATCTTTATTGTAGAGGCACTAAAGTTTGATTTTCTGTTTTAGTTTTAACTTGCAATGAGCCGAACATTTTTGTAGTAAATTTAATGAAATCTGCCCGTCCGATCGCCCATTTTAATTTGGGATTTACCGAAGTGACTCGTGGAATATGTTCACCTTCGCAATTATGGTCCTTTTTGCGTACACCAAATTAGTGTCCCAAGCTAAAACTCTATTGATACGGTAAAGCCGGCTGCTTAATCCCTTACGCATTTGAAGGCAACGGATGTGCAGTGATAGAATTTTCTTTAAAGAACGCTACCCCATACTGTATATTCTATTATTCCACAATATTCTATTAAACCCGTAATTTTCAGGCAGCCGGCTTTACAATGTGAATATAGCCCAAGTGGCTCTACCTCAGTGTGATTTCGAGGAACACTTAATTTTGATTTAACTGAATTCTTATAATAATATGCGCATAGACGACGAAAGTCTTATAAAATACGGTATTTTCCTAACCTGTTTATTAGATATCAGATATGCAAAGAGGGCTACCAAACTACCGAGTTCTTTAAACTTTAGTACCTATGAGTATAATTATGGAAGTGCCTGCTCACATTCCTTATTTCTTGAAATGTATACTGCTTCTTTCTATTTAAAAGAGATTGAAAGATTAGCATGACGATCCAGTAGTAACTGGACTGTCCTAGTATGAATAAATGAGAACTATTTTGAAGACGATCAAATCTAATTTCAACTAAAATACGCACAATATCAACCTTGAAATTCATAATACTTTTTAATCTATGAACACTGGCATGACCATAACCCTCTCGTGCTGATTAATGCGGATGTAAAAGGTTTGTAGAGGGATTGACATGTCTGTAAATTTTTATGATTCGGCAGGTGAAATATTTTAATACGTATAGATAATTTTATACCTATAGTTAGACTCAAATAATAAAATTATCTTGCAAGCAATTTCTTTAATCGCACGAGTGTCTTCAATCATCCAAGATAACTTGATCTATAGCAAATGATCTAGGACTTCAATTAGACGTTATTTAATGATGGAGTTATGTACAGTTAAGCACATAAAGCGGCTATTTGCGTCGTCCTTTCTACAAGACCGTCGTCGCCACACGTCGGCGCCGGCGCACCGGAGTAATGGCAATGAGTTTACGCGCTAATGACCGCTGCGCTACTAACTGATGTGATCTCGATTAAGATAAGCTTTCTATGGACTTATCGAGCGTCTGCCTATTTGTTTAGTGAATCGTAAAGGCAGGTCGTTGTTGCAGAATCCTTTTCATGCTTTGAAAGCTTACACCGAGTATATAGGCATTAAAATGTATCTCCTGTAGAATTTACCCATTGTACACAATGGAAAAATAGAAAAAGCGTAGAGTATTAGCAAGTAACTATAAAAAAAAATGGCGATGATTCTGGCAATATTAAAACTTGAAACTTATCAGAATCATAATTTTTTATTCATGTGAACCAATACATTTATGAATCGTAAAAAATACATAAAATTAATAGTATCTCTACCACCCATTCGGAGTGCATTTCCTATGCATAAAAATGGGCAAGAAACTCCATGGTTGCTTTTTCCAATAAGGATTTACACTTTTGTGTGTGTGTTCTCGACTTTTGCACGCACAATCGATTAACTTTAGGCATCTTGTCTCATATTACGTTGAGCACTAACACCCATTGGTTGATGTATAAATGGAAGATGCTTTGAGATATCTTTAGTAACTAATGCGGACATCTAAATTAAACTCATTTGCCAGTGAAGACTGGAGACAAACGCTAAGTCAGCAACGAACCAGTCCGACTAGTCTGGGTCGGGAGGATCCGCCGCATATTATAGATAATCGCACCACAGCTTAACGATCGCTAATGACAGGAAGGTTGTTTCCGCGTAGTCGACATACTTACCGCGAAATATTCAAATTGTTTTAATAGCAATTTAGTACAGCAACACGAGGAATAGGACGAGCTGAGGCTGCCAAAAGTAATTATTGTCTACCCTAATTATATCATGGATCTCCTTTTTTTGTCATAAGGGATTTAGATTTTCCACATCCTCTCTGTTCATTCTTACCATCTTAATGGATCTTCTAGTAGGTAGATAGAACACCCTGGCCCTTATCAATACTATAATTCCTCTCCATTCAAAGATTGCCCAGAGGCAACCTTTGGATGGAGAGGAATTGTAGTACTGGCCTGGTACTGGTACTGACTGGTAGATAGGCAACTTTTGGATGGAGAGGAATTATAGTGATGACTTTTAGTGAAAATAATTAAAACACTATCAATTTATATCGTACTAGTTTATACCACGACTTCGTCCGCTCAGACTTCGATTGTTTAATATCGTTAGAAATTATATGTTATGTTATGTTATATGTTATTCTAGTTATAAACAATAATACTGTAAAGCTTCATCAAAATCCGTTCAGTAGTTTTTGCGTGAAAGAGTAATAAACATCCATCCATCCTCACAAACTCTCACATTTAAAATATTAGTGGGATACGTAGAAGTAATTTGGTTATTTTGCTCATGATTGTGGTGGTATTATTAATCAATAAGTTGCCATAGTAGTATTAATTAACTAGCAACGCAAAAATGGACGTTATATAGACTAGAATAGGTGTTTACAATATAGTTAGCATATTAAAAGCTTTAATGTCCGAATGCGCCTTTAATGCAAAACTGTGTCGTGTTTCTAAGAACCTTCACAGTTGGCGCCCTTCGAAGGGAACCAAAGTTACCTAGTAACAGGTGGACATGATCGTTGTGCTGTTTGCGGCGGGAGGTCGTGATCTTATGGAATTTGCAATAAACTCGTTATGTCCTATTGTTAGAAATTTACACATTCTTATTCGCTCTAATTGATCTTGTAATAAATAGATAAGCAATGAGATCAAGAAAGTTTTAGCTCCTGAGTTTAAGTCTTCAGATAACCAGTTCAGTTATCAGTGACAAAACTTTTAAGCTTTTGTCTAATGAAATTCTGTAAACATTATGGATCACCTTTTTTCGTAGTAACGTATGAAGTTCCCTTTATAACCAAGTTACCTGTTATGGAGTATAAAGTTTCCTGAGGCTAATATTTTATTCTCTTGTTTATTCCATCATCAATAGTCACGTCGGTGTGTCCCTCAGATGCTTTTGTAAGGCATTGATGGTAGCAAATTATTTTGCTCGCCTCATTGGGTCATATAGTGATTATTCTACTATGGACCGCTATATCTATAGTGATATCCGAATTCTATGGCTTGTTCACATATCTTACACTTAGTAACATAGTAACTTATCATGTACTCTCCCATCTAGCGTTGAAGGCATCACACCAAAGCAATTATTTCTATAGCCACTTGTGATTGAGAATAATCCTTATACTGTAAGTGGGAGTGGGCGCACCTTATACTAGCTTCCTAAGCGTAATGCCAAAATCTGTATCTAATATTATTAGTAGTATGAGTATAATTCTTCTCTGGTATTGAGACAAAGGTGCTTCCTGCTCTCATGGCGTTGCTGGTCCTGAGAATGTATTACTGACAATCCTTACTATTCATTATTTTAAATAGAGTAACCATTGAGTTTCTTACCGGCTCTTCTCAGTGGAAGCAGCAATCCGAACCGGTTGTAGAATCTGACTATTTGTAAGTGCTTTTTGGCCTACACGAATAAAATTTTGTTTGATTTTGATTTTAACAGGAACTTGTCAGACATACTCGTATTTTATTTTACATATGTTATAGATATACGAGTACATTAACTTTTGCGCCGTCAAATTAACAGTAAGTGTCATTAAGTCAGGAGTGGTGAGCAATTAAATATCCGTTACAACTTTAAATGTTAAAATTAAATGTTTAAATTAACTATAAAAAAGACGTACTAAATTAATGATTAACCATTTTTTTAACTAATAATGTCCCCCACGTCTGGTTTACGTGAACACGTTTCTACTTTCTAAAGTAATCAAAATTTGTAGTATAGGTATCCGCTGTTCCTGCCCAAACGTGTAGGTATCTATCTAGTTTAGCTGTTATCGCTAAGTGGTAGATAGTCGAACGCACGCATTACTGTAGGTGTGCAATCCAAACCTTTCGGTTGCCCGCAGTTCATGTGCAAATATAATTTTCAACTGAGATCACATGTTAAAACACTGATGATAAAAATGATGATGGCTTATGAGTTCTCCTAGCACTGGCGCAGCGTGATGGACCTAAGCCTGTATCCTCCTCATATTAATAGTACGTGCCCATAGAATATTAAAATAGACTTTTAGTCTAAAGATATTAAATAACTAATTAGAGCCACCACGGTCACTGAAACAGTAATATAAGTTTTTAAATAATTCTTAACTTAAAAACAATAATTAGGTACTTAAAATATTGCGACCTTCTTCAAATTCGTGTCAGTTTTTGTATTCCTCCTCCGTGCCATTCACATAATGCTGAATATCTGTTTATAAAGAATCCCTTTGTCCGTTGATCTTGAAACATTAAAACGAATTTACAGTACGAGACCAGCGGGAAGCGAAAAGGTCGTCTTTATTACTGTCAGATGAGGTCGAGTGGCGTTTAAAATCTCCTTAAATCGCAGTCTGGGACGCACTTCGTTTGAATAAATAACAGCAGTTTTTTTTAACTGAACTAATGCCGCCGCCGGTTATTTATAGTAACGATAAAGTTTCTCCACGTGACTCCATTGCATTAAATGACGATAATTATGCGCATGATTGTGGAATACGAATAATATGTAAACACGAAACAGGTACAATGTCAAGGCCGTTGACCGCGCGCTGTCCGCTTGCGCAGCGCGGCCGCCGCCTACCGCGCGCGATGCTTCCACCCGCCCCGACATACCGGCGCGCGGCGCGGGCGGGCAACGCTAATAACATCGTATGCCTATTATCAGTTTTTTTAACAGAATATACAAATCATGCCACTTCTATTTTTATGTATAGGGTGTATCAGCAGTCCAAAATAATATTCCATGAACATATACGGGAGCTAATATGTAGAAGAAGCGTGAAGGAAGGATTTACCTAACTAAATGTTTCTGAGTACCTACCTAATATTTGTCACATGTATCGGGTTACGGCTTCAGGGCATATCCATAACCCTATTAAACAGTGAAAACTATATCAACGATATCAACAAAATATAACTTAAAAATTTCGCATGGTACTCAGTTTATAAGATTGGTATGAATTCTGTGTTGAATATTTGGTAGAAAGTTTATCTTTCTTACAGAATTGGCTCTACACGATTTTGTAGAGTCAGTATTATGTGAAAGCTCGTGAAAATTGGCATGACTATAGAAAGCATATTTTAAATACCTAGAGAATAAGTTTTTTAATCGTCCATTAAACTACTATGCAATGGAATGGAGGGCCATTCCAGTTACATCCAGGCCTGGGCAAATTTACAAAAAGTAATTTTATTAATTTGCCACTGACCAGAATCAAACTCGTAACGATGTAGTGAACCAAGCGGCCTATGCTCGAACCTATAGACCAAACGTCGTGTGTTTTCGTAAACCCAAGCTAGGTATATTAAACTCGGGGGTAACCGCCGGTGACTGTTCAACGAAATATCATTGGTACGAGCGAATTGTGCAGTATTGTCGCGTCGCCTTTACCACAGCATTCCGATATTTATGTACATTCACTCAGAGTTCGTATTTATACTGGCAATAATTTTTCAGCGCGCGTGTTAACGTCCCTTAATATGGTAACTTCCTCTACATTACCAGTGGCGTAGCTACCGGAGGGCTAGACGGGACAGTGCCCCGGAGCCCCCAAGCTCACGGGGCCCATCGAACTCTGTCTTACAAACTATAAATTGAACTAGTGAGAATCTCTCTCACATTCGGAATATAAATAAACCAGATTCCAGGAACGCGACTTGAATAATGGCAACTTATTTGATAAAAATACAGGGGAACTCCTAACAAGTCTCGAACATCTTTGTTTGAAACTTGCGTGGAACTCCCCTGTATTCTTATGCTGAAAAATCTCTACTTAATTAGGATTCGGAACTCGACAAATGCGGAACAAACGATTTTAAATAGTCCAGTTGGGGCCCTAGTTTATTTATTGTCCCAGGGCCTTTGGTTACCTAGCTACGCCACTGTACATGACAACCCTGTCCATCGATTTGAATACATATATTAATAATCATAAAGAGGTACCATTTTATCTGTAAAGTTAAATACAACCCGCCTAAAGTATTAGAAATGCAATACATTATAACCAATCCTGTCATTAATCTTGATATGCAGATCTTACAGCTTCTGAGTAGCAGGAAAGGGATCGATAATACCTGTATTTATAGCCGATTGTGGTTTTTAATTCGCTGGAAGTTGTATAGGATGAACAGGTCTTGGGTGATTTGACCGCAGGGAACTATGAATAAGTCGTGTAAGTAAATAGTAGTTATTTGGTATCAGGACGGATAAAGCCCAGTGCACACTGGGGCGTCAAAAGTCGTACGACACAATGTTTGCCAATACCAAATAGGACTTTGTATCAATATACATAAACATTGAATTTCTGTGGTGAAGAACGAAATTTTAGTTCGTTTTGGTATTTGTAAAAAAAATTACGCGCATGTCTTGACGCCACAGTGTGCGGGGATTGTATCGTTTTAATTTTAACGACATGTACCTTTAAACTTATTGAATTAACTAAAATTCAAAACCGATAAATAAATATTTTTGTACGTTACGCACGTTTACTCTTTGCGAGAGACTTAAATCTATTAAAATGATTATTTTATCTGAGGTGTGTCGAACCAGCTATTAAAATCGAATTCATGGACTATAGAATCTAAAATGGATAATAAAAAATAAGTGGGCTTTTTTATATTTTTTGTTTTTAATTATTTTATGGTTGTCCAATCTATTAATTGGACTTCTCGAGATTAATTGCTGATTCAACTATATTATTGGCTAAAAAGAGATAACCATGGAACAAATCATGCGGCAGGCAATCAAAAGACGACAAAAGCTACACTTTTGACAGAAAGCCGTGTACGCTTTGCGTGTACTAAAACTACATCTACTAAAATACTTCGTTCATCCAGTAATTACATCGTATTACTGGATTGACCATCGATCTAGTATATACTAGCCGCTATAGGAGCGGCCCTAAGGAGCCCGAACTGCGGTAAATTTCCGCCATATTAGAAATTGATTACTAATATTGTTTGACACTTACGTACTTACTTGATCTTAATTCTAAGATGGCGGATCTCATATAAACCATTATTGCCAACCTTCAAAAAAATCGCCGCAGAGCATTACGAAGAGATAAGTTCTTATGTCAACTCTATCTACTCTGTGGTATTGACAGACTCCGGGGTACAGAGTATTAATAAGGAAGCCGTCATTACAAAGAAATAAAAACAGCTAATGTCACTGTACGGAGGGATTAATTGACGAGACAGGGCGAAGTAGCCACTCGACTCAATCAATCTTGGCAAGATATAACGTTGCTATAGAGCTATATTAACTACAGTATAGTATCACAAGTTGGTTGGTACCTAATCGTGTCTATGAAATACTGTACTATAGAGTTCTAATGTAAATCCTAATTGTAAAATAGCAGCCATGGAGTTTCTTGCCCATTCTACTCCATAGGAAATTCATTCCGAATGGGTGGTAGAGATACTACTATTATTTATTGACCATTCATAAGTGCCTGTATTGGTTGACATGAATAAAATAAAATCTCATTATAGCTCTAGGATTTTTGTCTACTTACCTCGCACTTTGTACTTACGAAATCAAAAATTTATTATTTTTGTGAATCGTATTTATAAATGAACATAATTATCGCCAGACAACACATACTCATCGTGTGATTCCAAACTCAGCAAAGATACAACGGGTACTATACAAAAAACTGGGGGCAATTCTCAAAAGATCGATATCTTCTCTAATTCGACATATGTCGCAATAAAACGGAATTATTTTTAACAAAAAACAAAAACCGACTTCAAAAACCTAGAAGCACTAAAAAGCTAAAATAACCTCATAATTCATTATATTTGAAGTCGGTACCTACGTCAGACTATACAAATACACACATGGATTGGCGCCGACTTCAAATATAATGAATAAGGGGTTATTTCTAGCTTTTTAGTGCACCTAGGTTTTTGAAGTCGGTTTTTGTTTTTTGTTAAAAATAATTTTTTTCACGATTTTTAGTGTCAATAATCGTTGAAAATACCAAGTATTATCAGCTCATAAAAACCCTAAAAAGTAAATATTTAAAGCTAATTTCACGTTTTGTTTCGACATATGTATTTTAACTGTGCGTAAATTGGGTCCCTGGGGTGAGCCCAGTTACACCCAGTCTAGAAATTCCGAAACATGCCGCTGGCGGGTAACGAACAGACCCTAGACCAAGCCTTTGTTTACCACATAACTATTGCCTAAAGGTATCTGTATAAAAAAGTATTCGTGAAAAGTTTCGCAATAGATGGATCATCGATCACGGCTGCACGGAGTCAAGGTCCCCAGATGGGACCGCCGCGTGTGACACCAAGACTGTCACACAATCACATGGAATCATACATCAAATAGCTTTATAATTAACTGTCATTGTGTATATATTACGAAATTTTCTCGTATACTAATCTCTGTCGGTAGTATGGAGGGTAGAGGTAAGGAGAATCATCTCATATGGGAGAAAAGTTGAAAAAGTGTCCAGCTGTATGCTATAAATGACAGTTCAAAAACCTTCCACAATCGCGCTGGTGTAGACAAAGGGTATGGTATGAATATAGCAATTGTAGATGAAATGATGTATGCAGAGTTTAAAAAAATATATAATTTTCGACTAAAGTAGTTAATTATTGAAAATTCCAACAACTTACGTTGTACAAAATAATGTAGTAAATATAACCTTAAATAATTATTACAAGAAAATATTTAAATATTAATATTTGGCGCTTCTTAATAAAATTTACCCTGATGCTAATGTAGCGCCACCCATAAATAATGCATTTTGGCGTACACTTTTTCAATACACAGATGATTCTCCTTACCTCTACCCTCCATAGTCGGTCGGTAGGTATAGGCTGTAGAGTGCAGACCAAATAGAGATGCGTGACGATATCGCAACATTATGCACATCAGTAGACGCAAATGTACTGTGTACAAATGTAGAGTATAACTTAATACAGGATGTGCCAGAAGTCCGAAATAATACTTTACCGTTTGCACGGGTATCAGGTATGCACAAGTTATTATCCAGTATTGTACACTTGACAATTTGTAAGTGCCCCCATAGGCCTATACAAAATAAATGATTTGATTTTGATTTGACTGAATGGTATGAAAAATTGATCGGAATTCGATGTTGTTTTTCCAACTTTTTTTTCGTCGTCAATATCTATGTATAACTCATAATATCTGTTAAATTTGCATTTTCTGTTTTGTGAATATTAGTATTCGCCATTGACGCCTTAACACTGCTGAATAGGATTATGGACAACTCAGAAACTATGATAGTTAGTTATAAACTGTCTTCACTAAGCACCCACATATGAGCTACCGTATATGTACCCAAAGTATTATTTCGGACTTCAGATACACCCTGTATACAAACAAATAAAATTGTCTGTTTGTAATTTTAAAATAACACCTTTGTACTGAATGCTAAAGTATTAACGACGCATATAACAAAAACGCAATCTCGAATGTTTTGCAAAATTTTCCTGTTCGGTTTTTGGCTACTCGTAACTTTCTTAATCCATGCTCGTAACGAATATTAAAAAGTCAGAACTCAGAAACTGCGATTATTTGCGTGTCTATAATCTGCCTTCACGAAACATCAACTACGGGAATTATTTCGGGATTCTGATACATTCTGTGAAGTATCATACCTACTATAGACTAACTAAAATTACATCGCGTCGAATCGTGTGGTTAGTTCTAAACTAAGTCCGCATGTATAATGAATGAGATCCGATGCATCAGGTCTGCGTACGTGGTAAGCGACAAGGCATACAATCCTGCGCCTATTGGCTGCCCTGCCAATAACAAAATGAACTGTATTTACATATAGAAAAAGCGAATTTTTCAACCAAATACCATCGATGACGAGAGTAAATTTTGACCACAGAAATTCAATCTTTATGTTTATTGACGTAGAGTATATATTCAATATAATTATTCACGTCAATTCGTTCTTCCCACTGAGTGCAGTACGTTATATTGTTATGTACCTATAGTAGTCTAATGGCTGGTTACTTTGATAGCTTTTGATTTCATTGCTACGTAGAAAGCTTCACATTTTAGAGCTGTTCTCTGTGATTTGCTTGTCATAGTTGGAAAGAACGTGCTAGTCCATGGCATAGACTAACGTGCTTTCTTTCCAAATTGTAGAATCAGAATCGGAATATTTTTTATTCATATAAACAAATACAGGCACTTATGAATCGTCAGTAAAAAATATAAATAGTAGCTCTACCACCCATTTAGAATACATTTCTGGAGAATGAGCAAGAAACTCCATGGTTGCTTTTTCCAATAAGGATTTACATTTTTGTGTTTTTCTTAAATAGCAATTATACAATATAAAGTTAATGAGGCTATACATTCTCAATATACAATTAAATCACTACACAAACTACGTGTTGTACAAGATTTAAAGGTAGGAAGGAGGAGGAAAACGGGACAAATAGCTAAAATGTACGTTGTAGTAGCAGCGTTGCCAGTTTTTTTTGCTAAGTCGGGATTTTGGAACTTTTTGAGTGAAAACAGCGGGATTCTTTAGTAGAAAGCGGAACATAGTAATAAAACGTATATTAGTTTTCAAATATTTATCTTTTTGTTTGAATTAAAATTACGTTTACGTAAAAATAGATAACAAAAATAGCCATAGAAAATGTATTTCAATAAAAATATAATATTTTAAATCAGATTAACCCTATCGTTTGTATTCCGTGGGGCGATTTTTTCCTAGTTTGACTGCAAACTGCGTGCATGGTCGAGTTATCTCCGAAAAGCGGGACTGAGCCTGTCCCGCGCGGGACATATCATTTTGATTTAAAAATCGGGACGTCCCGCCAAAATGGGGACGTCTGGCAACGCTGGCCCACAGTAGGTACAACCTATAGGTAAGGTAACGCATAAAATGTGCTAGCCTCTAAGACATGTTATCGCTAGCACGAGGAGACACCTTGACATTATGCCTAAATATTACACTAAACTGGCACTTTAGCATTAGGTTAATGAAAACTGCTTATATCTATTTACTTTAAGAGTTATGTGGTATTGTAATACCATCATTCTTTCTCGCCGCAAAATACGACCAATATGAAAATGAAAATATTTTATTTCAATAACACAACATTTTACATTAGTTCATTGTTGGAGTCTCCTTTAAAGCATGTTAAATGCCTGTGCCAGGAGGCTCCGCTCTTCCACATCTTATGCTAGTTTGTTACATTTGTCATTTTGTTTCGACAAATGTCGAATTAGATATAATATCGATCATGCGAGAACATCTTGATGACACAAAGGCGCACATCTCTAAGCAAGGGGCCATTGATAAACTTTCCATGTACCAAGGTCGGACGTGTCACGCAAAGAAGTACCGACTCCCTTGTGTGACTCAAAGAATAAATATTGCGTATCAGACATTCCCTCCATACCTACCACGTGGTAAACAATTACATCCTTCCATGGTGAGTAGGCTTTATCTTCAATGAAACATAGCTAGTTACCTACCATAAGTATTACTAGCTCTTTACCCGGGACTACGGAATTAAGAAAAATAAAATTTAATACTTGTCAAGTTAGGTACTCTTTATAACACCAGCCATCTGCCAGTGAAAGTAAAGTCAAAATCAGTGCAGCCATTCCACAGATTACCAGGAATAAACAAACAGTCAAACGGACGAAAATTTTAATTATTTGATACTACTTTCATATGCATTTTGTAAAAAGCTGTTATTTTAATATTACCAACAGACACTTCAATCTTATTTATTTGTTTAGATTACTTATAAAGTAAACTCCAGATAACATCAGCCATAGATTGAAAGTAAGTAGATACTCGAGATGTTTGTGTAAATGTTTTCTCAAAGAGCGTCTACTGTAAAAACATTAGGACACAAGATGTGTATACAGAACTAGGCATGCCTGTTTTCACTAATACCTACTAGGACATGCCCTAATAGAACTGACAACATCGGAGCCCAAAATACAGGCTACCCCTAGTTTAGGTTCCACAGTAAGTATGACATGATTAGTAATTATTTTGGTAAATTTTTATTTTAACTGCTTCATATTTAGGCTTGCTCATGCTTCACGTTAAGGCGTTTCGTATTATTAGTGATAATGGGCTAGTAGTCTTGCTTCTACATCTTGATAAAAGAGAAAATAACCATCCTTATTATGATCATCGCTCAACGTCATTCAAATCTTTCCTACACACATTTTCTTGCTATTCGTTACTATCCATCACGTGCAACATTGTAGTATAACATTACATGCTTGATTACTTGCCACAGTAAAAAAATATTGAGCACGTTATAAAGGTTTTATCCAACGACTTATTATATCAAAGAGGGAGTTTTTCTTACCATTTGACAGTTGCAGAATTACTATGTGTTTGACGTCTACGTACGTCAGATTGTCTCTGTCAAGCATAGAGTAATCAGAGTACCCATAACGACTCTACTCTTCGCATGGCTCTGCGGTAATTATTCCACCATTGTTGTTATATCATGTACCTGTAGTATACCTACGGCATGCGGCAACTACATATATGGGAAAACAACAATGGCGGAGTCAGATAAACCAGAAAAATTTACCGCGGGGCGGGCTCGAAATGCCATAACCGTTATTTATAATATCTCCATGATGTCAAGATGTATAAGACGGCCGTGACAATGAGACAGATTTCGATCCAATTTATTGGACGACTATGTGATACATTTAGGTATCTGTATTTTTTAATATCATTGGTTTAATATTTCTTGGTTGTATCACAATTTTCTCTGACTTCAAAAAAATAACTACGCGTAATGTACATACGATTATTATAAATAGGTACAAGCTATATTATCTTATACCTAGAGGCATGCTAATGATAGCAAAGGTTATATACCTTTACTGAGAAGTCTAATTAATATCAGTGAATGGAACTTCAATGAATCATGTTTAACAATCACAGATGTTCATACTTAAAAGCAAAAGGAAATAATGAATCAAGACATGTGCAAATCATTCTGTAGTTAACACAGTACCTAATCACTTAACTGTACTTGAAAGTGTGAAGTTATTTGTTGAGTTAGCATTTTAATTAGTTGGTAAAATAGTTAGGTACACAAACATAAAGTACCTACTAAGTAATGACGACCTTTTAAGCATCCATACATTTATTTCTCTTTGGAAACAAGCCTCTGAATTTAATTAATTTACAATGATGCAATTATGAAATCATTAGATATAAAAGGATTTCAATCATCATTTTACTGATTTTTGCAACACGAAGTTTATTTTTTACAATGCCGACCAAAAATAATTACAGAATAAAAAAATAAATGCTTTGTGGTGAAAAAAACTAAAACCTACGGTTCCTATTTTAAAAACCTGTCAAAAGTTAAAGGTTAGTTGCCTGCCAGTTAATTATGAAATTGAAGGTCGCACGCGGCATGGACCGACTTCATGGGTTTTAGCGTCTTAGCGTCCTCTACGAAGTTTCCTTTGACCGTTTTGCTATGTAAACATAGATGAGTTGCGATTCTACAAATATATAAAAACGGCGGCGATTTAAGTACCTACAAATGTTTTACGCAGACGCCAATGAATAGCGACTCCTAGTGAAACGAACTCATGGTAGTGCGATTGTAGTTGGCTGGAAAAAGTGCTGTCAGTCAAACTACAATTAAATTAAGAGCAAGGATCCGTTAGAAGCACTCCGGTGACTACTGATCAAGTCTTATCTTCATCACTTCGTCGCCTCGCGCACGGGAGCGCCGTGTTTCTTCATATTTATCTCTGGTCACGATTCGGCCGCGTTTGTGAATAAGTAATGGTCGATTATGTATGTATTAGATTCAGTTTGGTTACCTACTTTGGCTGCGATTTTTTTAGGATGTTACGCGGTCTTTGACTGGGCTGCTTTATCGTTTTCTGGGAACGCCTCACTAACTTCTAAGTATTCGAATTTCGAACGGTATCTATGGTGAATTTTTATCTTCTAACAAAAAAATCTGTCTGGCCTCTTTTCGCAAATCAGTTCATTTATATTCACCCGCGACTTCGTCCACGCATACTTCGATTATTCAAAAACGTTATAAATTATAGCCTATATGTTATTCTGCGGCCTCAGTACGCCTGCCAAGATGTTTTCTCACAAGTCCCTAAAACATCTTGTCAACTTGCGTTCCCGTATCTTATTTGCTAATATGGCTCCAAGATTTTTAAAATTAGACAGCCTGCTAAAATTTTCTCACAGTTTACGATCTTTCGTTCATTCGTTCATTGAAATGACAAATAGAGCGAGACGGAGCTTTACAAAGAAAAAAGATGCTGCATACATATCATAGAATATATTAGATTATTTATGCACAGATTAAAATTATCTTTGGGCATAGCTTCTTTTTTATTATGCCGGAAGCTTTACGTATTATCATTTGGTCGGTGGTATTATGCTTAAAATGTATTTCTTGGGCACTATACTATTTTTATTTGCCAATTTAAAGAACTTTACATTGTAAAACGGCAAAAAGCACGCAAAGTATGATGCCAAACAAAATCTAACCTCAAACCTACAGATTTTTTGTAAAATATGGATTTTAAATCACGTGGAATAGGATTATGGGGATTTTCGGAAGAAAATAAAACAGATAGAAATGTCTCTACACTTTTTTGTTGTTGTTAGTCGAACACGAAAATAAATTTACGTGTTCGTTTTCGGAAGAATTTTGCATGTAGTCCGCTTGATATTGGCGAAGGATGGAGTAAAATAAGTATTATTTGTTATAATAGTGTATAAAATGCTATATTTATGTACTTCTTACAGCCTAATTATTTTCTCATCACCGGCCTTTGACCGTGAGAAATTTCTTTACGTTGACCTGTCAAATTCGTGTCTCTATGGTACATTTTGGTAACCCATGCTAGCACTTAAGAGAAAACATCTTATCCATACGTCAAACACGTTGTATTTAACTGTCTAACCCATTTTATATTTACGCCATGCTAGCAAATAAGACGTAACGATTTTGCCACAAAAATGACGTCACGATCCGTGAGAAAATGTCTTATCTTGGCAGGCGTACTGAGACCGCTGCGGCCTCAGTACGCCTGCCAAGATGTTTTCTCACAAGTCCCTAAAACATCTTGTCAACTTGCGTTCCCGTATCTTATTTGCTAATATGGCTTCCAAGATGTTTAAAATTAGACAGCCTGCTAAAATTTTCTCACAGTTTACGATCTTTCGTTCATTGAAATGACAAATAGAGCGAGACGGAGCTTTACAAAGAAAAAAGATGCTGCATACACATCATAGAATATATTAGATTATTTATGCACAGATTAAAAATATCTTTGGGCATAGATTCTTTTTTATTATGCCGGAAGCTTTACGTATTATCATTTGGTCGGTGGTATTATGCTTAAAATTTATTTCTTGGGCACTATACTATTTTTATTTGCCAATTTAAATAACTTTACATTGTAAAACGGCAAAAAGCACGCAAAGTATGATGCCAAACAAAATCTAACCTCAAACCTACAGATTTTTTTGTAAAATATGGATTTTAAATCACGTGGAATAGGATTATGTGGATTTTCGGAAGAAAATAAAACAGATAGAAATGTCTCTACACTTTTTTGTTGTTGTTTGTCGAACACGAAAATAAATTTACGTGTTCGTTTTCGGAAGAATTTTGCATGTAGTCCGCTTGATATTGGCGAAGGATAGAGTAAAATAAGTATTATTTGTTATAATAGTGTATAAAATGCTATATTTATGTACTTCTTACAGCCTAATTATTTTCTCATCACCGGCCTTTGACCGTGAGAAATTTATTTACGTTGACCTGTCAAATTCGTGTCTCTATGGTACATTTTGGTAACCCATGCTAGCACTTAAGATATAACATCTTATCCATACGTCAAACACGTTTTATTTAACTGTCAAACCCATTTTATATTTACGCCATGCTAGCAAATAAGACGTAACGATTTTGCCACAAAAATGACGTCACGATGCGTGAGAAAGTGTCTTATCTTGGCAGGCGTACTGAGGCCGCTGATGTAGGTATAAACAATAATGCTGTAAAGGTTTATCAAAATCCGTTCAGTAGCTGTTGTGTGAAAGAGTAACAAACCATCCAAAACAAATCCATCCATCCGTCCATCCTCACAAACTTTCACATTTATAATAATTAGTAAGAAGTAGGATTAGTAGGATTGTGTTATGCATTGGATCTATGTTCCTTTTTTAAAGCTTTTTTTAATAGTGAGTAAGTAGCTTGTCGCAGTTAGCCATCGTACTTCCCTACATAATTGCCAGCATTGATAATGTTTCAAAGTGTTTATTAGTTGTAGGTATGGTCCCTGCAATAATAATTGTAACCAAAAGTCACCATTTAAAAAAAATACATATGACGATAGATATTAATTTTATTTCGTGTAGAAACGGAATGGCTTAATTAACAATTGTCGGAATCACGCAAATAACATTGTATGCCCAACAATTACTAATTACGTTCCCAATCTTCGGTTCAATTACTCCACCCCTCTCGTAAAGGAGTTTTGAACCCGCAACGATCATTAAATCGTGCAGTAAATTCCAAGTGTGCAATTAAGGGGCAGGCTCCCTATTTTTAGCCGAACGAGTGATGTTGACTTTTTTGTTTTCAAACGAGACGCGGCGCGGGACGGGTTACAGTGTCGTTCCCCTTAAACCTTAGGGCTCTGAAACCCGCGAGCGGAGGTATTCGTGTGGATAAGACAGAGATGGGCCCACCTGATTATAAATTAGCAAGCACGTATGCGTATTGAGTTTGAATTACGTATTTTTTGTGATTGGACGGGTGATTAGTCTTTTAATGCATAAGGAAAAATGAATGATGAACGGGTTAGGTAAAGGTATGTAGCCAACAAACTTTGTTGCGAGTTTTATTGCATTTTTATTTTGTTCCAGTATCCAACGCCTGCGATAAGAAAAAGAGCAACGATTGACAACGAAGATAACCAAGACACGCCTAGTTCTCCTACAATGGGAAATGGGTAACTGTCGACAACCCTTTAAATTTCCTATTATTTTGGTCTCACCGAACTCTTCCTTCAAGTACTTATAATAAACTTATTATCACGAACGCCATAGAAAATATATCCCAGTTAGGCAGATGTGAAAATATGTTCTAAAAAAAAGTAGTAATAAATATTTTCTACGGTGGGTCCGCTGCGCGCCGCTAGTAACTCTGGCGTCAAGATCTCAAAAGATTTTGTTCTTCTTTTTTTACGAAATGAGTGAAATGATGATATTTTTTGGAAGAAGATGAGGAATGCCTGCACCTGCGATTAGCGGTATTTATAGCAATGTCGAGTAATTATAGCAAAGACAAATTCAATAAATACACATTATAAATAAAAATGGATGATGACAGTGATAAAGATTATGTTTGAGTTGACATATCTCCTCCAAAGAAGCATAAAATCTTATTGAAATGTCTTGTGTATGCGTTTCTTGAGAATCACTCTAACGCCATCTGTGAGTCAACACGCGTGACTCAATTCATATGCAATGTTATAGAGGCCACTACTTACCTACATTAAATAGGTATGTAAAATTGCATTAGTTAGCCTGCTAATCGTATTTGAACCAGGCATTTAGTTGTATTTGGTCATATATACGTAATGAAATCTCAGTTGATTTCAATGAAGATTATTATTATAGCAATGACGGACGACGACAACATAACCAGACAACTGCAGGCGCTCTGCCCGCCGGCGCCGCGGGCCTGACCAGCGCAGCTCGCGGCCTTCTCCTGCGGCTACTGGACCGCGATCCTCGAGTCCGCATGAGGAACTTGCGACAAATGCAGCAGTCAGCTTTCTTTATGGGGTTTAACTTTGAGCATGTGAAAGCCAAGAAGGTTGGTTTCAGGCTCTATGGTTTCAGCCGAAATTCAGCCGACGACAGGCTTCGAATCTAGTCGAATAGAATTACAAATAAATAATAATAATAATACATTACGCAACCGAGACCTACAAATACTTGGGTATGTCACAGGGGTTAGGCATTAGTGAGACTGACATGAAACAGCTGTTGCGGGATCGCTTCTTGGGGCGCCTGAAAAAAGTACTGAAAAGTCTTTTATCAGGCGGAAACAAGGTGCGAGCCTACAACGGCTGGGTCATGCCAGTCTTGATGTACTCCTTTGGCATACTCAAGTGGACTCAGACCGAATTGGATACCCTGGATAGAACAGTCCGTACTACGCTCACTGCATACCGCATGCATCACCCACGTTCATCGGTAATGAGACTATATATCCCTCGGAAATGTGGAGGTCGTGGCTTTTTAAACGTCAAGACTTTGCATAACCGAGAGATATGTAGTCTCAGAGAATATTTTCTTCGTGCCGATGGGGAAATGCATGTGGATGTAGTGGCAGTAGATAATGGACTCACCCCTCTATCGTTGGCAAAAGAGAACTGACGCAAACCTGTGGTACTGACAACGGATGATCGTAGGGTGGTATGGCAGGGTAAGGAGCTACACGGAAGGTACTATCGGGCCCTTCATGGGCCCGATGTAGATCTTGCGGCCTCCGTGGCCTGGCTACGATTCGGCGACCTCTTTGGGGAAACCGAAGGTTTTGTCTGTGCAATTATGGACGAAGTTGTGATGACGAACAACTACCGGAGATATATTCTTAGGGATGGCACCATTGACATTTGTCGGGCATGTCATCGCCCTGGTGAATCCCTGAGGCATATCATCTCCGGTTGTACGCGTCTCGCAAATGGTCAATATTTACACAGACACAACCAAGTAGCCAGGATTGTCCACCAGCAACTTGCCCTTAAATATCGCCTTGTGACATCCGAGGTACCGTACTACAGGTATGAGCCACAACCAGTTCTCGAAGAGGGTCATATCACATTGTATTGGGACCGGTCTATCATCACAGACAGGACTATTGTAGCCAATAAGCCTGATATTGTGCTGATAGATCGCCAAGAGCTCCGTGCAATGATTATCGATATCACTGTCCCCCATGACGAGAATCTCGTGAAAGCAGAGAAAGATAAAGAAAGCAAGTATCTTGATCTGGCTCATGAGGTTGTCGACATGTGGGACATTGATGCGGCAATCATTGTACCGATAGTCGTTTCCGCCCATGGCTTATTAGCCAAGAGCCTCGACAAACACCTAAAGAGGCTCGCGTTAGGCAGCTGGATCAAGGGACAGATTCAGAAGGCGGTATTTCTGGAGACGGCGCGCATTGTGAGGAAGTTCCTCTCTCTGGAGCCCTAACCACTGGTAACTAGGACCCTGTTCCAGATGCCGGTGGGGAACTGTTTTTTATATTTTTAAATGTATTTTTTATATTTATATTTAAAAATGTACTAAATAAGAATGAAATGAGAAAGAAATGAGAAATAAAGGAATAATACATTATCACGCCTGTATTCCCCGAAGGGGTAGGCAGAGGTGCACTGTAGTGCGCCCACACTTCGCCCATGTATTTTGGTCCCAATGTAATAGGGGACGAGCCTATTGCCATTATACCGGGCACATTCCCCTTCAATACGAGGGAGATTTGGGCCATAGTCCACCACGCTGGCCCAGTGCGGGTTGGTGAACTTCACACGCCCTTCTATAGACGTGCAGGTTTCCTCACGATGTTTTCCTTCACCGTTCAGCAAGTGGTAATCATTGTTGAAAATGACATTCGCACATGAAAATTATCTCAGAGGTGCGGGCCTGGGATTTGAACTTGTACCCCTTACGTTCAAGGTGGGCGATCTTACCTGCGAGGCTACCACTGCAAATAAAATGCTTAAATTATGTACCAAATCACCGCTACATCTTTAAAAAGGAGTTTTCCGTTTGTTTGTGACAACCTAGTTTCCGGAAATTATCTAAAGTACTTTGCTGAAGTTTCATCTGTTCATAAATATTTTTTTTTTTACAGGTATCACCAAGGTCTATAGTAGAGCGACATTTTCCAGACTGTATTTTAGAGTTACCCATGGAGAGCCTTCGGATCGCTAGCGAAGAAATGTTTTCTAACTTCAGTCAACCTGCTTTAGTATAACATAAGGCTTTTCGACTAAATTTAGATACCAATTCGTTGGAAGAGTAATGTGTTTAGGGTACCATACTAAATGCGACGGATGAGCCATGTGCCCTGTGCAGCTATACTGTAAACTGAATCTCATGTTGTTATTCTGTAGTAGCAAAAATATTAAGTAGCAATTGTACCTTCCTATAAGTCCAGTAAATAAAATAATAATAAATATTAAATCCTTGAATTAGTTTTAACAAAATTAAATTATAAGAAAGTTTAGTCCGTAAGCACCATTAACCCGAACCGTACGTACCTTCAATTACATATAAATTTCTGGCTTTCTGGGTGTACCCTGATTGTACTGATACCTCAACCTGTAGGTTGTACCTACTAAAAAAAATGTTGTCTCTGGTCTACATTTATCATTGGCTATATTTCTGACATGGCAACAAACATACAAACGTCATTTGTCTGTCAAGTCAATTTCAGAAAGTAGTGCCGTGCCGTTGCTTACAATCGAGTCGATAGTCATTAATGGTAATGCCATATTTTATACAGAATTAGAAATCATTGGTATTGTTAGTTCAGTACAAATCTTTTAAGACCAAATGTTGGATTTTTTTTGTATCAACGTTTAAAAAACAGGTCGTTGTTTAGTTCAATAATAAAAAAGCGTCTTAGCACACATCTGTTTTAAATAAACAAAAATGTTTTCCTTACTTTCGTACGTTTTTCTCTACTCAAAGTTGTTCAAACATCAAAATGTTCTTCGATCAACATCGGCAACAGTTCTTTCAGTTATTGTATAATTTTCGGGTAATCGATTACTTAATTTACGTGCATCACTATAGTCACTGCGGACTTTTGATTATTTGACAAGTTGCTTGCCTTCCTGTTCAAATTTAGAATATTGCAAACAAAATGAACGTTCTCGTGCAACGCGCCGCGATTCAATTCCTTAAAAACAATGCGCGTTCCTCTACGCACGCTGCGACGGCCGGTGGACATGGAGGTAAGACAGGATTATTTGCGAACATTGAAATTATGTAATCAGATAACCTATTGAAGGGCCTTATCTGCCTTTACCTGTCTATACTTTGGGCCATGCCCCATTTGGACTAAGCTAGCATATGCCGAATTTTCCTTCTGTATGCTTGTAGTAAGATTGGTACTTAGAAATATGCAGGATTGTTGTGTTTATTCTGCAGTCATGAACAACATGATAACATATTACCTTTAGAGTAGAGTACATTATGAAGAAGAAGAAAAGAGACTGCACAGTACAAAAACTAAAGAATGAAGAATTAATTGAATATTTGAAAAGACAAGCAAAACATATCATGTTATTTAAGACATCACAATTGCATTCAATGTATTCCGTTGGTGAATGATTTAAACTAAATGTCAGCCTTTTAATTATAATGTGTTATCAAGCAATTAATGTTTTTGTTACCAAAATTAACTGTATTGACTCATAGAAAAAGCTCATTATTCAATGAAACATCATTGACAGTGCATGCAAATTTTGCAGCGTTGTCATAAGGCTTTGACCATAGAAATTAAGACTGTACATATATGATATAGAGTAGTGTTTCCCAAACATTGTTCTGCCATGGCCCAGTAATTTTCACACTGCCCCTTCGTGACCCACTTAATACTTACCCAAGCTGGTTCCATTAGGTAAAATAATACACATTTACTAATAGTGAAAATGTTTATTAATACTACATATTTTGGTATCACCTATTTTGTTACAAAATTTTTGTGCAAAGTATGGAGCTGCTGCTTATTTTTTACCAAAGGCGGGCATTTTGAGATCCGGTATTATATTTTGATGGCCCGGTACTGGGCCTCAACCCGGCTAATGGGAAACGCTGATATAGAGAATAATGAGGACCAGTAGCTATCTTGTGTGTGTATTATGCAGTTGTATTTTCCATGTTCAGGTGGCTGGAAGTTATGGAAGAAGATCACCTTCTTCGTTGCATTCCCTGCCATCGGTCTCGGTATGCTGAACGCTTACCTGGGCCACCAGGAGGGGCACCATGAGCCCCCACCATTTGTCGCTTACGATTACCTACGCATCCGTTCAAAGGTGGGTTTTGTGACACAGAAACCTTTGGCGGGACAATTTTCGTGAGATCACTTTACTTTTTAAAAATCGATGACACAACATCATCTCTATTTGAGATATATCGAAAAAAAAACAAATTAAAAAAAATATATATACATATAGGCCGAAAAGCACTTACAAATAGTCATATTCTACCACCGGTTCGGAATGCTGCTTCCACTGAGAAGAGCCAGTAAGAAACTCAATGGTTACTCTTTTCAAAATGACAATTGCGAGTAATACATTCTCAGGACCACCAATGCCATGAGAGCAGACAGCACCTTTGCCACAATACTAGACAAGAATTATACTCACGGCAGTCTAATATTAAATACAAATATAGTCCTTACGCTTAGAAAGTAGTCTCTACTCCCATTTACAATGAAGGGATTATTCTAATCCACAGATGGTTATAGAAATAATTGCTTTGGTATGATGCCTTCAAAGCAGTATGGGAGAGTAGATGATAAGTAATTAAGAGGAAAATGGTTGGACCAGCCAATAGAAAATACAATAGAAAATGTTTCTTTGTTTTTATTTTTTAATTGGCCTTGACTAAACGGCATGTGTCCCGTCAATTATGTTTTACTAACTTATATTTATTAAAAGTACTCTTATCAAAAGAATATGGAGTCATTCTCTGGTCATATTGTTTTTTTTATAAGTAGCACAGTATCAACCTTATTGGTGCATACTAAGGGTATGGCAGGTACCTACAAAGAAACATTGAAATGATTTGAAATATTCTTTCTTTTCCAGCGCTTCCCATGGGGTGATGGCCAGAAGTCCCTGTTCCATAACCCCCACCTCAATGCGCTGCCCAGCGGCTATGAAGACCATTAATTATTTTCTTCTGTCAACATCTGTAGCTCAATGTGCAGAGCGCGCTTTTAGATTACAAAACTGTGTATTGTGATAAGTTATTAAATTTTAAAACCCGTAGGTATCCTGATTATTTATTTCATAAGTACCCACCAGTACCAGTGTTAAAATTTTGCAAAATCTTGTATTATTATATTAGATTAATATTTTATTTACATATTGGATTCCCCATGTAAAACAGAATATCATTGTGTAAAACTGATCGATTTGTTAACAAATAATAGGTGCAATAATTTATTTTTTTGTCTTGATATTAATGGTTTCGGGTTTTAGGAACTATCCCCTCCCTAGCCATAAAACTATTGATGTGAGCCCATAATTTCTAATAGAGATGAAACGGATAGTAGTTTGGCCGGATACCGGATATTCGGCCCTTTATCGCGTTACATGACGCTTCTTAAAGACATGTCGCATCGATCGCAATCATGACCCAAACATATGCTGGTCATATATAGGGTTAATTTGCAAGGTTTACTAGAATTTATCTTTCTGCACCTGGCAGTAGCGTTTACAGCGAAAGGCTATTTTCAGAAGCTGGCCTGGTATACCAAGCCAAGCGGAGTCGCCTCTTACCAACACATGTGGAAAATTTGGTATTCATTTACCACAATTTGTTAATTTTGAGTAGGTACTAAACTAATTAATAAAACAAATATTTTTGACGTGCGATTATAAAAATAAACGGTGTCCATAGCCTATTGTGGTATGATTTGTCTTGTGTAAACTAATGAGAATATTCGAATTTTAATATCCGGTATCCGGCCTTTAGTGAAATCAAGACCGAATATCCGTTTCATCTCTAATTTCTAGCTTAAACACTTCTTCTTCTTTTTTTACGAAATGAATGAAATGATGATATTTTGATGGAATAAGATGAGGAATGCCTGCACCTGCGATATGCGGTATTTATGGCAATGTCGAGTAATTATAGCAAGGACAAATTCAATAAATACACATTATAAATAAAAATGGATGATGACAGCGATAAAGATGGCGGATGAAATAAATAATTAAACACACACACACAGGTTAACATGACTGAATTTACTGACATTCGCACTGCGCCCAGCTTAAATAATCTTGCAATATTAAAATCGATTGTTATTTTACAAAATCGATTATTATATAAATCGATTATTTTTTAACATCCCTAATATCCATAGAACTATATTAAAGTTTGTAATAGTATAGTAGTGATCTGTGTTTAGTAATAAATATTTACTCTGTGACACAGAGTACCTCTGGTCAGTGGTGGTCATATTCATGTGTAGGAACGATTATATTATATTTTCTAATTTGTCAGGCATGTTATCCCGAATACTATCTCAATGGAATAAATTAGATAGATTTTATAAATAAAGGCACAAACGTAGTAAACGTTTGAAATTATGGCTAGCGCGTCCGTGAAAGAGTTCGGGAAGGCTTGGTGGTCGGAGGTGTATAATCGAATTATTGGTGCTGTGGTGTTTCTGGATGATGCTAGTGCTGAGTGTCTACATTGGGACGGAGGTCTCTTCAACCTTTTGTCTGGGGGAGCTGTGGCTGTGAAGAGTTTGTCGCCGTTCGAGGTATGTTGTGTAACCTAAGTGTTGGGGCTGAATCGAAAGCTTTGGGTACAGCAAAGTATGTGTTTAGTTTTACGGATAACTAATAACTTAATAAATACGTGTTATGAATGTTTACTTCTGATCTTTAAACTGTAAAGCTCCGTTTTTGCGACAAAAAAACGACTAAAGTATTTGTTTTATAAAAATATTACCCCTCAATATGTGTACCTAAAGGTGCATTTTTTTTTTTAGTAAGACTTTTAGGCAACTCTTTCTGTTATAATTTGCATTTTTTATATAATAAAGTTCATTCTGAAATGTAAAATGATTGAAAAGTGTGCATGTGTGCTGCCGCTGTTACCCGGAACACTTTTTTCGGTTGTTTTCGGTGCGTGTATAACATATCTGTTTACTAGAATATCATTAAAGATAAAGATAGCCTTTATTGCTGAAGTTTTACACAGGTTGAACATTACATGATATTATTTATCTAGTTATATTATCTTATTTTATGTTATATATTTATTTTATTTATCGGCAACTGCAGCTTGTCTCTTGACATAGGCCTCCTCCAAGTATTTCCACTTGTCTCTATTTTTCGCTATGCAGGTCCAAAGGGGACCTGCAACATCCTTGATGTCATCTTCCCATCTACGGCATTGTCTGCCTCTTTTTCGTTCATTATCATTGACTGTAGGTAAACAATATCGAATCTAAACATGAATTCTTTTAAAGTTTTCCAGGGAAGAGAACAAGAAGGGTGTCTTCATAACACAAGCAACGTCAACACAACTGAGTACAATATGTGAGATTATCCGTCACAGTGACTTCACACACTGCATCCTTATATCATGCATGAGCTTGGATATAGTGTACGCTGAAATTAATAAAGGAAATGATGCAGCTTATGATGTAGCAATCACAGAAGCTACCAAACAGCTGAACCAAATGATGAGGCAAAACATCAAGAAAGAGGTAAAATACTCATTGATGCAGGAGCAGTAACATAAAGTTTGCAGTTTAGCACAGTAAAGTGGTAATTTAAAGTGGCAAAAGCCTCAAATAATAAGAAACTTGAAGAAAATAATTTATACCCAAGCATACCAATATAGTGAGGAACTATATCGGTATGCTTGGGTATAAATATTTAAGATAGGCACTTAGCTCCACATCCTGGGGTATCAAAAGTTACACATCAGAATGCCAATACCATAATGAGCTCTCTTCTAATATAAATAAAGATAAAATTTCTGTTGTACAAGCTATGCCCCACAAGTCTAAATTAGCTCCTGCTCTCTATGTTATTTAGTTGAAGAATAAACTTTTTCTCTTAGTCAATACAGCTTGATTTTGTATTGGAATATAATCTATGTATGCGTTGACACCCTGACACCCCATTGAGTGTAGGAGTGTAATATACTATCAAGTGTCATGATCTAGGAGTCCTTTTTTGACAGCTAGCATTAGAATGTAATTTTACATGAAATCTAGAAAATAATACAAAATTAACTTTAAGTAGCAGATCTGCCAGGTGATAGACATGTGTGGAGGAGACCTAGCAGTGGGAAAGTATAGATTAAAAACCGGTCAAGTGCGAGTCGGACTCGCGCACAAAGGGTTCCATACCATTATCTATACAAACGAGCAGAAATATCACGTTTGTTGTATGGGAGCCCCCTTAAATATTTATTTTATTCGGTTTTTTAGTATTTGTTGTTATAGCGGCAACAGAAATACATAATACATAAAATTTCAACTGTCTAACTATCACGGTTCATGAGATACAGCCTGGTGACAGAAGGACGGACAGCGAAGTTTCAGTAATAGGGTTTCCGTTTTACCCTTTGGGTACGGAAACCTAATAAATATTGGAAAAAAAAAGTAAATTTAACAATAATTAAGTGCCCCATATATATTTTGGCTTTGACCTTGAGTAGTTAGTGAATACCTAATGAAGCCACATTGAAATAACAAACTCAATAATATTATTATTTTCCAGCAATCCATTGTAGAAGTGGTACACATACCAATCTTCACCACATCCCTGACGAATGTGGTATTTGTTACCCCTCCATATCACAACATTTACCCGTATTTCGAGGGTAAACTTATTCCAGATAACACAACAGACCAATTCAATCTGAGTGAAGATGAGATGTCTAATCTCAAGCGATTGGCTAGCGCTTTGAATAGTATGCTAGACTCGATGAATCTCAAAGAGGACATTTACTATGTTGGCTCATATGGCTCAAGTTGTAATTCATACAGTTCATTGGTGGCTGGCTACTTGGAGAATTCACCAGTTTGTTTAGCCAGAAGGAAGGTGAGATTTTGATTTATTCTTACCACCTATACTAATGTACAATTCCTATACAATGGACATTGATTACACATACATACTTTCACACATAACACATTCACACACACACACACAAAGAGGGAATTTTTATGTTAATTTTAAATTTTTATTATTATAATTTTGTCATGTATGGAGCAATCTACGCATTTTAGGGATATGGGCGCTGACATTGCAACACAGTTTTTAACTTTCGCAAATGTCAACGTTTTTATTATTATTATTGACTTCGCTGTTATTTTGGTCCAAATAATTTTTATTTTATTTATTTTTATTAATGTTACAGTTAAAGTGTGACCATGGGTTCCATCTCATAATATTTTTGCAAGACAGTTAATCAGGGGTTCTAGGTAACACTACTGTTTTAGGTTCCTGAATAAACAAAATGTATTTCTTTAATTAGAGTAGTACACACGCTGGGTATCCGCTAGTTAAGATCAAATTTTTTAGTCTTGGTAATAGAATTTAAAAAGGTATTCTGTAATTTTCAGAACTGCTTGCACCCAGCGTCCCTGATCATCTTGGACCGCACCCTGGACCTATCCGGGGTGACCAGCCACTCCATGGAGTCAGTGCTGGACAAGGTCATGGCGCTGCTGCCCCGGTTCCCAGGGCATGCGACAGAAACCGCCGTCGATATGTCGCCGCTATGTGAAGCAAATGTGTAATAACTTTTATATACACTGTTAGAATATTTGAAGGGTACACGCAAATAACAGGGAATATCACTTTTTCTTTTTAATATTTTGTGTAAGGTACTTTGAATTCTAATCATTAGAATTTAAAAAAGTTTACAGATGGCGCCAAAAATGCAGTTTTGTTTATGGCCAAAGTATAGAACTGTTAGAATAGTTGAACTGTCAAATTGTTTTTTCTCAAAATTCATTAATTAGGACATTCCCTGTTATTTGGCTGTACCCTCCATTTAATACTTACATGTGCTTATTATTACTTATGATTATTTAGGACGTCTGAAACACACTGTATATCATTGGAACTAGCGATTTTTTCTCCTTTTAACCTGGGTTCACCTTTTAACCATCCATATGTTTCCCGTCCTTATTTCATAGTCTTCATAATTTCCAGTATAAACCATCCAGAGGACGTTCAGATTAGTCCGGGCTACCTGTATCACGCGAACGACGACGCTTGCCAACAGACGTACGATTACATGATCAACAAGTCGCAGAATGAGGTGGTGTTCGACTTGTACAACAAACTGTCCAGGATTGACGTACAGAAGTCACCCAGCTCTAAGATACTCTTGAAAGTGACCCCGCAAAGTATGGAGAAGATCATCAATGCTTCTAAAGGTTGGTAAGGGTAGGTTTTATATGTTGATGTGGTGAGGCGATGCGAAGCCAGCACAGCCCAGCACGCGTGCCAAAGGACTATATCGTAGTAACCTATCGCACCGAATCTCTCTCTCGCTTTTGTCATGCATGCGAGTAAAAGAGACAAAATATACATACTACTACTACAGCCCTTTTAACGTCCCACTGCTGGGTCCGGGCTTCCCCTCAATGCGAGGGGGATCCGAGCCATAGTCCAGTGCCCAGTGTGGGTTGGCAGACTGCACACATTTATATCGAGAACTAGTCAAGTTACCTCACGATGTTTTCCTTCACCGTTTCAAAGCAAGTGATAATCTCGGATGAAAATGAGATTCGCACCTAAATCCCAGAGGTGCGAGCCGGGGTTTGAACCTGCACACTTCGATTGCAAGGCGTGCGTTCGACCACTCTGCTACCACTGCTATTTATATACATATCCCCTATTTTGTCTTGTCACTCTGGGTGTAACTGGCGATCCTAGTTTTCACCCAGGCGAGGGCAAATTCGAAATTTTTACCTGAAGGGAATTGCAACCACCTAGGCCCCAAGTCTGCAAACACTATCATAGTGGAGTTCCTATGACTATGTTTTAAGACATAAAAATTACATCTTGGTAACTAGAATATGACTAGTTAAATTGCATCAAGGTGACAGTAACTACTGTCTACACTGCTCATATTCTAGGTATCATTTAAAAGAAGATGTTGTTTTCATGCCTTAAAAAATTGAGTCATAGAAACTCCATGACGAATGTGTCAGTAGTCTTGGGGCCAAGATTCAGTAAGCTGAGCGGACTACGCTCGAATCATTAGAGCAAGCCGTCGGCTGTAGAGAAGCTAATGTTTTTAATCAAAGTCTATCGTACCTTTGACGGATATCCGAAGGTGGATAGATACTATGTGATCCAAATATGAATAGGAATGTCAATAAGCTCTATCTGTCAAATGTCACATGAAAAGTATGGTTTGCAAAAAACTTATTTGCATATCAATAATAATAGTACCTACATCAAATATAAATAAAAAGGTTGAATTAGTGCTGAATTGTCATAATAGAATATTAAATTATTTTTTTTAGTTTTTTCACGTCACGATATGGCGCAAAGTCGATTCTATTCTCATTTGAATCGCATAGTATAGACCTATACTTCAAACTATTATTGTTATCTACAGGTAATTACGATATAATCGAAAAGCACCTGGGGGTACTGCAGCAGGCGCTCGCCGTGGTTCAGACGCTGAAGTCCCCGCGGCGCGCGCAGATGGAGCTGCTGATGAGTCTAGAGAAGCAAGTCGTGCAGAGTCTAGCCGCCAGCCGAGACTCCACCAGTGTCCTGCAACAGGTAATACTCCACAACATTTAATATGTACCCAGTGGTAACTGGTAACCTATTTGAGAGAATTTGTCTTCAACGCAAGAGGTGCAAATTCAAATCACGAGCCTCTGAGATTTTAATGTGCGAATGTAATTTTCAATAATGATTACCACTTGGTGAATGGTGAAGGAACCTGCTCGCCATAGAAAGGTGTGTGAAGTTCACTATCCCGCACTGGCCCGGCGTGGTGGATTATGACTAGACTTGTAGACTCGTAATTAGCAGTGGGATGTTTAAGAGGCGTTAATGATTATAATTCATTATTGACAGCGGACATTAAATCCAATACTTAACGATAACACATACGATTTTCACCTTTCATTACAGATAACTCATCTGATTAAAACGCGCAAAGACCGAAATCTACCACTCGAGAGTCTACTGGCGTTATTAATCCACATTTACTCCCTCGCCGGCACAGAGGTCTCATTCCCCAAAAACCACGAAGACAGCCTCACAGAAGCCCTGAGTGTTGCCATATTTGAGGACCACAAAACTGTATTAACGAATATTGAAACTGGCCACATTGTTACGCCGGAAGAATGCGATGCGACTGCGAAGAGAGTGATAAAACAGTTAAAGAATATAGCCCAGATGAGAAAGGGGTTGCAGAAGTGAGTATTATTCATAGATCTAGCTTTTTTTTCTACAGACAACACAATTAGTACCACATATCAATTGTTTTGTCCCAATCTAAGCAATACTTGTATTATATTGTACGCTAAATAATCCCGCGCACACAACAGCACAACGCCGCCGTCCGCGGCATGTGTTGATAGATCCTCCCAACACGATCACCGCCCTCCTCGACCCGGGCGTCTAGAGGGCCCCAACACACCTACACCAGCCTCAAACAGACACCGATCTCGCCGGCGAGGTCGAGGAACCCCCTCTTGGTGCATCTTTGCACCTACGAGCGCAGTCACTACCTCTCCCCTCACGGTAACTGCCCAAGCCGAGGTCGTGCCCCATGTGGCGCCCTTGAGCTAGTTGGCCTCCTCTTCCGCCCTTAAGGCTTTGGTTGGAGTCGCACTCTGCACTCGCCACTCCTCCGGTGAAGCTGTAAAAGCCAACTCACGGCCAACAGCGTAGTCTATTAAGAAAAAAAAAACCGCTAAATAATATACATTCTGTTTATTTGTTGGAAAACAAGGAAACCTTAAAGAGGTCTAAAACCATTTTCGCATTATTGCCTTCCTAATGAAGCCGGTTTGTGGCATGTGCCACATTGGATGCTTTGAAAGTCTATAACGGACATAGGTTGAAACATTTTTCGTGTTTCAAACATTCCAGCGGAAATGTCGTATCTCAAAAATTGGCCTAAATGACTTATTGATATAAAATTGATCAGAAAAAATAGCCGCGTCGAATGGCCCATGTCTCGTCTGGCTACGACGAAAAAAACAATGATACAGCATTTAATTATTTCTAGTTTTACTAAGGAATTATGAAATAGTTCTTTGGCAGTGGTAGCCGAGAGTCGAACGCACGCTTTGCAATCAAAGTGCGCAGGTTCTATCCCCGGCTCGCACCTCTGGGTTCCATGTGCGAATCTCATTTTCATCTGAGATTATCACTTGCTAAGAAACGGTGACGGAAAACATCGTGAGGAAACCTGTGTGCCCGGTATAATGGCAATAGGCTCGCCCCCTATTACATTGGGAGCAAAATACATCGGCGAAGTGTGGGCGCACTGCAGTGCACCTCTGCCTACCCCTTCGGGGAATACAGGCGTGATGATGTATGTATGTCTTTGGCTCTGGTGTCAAATTGGATATTTCGACATACGATATTTCCTATTTCTGCCGTCGATGTACAGATTAATCTATATTACTGTTGCTGTTTATCACAGCCTTAACGGTTCTGTAACAGCTGTGTAAATATTTTCGTTCCAGATACAAGTCGGTATTGAAAGCATGCGAGACGGGCGTCGGTCACGAGTACCGCGGCCTGCTCCAGCAGATGGTGGAAGACCTGGTCGACACGGAGAAGCCCGATATGGTGGACCTTAAGTACAAGCACGAGGGTATCAAAGAATATCTCATAAACGGACTAAAGTGAGTATACTGAAATATTTAATAGTGCCATCTAGCGACGGATAGTGTCGCTATTAATGACGCCATCTAGTGGTTAGTAGCGATAATTTTCTTTTCTTCGTCGGTTATAAAGGTTGCCAAGTACGCTACATGGTTTGCCAAAACAAAATTATGATATGAATGTATCACTGTAGATTATCCGTAAGAAATGTAGTACGTAGTGATTATTTTCTCTGCGATTTATTCTTGTACCTGGCAAGTTTTTTTTTTAAGTTATGACTACTGAATAAACTTGATCTCAATATTTTGTTTTGTTGGCAGGGTTCTTCGCTCCTTGTTTTTGAACCTTATTCTTATTATAAGTATCAGCTAATAACATGAAACAAGCAACCTAATTTTTGAACATCTAATATATTTATAAATTTGTGAGGTAGTGATTTTCTAAACATGTATCTCTCAACTGCAGTGCTACTCTGCGTACCCACTGCACATCACACAAGCGTGATGATATTTTTATTTATTCTATATAATATAAATTACTGTTTCAGCATATTAAGAAGCAAGAAACCTCGAAGCACAAAACATCCACTGGAGAATCCCACAATCATCATTTTTGTGATTGGCGGCATCACGGCAGAAGAGTGCAAGCGTCTTCACCGCAGCGTGATAACAAGCGGGCTCGATAACACCGTGCTAATAGGCTCCACGAAGCTCGTCACGCCAGTGGAGGCCATGAGAGACGTGTTAACTTTATAGAGCCGTTAAAATACCGTTATACTGGCTAACCAACACCTCTTAAACCATTATTGGTACCATACTGACAATTTTTGACAGAGTTTGTACTGTTTTAAACTGTCAAATGTATGGTAGTCCCCAGTCCATTGTATGGTTACCCATAGTAGAAGCTTTGCTTAGTTTGTGATCATACGATGAGTATGTTGGCGATATTTATTTATATTTCATTATGTGATCTACAGAACTTAATATAATATTAGGGTTTCGTGTTTTAGCCGAATTTAAATTACTGTACAGGGTGTTTCAGAAGTCCGAAATAATCGATAATAAAAGTATCGTGTGTACAACTGAATGCTATTAAAAAAATATCGAAATTCGACGCATGTTTTTTCAACTTTTTTTTTCGATGTCACTTTCTATAACTCGCAAAAATTGCTAGTTTTGTTTTTTGAATATTGGTAGTCGCCCCTCATATGTGTAGTTTACACTGCTGAATAGGGTTATGGATGTACCCAAAGGCCAGAACACGATACCAGTGACAAATATTCAAAGGTCCATTACTCTGAAACTATAATAGATAGGTATAAATTGTCTTCACTAAGCATCCACATATGAGCTACCGTATATGTACCCAAAGTATTATTTCGGACTTCTGAAACGCCCTGTAGAGACTCGTTGTGAGGAAAATCATTCCGTATTTTTTTATGAATTTATGTGTTGAACAATTGAAAAGTAATTCAAATTATTTGAAATATGATTATTTCCTTTTTAACTGACTTCAACAAAAGGATGAGGTTCTCAATTCTAGCCGTATGATTTTTTCGTTTCAAATGTCCAGTCGCGGAATGAAAATGAGCCCATTTTTTTTTGTAGAAACGAAACGTCAAATTGGTCGTATTTTTTTATTTCGACATATCTCTAATAGAGATTGATGTCTATCAAACGAAAATAGGCCCCCTGAAGACACTTTGATTATTCAAAAATAGACCGTGCCATCTTATCATTTGCACATATTAAGCCCCGACAATACCAAAACGAACTCTGTGTTAATATACATAAAGAATAAATTTCTTTGGTAAAAGCGTGGCAATATTCAATCGCGCCGTCAATCGCATTTCGTTGAAAAATGAGCCTTTTTGGTATGTCAATACGGTTCGTTTCTGCACGAGGCTTTATAATATTCCCAATTGTACATTTGTAAAGTGATGTGTATAACGCAATAGGTGTGTAAGTAATGTTTTTGTATGTTATTTTATTTTATGGAGTTTATTAAGTGTTATTTTTTTTATTTATTTAATAAGGTTACGTAAGCAATGCAATTACAATGCAAATAAAAGTTTATAATTATTAATGTCTAATCTGGTGTTTGATTTTAATAGTAAAGTATAACTAATACAGCAGTGGTAGCCTCGCGGGCAAGAACGCCCGCCTTGAACGTAAGGGGTGCAAGTTCAAAACCCAGGCCCGCACCTCTGAGATAATTTTCATGTGCGAATGTCATTTTCAACAATGATTACCACTTGCTGAACGGTGAAGGAAAACATCGTGAGGAAACCTGCACGTCTATAGAAAGGCGTGTGAAGTTCACCAACCCGCAGTGGGCCAGCGTGGTGGACTATGGCCCAAATCTCCCTCGTATTGAGGGGGAATGTGCCCGGTATAATGGCAATAGGCTCGCCCCCTATTACATTGGGACCAAAATACATCGGCGAAGTGTGGGCGCACTACAGTGCACCTCTGCCTACCCCTTCGAGGAATACAGGCGTGATGATGTATTTTAGTATAACTAATAACCACAGGCAAATATAACTGCTTACTTTTTCCTTATTTTAAAATTACATTATTGTTAATGAGGATGCAATAATAATTTATTTTATTAGCATAACTTGTATGAGGGCCATTTTCTTGTCAAACGGTATAAATGTATTACTACTGAGATAATCTAACCAATGCCATGTGGTCTGTAATAAATAAACACAAATCAACATTTTTAAAAGATTATTTTATTCCTTAATAATTTTTGACAATTTAATTATCCTCATTGAATTCATGGTAGCAAAAAAAAACACGCGTAATAAATTAAATTATACACAACGATATATTTTCATCTATGGAAGTCCTCTGCTTACCCCTTGGGGAAACACGTAATGTTTGTGTTTCAATAACTACATAATCGGAAATTTTCACATTAAATGCCTGTATTTGGGAATAAAGCATTAATCACAGGAGAAACGAAATAATGCAGCTACTATATTTAGTAGCAGCGTTATTTCGTTTCCTTTGAAGGTTGCTCTTGGATAATAAGAACTACATAATATTTCATATAATAGGTAAAGTCCTTTGTCTTTTTTAAGTCTTGTACGTTTTTAACCAGATTTTAAATAACTATTTAATATAAATATTAAGTAGTTATTTAAAATAATACCAAGTAATTTAAATTAATTAACGAAGAAATAAATGGATTCAATTTTTTAAAACTTAAGTTTTTTTTTTAATAATCCCTATCACCCTCGCATCGAGATGATTTAGCTGCGGACTGCTCATTCAACTACTTATAAAAAGTGATATTTATTTCCTTAACGGGAGACGGCAACATTTCTAACCTACCGCTTATTTACATACATATCACTAGGTAATATCAATTACATCCAAATACTACTTGGCATAATATGTAGGGATATTTTATTTCTGTAGTTTATTGAAATTCCAGTTCACATAGAAACTATTGATTTAAACCATTAAAACTAGTAAATCGATTAAAAATTTACATTTTAGTCTATAGAAATGTATTGTAAGCCAATAAATAAAAATAACATTAATTGGATGCGAACTGATTGTAGGTATTTATCTCATAAAAAGAAAATGAGAATCCATTTTTCCTAACCTAGGTTGCAAAAAATAATTTAATTTTTTTATAAGTGGAAATTAAAAAAAAAACATATCTCATCTTGTATATTAATTAATTACAGATTGCGGATTCAAGGGGGATCAAAATTTGGTTATTTTTGAGCTAGGATGCACCGTTTACGAGAAAAACGAGGTTTTGTATTTTTTTTTACAATTTTATTATTTTCATCTCTATTGTATAAATTATGCCTTATTGTCGATGATTTTTCTTCTTCGCTTCAATAGTTTCATGCGCATATACTCTGATTTGTTTAATTTACGCAAAATAAAAAAAAAAAGAAAAGTCTTAGTTTTTTTTACCTTGTGTACTGTGATCATTGACATAAGAATGCTAGACGTTACTACAAAATAACCTAAAAAACACGGTTTTTTAGCTAAACTTAGGTATCTTTAAACTGTTAAATCGATTAAAAATTTACATTTTAGTCTATAGAAATGTATTGTAGGCCTATAAATAAATATGACATTAATTGGATGCGAACTGATTGTATTTATCTGATAAAAATAATCTATGAATCCATTTTTCTAACTTAGGTTGCAAAAAATAATATATTTTTTTTTACGAGGAAATTTTTAAAAAAATGTCTCATCTTGTATATTAATTAATTCTAGATTGGGGTTTTCCAAAGCAGAGGTCAAAATTTGGTTATTTTTGAGCTAGGGTGCACCGTTTACGAGAAAAACAAGGTTTTGTATTTTTTTTTACAATTTTATTATTTTCATCTTTATTGTATAAATTATCTCATATTGTCGATGATTATTCTTCTTTGCTTCAATGGTTTGATGCGCATATACTCTGTTTTGTTTAATTTACGCCAAATAGAGGAAAACCATAGAAAAAGTTTTATTTTTTTTACCTTGTGTACTGTGATCATTGACATAAGAATACTAGGACGCTAGTTTAGTACAAAATAATGCAAAAAGCGCTTTTTTAGCTAAACATAAGTACCTACCTACTTATAAAATGTATGTTTTAATCAACGAGTTATTAAATCAAAGAGGGAGCATTTCGTTACATTTGTTAGTTTCACGCGTCCAATTTCGTGTGTGACTTTACCGTCTACGCACGTCAGATTGGCTACCTCAAGACACGTACTATACGATCCAAATAAGAATAGGAATGTCAATAACCTCATCTGTCAAATGTCACTTAAAAAGTATAGTTTGCAAAAAACTTATTTGCATACGATAATAATAGTCTAACATCAAATTTAAATAAAAGGTTGAATTAGTAGTAAATTTTCTTAATATAATATTTATTTATTTATTTACTTCTTTAATTATTTAAAGTCATAATTAGTTTTTTCACGTCGCAATATGGCGCAAAGTCGATCCTATTCTCATTTAAATCGCATAGTAAGACTAGACGGCCACGGCATCAATGTGATCCATTTCGGCGTATTTATTTTGGACGTATTTTTGGCACATTTAGTTATCTGTACCTACTTTATTATAGCATTGGTTTTAGTGTTACTTTTTGGCGTCAATTTAGTTAAGAGTCAAGCGGTTTAGTAGGTATTATTATGTCAATGACTTAGGTATCATAAATTATCAACATCGCCCCACTCAGCATATTTTGTCTTTTTTTGTCATTTGACATATATTTTGCACTTCTAGCTAATACTGCACGAAAAGTATTCTAAATTACGGTCAATTGTTGGTACAATTGACCACACCTCAAAGTGTGGTCACTTTGACGATAATTATTGAAACTAATAACAAATTCAAATATAATTTTCATAGACAAAGTATTTTTTCCACAAGCTAGGCACAGCTGACTCAGTCCATGCCAGTAACGTCGCCGCCTTTCCGGAAGTCTGCGTTCGCGTAGATCGCAGTCTGATTCCTGTAAAGAGCGCAGATGACAGATCCCCGGGTTCTGTAGCGGACCATGCCGTGGCCCTTTGCTCTCAGACCTTTTACTATGTCCTGAGGAAAAAAGGAAGTTATTTTATACTTAACGTAAATACTTAAGAGACTTATAAACATAAAATCACAGATATAAATCGGTTACGGTGTCATGCACCAATCTCATTGAAGTTGGTTTACCCGTTAAAGCAGTACGATACCATACAGAATGTATCAGAAGTCTGAAATTATTTTTTAGGTACATATTCGGTAACTAATATGTGAACTGACTATTCCTCTACTTAGTTTACTGTGAAAGCAGAATTATCTGGTTGTTGCCTTAACACCCACTCATAAGTCTATTTATTAGTGTTTATATAGATTAGACACTAAGTCCAACTTCAATAAGATTCGTGCATGAAATGAAAATGAAATTTTCACTAAATCGATTTCACTTGATACATTTCATAAAGGACTCGAGATATATTGTAAGTTTATGCAATTTATTTTTAACGACAGTTACAATACAATTGGCCTAAGTCCACGTGGAACGGTGGCAAGAACGTTGTTTTAATTTAGTCTTACCTCAGTGATGCCGAATTCGTACTCGACGTGCATGGGTGTGATTTGGTGGTGTATTCGCGGCTCGTCGACCGCCTCCTTCATCGATTGTCCGAACAACAACTTCCGGATCGCCACCTGAAACCAATAGTAGTGTGTATACAACATCATCACGCCTGTATTCCCCGAAGGGGTAGGCAGAGGTGCACTGTAGTGCGCCCACACTTCGCCGATGTATTTTGGTCCCAATGTAATAGGGGGCGAGCCTATTGCCATTATACCGGGCACATTCCCCCTCAATACGAGGGAGATTTGGGCCATAGTCCACCACGCTGGCCCATTGCGGGTTCGTGAACTTCACACGCTATAGAAAGCTATAGACGTGCAGGTTTCCTCACGATGTTTACCTTCACCGTTCAGCAAGTTGTAATCATTGTTGAAAATGACATTCGCACATGAAAATTATCTCAGAGGTGCGGGCCTGGGATTTGAACTTGCACCCCTTACGTTCAAGGCGGGCGTTCTTGCCCGGGAGGCTACCACTGCTTAGTAGTGTGTCAATTTGAAATTATGAATTGGCTCGAACACCACAACACCATAAATTCAAAGGTCTGTGATTCAGCAACTATGATATTACCTATGCGTTTCAAATGAGAATAGGAATGTAAATAACCTCTATCTGTCAAATGACACTTGAAAAGTAATTGCAAACCAAAAAAATAAATATAAAAATTATAATTAATTAATTAATTTGCTTAGTATTAGGTATATTTAAAGTCATAATTCGTTTTTTAAAACCATACCTACCATAAGCCTTTTTTATTTTAATTTTTGGCGCATAGGCCCAGAAACCATGCCAAAATTATTAAAGAAAAGAAAATAAGGACACCAGTCGCCATTTTGTCGTTGTTAGTGTGCTTCGTCGTGCGTCTGAGTGCATTTTTCACTCAACCTTTGCAAATAAATTTTATTTAAAAAATATCTTATTTTGCTCACCCTACCTAACTGGTTAGAATTGACAGTTATGACGTCACAATATGGCGCAAGGTCGATCCTATTCTCATTTGAAACGCATAGTATTTAGGTATAATCTGCCTCCACTATGCATCTACCTATGCATATTAGATACCGTATTAAACTTCAAATTTAGTGGTAACTGAGTTCGCCTCCAGTCCATTATACGGTACCCATAGTACAAGCGTTGCATAGTTTGGGATCACACGATGAAGTGTTGTCTGGCAATATTTATTTTTATTTATGTTCATATAAGATTCAAACTTTAACCGTTGGAGGCGTAGTGGATACCGCCAGACAGGCCACCCGCCTTCCTATTGCCGTTAAAAAGTAACCTTACCTGAGCAACAGCAGTCGTAATCTTCGTCCCTCCAGCAGCACCTATAACCAGCTTCGCATTTCCGTTCCTGTCTACAATGATGCTTGGGTTCATTGAAGACAGCGGCCTCTTGCGCGGCGCGATGAAGTTCGCCGGCGCCGGCTTGAGGCCGAAGAAGTTGGTGAAGCCCGGCGATGAGAAGTCATCCATCACGTTGTTCATTACTATACCGGTTTTTAAGGTCGAGAAACCAGCGCCATAGCTGTAGAATAAAAATTAAAACTATGTGACTGTAAGACTTGGCCCACACGTACCACAACCACACCACGACCACAATCACACCACGACCAGAACCACACCACGTGGTCGGGCGTTTATTTTGTATTGAAAATGAATAGGACTATTCACACGTACCACATTTTGCAGTCGTTATCGACCGCTTGTGTGATACCGACATCGCAACCACAACGCAACTACCAGCGACACCGAGAACATCCACATTGACATTGTCGTAAACACAAAAAGCTGCAAAAAGCTGCAGCGCCACTATTCACACGTAGCCACAGCTTTAACAAATTTTGACGCTTCGATGTGGTGAGGTTGTGGTACGTGTGGATTGGCCCTAACAGTAGATGATTAACAAAATTACGGCTCGGTCTGGTTTGAGCGCAGGCCGTTCGACTCAATGCAAGCAGTGCCGGATTAAGGTAACGTGATGCCCTAAGCAATCTTCCCCTGTGGGCCCCCCTATCCTGCAGTGAACTATGAAAAGAATTAATTGAAAAAAAAAACTGAATACTGATGATGTTCCTTCTGCCCTGAGAGGCCGGCACGATTTTGAAATTGCTTTAACTTACGTGTGCCCGTTTTTAGGGTTCCGTACCTAAAAAGGAAAAACGGAATCCTTTGGATCACTTTGTTGGCCGTCTGTCTGTTTATCTGTCCGTCAAGACATTTTTTTTTCAAAAACGCGCGAAGATATCAAGTTCAAATTTACAGGGGTCGAAACTAGATCTGAAACGGATATCCGGTAACTAACCGGTATCCGGCCTATCCGGCCTTGTTTTCACTATCTGGCTGGATACCGTATAGTAATTCAGTATCCGGCCGGATACCGGATAGTAATTCCGTATCCGACCGGATACCGATGCAAATTAACTGACCACCAAATGTATTGTGTTTGATTCGAGTTGTCTTTAAGAAAAAGTCAATATCGTTAGCTATTGGATTTTGTTTTTCTTGATCGCGACAATCACTGCATTATCCTTTGCCAATTCATTGAAACAGTTCCATAAAGTATCATGAGCTTCACGTGTGAAGTTGGATCCAGTTTCTTCTTCTTTCATTGTTTAGCAGGTGTTGAAAACGGCGATGATCTATTACTGTCAGGAGATTCGTCGTAAGAGTTTTTTATAAACTCTATCATGATTTTCTATCGGCCTTTTTTTAGTTTCAAGAACTCCTAAATAGTCTGACTTGAACCTTGGGTCTAAAAAGGTAGTGATTTGTCGGATATCCGGTATCCGGCCAAACCACTATACATTTCATCTCTAGTCAATACAGATTTTACGATCAAAAATGCAGATTTTACTGACTGTGAGACTTGAAAATACTGACTGAACTTAAAAGGGATACCCCAAAATTTACAGAACTTTAAATCCATCTCCAAATTGTTTTTCCGAGTCTAAAATACTGACATTACTGTCTATTTTCTGAAAAAACTGATTGTTACTGACCACCATTGAAAAACTGGCTTTAACTGACTTTACTGACCCGTTTCGACCCCTGAATTTATAACTGAAAAAATTGCTTATTTAGCTTATGGGCTAATCCAGGAATGAGTGCAAGTCATAGAGAATCTAGAGTACCCTTAACGACTCCACGCAGAGCTATACAAATAGCTCTGCGGCAATTTTTCCGCCATTCTTGTTATCTCATGTACATGGCTCCCATACAAAACGTGTTTTTTTGGCGTTTTTAGGGTTCGGTACCCAAAGAGTAAAACGGGAAACCTATTACTAAGACTTCGCTGTCCGTCCGTCCGTCTGTAACCAGGCTGTATCTCATGAACCGAGATAGTTAGAGAGTTTAAATTTTCATATATGATGTATTTTTGTTGCCGCTATAAAAACAAATATTAAAAAACATATTTAATAAAATCAATATTTAAGGGGGCTCCCATACTACAAAGGTGATTTTATTGCCGTTTTTATAGATAATGGTACGGAACCCTTCGTGTGCGAGTCCGACTCGCACTTGGTCGGTTTTTATAGATTATGGTACGGAACCCTTCGTGCGCGATTCCGACTCGCAATTGGCCAGTGTTTAAATATGGACGATTCATAGGTATTGGTTTAAGTGAATAAAAAAAAATAAGATTCTGATTAAAAGCGATTTAGATTAGTTATATAACACATACTAGTAGTTAATGGAGCTAGTAACAGACACGGCGTCTCCGTTCATCGCGATGATTGAGATGTGAGCAGTCCCAGAATCCGGTTTGTTGTACTCCTCAGCTCCGTACGTAGATGTGTCATTACTGGTCGCCGTGTCATTAATCCGAAGCCGGATCTCTGTGCCGTACTCCGGAGTTGTTATGTTCCGGATCAGCTAAGGAAAATATTTTGGCGACGATAAATTATAGGGTGTGGAGAAATCTATCTTGGATACTAACTGTCTTGCAAGGCCGGAGTTGCGGTTTTACCAGCAGGCCCTGTAGCATGACCGCGTAGACACAAGTTTAATCTCTTTCAGCTGTCAGATTTGTCGAGGAAGTGACGTCACACCGAGCCATGTTCAGTACAAAAAGCTTGAACAGACGTAATTTTCTCGACAAATCTGACAGCTGAATGAGATAAAACTTATGTCTACTCGGTCATGCTGGTTAAGTGAACTGGAGTCTAGGGCGGAGAATTTGGGACCAATTTATTTTGCATGTCTCGTCTCACAGAAATTAAAAATAATATATTACCTACGAGGATATTCTGTTTCTTGTGTACCTAATATATACAAATTAATAAAATTGTAGTGTCTGTTTGTACTGGGTAATGTCCGAAACTGCTGGGACCTTCACTGGCAGATAGCCGATGCTATAATGAGTAACTGGAGGCACCTATTCCTTTTTAATTTTCAAGATCACGCAGACGAAGTCACGGATTATACTAATACGTTGTAAGATTCGACGTTTACGCGTAGATACCTACTTATCCGTTTACAAAAATAACATGTTATAGTTATCTACATATTTTGAATCTTACTATGGGAACTTGGCTTACTGAGACTTCGCTGTCCGTCCGTCCGTCCGTCCGTCTGTCACCAGGCTGTATCTTATGAACCGTGATAGTTAGAGAGTTGAAATTTTCACAGATTATGTATTTCTGTTGCCGCTAAAACAACAAATACTAAAAAACAGAATAAAATCACTATTTAAGGGGGCTCCCATACAACAAACGTGATTTTTTTGCCGTTTTTATAGATAATGGTACGGAACCCGTCGTGCGCGAGTCCGACTCGCACTTGGCCGGTTTTTTATATGTTCATGCTTTTAGGTTACCTCTTTCAAATCCAAGAAATCCATATCACCCAGCTTCGTTCTCGTCGCATACGCGTACTTGAACGCCTCCAGTATCCGATGATACGTTAAGATCTTATCTTCTGTGGTGTTAATACTTGAGGAGTTAAAGTTGTAACCGCTGAGGATATTCAGAATGTTCACTAGAATCACCCCACTGCTGGGCGGTGGGGTGGTGTATAGGGTGTCCCCATTGCTGAGAGCTACTGCTATCGGATCAGATATCTTCGCCCTGAAAAGATGCGGTGGGTAATTAGTGTCGTATTCCGGGGGAAATACCTAGTGACATATAGATTTAGTGACACGATCGAAAAGGTTAAGTAAGTATGTGTATCAAGTATCATATTTACAAATTATAAAAAAAGTAGGATAACCCACTTTTTACGCAGCCTGCGAAATAATTTGACGTTGTGAAATGTGCTTAATTTTTAAGTTAATACAGTTCGTTTTGGTATTGACGAAAAGTTGGCCGTGGACGCAGTGCTTTATTTATACCTATAATTTAGACACAGTAAATTTTGCTAATGGACCTTAAAACTTCTAAGAGACTTTATTCAATACAATTTATTGAACAACTATTTACAAAATATTTACAATGCAAAACAAAATAAGTTAAAACTAATAAGAAAATATATATTTATAAAATATGTAAAAAAATTGGCCCATGCGTTGCGTACCCAAGACGCTGGCTGCATTCCCTCGCTGAATGGCTAGAACCACTCGTTGAGCGAGAAAATGGCCTGCTCTTGGGTCGCCGGTAGTGTCGACCAATTTTTTGCCTAATATGTTAATTAAATTTTGGGTGCTTGGATCCCATGGACTTTGTTTGGACACGGTTTCGACTCCAAAAGGAATGAAAATATATTCGGAGCCGATAAACCCGTACTTCCGCCGTTTCACAGTCTCAGCCGCCTCCGCCGCCGAGTCCGCTTTCTGAGTGGTTTCCGAGAGATGGGAAGGAGCCAAAGTATCGACGCAGGTTGCATCCCAAACCATGGCTCGTCCCATGCTCCAAGGAACCAGAGACATTCCGTCGGGTCTCTTACCATCGTCACCTTGCGGCTCTAAAATGGCCGGTACGTTGGCGGTGGCAAGAGAACGACGGATTATGTCATTCATTATAGTTAGATAGGAATACTATAAAAAAGTTACGCTCCCGACGCTTGTTAACGATTAATACCACAACAAACCAATCGCTTTAAATGAACCCATCATAAAGCCACACAGAATCGAATAAATCAACTCAACTTTTTCTATCAGTTAATTCAGCTCCTTTTAGTATGGGCAAAATTATTATCGTGCTAATTTTAAAGTGCACGTCTCCCTGGGGCTTTAATGGGACCTACATTTTAATTACAGACAATACAATACCTACATTCATACGTGAATGTCAACAGATAAAATAAACAATAGCAGTTTCACCTCTTTACAAGTTATTCTCACACAATCCCATGACTCATAAGTACTGTATGTATCATTATGCACCTATCATTTATACAGATGTTTTCATGCTTGTGACTATGAAACAATAACATTTGTTCGTATTGTGAAATATGTAGATTAATAACCGTATTTAGTGCTGTTTCATGTTATACTTATTATATTATGAGTCAACATTAATCAGAAATTATCGGCTATGGAATTCGTTATTATTACAGTCACGCCGAATTCACTGGTAGTTTCAAAGTTTGAGGAAAGCATAGTGAATATTATATATTTCTCGGAAAATTGTTATAATCGTTAAAATAATAGTATAACTAGTATACCTACTATACAAATCGTTAAAATAATTTCTATCAAACATGTTGAAGTAGACTATTAGCACTTTTTTTTTCTTTCTGCCCTAGTCTTGGTAAAAGATAACATGTTGGGACGCAAAAATTAAGACAGTCAATTTTGCTGTCAGATATTCAAATCCGCAGATTAGACAGAATATAGGTGTCCGTTGTTAGAAAAGCTATCCCTACTAACAAGATGAGGTAACATAACTAAGGCAAGACTCTCGTTATTTTTTAATGGTCTGTCTATTGCCCGTTCAATGTTAAATGATTTGACGTTGACTTTGTATTTATTTAGGTGTAGAAAAAATTGTTCTCAAATTGCGCCAATGAAGTCATCGTTAGATTCATAGTCGCTGACTCAATAGTTTATATGAAAATATTCCTTCCTACATTGATTTTCGCTGACAACACTAAAGCCCCAGGCGCTACAAAACGTTAGCAAATACTGAAATGAACTCTGCCTTAATATACATAAAGATTCAATTTCTGTGGCAAAAGCCACGACACACGACCACGCGTCAACATAATTTCGTTGAAGAATGATCTTTTTCTGTGAGTCAATACAGTTCGTTTTGTTATCGGCAAAAAAGTTGCAGCACGCGTTTAGTCGCCGCTGTGTGCATTTATTTACATAAAAACAGAACACTATTTACCTATGTACCTATGTACCTACCAAAAACTACCTACATTGTTGACCCAAATAGAGATACAGGTAATATTTTTACGACAGTAAACCCAAATGACGTCGCTACCCATTCCCATTGTTGCGAGAGATTAGGCACCTTTTCCATACAAATATTTTACGCAGCCGCCATCGTCTGGCGTCTGCTAAACAAGTGTAGAAAGTCGTGGTAGAGGCGCAAAAGACGCCATACTATACATACGATCCAATGCGTAAGTTTGTGGCATTATTTGGTTTGGTAAAACGTAAAAGACAGTGTTAGCATCGATTTTCATCTGGCTATTTCTAATGTTTTATATAAATACTAATTCGAATATTGTTTTCTTATATTTACGCGAATACTATACATTGAAATTAAACCATTTTACGGATTTTATCGGACCGCAAACAACAACTAAATATTAGGGTACCCAGTTATTAACTATGACATCAGGACGTCTAACACCTCAGTCCCCCCGTGACCATGGTTGCTGTAAAGCAGCCGAAACGTCGGGAAAATAAAATAGTAAATAAACGCGATAAAATCCGTAAAATAGTTTAATTTCAATACTTATTCGAATCTCAATCCTTGTGTTGCAGGTAGACCTACCTATCTGTGTTGGTAATAATTTATTTTGGGGTCATTGTTTATTTGCTAGTATTTTATCAGTAGGTATATAGTTTCATAAACAAATAATTCATTTGTTATTGGAAAACAAACGTCGTAATATATTATCTGCAGACAAATAAGATAACAGGTATTTTAGGTTAGATATCGAATCGAATAAATTTATTTACAAATAATAATATAATCAATCACATGCTATCGGAACACATTATACTTATGGTATTCGAATTCGTAGATATCGAGAGTATAAGTAAATACTTCTTATTTTTTAACGAAATACATAAATGATACTTAATACGTTTAAAATAGTGAAACAACAAATGCGCCACCTGTATCACTTTCATTGCCGATTATTATTTATAATGCGTATTTATTTATTTTTTCCTTGCTAATAGTTACTTGACATTGGTAAAATACCCGATTATCGCAGGTTCAGCCGTTCCTCATCTTATTCTATTAAAATATCATAGTATTAATATTTTTTAACTCGAAAAAACACGATATTGTATGTAACCATAAACTCGATTAAAGATCATCAAATGCGCACTTACTCATACTGCCTTAAATCCTCGGCGGTAATTATAGTTCCGACCCTCTCCAGGTCGTCGAGGAAGTCGACCGCCAGGCTCCCGTTGTACAGTTCATCGCCACCCTTCTCCGCTATCCTCTGGAAAGTGGTGCAGAGCGCCTCGCTCGGCTTCACCACCGTACCAGTCTTGTAGAACTGATTTCTCACGGTATTGAAGTATGTTTTCCTGTTGAAGGTTTATCTTATCACACGTACACCTCGAAAAGCCAGTGCACCCACATTTCGCCGATGTATTTTGATCCCAATGTAATAGGGACCTATTGCCGTTATACCGGGCACATTCCCCCTCAATACGAGTACTACGCTGGCCTGGTGCGAGATAGTGAACTTTACACGCCTTTCTATAGACGTGCAAGTTTCCTTACAATGTTTATCTTCATCGTTTAGCATGTGATAATCATTATCGAAGATTACACGTATAAATCTCAAAGGTGCAGGACCGGGATTTCAACTTGCACTCCTTAGGTTCAAGGTGGGCATTCTACCAACTAGGCTACCACTGTGGTCTTAGCACGCATGTCAAGACAAGACCTCTGTCACGGATTGGCTCGGTCGCTCTCTGTCTTACTTCATACGAGAGAAAGAGATATAATCGACATGTTCTGTGACATAAGTCTAGTCTGGGCGCTCATGCTGGTTTTATCCTGTCCTACTAATATTATAAATGTGAAAGTTTGTGACGAAGGATGGATGTTTGTTCCACTTTTACACAAAAACGACTGAACGGATTTTGATGAAACTTTACAGTACTATTGTTTACACATCAGGATAACATATATGCTATAATTTATAACGATATTGAATTAAAGAAGGCTACGCGGACGAAATCGTGGTTAGATATTAGCTAGTATTTATATGAGTAAAATTAACCTAAAGGGGTGAAACTTTTTTGAAATATGATTATATGACCAAAGAAACATCACGAAACATACATACTGGAACATTAACAGTCAGGAAGCGTAAGTACATATTTATAGCATAAGGAAATAATAACAGAGGTCACATACCTTAAATGAGCATCGTTCTTAACATACGCCGCGACACCTTCGACGCCATCATGCATCGCTTTGGACATCGGGATGCCGGTCTTGCACAGCTCTATGGTGGGCGCGATGAGACTGTCCCAGGGGAGCTTGCCCCACTTTTTGTACGCGGCCCACATGCCCCGGAGTTCGCCCGGCACGCCGACCGCTAATGGACCTAGTGACAAATTGATATGCTTCTGTCTTTAAGTCTTATCAAGAAGAATATTTATGGCATGGAATAAAAATCTAGCCTGTAGTTGTTTCAAAAACTCGAAATACCAGTAGAGTATAGTATTCCACTGAATGGTAGGTATAAACATTTGATCAAAATTGGAACTCGTCTAGTACAGTGTTTTTCAACGTGTGGGTCGCGACCCCATGGGGGGTCACGAAGCCTCTTTAGGGGGGTCGCAAGGCTTCTATAGGGGAGCTGCAAAAGTTTGGGAAAGCTACTGGAGCAAAAAAAAAAACAATAAAGTTTAGAAGGTTTAATAAGAAAAAATTTAACTAATGGACATAATCAGTTGTATCAAATAAACAAAAAATAAAAAAAACTTAGAACACTTAATGCCAAGCTTGCGCTTGTTTTTAATTAACCAATTTCTCCAAATCCTAATTATGGATTGAATATTTGTCACAAAATAAAATACATGAAAAAAAAAGCAACGGGTAGAGGATCGCGAAATATTTCTTCATACTTCATGAAAAAGGTTGGAAAACACTGGTCTAGTGGTTTCAGAGTAGGCCGCTCGGCTCACTGCACCGGATGGTTGCAGGTTCGATTCCCGTCAACGTTAAATTAAGGAAATGGCTTTATCGAGATTTTCCCTGATCTGGAATCGCCCCAGCCCATACAAGAACCTACGCATAGTAGAAGCTTTACTTAGTCTGTGATCTAATTGACATGTAAATTAATATTTACCAAAATAAATGAATATGAATATGAAAATACGATGAGTATGTGTTGTTTGGCGATAATTAGGCGGTCATTTAAGAAGCTCAAAAGTTTTGAAAGCAGCTGTTGGATGTGTGCGATGCGCCGGCGCCGCCGCGAGTGAAACTTTGCTGTAAGCTGCGTTTGATTGGACCAGATTTCGAGAGAAAGCCTTAGAGAAATTCGCAATGACGTCTCTGTATTATGTATGAAACAAATTCCAGTTTATCAATGGCGCTGTTTTTGTAATAAGTAGGTACTTATGCCAACGAAATTTATCTGTAAGTACATAGCGTTATGTTGATTTTATAATTGTTAAAACTTGAAATTGCCTATTTGAACAGCTCTCAATGCAACACAGGCGTTATTGGAACTTTTGTCTCTTAGACTGAGATTCACTTTAAAACTAGGTATTTACTTAAACCCAGCCAGCGTCGTGGACTAAGGACCCAAATCTGCTTCGCGAAAATACATCAGCGAAATATAGGTGCACTAAAGTAGACACCTACCTTTCATACCTATTGCTATAGGTACTATTGCCGCATTGCAAGAACATATTTCTAAGCACAACTTACATACTTAAGTTGCTAAGTAAACCCTTTATCAACTGACCTAAAAGCGAACAGGAATAGACAAATATAGGTAGGTACGTCTGAAATCAGATGCCCTCATCAAATCGGTCGATGATCGAGTAGGTACCTATCTGTATAGGTAGAATAAGGAAATTTCCATTTACATAACAAAACCGGTTTATTATCGCTTGCCACCTATTTGGTCAAGTGTTATTTAAAAACAAAGAGCCATAATTAAATACGTTCTTCTTAAATCAATATTAATCACTTTAAAAATAAAGACGTACATCGTAACGTATTTGTTATAAAAATAACACAGCCATTAGTAAAAAAAAAACAAATAATATTTAGTTAAGTTGGATTTTATTTTATCCAAGAGTTTTATTTTCTATATTATGGCAACCCTTAATGTAGAACATAAAACTCTTGGCTTGGTTATTACTAAATCAAAATTTGCCAAGTAGGAAGGTTATTTATATCACAATTAGATATTTACAAAATATTAACAATAAAATACATCATCATCACGCCTGTATTCCCCGAAGGGGTAGGCAGAGGTGCACTGTAGTGCGCCCACACTTCGCCGATGTATTTTGGTCCCAATGTAATAGGGGGCGAGCCTATTGCCATTATACTGGGCACATTCCCCTTCAATACGAGGGAGATTTGGGCCATAGTCCACCACGCTGGCCCAGTGCGGGTTGGTGAACTTCACACGCTATAGAAAGCTATAGACGTGCAGGTTTCCTCACGATGTTTACCTTCACCGTTCAGCAAGTGGTAATCATTGTTGAAAATGACATTCGCACATGAAAATTATCTCAGAGGTACGGGCCTGGGATTTGAACTTGCACACCTTACGTTCAAGCGTTCGGGCGTTCTTATCCGCTAGGCTACCACTGCTTAGATATTAACAATATAAAGTAAAATTAATAAGAAGATAAAACTAATTGAAAATTGATAAATATGTAAAAAATGGCCCATGCGGAAGCGTACCCAAGGCGCTGGCTGCATTCCCTCGCTGAATGCTAAATTCACTCGTTGAGCGAGAAAATTGCCTGCTATTTGGGTCCCCGGTTGTGTCTATCTATTAACTATTTAGCTAATACTTTTATTAAATTTTGGGCGCTTGGACCTCATGTATTTAAATATCTACTAATCGTTTTAATATCAGCCAATTGATAACAATTTGGATGTTTTATGGCCAGCAATTCAAAAGGTATCATCGGTTAAGAATACGGATGGTTTTTACACTGAGAAGAACCGGCAAGAATCTTAATTTGAGTAGGTACTTCTTAAAAAGGGAAAAAAGTTTATAAGTATCAAGAATTGTAAGTAGGTAGGTATCATTTAATATTCCATTTCAAATTAAAATGTGCACGAGGAAGGAAAAATCGTTAGTCAGCTGACATTGTAAGGTTTCCTATTAGTATTTGTAGCAGTGGTAGCCGAGTGGTCGAACGTACGCTTTGCAAATCAAAGTGTGCAGGTTCAAACCCCGGCTCGCACCTCTGGGATTTATGTGCGAATCTAATTTTCATCCGAGGTTATCACTTGCTATGAAACGGTGAAGGAAAACATCGTGAGGAAACCTGCACGTCTGAGGGAACTTGTCTAGTTCTCGATAGATGTGTGAAGTCTGCCAACCCGCACTGGGCCAGCGTGGTGGACTATGGCCTGAAATCCTCCTCACATTGAGGGGAGGCCCGTGCCCAACAGTAGGACATTAAAAGGGCTGTAGTAGTAGTAGTAGTAGTAGTAGTATTTTAATAAAACATAGTTTCTAGTCGCATTGAGAACTTCTTCCTTTTTGAATTCGGTTATATGAAAATTTAAGGATCAAAGCAGTGATAGCTTAGTAGGTAGAACGCCGTATGGTAACGCCTTGAACGTATGGTGCGCAAGTTCAAATCCTGTGGGGCCCACACTTCTGATATTTTCATGTCATTTTCAATTACCACTTGCTGCACGGTGAAGGAAAACATCACAACACGTCTATAATAAGGCGTGTGAAGTTCACCAACCCACACTGGGCTAGTGTTCCGGCCCAGTGCGGTGGCACAAATCTCCCTCGTGAAAAGGAGAGTAATGTGCCCGGTATAATGACAATAGGCTATTGCGGTCAAAATACATTGGCGAAATTAAAGTGCATTGCAGTGCCTACCTACGCCTTAGGGGAGTACAGGCGTGATGATGTATTTATTTATTTAAATGATGATCGTGGAACATTATCATCAAAGTGCCTATGCATTGATTAAGTATCTATGTGTTATCTGCAGCGCCTTGGATATGGCTTAAGTGTCACGTAGTTCGTGAGATATAAAAATTGTTTCATAATATTACATGCTATTAAAAAATCTAAAGATTATATTCCAAGGCTATAGAGTCTTGATAAGGTGGTCTAGGTCTGCGATTTCCAAAGGGGTCGAGAGCGGTTTGTCACTTAACCAACCGCAAAGTTTTTAAATTGGTAAGTATTTTGTATCAATAGGAAAAACAAAACGGCCAAGTGCAAGTCGGACTCGCGCACGAAGAGTTCCGTACCATTATCCATAAAAACAGCAAAAAATCACGTTTGTTGTATGGGAGCCCCTTAAAATATTTATTTTATTCTGTTTTTTAGTATTTGTTGTTATGGCGGCAACAGAAATACATCATCTGTGAAAATTTCAACTCTCTAACTATCACGATTCATGAGATACAGCCTGGTGACAGACGGACGGACGGACAGCGAAGTCTTAGTAATAGGGTTCCGATTTTACCCTTTGGGTACGGAACCCTAAAAAGAGATAGGATTTTTAAAGTAATTTGGCTACGGGGGTCTGAAGTATCAGTTCATTTTGGAAAAGGTCTCTCTTGCTCAAAATAGTTTGGGAATCCCTGGTCTTGCTATAAAATATTATCACAATTCTATTTTGGTAAAGATAAAGAACATAAACAGGACTATATAGGTAACCAAGTACTTATTGTATTTATGTAGCCTATTGGTATATAGTTAGGTACATTTTAGATAGATATCAACCTACATTCAAAGATTAAAACACGACCCTATTTGATACTAAACGCTATAAATAACAGAATTGTTAACTGATTAAGGTGTAATGTGACCAATAAATGTACAATTCACTTTTATTAAAATAATCAACCTACCTGTATAACTTTCATAGCGGTGGACTATGGCGATTATCTATCGTGGTGTACTATGGGGTGGTCTATAGCGGTGGTCTATAGTGGTGGACTATAGCGGTGGTCTATAGTGGTGGACTATGGCGGTGGTCTATAGAGATGGACTATAGCGGTGGTCTATAGGTGGACTATGGCGGTGGCCTTTAGTGGTGGACTATCGCGGTGGTCTATAGTTGTGGACTATAGCGGTGGTCTATAGGTGGACTATGGCGGTGGCCTTTAGTGGTGTACTATCGCGGTGGTCTATAGTTGTGGTCTATAGCGGAGGTCTATAGTGGTGGTCTATAGTGATGGACTATGGCGGTGGTTTATAGCGGTGGTTTATAGTGGTGGTCTCTAGCGGTGGTCTATAGCGGTGGTATAACTATGGCTATAGATTATAATATAATTCTCACCTTTAGTAGCCCGATCGTAGCTACCATTGAACATGTCGAAAGTAGCTGCCCCCGGGGCTGTCTCCCTCGCGTTTACAGCGTACGCTTTCTCCTCATTCTTGATGTAGACCGTCATAAATAACCCCCCTCCGAGCCCCATACTCTGCTGGTTAAACAGCCCGTTGCAGAATATGGCAGCAATGGCCGCATCCACTGCGGACCCATTTTTCAAGAGAATTTGTCTGAAACAAACATTTTAATTTATTACAAAATTAAATCTCATTAATCTCCGGGCACAATGTCCACATTTTTGCCAATACTACAATAAGCTCTGTGTCAATATATATAAAGATTGAATTACTGTGATAAACTCCGCGCGAGATCGCATCATAACTCTCTCGCGTTGTCAATGAAATTCCGTTGAATAATGAACTTTTTCTATTAGTCAATACAGTTTAGTTTTAGTTTACAGTTCATTTTAGTATTGGCAATAATGTTGACACGTTTGGGTCAATGTCATAAAACAATAGATAACATCGAGGGGTGACAGGCTATTTGCGGCTTTAAGCGGCATTTTTTTAACTTCATCCGCCATTTTATCTATTTCTCCATGTTTTGTCTTATGTATTTTCGTGTTTGTGATGTTTAATACATTTTATATTATGTTTTCTCAACTGTAAATAGTCACCTCAAAATTTAATATCTTATTGTTTTGTAAAGTCTCACCCATCCACCGACCAAGTGTTTTTACATACTCTGTTATTGGCAAAATCATCGACTAAATACGATGGAGGCCATATCTTTTTAAAAAGTGAAGTGAAGTGAACTTCATCCGCCATCTTTATCACTGTCATCATCCATTTTGATTTATAATGTGCATTTATTGAATTTGTCCTTTCTATAATTACTCGACATTGTCATAAATACCGCATATCGCAGGTGCAGGCATTCCTCATCTTATTCCATCAAAATATCATCATTTCACTCATTTCGTAAAAATAGAAGAACTTTACAGGAGAGCATACTCATTCGACGCAGAAAAAGTTGCCGATTCCATATATGTATTTAAGTCAATATCGCCCAAAAGCGTCGCTTCAGCCTTTCACCCCTCAACATGTTTAGTCTAGTTAAATTGTAAGAGAGATTGCCCTTATCACCTCAGTAGGCTTAGAATGATCGTGTAGACATTTGTCTCATTCAACTGTCAGATTTGTCGAGAAAATGTTGACACTTCGAGCGTTTTGTACGGGACACGGCTCCATGTGACTTCATTTTATCTACCAATCTGACAGTTGAAAGAGATACAACTTATGTCTACGCGGTCATGCTAAGCCTTCTGGTTTTAATTCCCTAGCCAGCTATTACAGCTATAAACTATTAAAATGAGCCTAATTCTATAAAACAAAATGTGTAGCTTAGCATAAGGGGCTAACGAGACAACTTCACCTAGTACTTAATATTAATTTAATCCCTACCTACCAAAAAACTACTTAATATAAGCAATTTAGGTACCTACTAATATCATTATAAGGATGTGAATTTTGATATCTTTGCGGTTTCGGTCCAAGTAGGTTTCGGTTAAAAACTAGTCACGGTGTGTACCTGCTATTGATCCATTGATATGAATACAAATACCTACAGGTAGCAAAGTACAAATACCTAAAGGTAGCAGGTAAATGTTAGATTGGTAATAGTAGAAAGATGGGTCAAGAACGAGGGACCTTAACGATCCAAAGTCAAATCATTTATTTTGTATAGGCTTATGGGTACAGGATACGGGTAAAACTTTTCAAGTTAAATTTTTTTTCTTATATACTACTACCGGATCGAAACGTGACCACAGCTGAGAAGATCCGGCAAGACTCTAAGAGGGCTGTGGTGTCAGCACGCATGTCAAGACAAGACCTCTGTCACGGATTGGCTCGGTCGCTCTCTGTCTAATTTCATACGAGTGAAAGAGACAACATCAAGATATTTCGTGAGATACGTCCAATCTTGGCGCTCATGCTACAAGTGCAGATATTTTTTTTTAATCGCCAAAACTTATTTCAAATATACAGGTAGATAGCTGGTCGAACGCACGCTTTGCAATCAAAGTGCGCAGGTTCTATCCCGGCTCGCACCTCTGGGTTCCATGTGCGAATCTCATTTTCATCTGAGATTATCACTTGCTAAGAAACGGTGACGGAAAACATCGTGAGGAAACCTGTGTGCCCGGTATAATGGCAATAGGCTCGCCCCCTATTACATTGGGACCAAAATACATCGGCGAAGTGTGGGCGCACTGCAGTGCACCTCTGCCTACCCCTTCGGGGAATACAGGCGTGATGATGATGTATTTTTAGGTAGATAGCTCCGTCCGTTAGGTATCTCCATTTAAATTAGTACCATCTACTCTGCTATTACGATTTATTCAGTCGTGTACCTAGGTAGTACCTGTTATTAAACATTACCATTTTATTTTACCTAGTTTTCAGTAAACAGTGCCAAGGAGACGACCCAAATAACAAATTCAGCACGAGAATAAAACAAAGAAACAATAAGTGCTTATTTAATTTGTGAATCTAGAGAAAAAATAATAAAAAACCGACCAAGTGCGAGTCGGACTTGCGCACGAAGGGTTCCGTACCGTTATCTATAAAAACGGCAAAAAAAATCACGTTTGTTGTATGGGAGCCCCCTTCAAAAATTATTTTATTCTGTTTTTTAGTATTTGTTGTTATAGCGGCAATATAAATACATCATCTGTGAATCTGTGAAATTTCAACTCTCTAACTATCACGGTTCATGAGATACAGCCTAGTGACAGACGGACGTACGGACAGTGAAGTCTCAGCAATAGGGTTTCCGTTTTACCCTTTGGGTACGGAACCCTAAAAAACTGAGTAGTTTTTTTTTAGCGTGGCTAAAATTATGATTTCAAAAAAGGTGTTAAATTACGTTTTCAATTCAAACTATAGCGAGGGGTGAAATACACTTTTGGGCGATATAGACTTATAAACATAAATTTGAAATCAGCGAATTTTTTAAACAAGTAACCTTAAAAATGTAAATGAATAACATGGACATTATTTTAAACGTCTCGTGTTTACCAAGAATTGATCAACATGTTTATTTTTATGACGAAGATGTTTATGTTTTTTATAAGTAAATACATTATATATAACGTTATCTACATAAACGTTTGCATGTCTGGCCGGTATCAACGTCATTTGGTGATAAAACATTACAAAGTAACATACCTCCTTTATTGCATCATGCTTTGTGAACAAAACCGGTATGACCTGTAAACTGACGCGCAATTCCTATAATCGTAGTAAAATCTTGTTATTGTGAATACTTATCGAAACGTTTGAGACAAAAACATGAACAAAAAAAGGAAACGTTTTTTTAATCTGTGTATTTAGCGAGCAGCGCCTCTTGCGGAAGTGAGCAGTAAACGTACTAATTAATTTAAAACAAAATTCGATCGATATTTGAATATGATATTATCCATAGATTTTGCTTAGTCATTGTATTTAACTCATTTAAGGGGCCCGTTACTTTATTTTTGGAACAGATTTAACCGTAAAGTAAGGTTTTGTATTAATTATCTATGTATCTATAACAAAACCCAAGATACAGGCTAGCCCAAGTTTGGATTCCTTAGTCATCAAAACTTGTTCTGTAATTATTTTAGGAAACACATTTTATTTTATTTCATCAACCTACTACATAAAGTAATAACAAACTTTCTAATTCATAAACAAGTTGGTAGTTAGGTAGGTACTTATAGATGTAAAAATACAAAATTGGCCTTTTAAAGACGGTAGAAACGATTTTTTCAGTCTGTGCCTGAGCCTATAAATTTTATTTTATTTTTCAGTATATGTAGGTACTAACTATTAGGCATAAATCTAGATTGTTCTATATTGTGCATTCGAAAATAGGTCAGTTAACACATCATCATCACGCCTGTATTCCCCGAAGGGGTAGGCAGAGGTGCACTGCAGTGCGCCCACACTTCGCCGATGCATTTTTGGTCCCAATGTAATAGGGGGCGAGCCTATTGCCATTATACCGGGCACATTTTCCTTCAATACGAGGGAGATTTTTTTGGGCTATAGTCCACCACGCTGGCCCAGTGCGGGTTGGTGAACTTCACACGCCTTTCTATAGACGTGCAGGTTTCCTCACGATGTTTTCCTTCACCGTTTCAAAGCAAGTGGTAATCTCGGATGAAAATGAGATTCGCACATAAACCCAGAGGTGCGAGCCGGGGTTTGAACCTGCACACTTTGATTTGCAAGGCGTGTGTTCGACCACTGGGCTACCACTGCTCAGTCAGTTAACACGGAAGTATAATAATGATTGTAAGTAGGTGCTTAGCCAATTAACAGTCTTATCATTGGCACATATATTGCAAATTATGTGATAAGTATGCCTACCTACCTTCTACTTATCACTACCTACATATGAATAATGTATTTGTTGTTATGTCATTTGACGGAAATAAACTCATCACGCCCTCCATCCACCGAATAAATTTGAGTTGTATTGAAAATGTACTCTGTATCAATATGAATAAAGATTGAATTTCTGTGGTAAAGGCCACGCGACCACGCGTCAATATTCCATTTCGTCTCCTCCGGTGAAGCTGTAAAGGCCAACTCACGGCCAACAGTGTAGTCCATTGAAAAAAAAAAAAAATTTTTTTGTCACTACCACGGTAATTATATTATTACCGTTGACCAAGGATTTATTATTATTTTTATTACCAAGGATATTATTACCGTGCCACTACTAAAACAAACGGGACCCCAAGTCTCTTACTAAGTAGGTACTACCGCTGTGGAGTTGCTGTGGTATCATTTATTAAGACATGAAATTAACATATTTTATCAATGGTAGCTAGAATAGCAGTGGTAGCTGAGTGGTCGAACGCACGTCTTGCAATCGAAGTGTGAAGGTTCAAATCCCGGCTCGCACCTCTGGGATTTATTTGCGAATCTCATTTTCATCCAGGATTATCACTTGCTATGAAACGGTGAAGGAAAACATCGTGAGGAAACCTACACGTCTGATGGAACTTGACTAGTTTTCGATAGATGTGTGAAGTCTGCCAACCCACACTGGGCCAGACTGGTGGCCTATGGCCCGAATCCCCCTCGCATTCAGGGGAGGCCCGTACCCAGCAGTGGGACGTTAAAAGGGCTGTAGTAGTAGTAGTAGCTAGAATATGACAAGTGTAGACATAATACCTTGTCTTCTTGAACCCATAAGACTAGTCATATTCTAGCTACCATTGATAAAAGATGATGTTATCATGCTTTAAAAAAAACCGGCCAAGTACGAGTCAGACTCGCGCACGAAGGGTTCCGTACCATTATCTAGAAAAACGGAAAAAATCACGTTTGTTGTATTGGAGCCCCCTTAAATATTTATTTTATTCTGTTTTTTTAGTATTTGTTGTAACAGCAGCAACAGAAATACACCATAGATCTGTGAAAGTTTCAACTCTAACTATCACGGTTCATGAGATACAGCCTGGTAACGGACGGACGGATGGACGGGCGGACGGACAGTGAAGTCTTAGTAATAGGGCTCCCGTTTTACTCTTTGGGTACGGAACCCTAAAAATGAAGTCATAGCAATTCCATAACTACAGTATTTAGTGCACTTGGGACCCAGCCCAGTTCGTTCTAGTAGTGGCAAAAAAATCATAGTTCGCCTGCTTACGACAAATTTCCTATGAAACAATTTCTCGGCGGGCGACATTTAGAGTGGTGTAAACGCGCCTATTAAAAAACCTACCATAGTCACACTCATTTTCAACGGTCACACACATATTTTGGCAGTCGCAAGCCGTTTCGACATATTAACTTACATAACCTATTTAAGAATTGGATAGCTTCCAAAACGGCGTCCGCTTAATCTCAGCGCTCATCTCAAGCTGAGCAATGACCTAACAGGTAACAGAGCAAAAACCATCAAGCATGGAGCAGTCAAACCGTTAGTAACAGGGTTGCCGAATAAACCTACAACAGCTGTTTATATAAACCTATTATCTATAAACCTACAACCACCTGTCCCCAATCCCCTCAAACTATCGTTATGGAGTTACTATGGTTTATTTTTAGGGTTCCGTACCCAAAGGGTAAAACGGGAACCCTATTACTAAGACTTCGCTGTCCGTCCGTCCGTCCGTTGTATCTCATGAACCGTGTTAGTTAGACAGTTAAAATTTTCACAGATGATGTATTTCTGTTGCCGCTATAACAAATACAGAATAAAATAAATATTTAAGGGGGCTACCATACAACAGACGTGATTTTTTTGCCGTTTTAATAGATAATGGTACGGAACTCTTCGTGCGCGAGTCCAACTCGCACTTGGCCGGTTTTTATGGATAACCAACATGTCAGTTGTCATCAAAATATTGATTCGATTGCTGTCTGTCAGCGCTATCATTGAAAGTGAAGGTAAATTCATATGAATATCCCCCATCTTTTTTTTTTTCGTTTATTTACAATATACAAAGTTTTACGTCTACAATTTACAAAAGCTGTACCATGCAGACCTCGTAGGGTCTATCTGGGTATCAGCCAGCCGTTATTAATACACATATAACATTGTTAATAACTTAACATCGGTACATAGCGTCTTTATCACTGTCATCATCCATTTTTATTTTATATTTGAATTTGCCCTTGCTATTAATTACTTGACACTGGCCCAAATACCCGCTAAACGCATTTGGAGCCATTCCTCATTAAATATCATCATTTAATTCATTCGGTAAAAAAAGAAGAAGGAGAACTCATATGAACGCTGAGACACAAAAATAGAGAAGATAGGCAATATTATCCCTAGTAAAGCAAATCCACAGATAAGACAGAATATTGGTATCCGCTGTCAATAGCTTTGTGTGTAAGCATCTCAAGTTCTGCTGGGTCTTCCACATAATCCCTTCATCTTCTCTTTGAAGGGAGTAAAATAACTTCCCATGTAAAAAGAAAGGTCTAAAATTTAACTCGAAAAATTTACAATAATGATTACCACTTGCTGAAAACTTAACATCGTGAGGAAACCTGTACGTTTAGAATAGCGTGTGAAGTTCATCAACACACACTGGCCCAGAGCGTGGTGGACAATGGCCCGAAAATCTCCCTCGTGTTGAGGGGGAATGGGCCCGGCATAATGGCAATAGGCTCGCCCTTTATTACATTGGGACCAAAATACATCAGCGAAGTGTGGGCGCAATGCATTGCAACTCTGCTTACCCCTTCGGGGAATACAGGCGTGATGACGTACTTATTAATTTTCTAATAATTTACCTAGTAACAACCCTATTCATATACTCGAACGAGATAACTATCTTATGGCATCTCGTTGGCGAAGAGGCGGGCCCGTGCATGGACCGTATAATTTAGACTTCGGAGACTAGCTATAAAATCATATGAAACATTTTTGTAATTAACAACATAACATCCTTTAAAAAAGTCCATGTAACCACGGAGTGACTGTTATCGTGACGCCTTTATATTACGCGTCGTGACGCTTAGATACCTGTGGCGTGACATTCTTAGATCTAGACGACGCCGCCACGGGGTGGTTTTACAGCCTAGCGTCATGGTGCTCTTATACCGAGAGTCGTCGTCACATTCATAGGAAGCGTCGTGACGCATATGATCTATTACATTAACGTAGTGATCTGTCGTGACGCTGAAATACTTGGTTCTTGACATGGCATGACGCTAAGATACCTGGGCCGTGACATTCCTACTTCCTAGACCAAGTGTGACGACGCGGCGACGAGATGGTTTTACAGTCTAGCGTCACGACACTCGTATACCGGGCATCGTCGCTTTCATACGAAGCGTCGCGACGCTTATGCTCTTTTATATTGACGCATTGACCTGTTAGCGTTTTCTATTGTATTTAGGGCCGAATTTTCAAGACCACTCTAGCCTATCCGTTTCAAACTTAAGTTTTATTTTTGTTGATTAACTTCTAGTACAAAAACTGTTATTAAAATAATACTGTTTACATGTATGGGCTTAAACGTTGTTAGAAAATTTATGAATCCATTAGTGGTCAACATGCTTGCTGAGATGTGTAAGCAGTAATTGTAGCATATGTGCCAAGACTAGACGTATGCCACGGAATTTGTTTTAGGAAAGCTTACAGCTAGCACAATTATAATGGGTATGAGAGTATACTTAAAAGAAGGCCAATTATGAGCTTTCACAGATAGAAAATACGAAAAAAAAATTTAATTTACAGGTTAGGTTGACACTTGTAGACACAGTATTGTTACTTATTCAGAACATGAAATCGAGAATCATACAAAAATTCGAGAAGAAGAATGAAAGATTTAAATATTAACTCTCATTCTTCTTCTCGGATTTTTGTATGATTCACGATTTATCTATTTATAATATCTTGATGTTGCCTCTTTCTCTCGTATGAAATTAGACAGAGAGCGAGCGAGCAAATCCGTGACAAAGGTCTTGTCTTGTCATGCGTGCTAACACCACAGGTTATGAACGGGCCACGTTACGGTAATTGTGTTGCAACCTTATAACTGCAAGTAAAGTTGTGACAGCTATACAGTAATTGGATATGAGTTTATTGCTAGAACGTTTTTTAACGTCTAGGTACGTTATTTTAATATAGATATTCAGTAAATGTCTGGAATAGTTATAGCAATAGGCTATCTTGAACTATTTATTGTTTAAGTTTGATTAGTTTTGTTGTATTATATATATATATACATCATCACGCCTGTATTCCCCGAAGGGGTAGGCAGAGGTGCACTGCAGTGCGCCCACACTTCGCCGATGTATTTTGGTCCCAATGTAATAGGGGGCGAGCCTATTGCCATTATACCGGGCACACAGGTTGTTGTATTAGTTGTATTTTATCAAGGTTCTTAAATTACATTTTCGGCATCTAACCAAAGATAACTCTTTATTGTTTCTCATCACAGAGTAATATCAAATAACATTTGTGAACGATACGTCTTGAAAGTGGGTCAGAAACATTTTGGGATAATTAATTATAGCCTATGTTACTCAGTGATAATGTAGCTTTCTAACGGCAAAATATTTTTTGACATCGGTCCAGTAGTTTTTAAGTTTATTCGTTACATACAAAATACAAATCTTCCTCTTTATAATACTGTAAGGTTTCATCTTACGTTTAGTACCTAGTTTTTGCGTGAACGAGTGTCATCCACCCTGATATTACTAGGATTATTTGGTGTCGTATTTATTTATTTATTTATCCACTCAAAACGTTACCCCAGATAATGTTTCTAAAGACAAGTAGCTATAACGTATTAGAATAATTATCTTGGAAATAAAGTATATACTTACCTTAATAGTTATTCGTTATTCGTCACAAATAATAGTGACAATACTCCTCGCGGACTGTTTCCTGACGAAATATCTATCGTTAAATTTTCCAATGTTTTAGATATTTAATAATAATTTACATGATTTTAACCGACTTCAAAATAATGGAGGCGGTTCACAATTCGACCCTTGTTTTTTATATGTATGCTGTAACGCATGTTTTCGACGTTTGTAAACAAATTTAGATGTTTTTTTGTTATGTTGGATATGTGGTAACATGTGGAGGCGAGAGGGGGACCCTTTGCCCAGCTGTGGGACATTCAATAGGCTAATAAAAAATAGTATGTTTGAGTAACCTACGTGATCGAAATGTCAACGATCGCATATGAGGTTTGTGTTCGTTAACCCCACTTGCAGGTGCCTGCAATAGTTTTGTTATGTTAATGCACTGTTTATAGAAGGAATGAACGTTATTGAATACTTCACATTTCTTCGATTGATCACGGTTTTAATTAAAATAAATATGAATTGAATTAGGTATACTGCCTGCCACCTGGTGACTAAATGGCCGGTAAAGAGAGTAAACCCAATTTTGGGCCACAAGCAAAAATGCGAAAATTGATGTAGCTAGAAATTACAAAGACACACACATTCGTATACCTATATTTTTCTTAAAAAATACACCATCACGCTTGTATTCCCCGAAGGGATAGGCAGAGGTGCACTGCGGTGCGCCCACACTTCGCCGATGTATTTTGGTCCCAATGCAATAGGGGATGAGCCTATTGCCATTATACCGGGCACATTCACCCTCAATGCGTGGGATATTTGGGCCATAACGCCACCTCCACCACGCTGGCTCAGTGCGGGTTGGTGAACTACTTCACATGCCTTTATATAGACGTGTAGGTTGCCTCATGTTTTCCTTTACCGTTTTTTATTACTAAAAATACAAAAATAAGACTAAGTCTGGCCTAAATATGAAACGTTTCGTTTTTCGGCTACTAGGGAGCTATCTATGTTAGAACATCAAATTTTAAAATAGTTAAAAGCAAATATGCAGAGAGTGATGACTTTAGAAACTGTAAAGGCATAGAGGTCTGATGCCGCCTATTTTGATGACAAAAAATGCTAGAAAAATAATAGCAAGATTGGCAAAAAGAGAAAATTGAAATAAAACTATTTTACGGATTTTATCGCGTTTATTTACTATTTTATTTTCCCGACGTTTCGGTCACGGGGGGACTGGGGTGTTAGACGTCCTGATGTCATAGTTAATAACTGGGTACCCTCATATTTAGTTGTTGTTTGCGGTCCGATCCACGCAGAATAAACGCGATAAAATCCGTAAAATAGTTTTATTTCAATGTATAGTATTCGCGTAAATATATGAAAACAAAAAGAGAAAATGTTTGGCTTTCATGTCGTTAATATAACTCATATGAGTTAAAATGTTAGATTCATAGATAAATTACTGGCCAATAATTTATCTATGGTTAGAGTATTATGTTGGTAAACTCCACACGTATTTCAATAGACGTGCATGTTTCCTCCCGATTGCTGTCATCACCGTTCAGCAAGTTGTAATGGTCCTATAATAATATTAATAATATTATGTCACAGCTTCCTAGAAATACTCGAAATTTCCATGTAGGTAAATGTAACCCGTTAAGTAACCGCGCAGATAGGCACCTGACTACCTTCCTTCGTAAAGTAAGTAGGTAGACATCTAAATAACGAAAAAGAAGAGATCTTGTTATAAGTGTCCCCTCTGCATAAAACCATGTATTCCTAACTAAATATAACGTTTTCTTAGAAATGAAACACTGGGTAAGTATTATGATGTAAATCATTCCTACTTAGCATTTTGTATGGCTATACAAACACATAAGAAGGTACCTACCTACTTCTAACGTGTAAGTGCACACGTAAGTACCTACCTACTTACTTACATACCTTTTCTTATCCGTGGACCGTGACTGAAGTAGGTAAATGTAAGAACAATGGCGTTACAAATCCGATTAGCTACACGGAAATCGATCAACGTTGATACTTTTCAGTTCACTTAAGTGTATTGCCGTCCTTCTCTAGGTCCTAATGTATAAGCGAGACGACAATACTGTTATTGCTGTCACATTTAGTTTAAACGTAGAGCCAATTGAATCAGCACAAATGACTCAAGTTTTGTCGCTTACAAACTATCTACCTACGAATACTTAAATTAAATTTGACAGCTCATAAGATATTGCTGTGTTGTTGACAATATACTTATCCAAGTATAGGTTATTGGTGCCAAGAAAATCGCCACCATAAATTACTTTTGTTTGAGCTATTAAACCCCCAACAAATTGCATTTTGCGCGCTGCATTTTTCTGTTCTCAATAGCAAAACGAACTCTTTTTAAATATATATAAAGATTTAATTTCTGTGGTACGAGCCACGAGACCACGCTACAAAATTCTCTTGCGACAAATAAATTTCCTTGAAGAATAAACCTTTTGTCCTGTCAATACAGTTCGTTTTCGTATTGGTAAACATTTTTGCAGCGTAACCGCTTCGGTTAGTGTCAGTTGATATTTCTACGACGCAAAAGCAAAACGTATTGAGTGGGCGATAATGCCCGAGGCCGGCCACCTCGCCGTCTGCCCGCCGCCCCAAGGTTACCTTTGTATATAAACACGACCGAACATCAACGCTGTCATCGCAAACGACCTCGATTTTTCCGCATCATAAAACAACAACATAATACAAACATAATTTATTAACCTTAAATTATTACAGTCCATTTGCACCTCAGGTAAGGCACGGAGAAATAATAATCTAACTAGTACATAATAACACAGCAGTGCGAGCTCTATAACAAGCCCATTGGTTTTGAGATCAAGTTTTGGAACGGTGTTTAGTCCAAGTGGTGAAGTTTGAGGGTTACCTCTGGCGTTTTCTGCGCACGCGGTTCGTATACTGCGCGACGTAGAAGCTGGTCGTCAGTAGGAACCGTCTCGGGTGTTCCGTTGATCTCTGAGAGGCGTGGCGGCTGGCCTCCTCGGGTATCCGCCACAGACTCCTCCGTTCGCTCGGCAAATCGATCGTCCGTTCGCAAGCCATTGTCGTCTCACCTCGTCAGTCCATCAGTGTTTATTAGATTTCTTATTGTTTTCCGTGTTGATCAGCTTCGTGACGATCTTTCTAGAATGGCCGGAGGGGTCGAAATGGTTGGTGTGCTCGCTGACTTCCCTCTTCGTGCGCTGCTTGCCGCTGTGGCCGGAGAAGATGTGCTTGTCGTGGTCAAAGTTGTAGTAGTCGTACTCGTCGAAGAAGGCTTCGGACATATTTATGTCGGTTGGAATATTTAATTTGAATTTACAAAGTAAAATGTCGCTGTGACGACGCTAGTAGAGATTGTGTATCAACAGAATGTCTGTGGAGCGGGTAGAGCGGCGTTTATATAGGCTGCCTGCGACACGTCACTGACCGCGTGCGCGTCGATATAATTCTCGAAACGTGATTGGTGGAAACACGCACGGCGACCCGGTTGGGAAGGATGTTTTGTTTATTTATAGATGTGTGCATGTGTGGGTATGCCGGTTAGTATACCAGCCTTGGCCGCTCCATTTTCTAACATCATAATAAAACAAAGTTATTTGTATTCCGACTTTTGCCCTTGGTACGTGGGACTAAGTGCGTTAATACACGTAAGGTACGTGAGTTTATATACGTATCTTAAAGGGCAGTTAAAATGTTAAGTAAATTAATGTTAAAAGCGATCGCTTCCGACAAAAGGTAAAGTAAGTTAAATTCTTACCAACAAATCAATACGAAGTAATCATTTCTGGAGTCCGTAAGTACAAAGTACTAATTATAGAATTCGAAAATGTAGGTGCAGTGCAGTACCCCTCTGTCTACCCTACAACTCTAATAAATATAGGCGTGATGATGAGGTCATAAGTACCTTTATCTGTGCATTAAGCTCAATTTAAAATACCTTGTACCTTTCATAAGTAACATTTTAGTAGAAAATCTCATACGTTGACAACACTGTACCAAATCATAATATTATTGTGCAATCTATTTATAATAAGTGGGGAGGTAAATACTAAATACAGCGATAATTAATAGATACACGTCCAATAGGTAATTATATGGTTATTATTGTGTATTGATTGAATAGGATATTCGATTACTGATTCATTGCAATGACTTGGCAAGACTTGCACCGCCATCTGTTATCGAGTAGCAGCAATTAAAATATATTTGTCTCGTAAAACCAATTTTTGCGTCATTCAAAATGACGTCTTACATAAAACGTGATAAAAATTAGTTCAGTCACTTTCTAGAAAATTTCATGCGCTGTAATTATGAACGCTAGACCATTAGGAAATTGTAACGAGAATGGTTTAATTTTATTAGATCTTAACGTGATGAATTTCAATAAAAAACTTTCCTTTTATCGTGAGCAAATAAATTCATAGTCTCACTCATAACACACGTCTACCATTTACCATTACAGCGGAAATCTATGTTCTGTCTACTGGGGATTTGCCTTACAACGGAAAAAAGTTGCCTTACTAAGGATAAAATTAACATTCTGTAAGTTAACCTTTTTAACCGACGAAAAAAAAGGAGGAGGTTCTCAATTCGACGCGTAGGTATATTTTTTTTTTCCAAGGCTGACAGAGCAATCTTAATACTATTTTGATGATAACTGGCTATTACTGACTGACTGGCTGACTGACAATTTTATCCAGAAACTTCTGACTTAAACTACGCTATAGCTAATCTGTGTCAAAAACAATATTGAGTTTGACTATTACTTGCCGATTGCAAAATAGTTACGGCATAGATACATATTTCATCTGACCGAAGACCAATATTTTATCTATGAGTTACGGGAATTAGGTACTAAAGAAAATAAGTATTTCGTTAAGTTATAGTAATAGTTATGTATGAAGTTAAAAGTAAGGTGTAGCATGATCGTGCCGATTATGTGTTGCGTACGCGCATGCATACAATTTTGAATATTTATTAGGTTACATCTAAATTCTGTAACTAGGTATACGTGCTTATAAGTACATGTTGCGTAAATGATGATGGAAAAATGGGCCAAATTATGAACCTATTTTAAAAATAGATCATATTAAAAAGCATAGGTACCTAGATTGAAATTAAACTATTTTACGGATTTTATCGCGTTTATTAACTTTTTTTTTTTTTTTACCAGGTACCTAGTCAGGTCCCGTCGCCGCGTCGTAACGAGTTTCTTATTAAAAATATGATTAGCTGATAAAAAATCGTCCCGTCAGCGCAGGGGGATAATCTTTCGCGGTGCATGCCTTGGCGATCTCGTGGCATCCCTCCATAGCAGCGGGTTTTAGTGGGTATACCGGCACTATGCCGGGGACTCCCACATACCCCTTCCTCCTCCCCCGAGGCTGGAAGGGGATCCATAAAGGATTTTCCCACGAAAAAAAGGGGGCAAAATCTCGCTTGTTCGACACATAACGCCAAATCGTTTGTATTTTTTTCCTTTTGTTGTATTTCATAACTGACATAATGTGGATTGGATCCTTTTGCTTGTAACTAAGTCCAAATGACATTCGATCTTACAATGTAGGTAATACTTAGGTATGTAGATTTCTTACTTGCCAATTTCTGAGCACTGAGCAGCGTCGGTGCAGACGGCAGCACGTTGGAACACGTGGAGGCGAGACGCCGAGGGTTTGGGGGCTTCGATAGGGTCTGGGGGCTCGGCTCTCCTTCGCGCGGCGTACTCAGCCCCCCCGATCAGGTACCCACTGAGTGCGGCCAGGAAAACGAGGACAACTAGTGATACGATGATGATCCTAGCCTTCAATGTATATGGCCTGGAACAAAAAAAAACACAATTTATAATCATCTGCTGCACACTCTTTGAAAGTGTTTGCAGCATTGCATCGCCTTGAAAAATCATACTTTTCTGCATGGGACTAAGTCCGGCACACATTCCCACCACTGTTACTCCTGTAAGCCAGGATCGACAGTGGTATCCATTGAAGACACTGAGGTTTAACCCTAGTTGAGTCCCGGGGAAAAAGCCAACCCTTTGAACCCCCTTTGAGTTGGAAGAAAAATGTATCTACCATTTTTTCTTACTTGCTAAAATCAAAATTGTTAAGTAATAATAACTAACTACCTAGGTTTTTCTTATAAGTGTGTACCCCGAAATTTATAGAAATTTATGATCGAATTTCTAGTGACATTTTAAAACAGCACTGAAGATAGTTTGTAGTTGGTTTAAAATTTCTATAAATTTGAAGGATAATGCTTTATTTATTTACATTACATAATTTGTTCCAGTTTTCCGGGTGCATGGCCACCTGGTAAATCCACGTCTATAATAGCCATGCCCTAGCTAATAATAATTTAAATAAAACTCACTGTCATATATTTTTTTATTTTTACGCTTCCAATCCCAGGTGAATACATCGGTGTACCTACTCACTTTATCTTTTGAGCTAAAGACAATTATTTATTTAGATAATACCTGATACTAAATGATGTTTAAGGTAGGTACTCGACATTCTAGATTGAAACTACTTAGTGAAGTTTTCTACGGATGACATTGCTGAGATCCGCCACAACTCCGATACGACCATGAGTTCCTAGTACTTTTTATTATTATTAATAAACAGCCTACTCACTTCTCCGGGTAATCATCAGTGACATTATTAAAGTTGCCTTGAAATATTGCGAACCTATTAATAGGTGACACCAAACTTATTGTGTCCATTGGGACATCGTCCGTACGATCACTTATAAAGTGTCTTCTATGCAAGCTGCTTCGTAACGAGTGATCCATCATTTCCCAACACTATATTACTAATGTTTATTTTAATAATCAGTCACACATAACAACATAACCTAGAGACTTCAATTCAGTTTTCGACGGGAATGTACATAAGGACTTTACACTTGAACTTTCGGGTCCCGTAATACGAGTTATTTTGTAAACATACGTCGATTTATACAATTATTCTTGTTTTAAAGGTGCCAAGTGACAGATCCGTGAAAATATCAGATGGTTACGCAGTGAACTTGCTTGCGGGTATCGTGAAAATCGATATGAAAAACAGCTGTTTCAAACACGACTGTAGATTCAGATTGTATGCTGTAGAAACATAGATGGCGTTGATAAGATGGTTTTATTATTTTGTGTTAAAAATCTAATTTAATGGATTTCTGGAGGGATACGCAAATAAAATACCACATTACTTATTAATCTTTCAATAGCGCCTAAAAAAATATTGATAATTGTGTAGTGAGAACACTTTGCGCAGATAATAATATAAGGCGCTAACTTCAGTGTAAATCAGTTTAATAAGGTAAATCTACGATTAATGACTTAGCGTGAGGCTACAATGACACTAGACAGCCTACCTGTTAGAACATGTTTATTGATAACACATAAAATAGATTCACTTTTATCTAAGTAGGTATCTACCAAACTTTCTTCCTCTAAGCTTACCAAGAAATTGCAGGCATTTATGTTTGGTGGAGCAGAGGCATAGATGTATAATCTGAGCATAGTTGAAACGGTCATGCTAAGGGTGCAGGTGCCGGCGAGAGCGGGGAGGTTGTAGTTATAGTCACCAAACATGATGGAAAAAACATACTAGTAGCGACAACCTGCACGGACCAACTAAGGCCACAGACCAGATAACTAAGGCGAACTAGGTGCGTTTGGGCTAGAATTTGTACCTTAGTGCGGTAGGGACAAGCTCCCAAGTCCCCTAACACTATCGTCGTGAAGTTGCTATGATTTCTTTCTTTAAGGCATGAAAACAATATCATACAACATAGAATATAGTAGCAGTGGTAGCCAAGTGTAGCAGTGGTAGCCGAGTGGTCAAACGCACGCCTTGCAAATCAAAGTGTACAGGTTCAAACCCCGGCTCGCACCTCTGGGATACATGTGCGAATCTCATTTTCATCCGAGATTATCACTTGCTATGAAACGGTGAAGGAAAACATCGTGAGGAAATCTGCACGTCTGAGGGAACTTGACTAGTTTTCGATAGATGTGTGAAGTCTGCCAACCCGCACTGGGTCAGCGTGGTGGACTATGGCCCGAATCTCCCTCGCATTGAGGGGAGGCCCGTGCCCAGTTGTGGGACGTTAAAAGGGCTGTAGTAGTAGTAGTAGTAGTAGAATATGACTGTGCAATTATTTGGGCCACCATTGATAAAAAAAATTGTTTCCATGGTCATATCAATTGCAAAACGATAGTGTTACGCGACTTGGGTTCCAGGTTGGGTGCTTTACACAATGGCCCAATGTTTGGGTGCTCTATACAAGTCGAGGCTGTGAAGTCGGATTACCTGTTGGAATCCGAATCTGGAACCCTGATGAGCACGTGTCGATTTTTCTTCTTAACATTTGGCCTTCCGGGCTTCTTCATAGAACTCTGTCTTAACAAATCATTCTCTGACATATTGTCACTGTTTCTATAACTGTTTTTATTAAATAAACACTTTTGTATATGTATTACTTTCACCTTGAATGTGTTTTAACTATAATATTTGAGTATAGTTTTTTTTTTCATTATACTGGGATGTTGAATTTTCAGAATAAATGGATTACGTCGACCAACGTTATAAATTGTTTTGTTCCTGCTTCCTACTCGATCAACTACTTAGGTAATTTTAAATATCTAATAAATACAAACAAATATGTAAGGCTCTTGGCCTCGAAAGTTATGTACGTAAAACTGTAGAGCCCAGCCCGATACAAGCTTGTTTTAATTTAGTCGTTGCGTATTCAACACTTTTGGGGTTCAACGGGCCAGATACGAGTTGAACTTTGATATATAGTGTCATTAACGAATAATTTTGGAGTAAAAAAAATCCGTAAATGGAATTAAATTTCTATAAATTTAGGGGTTAATTATATATTGCGAGGGGTCCTGTACCTATTACGTTATGCGGAACTGGACTTGTTAATAAGGCAACTTCCATTACAGCTTATCCACGCGATATAAATACAGTCATTGTGATCTAAGAGGCCCGTCTTGAAACCTGTCATTATATTGGACTATATCGTGAAAAAAAAATGAAACGATATCATCTCACATATTCATTCAATGCACGAAAAAAAAAAGTGTGAACTCCAAAGACAATCAACTTTTTTTTTTCTTGATTGCATCTTTGGCACGCATATATTATATCGAGGGCCGCAAGGCTATTTGACTTAGCGACACTTTTTGGCGAAATAGACATTTTTGAGCGTCGAATGAGCATGCTCTCCTGTAAAGTTAAAAATCTGAGCCGTCGCGGGACGCCTGGCAGATGTGAAACACAAAACATAGTAGTCGTAGCGGCGAATGAGCGAGTGAGCGGAGTTAGCCGGTGGGCGGAGTCTAAGCGGCGGAAAGAACCGAGGACCCGAGGAGCCAAGGTGCAGAGGAGTACAAAGCGTGGCCGCATTTATAACTAGACTTTATGCTTTAAGTAATAAGGTTGATGATATTTTGTAGTGGCGAAGCGAGCGTGGCGAGATTTGCGGATGCAAATCTCGCCACGTCAAAAATCAGGTTTACCCCTCGCCTATAGATGTTTCACATCAAAAATGTCGCTTAAGTCAAATAGCCTTTCACTCCCCGATATTGTCAGGACCAACTGCCAATAGGTGCCTCTTAGATCTCGATGGCTTGGGAAAATATTTTTTGTGTACGGAACCGTTGGAGTACGAGTCAAACTCGTGTGCATTTCTGTGGTCATGTCACAAACAGGATGGAGATTGTTTTTTTAAATCTGATTAGTATGTGTTATGATTTTTTTAATAGAGTCGGGCGTGATGACGTCAGATTACATTTCGCTAAATGCTCCAGTAATTGCGGGGCCCGGATGAGTTGTCAAGGTAAACAGGATATGGGTAAGTAAGTAAATATCTATGTATTATTTAAAAGTACGATTTTGACATTTAGGTGTTATGAGCGTAGTATTGGATGGTTGTGGTCGTCATTTTTAAATTAAAACTGATGGGGATCGTGTAATAGTTACTTTAGTTCATAAAAAAATTAATTAATTAAAACTTTCAATTTATTGAGTTATTAAAACGATGAAACTGTTATAGAAAAGGGACCGACTTGACTTTCTAACATTATATAAAAAAGTAGGTGTTTAAAAATAGAAATACAACTAAATTATTTACAGGAATATCGTAATAGATTACAAGTTCATTATAAATAGTACAGAATTATGTAGGTATAAAAGTGCTCGAGGGCTTAGAAGTCGCGATGTTTCTTGGAAAAACAGCTAGTACCACTACTAGTACTAGTACTAGATTTGTCATTCTACCTCCATACTGAATTACGTAATAATAGCATTTCTCCTCCATGCATACAACTTTTTTTTTCTAACCATTTGTGTCCCATTACTGCGCCGACCTCAAATAATGGGATAAGGTAAGGCAAATGATGATGATGATGGTGGTGTCCCACCGCTGGGCAAAGGTCTCCCCTATCTCCTTGCATTCATCCCGGTCTTATGCTCTCTCACATCATTCGTCCAAATAAGCGTCAAGGTCATCGCGTCACCGCTTCTTGGGCCATCGAACATAACAAACAATATTTACATTTAGTGGGTAAGCAATTAAAGATTCAAAATTCTGAGAATGACCGCTCGTAAATTGTCCTGGAAATAGGTTTTTATTTTTTTACAACGTGTTTTAGTGCTATACAACGTACTTTACTGTTGAAACAGTTTGTCGGAATGCAAACTAACAATTAATTTAACATTAGCGGATTTAATTATCTCTACTTAGCAATAGTACCTACTCGAGAAATCGTATTTTCAATTGAAATTACGTTGTTATTAAAAGTACCTCAATATCCTATCTTGTAACGCTAAACTTTATTAGGTAATGTTGAATATCTGCTGTAATATATGAGGTGTGAATTCCGTAGAAGTCGGGTGACATAAATATTCCATGGAACAATACTAACAAAAAAGGCAAATTGATTTTTTCCTACATGTTTTGAACGCTGTACGCACATATTTACTGTAACTCTACTATACAAGAAGTGGTTTTTTTTTTTTTTTGAAGGACTTACACTGTTGGCCGTGAGGTGGCCTTTACAGCTTTACCGGAGGAGTGGCGAGCGCAGAATGCACTCCAACCAAGGCCTTAAGGGCGGAAAGGGGTGGCAACTAGCTCAAGGGCGCCACAGAGGGCAACACGAAGTGGGCGAATGCTTGTACACCTAGCAATCATACAGACAGATTATTAAATATCTACGATAATTTAAATCAAATTGTGAATAAATGTAATTTTCAATAGTCATTATTAGATAAGAAACGGATATCCGGTAACTGTCCGGTATCCGGCCTATCCGACCTTGTTTTCACTATCCAGCTGGATACCGGATAGTAACTCAGTATCCGGCCGGATACTATAACATTGAACCAAAATGTATCGTGTGTGGGTCCAATGTAGCAAGTGCCTGCCCGACCCTTCGTGGATCACAGATGATGAAAATAAACTTTGATTAAAATTTGTCTTTTTGCAAAACCATAGCCAAGTTCAAATCGTTTATATTGTTTTGGTTTCCGGATCCACTTAGAAATAGTCATTTATGTTTCTTGTCAAAGAATTCATGAGTGGCTTAGATCAATTGAGGTTTACTTTCATACCATAGTAAAATGCAGTAGACACTTTTTTTCATGGTAGACTAGTAATCGCGTGAAATAATTATCTGTTGTTCAAGGACGAACTTGACCTGTGGCGATCTGGGTCCGTACGAATTTATGTAATTTACTTAATCGGTTGAACTAAAAACAAGTTTTATTGCACTTGACCGACAAAAAAAAAAACACTCAACTTAATCTATTTTCACACGGTGAAGCCGGCTATCCAAACAATATATTTACTGTTTGAACGATGACAGAACATTATGTATAAAAGCGTTCATACGAAGGCCCCTAACACCATCGTGTTGGAGTTGCTATGACTTCAATTTTTAAGGCATAAAACAACATCTTTTAACAATGATAGCTAGATTATGACAAGTCGAATGTCTAAACTCCAAGTCCAACTCCAACTCCAAGGACCCAAATCTCGCAAAATTCGATTTCGACATCATCTCTAATTCAACATATGATCGAAACAAAACGAAAAAACCGGCCAAGTGCGAGTCGGACTCGCGCACAAAGGGTTCCGTACCATTATCTATAAAAACGGCAAAAAAAAACACGTTTGTTGTATGGGAGCCCCCTTAAATATTTATTTTATTCTGAATTTGAAATACATCATCTGTGAAAATTTCAACTCTCTAGCTATCACGGTTCATGAGATACAGCCTGGTGACAGACGGACGGACGGACGGACGGACGGACGGACGGACGGACGGACAGACGGACAGACGGACGGACGGACGGACGGACGGACAGCGAAGTCTCAGTAATAGGGTTCCCGTTTTACCCTTTGGGTACGGAACCCTAAAAATACGACCAATTTGGCGTTTCGTTTCGACATATTTTGAATTAGTGATAATGTCATTCATTCGAGAATTGCCCCGCTGGTCATGTGTTAGCTACCATTGTTATATGATGTTGTTTTCATGCCTTACGAGAAACATAAGTCAATTGGTCTCATTTCGCATCTCATTATAAACTTAAGTAGACCGCAGGCCGCTCGGTACGCTCCTACGACCCAGGCCATCAATATTCTAAACGCCTTGATTGCTCAGCAACCAGATGTCGACATATTTTTTTCAAATTTTTAGTTATTAAGTCGTGTATTAGATTTCTAAGTTAATATATAATGTGTAATAATAATGTGTACAAAATATAGTAGTTCGCTGCACGCGTTGCTTCAAACTCGAAGTGCAGCAAGCATTGGAATGTATATCATAAATATCCGATATTTTGATATATAAAATTAATATCTGATATTTTCGAACCCTGTTAGGTTAGGTTACTTACAATGCATAGTTATTATAAACTATTAAAGTCTCATATTTATAATCTATACATACATACATACATACATACATATACATACATACATACATACATACAAATAAATAAAATTGGAGTGTCTGTTTGTAATATCAAAATAACACTTTTTTACCAAATGCGTATGAAAGTATATACGATACCTATAACGAAAACGCAATTTTAAAATTTTTTGTCTGTCTGTCTGTCTGTTTGTTTGAGGTAAACTTCTAAACGGCTGAACCGATTTCAATGGGACTTTCACTGACAGATAGCTGACGTTCCAAGGCGTAACTTAGGCTAAAAAATTAAAATTGCGTTTTCGTTATAGGTATCGTATATACTTTCATACGCATTTGGTAAAAAAGTGTTATTTTGATATTACAAACAGACACTCCAATTTTATTTATTTGTATGTATGTATGTATGTATAGATAATTGCTGTTGCCTACTTCACGTAAATAAGTACAGAGGCACTAAACTTTTCTCCATTGTTGACTAGACAACGTGAAAAACTTGCTAACATTTAGCAGTACCTAATTATAAAAAAAAACTAATATTTTTGATAGAAGGTACCTACTCATTAATTTACCGTAAATGACTATTAAGCAAAACAGGGTGCTATAGATTTCACCCATTGATATACTGGTAGTCTATTTTGTCAAGCTAACACCTATCTGAACTATTGTGTGTCTGAAACTATGAGATCTGAGTTTGTTCTTAGCCATGCTTGACATTACTTGATGACTGGGCTAACGTTTAATGACTGACAAACAGAGTTATTATCATTAATGATTTGCAACAATCATCAGTAGACATATTTACAAAAAAATAATATTTCATATTGAACGATTTTGTAAAATGAATTAACGTAATACGACACAGACCCACTTGTATCTTAAGACATAACAGTGTCTGAAAAACAAAGGAACAAACATGAAAATAAATTACACGATGATTAGGTACTTCATATTTTATACAAAAAGTTGAATTGTATTTGCGTTGAGTTGTCCTTACTTGGGGGACGAACGAGACAAACAAGGGGAAATGGGCCTCCATGAACTGTAAGCACATAACCAACTTATCTGTTAATTGAATCAGTCTTCACAAAACTGTCAAATTCCTGGACATTTTCGTATGAACATCACTAGTTACAGATTTAGCCACCTGCATGGATAAGTTTAAATTACGCCTGTGTTCCCCGAAAGGGTAGGCAGTGGTGCACTGCAGTGCGCCCACACTTCTCCGATGTATTTTCGTCCCAATGTAATAGGGGGCGAGCCTATTGCCATTATACCGGGCACATTATCCTCAATACGAGGGAGATTTGGACTATAGTAGTCCATCACGCTGGCTCAGGGCGGGTTGGTGGACTTCACACGCCTTTCCTTCACCGTTCAGCAAGTGGTAATCATTATTGAGAATTACATTCGCACATGAAAATATTTCAGAGGTGCGGGCCCGGGATTACTTAAAGATTTGGAAAAGATAAGTTGGTAGTACTGGGATAATAGATCTACATGAAAAGAGGTCACAGGAATGTGATGCTAGGAAATGAAATGGGGGTAACTTTGAGAAAATAACTCGTGACATGGCAAAGGAAAACTTTGTGAGTGATTACATTGCCATTTCATTTATTGTACGCGCTATTTTTTTGCCCTAGTTTATCTGCCTATTTGGAATTTTTAACAAGAGTTTTATCACAACTCAGAGTAGTTTTGACATTTGGACAGAATTTGTCCTACCAAAAATGTCGGAAACATATAGTATTAAGAATGATTGCGAATTCATCCGTCATCTTTATCACTTTTAGCACCAATTTTATTTATGATGTGTATTTATTGAATTGTCTCTTGCTATGAATTACTTGACACTGGCTAAAATACGCGCCAATTGCAAGTAGAACCATTCCTCATGTTATTCGCAAAAAAATAATTAAATTCTTTATTTAATATGAAGGAATAATTACGCACTTCACCCCTATTGTTGCCTAAATACCTTATAATCTAAGTATTTAAATAATGGCATTTAAAAGAAAGTCTTATTGATAAAAATAAAATGTAACTACTTAGGTACTAGCATATACACTTACAGCTCATCATTCGACCCAATTTTTGCTGAATTATTATGTCTTAAAAGTTATCAAAGAACCGTGAAAATACAAATGCATCTTATCTTACAAAGGGCCCAGAGTTCGGAGAATTACGAGTCCTTTCATCGACTTCCGCAATCTAAACATTAATGAAAGAACATTTTAAGATTACCTTAAGGGCAATTTAACATTAAATGACTGGCAAGTGTACCTACTGGTACCTACAAATTGCGACATTTTTGGGCGATATTGACTTGAAATCAAATAACTTTTCTACATCGAATAAGTATACTCCCTGTAAAGTTAAATGTTGCTAAATAGCCTTTCACCCCTCAATATAATAGGTACGCAATGGTCAAATATCATTAGATACCGGATACTTTTGGTAGAGGGGATGATTTGTAAATGGCAAGTCCAGTAAATACACTCAATGCTTCAAGGCACATGCCTTGTCAAATACATATTTGACATGGGGTCCTGTGAGCATACGTCAAAGGGAAGGTCAGACGTCGTTTGCATGGCAAAGGGTTTATAATTTGTTAATTCATAGAATACTTAATACTTCAGGTACAGTAAGTATGTATAAGTTTCTAATTATTATTTTAAACAATAGAATACTAGTAATTACGACAATAGTTTTTTTTTATATGAATTGTTTTGCTATTTCCATGATGCCTGTATTTTCGACACGATTTCGTTAATTCAGTAATGGATGTTTTATTTTTCGTTTTTAAGTGTATAAGAAGGCTAAAACATTGTCATAATACTGGCTGGATACACTGTCAATGGTTTCGTACATTATGGAAACTAAATTCTAAATTCAAAATCCCAGTTTTTTTATCATAAACGTGAAAGTTCGTAATCGCGGCAAACGTTTGTACGATCATGATTGATGTAAATAATTAGCTATGGTTATTGCATCATCACATTTACAGGCTTTAAAGCATGCAGTCACACTCTATGGTCACACATGCGTTTACACGTATGTAAAAAACACCAAAGAACCTTTACGGGCTATATCTGTCACTTAAATCACATTAACACCACTTAAATGTCACTTTTTAAATACGTGTACATAAACGTCCCATCGTTTGAGAGGTTGTTACAGGACTGAGAGTGTTATTCTGACCGTTACACATTTTGTATCGGACGATTGATGGTCGGCAAAGTACAGGTGAATGGCAGCAGTTCAACTTGGACACGCCTTGACGCATAGAGTTTGGTATATATTTGCGCGGAATAGAAGCGTTTTTCCAGTGATATTAAATAGTACTGAGGCTGTACCTTATGGAGGTAGTATAGTAATAAGGAACCGACATAAGGAGCCTGCGCTGCAGTAAATTATCCGCCATATTAGTTTTGATTGTTTATATTGTTTGACACTTACGTACTTACTTGATCTTAAGACTAATATGGAGGATCTCATATAGTTAAGTATCTATATGTATAAAAAATACATCATCACGCCTGTATTCCCCGAAGGGGTAGGCAGAGGTGCACTGCAGTGCGCCCACACTTCACCGATGTATTTTGGTCCCAATGTAATAGGGGGCGAGCCTATTGCCATTATACCGGGCACATTCCCCCTCAATACGAGGGAGATTTGGGCCGTTGTCCACCACGCTGACCCTGTGCGGGTTGGTGAACTTCACACGCCTAGACGTGGAGGTTTCCTCACGATGTTTTCCTTCACCGTTCAGCAAGTGGTAATCTTTGTCGAAAATGACATTCGCACATGAAAATTATCTCAGAGGTGCGGGCCTGGGATTTGAACTTGCACCCCTTACGTTCAAGGCGGGCGTTCTTGCCCACGAGGCTACCACTGCTGTGGTAGCTATATGTGTGTACTGTTTATTTGCTATTAGAAATATGTGCTTGCACCTAGTATTTAAATGAGCTATAAACCATTATATTGTTTATAACCTTAAAAAAAATCGGCGCAGAGCATCACGAAGAGTGGGTCTTTAAGGGTACTCTATCTATATAGATACTATCTCGATGCTGTACTACCACCTATTAAATTATTTTTGTTTCCATAGTAACTCTCCATTTTGGACAGATTTTGCACTGAGTTTACTGTCAACAACTGAAAATAGTACGGTCTTTAAGGGTACTCTATCTATATAGATACTATCTCGATGCTGTACTACCACCTATTAAATTATTTTTGTTTCCATAGTAACTCTCCATTTTGGACAGATTTTGCACTGAGTTTACTGTCAACAACTGAAAATAGTACTTTCAGTACTTGATCAACTTGACTTTATCAACTTTATTTATTAATTTTAACCTAAATGGGTGAATTGGTCATCTAGGCATATACGTCTTGAGATATATTATCTGACGTACGGAGACGTGAAATCCACATGCAAATTTTACGTACGTATAAAACGTATAGACGTATTTGGCGGTGAAGGGAGGATCCTCCGACCAGACGGGTGTTGTGTCTGGTGGGCTACTGCCCGACGGTTGTCGTCGGGTCCTTGTATATATGTGCAATCGCTCGGATCGCTTTAATATCGCGATGCAGGATTTAGTTCGTATGTGGCGAGATAGATGTCGCTACACGTATAAAAAAAACATACGGGTCGAATTGAGAACCTCTTCCTTTTAGATGTCGGTTAAAAACTGTCAAATGTTAGGAAAAGCTCCCTCTTTGATATAATATCTCGTTACGTTTACTAAAAAAATGGAATTCATACGCTAGGACTCATGTGAAGAACATATTTTTTTTACTTACTGTACTTACTTTACCGCGTAAATAGGACCAAAGTGGTATTTTATGTAACTGATAGATAACATGACAGTGCTAAGATGCTGACTTGCTATTTCTGTCACCTAGTTTTCCGCTTTGATCGATATGTATAAAATAAACACACGCTGTAACCTTATTAATTATAGATAAAACAATTTGTAAACTAGGAAGTGATTTGTGCACTTATAATGGTAACATCATCGAGGTCACTTGTACAATAGAATGGTAGGAAGTTAATAAGGCATACTTTAAACATTTACTGTAAATAATACATCATCATCACTCCGCCTATATTCCCCGAAGGGATAGGCCACACTTCGCCGATGTTTTTTGGTCCCTATGTAATAGGGGGCGAGCCTATTGCCATTATACCGGGCACATTCTCTTTCAATACGAGGGAGATTTGGACTTTGGGGCATAGTCCACCATCCTGGCTCAGTGCGGGTTGGTGAACTTCAGGGCTTCTAAAGACGTGCAGCCTTGCAGGTTTCCTAACCATGTTATCCTTCATCGTTCAGCAAGTGGTAATCATTATTGAAAATGACATTCGCACATCAAAATCATCTGAGAGGTGCGAGCCCGGGATTTGAACTTCTTTTTTTTTTTATCCGGACCTCTATTGGCCCGGCCCGCGTGCTCACCTCTGATGTGGGGGTCAGAGTTCTTAAAATTAGCCTTAAGTTTAATGTGTGTAAAATATTTTTACCAGCCTGGGGATTTGAACTTGCACCCCTTGCGTTCAAGGCGTGCGTTCTACCGACGAGGCTACCACTGCTTTGGTAAATAATATAATGATCATATTACTAGCCTAAACAGGCTGCGAGGCGCGATTTCGATCGAGATTTTCTAAAATCTATTTTTATAAAAATGAATCACTATTTCCATTGGTCACATCATAACTTGACAACGACTTTACCGATTTCCTTCATGTGTTTTTAAGGCTTCCTCAAACTTCATAGAAGGAAGTTAGGGAAAAATATTGAAGAAAATTTAAAATAATTCGGGTTCATAAACTACGCGCGTACTAAACCTTACCCACACTTTAACGTACCTACCTTTTAAAACTAAACACACAATAAACATACGGTTAGATCGACAGACAGACAGAAAGACTAATGAATAATGTTGTAATTTTTTTTTTTGTTATAAGTACATATCGTATACCGTTTCATATAAATTTTGTAAAAAGCTGTTATTTTGTCATTAAAACATACACTTTTATTTTATTTTTTTGCATTGATATCGATTTATGAAGTTTCAGACCCTTTCAATCTTTTGTTGCTATAAGAAAGTAATCAGTTTAAAATTGGTAAGATGAACTAAACTTAGGTACGTGAAAATGATCAAATTCGGCCTTAAGACGATTAGAACAATCAATTATTCCGTAAATGTATCAATATATTTTTTACCGATATACCAAAAATTAAATTGCAATCCGAAAATAACTTTAACAGTTTTTTTTAGATAAACGTATAAATTCGTAAGTATTATACAAAAACACGACTGATATAAAAGGTATCGTTAGTTATTGATAAATCAACCTTGCTCGGGAAACTCAAACTATTCCACGGTCCACGACTATTGTTCAAGTTTTATTTTAAGGTTTTTAAGATTTCAATCTATTTTATTTAAAACATAAAAGCTTTTTAATATAGTTATGGTCAGTATAAGATGTTGTTAGGTTGGCTAATTACCTACGTAATAACTTAAGACAGAATGTCCTTTAAGTAGGGACTTAATAAAGTAACCGACTTGGTATTACATGGATCTCACAACTTTTTACGGTAGAAGAACTGAGTTGTGAGACTTGTTTTTTTTACAAGTTTTGTTTTTGTTGGTCCAAATTATTTCCAAAAACCTACACAACTAAGAGTACCCGTAGAGTCATCTAGCGGTGTAGATTTGCACTTTTTTGTGGTGTTGTTCGTCTGTATAAAGATAGATGTCACTGTGAGTGGTAAGTTAAAACGGAAGTATCAAGTAAGTATGGAGGGTAGAGGTAAGGCGAATCATCTCATAGGAGAGAAAAGTTGAAAAAGTGGACACCTTTTGCTCTAAATACCAGTTCAAAAACCTTCCATAATCGCGCTGGTGTAGATTTTTTTTTTGAAGGACTTACACTGTTGGCCGTGAGGTGGCCTTTACAGCTTTACCGGAGGAGTGGCGAGCACAGAGTGCACTCCAACCAAGGCCTTAAGGGCGGAAAGGGGTGGCAACTAGCTCAAGGGCGCCACAGAGGGCACGACCTCGGCTTGGGCAGTTACCGTGAGAGGAGAGGTAGTGACTGCGCTCCTAGGTGCAAAGATACCTACGAGCGGAAGAGGGGGTTCCTCGACCTCACCGGCGGCGAGATCGGTGTCTGTTTGAGGCTGGTGTAGGTGTGTTAGTGGCCCTCTCAATGCCCGGGTCGAGGAAGATCGTTTCGGGAGGATCAATCAACACGTGCCGCGGAGGGCGCGCTGGTGTAGACAAAGGGTATGGTATGAATATAGCAATTGTAGATCAACTGAAGTATGCTGAATTAAAAAAAATATTATCATTGTCGACTAAATTAGTTAATTATTGAATATTTCAACAACTTACGTTGAACAAAATAATGTAGTAAATATAAAATTAAATAATTATTACAAGAAAACGTGCACCTAGAGTTATTTTATTTGGTAAACTGTGAATAGCAGATACGCTTACTGACCTACTTTAATGATATTTGGCTTCTTTTACAATTTACCCTGATGCGAATGTGGCGCCACCCTTATTTAATGCATTTCGACAGACACTTTTTCAATCACGATAATTCTCTTTACCTCTACCCTCCATACAAGTAAGTTAAAAGTTCTACGTCAAAACAGAACCGGGACCACGTTATTGCAAATACCAAAACGAACTTTATTAACTAAGAGCAGAAGTATATTCTTCAACAAAATGTCATCGACGACGACGCAAGCGAATGTTGAAGTATCGAGAACCCGCACGATTTTGCCATAAAAATTCAATCTCTATGTATAATAAATATAGAGTACATTTTTCAAAAAAGACAAGTTAATTTGTAGATAGTGCAAGGCATATTCATATCACGATATCCTGCTGTACCTACTCATTTATCAGTATAGAAACCTCAGTAGATAGGTCACAATGTGCCGAGCTCAGAAGCTTATTGATATAGTTAAGATAAGCTCTATATAGGCTTATAGTACCTACCTACCTTGGCATATTAATAAGTAATTTAATAATGACGATCTTGTTAGTAAATCAAAAATATATTTTGAATTCATCATCACATTACATACTACTACTACTACTACTACAGCCCTTTTAACGTCCCACTGCTGGGCACGGGCCTCCCCTCAATGCGAGGGGGATTTCAGGCCATAGTCCACCACGCTGGCCCAGTGCGGGTTGGCAGACTTCACACATCTATCGAGAACTAGACAAGTTCCCTCAGACGTACAGGTTTCCTCACGATGTTATCCTTCACCGTTTCATAGCAAGTGATAATCTCGGATGAAAATGAGATTCGCACATGGATCCCAGAGGTGCGAGCCGGGGTTTGAACCTGCACACTTTGATTTGCAAGACGTGCGTTCGACCACTCGGCTACCACTGCTATTCATCATCACATTACATAATTAATTACATTTGACTATTTTGGCTGTGTCGATACTAATGATTATTTTGCAGGGGTCCGATTTTCGTTTGATAGACATCAATCTCTATTAGAGATATGTCGAAAAAAAGAAAAAAAATACGATCAATTCCACGTTTCGTTTCGACATATCTCTAATAGAGATTGATGTATATCAAACGAAAATCGGGCCCCTGCCCCATTAGCATGACCGCGTAGACATAAGATTTATATCTTTCAACTGTCAGATTTAACAAGAAAATGACGTCACATTAAACTTTTTGTACTGGAAATGGCTCGGTGTGACGTCATTTTCTCGAATCTGACAGTTGAAAGAAATAAAACTTACACGGTCGTGCTACAGGGCCAAGTTCCTAAGTATTTGGTCATCGTGACTGCTACGTACCTACTACTTATATGATGATGACTTTACTATTAACTCTATATAAATCATCGAGTAAGTACCTAAGTAGATACCTATACCTACGTAGAGTTTTAAGTCTCCCGTAGGTACGCCAATCAAAACGAAATCTGTGCCAATATTGAATTTTTGTGGTAAAGCCAAGCCTCTACGCGTTAAAATTCGCTCCCACTGTCGTTGTCATTTAGTTGATGAATTAACTGTATCTATGAGTTAATACAGTTTGTTTTGGAATGGAAAACAATTTGAAGCGCGAATGTCGACGCACACTATTGCGGGAAGCTTTAGGGAAGGTTTAAGAATGAAACTAACAAAAGCAATAAAACGTACCCTTTACATCTATGCTTCTTGGTAGCATCCCTGGCATCCGTAACTGTCATACTCCGAATAGTCATGATCTGAAACAAGAATAGAAACCATAATAGTAATACTATAAGAATACTACTGTAATATTACTATATGAAGTAGTGGTAAAGCCCCTACTGTTCAAATCCAAATTCGTTTGCACAAAATTCTTTAAGCGACTGAGACACAGGCTCTAGAATATCTCTATACCAAATTTCATTCAAATCGGTTCAGTAGTTTAGTAGAAGTAGTTCGTGATTGCGTAACACACAGACAGAGTTACTTTCGCATTTCTAATATTAATAATATATTAGTAAGGAAGTAAGGATAATCATAGATACACCTCAGTTTAATTTTAATAAAACTTAAGAATGATTGCTCTTTGTCTAAGGACACTGTATTGACGAGTCATTATTATAATAATAAGTGCTTGCTTATTTAAATCACGAGATCTCGATAGAAAACCAAGCAAAAAATTGCGACTTCGTTGAAATTGTTTATCCTTCTTCCTGTTTTGTTTGAAATTATGCCGCAGGTATATATTTTTTATTTAAAGACTAGCTGTGCCCGCGACTTCGCCCGCGTGGACTTTATGGAGATTACCCGGATATAATGGTTTTATGTTCATACCGCGAAACCTTAATGCTTTTTCAAAAATAAAAGTAGCCTAAGTTACTCCTTGGAACAACAGCTATCTGCCAGTCCCGTTAAAAATCGGTTCAGCCGTTTGGGAGTTTACCCGGAACAAACACACAGACAGACAAACAATGATTTTTATTGTCACAAGTATATTGTATACTTTCATATGTATTAATTAAAAAGCTGTTATTATGAAATTAAAAACAGACACTCCAATTTTATATATTTGTATAGATGTGAAACCACGCAATGTGTTAATACCTGTTAAGACTAAACATATTAATTTAAAATTAGCCATGGATATGTGATAGTAAAGTTAGTATACTAAACTATAGTAAATAATTTATTAATAGTAAATTAAAGAAGGCATATTCCTACTTTTATATCTTTTTCAATAACACGTGTTTCTAATTTAGATTTTTTTATCTTCGTTACTATATGAAATAATATAACAAACCAAAACCACAAACAAACCTCTTTCGTAAAAGTATTCCAATATCACAACCTCTTTTCTTATCACTGACGTCGCGAGACGTAACCAATTATTTTGTAACTACGGCCTTTTCACTTCGATGTAGTTTCACTTTCAGCGAGCTCGATTCACTACACTACATTGCACATCTAATCAGAGTCGAGATGAAAACACAACACTAAAAAAAGTTATATTCCTCCAGAGATTACCACATTTAGATATAAACGGCCGAGTTCTTATTTTAAATTAACTTCTAGCGGAGGAATTGTTCCGATGGCAGGCGCGGGCGCACGGCCGGCGACGCGTGCGATCAATCGGACCGAGCCGGGATCACGTCACTGACGTTGAAGTATACAACCTTTTTTTATATACCCATCCTTTTTAGGGTTCAACGAATCTTAGAAACCGGATTTTTGTAACTAGTTTATCGATGCCAGATGGAAACTTGAAACCAACCAATCTTGTCGCATGTGTAACATTACCCTATTTTTCAGAATAACCACCTTAAAATAATAAAGTGGGTTAATATTCAGCAATTATTTAGTTTACGTACGTCTGAGTATCATAAACATGAGACAATTGATTTTAAGTTGAAATTGAGAAAAACATTAGTGACTATTTTAGAGATTCGTCCGCCATCTTTATCACTGTCATCATTATTTTTATATATATGTGTATTTATTGAATTTGCCCCTACTAATAATTACTTGACACTGGCTGAAATACCAACTAAACACAGATTAAGCCATTCCTCATATTATTCCATTAAATACCTATCCTCATTTCATTCATTTCGCAAAAATAGAAGAATCAATTTCAATGAAGATAAAACCTAAATTAGAAAACAAACATACAGCCTTGGAACGAGAATACCTACTCAAAATGTAGATTATTAATGTAGTTTGTTCAGGTGTTATCATTCCAAAATATTATTTCAATAAGACGAATATTAAATAATTTCATTTCTATATTGTTTTACATATTGTTTTCTTATATTTACGCGAATACAATACGTTGAAAAAAACTATTTTACGGATTTTATCGCGTTCATTTACTATTTTATTTTCCCGACGTTTCGGCTGCTTTACAGCTACCATGGTCACGGGGGGACTGAGGGGTTAGACGTCCTGATGTCATAGTTAATAACTGGGTACCCTCATATTTAGTTTCTATTCAAAATTTTATCAAATAATATCGAAATAAAACTTTTATTGGTAGATAGATACTATAAACAATTTATACCCTCGGTATATAGGCCCCCTAATTATTTTTTCAAAGTAAAGGACCCAAGTTGCTCTTTGTAAAATCAGCTATCTGCCAATAAAAGTTCCGACAAAATCAGTCCAGCCGTTTGGTAGTTTACCTTAAGCAAACAGGCTGACTGATGGACAATCATTTTTTTACCTTTGCGTTATAGATAGCTTAAAACTCTCATATGCATTCAGTAGAAAGCAGTTATTTTGTCATCACAAACAGACACTTGAATTTTATTTATTTTAGATTCTTCTGGGTTCCGTACAGGTCACCCTTGGCTGCCATGTTTGATTTCGCAATGGCCATTGTTCGCGAGTGTTGTGAGAAGGTACATATTGGCGATGATTTCTGTAAATGGATTGTCGGTAATGTGCAGCTTATATGATATGCAACAAGTTTGATTTGTTTTATAAACACCTATAGTTATAGCGGGATAATCTTAGTTTTGTCTCTTTCCCTCGTATGAAATAAAACAGAGCGAACGAGCTAATCCGTGACAGAGGTCTACTCTTGACATGCATGCTAGCCCCCCCTTCTGTGGTGCTAGCACGCGCACCAAGACAAGATTAACGTCGTGGGATATATCAATTTTGTCTCTGTGGCTATTATTAATTAAAAAAAAAGTTAATGAACGAGTGCGACATAAGTCGTGGCAAAAGTATTGACGTGGCAGGTCGTGACAGCGGAACTTTTGTAATTTGTAGACGTTTGGAAACGATTCAGAGAAAAGATGGTCCTCGCAATCGAGGGGTTCTACGATCCCCTGGACAAACAATCGCTTTAAAAATTACGGTTATGTCCGGGACACACGTGGACATGAAACATGAGAGTAGAAAATGAAATATGTCGATCTGGCAGTGTAAGTCTACTACTTCCCAACACAAAACGCATAATATGAGTAATGCGATAGTCAAACAAACCTACTAACTCCTCAGGTTCGCTCTCACAGGCTTCAAGACAGGCCAATGTCTTTTGCCAATATACCAAAATGTACTCTGCGATAATACACATAAAGACTGAATTTCTATGATAAAAGCCACGCCCCACTACTACTACTATAGCCCTTTTAACGTCCCACTGCTAGGCACGGGCCTCCCCTCAATGCGAGGGGGATTCAGGCCATAGTCCACCACGCTGGCCCAATGCGGGTTGGCAGACTTCACACATCTATCGAGAACTAGTCAACTAGTCAAGAACTAGTCAAGCCTTTAAAACACGAGCGACTAATTGATATATTTATTTATTTTCGACATTTAAAAAACAGTGGCAAAATATTTAGAAATGCTCAGGTAACTTCTGCTTACAAATTGTCATCGAGTCACAAATATCGTCGCGACTCGTAGGTACTATTCCCAGGATCTCTAGTTACCAACAATTCTTAAAGTCTCTGTTTCCGTGTCTCTAAATCAATATTAATTGGGCCTAAACTGTGGTTCATTTGGGTTCTTTAAACAAGGTTTATCATACCAACCGATCCGGCGACGATTCGACACAATTGTACATCAAAATATGTTCTTTATTTTTGACAAAAACTGACATCTAATTACATAGCTTAGCAAACAATATTATTTTTACTTTATTGAATTTCAACATCACTCTTGTGAATTCTTTCAGAGTACTCAAGAATAAGTATATAAAGTAGTATCTCATTCACTTTGGTACTATAGGCAGGATAAATATATTATTTTGAAACAGGTTGCCAATAGATTCCATTATTGCCAATATCTCAATAATAACAAAGTATTTACAATTTAAATGAAGTTGCCGATAATAGGAATGTTATAGAAAGTATTCTGCTCTTAATGAGTTACTTATAATACCGCCTTAGAGTGTGTGCCCCTATAGTTCGTGGGACACAGTAGTTGCTCTCGGGTGCAAATTAAACAGCCTTTAATCACATTTCACTTATATTTTATATTAAAATAGCAGAGTACAACAATTGCACGACCACTTATCGGTGAGCGTGGTGTGAGAGAGAGAGAGAGAGATAGCCTATTACAAGTTTTGTAACATTAAAATTAAATTACCATTGGTGGCGATGTTGCCAACAAGAGCTTTTTCAAATTAGCTTTTTATACGATCGAACTCGCTTTTCGAAGTGCGCGTAGGCGCGTATAAGGGCCACGCAGTTATATTTGTATTTGGATTTTTTATCAGATTATTTAGTACCACTGTCTTACACTTATAACATAACTTCTCGATCTAAGAACCTACAGGTCGTTAGGTGTAAATGAAATATTTTAGCTAATAGCGAGAGTTATTTATAGTAGGTCATGACTCAGTCGTAAATTACTTCGCTCAGAGACCTGTTGCGCCAGATTGCGTAATGATAAGATAAGAGGTTGGTAACTGCCGCTACTGCTGCGCGGTCCACCTGCAAAATGAAGTCACTGTAGGTATGCATCAGTGGTGTTAGCACGCATGTCAAGGCAAGATCTGTGTCACGGATTAGCTCGGTCGTTCTTTGTCTAATTTCATACGAGCGTAATGATAAGATAAGAGGTTGGTAACTGCCGCTAATGCTACGCGGTCCACCTGCAAGATGAAGTCACTGTATGCATCAGTGGTGTTAGCACGCATGTCAAGACAAGATCTGTGTCACGGATTGGCTCAGTCGCTCTCTGTCTAATTTCATACGAGAGAAAGAGACAATATCAAGATATTCTGTGACATACGTCTAGTCTTGGCGCACATGCTACAACAACAGGTGATATCACCAAGGTATACAACGTGATATAATTCAAATGTGGCTACACTCAAGGACATTGATGGTGGACAAAGAAGCCGGCACACCGTAGCGTCAAAAGTGGCGCGTCAAATATTTTACCAATACCAAAACGGAACTCTGTGTCAATACTCATAAAGATTCAATTTCAGTGGTAAAAGCCACTCCTCCATGTGTCACAATTTGCCCGCACTGTCAATGTGATTTCATTGAAGAATGAACTTTGTCTAGTAGTCACTAACGTAACTTTTAGTTTTGGTAGTCAGCAGTGGTAGCCGAGTGGTCGAACGCACGCCTTGCAATCGAAGTGTGCTGTTTCTAGCCCCTGGGATTTATGTGCGAATCTCATTTTCATCCGAGATTATCACTTGCTATGAAACGGTGAAGGAAAACATTGCGAGGAAACCTGCACGTCTGAGGGAACTTGACTAGTTTTCGATAGATGTGTGAATTCAGCCAACCCGCAATGGGCCAGCGTGGTGGACTTTGGCCCGAAACCCCCTCGCTTTGAGGGGAGGCCCGTGCCCAGCAGTGGGACGTTAAAAGGGCTGTAGTAGAGTAGTAGCTGTTGGAATTGGCAAAAGAAAAATTACGATGTTTTCCTTCACCGTTCAGCAAGTGGTAATCATTGTTGAAAATTACATTCGCACATGAAAATTATCTCAGAGGTGCGGGCCTGGGATTTGAACTTGCACCCCTTACGTTCAAGGCGGGCGTTCTTGCCCGCGAGGCTACCACTGCTTAAAAATAGTTAATGTTAAATTGATAATATGATAAGAAATCGATACAAGCGATTGATATTTCATTACAACTAACATATCCAATCGGCAAATGCACCGTACAAGTCTTCTCAAGAAATACAGTCATCATGATGAATGATAAAGTGTCGAGGTTCCTAACATCATTTTCAACTTTAGTAGAGATACTATTATTATATCTTGTTTAATGACGATTCATTAGTACTTGTATTGGTTTATATGAATAAAAATATCTGATTCTGTTTCTAGCATTTAAAATTTGTACTCCATCAGAAGGTTCCTCTAAAAATAGGCTAAGTGTCGCGATCGGGAGCTGTTAAAATTGAACTAGGAATCTGACGGATGTTAGTCAGCTGTCTGATCCAACGCACATGCAATCAAGTGGTTTCATTGTGATTTACTGCACATCCTGTACAAGACCTTGTCTATGCGCTTGTAGATTATCCAATTTCGAGATGATTGCTTGGAGGCATAAATTTACATTTTGTACGACATTGGCCTTGGAAATATATTTTGGCTTTTGCTACGAATCTTCCAAATTATTTAACTAAATATCCCCAGACAACACATACTTATCGCATGATCCCAAACTAAGCAAAGCTTGAACAATGGGTACCATATGGACTGGGGAAGATCCCAGTTACTCCAAAACCAAGTCAATTTCTGTAATTTTTCACTAGCGAGAATCGAACCCGCAACCACCTGTACTTGTAGCATGAGCACCAAGACTAGTCTTATATCACATTATATCTTGATTTTGTCTCTTTCTCCCGTATGTAATTACTAATTAGACCGAGAGCATGCGAGCGAATTCATGACAAAGGTCTTGTCTTAACATGCGTGCTTACCCCACTGGTTCAGTAAGCCGAGGGGCCTACGATCAAACTACTAGAACAAGCCGTCGTTAAACTGTTCCTTTAGTAAACAACCAAGATACAAAGATGTTTGGCAGATAAAAACCGACGTCAATTTACACACAATTTTATTAGCCCCAATCGAATGAAACTCCAGAAACAATCAAGACATCTGGGGCAAGATCTCCAGCGGCGACTCGTCCAAAGGCCAGGACATGCAGGACAGCTCGTCGTCTATGAGAGCGTGGCCGATCTTCAGAATCCTGGCGACTAGAACGCTAGATAAAGCGCCGTTAATGGTCCTGTTCTTCTTAGAATCTTCGGAGTCTATGTACGGCATATGAACGATTTGGAAGTTCGTTGATTGTGTCAGGTTGCCTGAGAGACAAACGTTTGGAGGTTTAGGTAGGAAGTTTGCTCTAGTTTCTATTTCCATTAAAAATCCCCTATGTGAAGAATCCTAGAGGTTTTACCTAATTAGATCATATAGTACGCGTTCCATTCAGCAGAACGCGAATCTTTTCTAGATCTAGTTTGGCTACGTAAAGTGTAGTATTACCTGTAGTTATGCCATTTCTATGCTCGATGTAGCAGTAGGTGTAACCGATGAAGGCCCCAACTGCGATAGCAGATGCCGTGATAGCAAGCACTCCTGCCACGAAGGCTGCGCATGTCACCCAGCGAGACTTGCTGGGAAAGATAGATAACGCTTTATTGTTCCACCTCTTAAAGTAATACAAACTAAGTATGTGAAATAAATTTAAAGTGTTACAATGGGAGACTTTATCACTAAAAGTAATCTCTACCAGGCAACCTTTGGATGGAGAGGAATTATAGTACTGGTAAAAGGTCACTTAACCGCAAAGTTATTAAATTGGTAAGTATTTTTATCAATAGGCAAAAAACTAGAGATAGGTTTCTAAAGTAATGTGGCTATGGGGGTATCAGTTTATTGTAGAAGAGGGCTCTCTTGCCCAAAGTAGTTTGGGCATCCCTGTACTAAAGCTTGTGCGTCATTTCATATGATAGCATCTACCAATTTGATGGGGTGCTATTATCCATTGTGTATACGTAGGTTTTGCATATGGTTATCTATTCCCAATGCCTAGTCATAGTTGTATTAGTACAAATCGATCAAGGTGCGGGACACAGGTGGAAAAAGATAATCCACAAACAATTATTAGCCTTGTCATTTTCGCTACTCAAAACTTACTTCTTAAGAACTTCTGGCATATTATCCACTTCTAAAATCGTGTAACCCATCATGCCGGTTCGAGTTTTTTAATGTATGAATTGAAATGGAATAGGTGCAGAAAACAAATGGGTAATGTATAAAAAATATATATTTCAGAAATGACACATAAGCAATTTGCAACGCGTATGTTTTTATTTTTATAGAGATATATGACAAGAATTTAACCGGCCAGTATTCACTAAATTAGACATTGGTTAAATGACGACAAAAAATATATTATCATAGACAACTTCTTGATGTTGGTAACTCCTTATAATTCCTCTTCTTTTTTACGAAATGAATGAAACTATGAAATTATAATGGAATAGTTGCGAAAAGGCTGCACCTGCAATTAGCGGGTATTCTATCAATTTCAAATAATTAATTGCAAGGACAAATTCAATAAATACACATTATAAATAAAATTGGGTCATTACTCAATTTTGCAATCCTCCTTTTATTTAATACTAGCTGTGCCCGCGGTTTCACCCGCGCTAATAGTTACTTTGGCGTAGAGTGATGTTATAAAGTCTATGATTATAAGTCTAAAGTCTATAATACCCTATTCATGTTCGGGAATTTTCCCGTTTTTGCCACATTATTCGTTGCTGCTCCGCTCCTATTGGTTGTAGCGTGATGATATATAGCTTATAACCTTCCTCGATAAATGAACTATTTAACACAAAAAGAATTATTCAATTCGGATCAGTAGTTCCTGAGATTAGCGCGTTCAACCAAACAAACAAACAAACTCTTTAGCTTTATAATATTAGTATAGATTTATACCTCTATAAGTGTAAAGCATTCCTCTATGATTTATACTTATTCAAGTGTCATTTTATACATATATTATTTTATATATTATTTTGATTTTGCTATGATATTTTAACTTTTCATAGGAGTTTTAAATTTTTTTGTATGTATTTTTATTTATTTACCACCAAAAAATGTGTTCAAGTTGTTGCGACACCGCGGAATGTGGTCGATGCTTTGCGGATATCTTTTATGTATTAGAAAAGTACGTTATTAAGTTCATTTTCTGGTTTTAATTAACTAGTTTTGCTTGAATAAATCTAAACGTTAAAGGAAAACATTGTGAGGAAGCCTGCACGTCTACAGAAAGGCGTGTGAAGATCACCAACCCGCACAAGGCCAGTGTAGTGGACTAACGCCTAAAATCTCCCTCGTATTGAGGGAGAATGAATCAAAATCAGATTTTTTTTATTCATGTAATCCAATAAGCACTTATGAATCGTCAGTAAATAATAGTATCTCTACCACCGTGTTCGGTATAATGGCAATAGGCCCCTATTACATTAGGACCAAAATTCATTGGCAAAGTGCAGTGCACCTTTGTCTACCCCTTCGGGGAATACAGGCGTGATGATGATTTTAAATGTAGTATTAAATTAATGTTCGCTGCAATTTGCAGGCTCTCTTCATTCTGCGCGTTCACTGCGGTCGTCTGCTGCGTCATGATAACACTCAGCTTTGTTTTGCTAACTGGCATTGGGCTCGGATACAATTACTGCGTTGTGGAGACCAAAGTCCAAAATAGTCGTATGTATTTGCCCACTTCCTAACTATACAGAATGTTTCAGAAGTCCGAAATAATACTTCGACTTTCGCATCAGTATCAGGTACAACTGCATGGTATAAAAATTTGATCGAAATTCGACCATGTTTTTTCAACTTTTTTTTCGCCGCTGATTTCTTTAGCCTTGTGAATATTGGCCTCATAAGCAGGGTTCGAGGATATATATCAGTGGATATATATCATGATATATATTCGATGTATATCAAATGATTTTTTATTATATATATCAATAGAAAAATTGTTAAAAAAATTATAATATTAAGTAATTTTTGCCGTTTGTTAGTGTATTTCTACTTTCCAAATGTTTGAATAGAGTTAAATATACTACCTAATACCGTAATAGTAGTAATAAGTTCTAGTCCAAAAAATATTTTTAACAAAAAACTAAAACAGACTTCAAAAACCTAGGTTTTTTGTAAAAAAAAATTGTATTCACGATTTTTAGTGTCAATAGTAATAATTCACTATCCGGCCGGATACCGGATAGTAATAATTCACTATCCGGCCGGATACCGGATAGTAATTCACTGTCCGGCCGGATACCGGATAGTAATTCACTATCCGGCCGGATACCGGATAGTAATTCACTGTCCGGCCGGATAATCTGCCTTCACTAAGCATCCACATGTAAGCTACCGTATATGTACCCAAAGTATTATTTCAGACTCCTGAAACACCCTGTACCTTTAAAAGTAAGTATTGCCGATAGGACAGTCTTGATTACTGTTGGTTATATCGAGGGGTTAAAGGCCATTTGACTTGAGGGAAACCTTTTCAACTTTACAGGAGAGCATACTCATTCGACGCAGAAAAAATAGCTGATTCCAAATATGTGTCAATATCGCCCAAAATTGTCGCTTAAGTCAAATAGCTTTTATCCCTCGAAATGACTGTGCTGTCAGTGGCCTTGGTGAACTTTTGTAGTAGGAGACAGGGAGTATAAGACTATGATTAAAGAGGTCACGGTCGAGCCATTTTTCATACATTTTTAGGGTTCCGTACCCAAAGGGTAAAACGGGAACCCTATTACTGAGACTTCGCTGTCTGTCCGGCCGTCCGTCCGTCCGTCTGTCACCAGGCTGTATCTCATGAACCGTGGTAGAGAGTTGAAATTTTCACAGATGATGTATTTCTGTTGACGCTATAACAAAAAATACTAAAAAACAGAAATAAATAAATATTTAAGAGGGCTCCCATACAACAAACGTGATTTTTTTTGCTGTTTTTATAGTTAATGGTGATGAACCCTTCGTGCGCGAGTCCGACTCGCACTTGGCCGGTTTTTTTCGTGTAGTTATCGTTTTACAATTTGTTAGATTCATAATAATGATGACGATATTTTTTTAAACGTGTCTAAGTTCATAAGACGAACAGTGACAGAATGGTTTTCCTGTATGAACACGTTATAAGGCGATCGTGGCAGATAGCAATCTCAACATTTGATAAACAAATCTCAGAACTCTAATTGTGTTGCTTTATTTTAGGATGACGTAAGATCCCTTTCCTTACTCTTGGTTTACAGCACAAATTTCAGAAATGTCCTTACTGAATTGGCCCTTAGGTATAATTGAGATCGCCCCCTGTCCATCGTATGGTACCCATAGGACAAGCTTCGTTTAGTTTGGGATCATACGATGAGTATGCGTGTGAAGTTCACCAACCCGCACTGGCCAGCATGGTGGACTATTGTCCAAAATCTCCCTCGTATTGAGGGAGAATGTGCCCGGTATAATGGCAATAGGCTCGCCCCCTATTACATTGGGACAAAAATACATCGGCGAGTTGTGGGCTCACTGCAGTGCACCTCTGCCTACCCCTTCGGGGAATACAGGCGTGATATGAGTATGTGTTGTCTGGCGATATCTACTCGTATATTTATTACTGTGATGATGTTTATTATTTGTGTTATAGCTGTCTTTACCACCCCAAGCGGCTTAAGATCCGGCGAGGACACTACAGAGCCAGCGTTCAGGAGAACAATGGCGAAAGTTCACAAGAAGACTATGCCAATACCTTCAATCAAACCAACCATGGTGATACCCCTACATGAGGAGGTGGACCTGAAGGCATTGTTTTCAAAGTTACGGGGACAAAATAATAACGTAACACTGCAGTTAATAACTTGAAAAGCCTGAGGCTTTTACCTATTTTTTTTAGGAGATTTTGTATTGTTATTTTATTTTTGATGAATTTTTAACCAAGTTTTTGAGATTTTTTTATATTTATATTGAAAGATTTGTTTCTTTAATAAAGTTTTTATTGAGACTAATACATTTATTAGATTGACGAGATTTTATTTCACCTTCTTTTTGTACTGAATAAATGAAATTGTAATGGGATAAGATGAGGAATGGCTGCACCTGCGATTAGCGGGTATTTATGTCAATATCACACTGCAGTGCACCTCTGCCTACTCCTTCGGGGAATACAGGCGTGATGATGTATTTATTTATCACAGATCACGACTGTCAATATCAAGTAATTCAAATTCAATACATACTCATTACAAATAAAATAGGTAATGAAGGAGGTAAATATGGCGGATGGATCCAGAAAGGGGGCAGAGTTATAACAGGTTCTTTATTATTTATTCATCACTTACAACTATCATTACAGGCTAACCTAATTCAATAGTGTAGTATAATAAAATTGTAAACATACAGAACTCTTAATTCTCTAATTTCTCTAGGTTCTTGGGTTCTGCTACGAACGAGTTGATATAGTGCCAATATCATTGACGCCACCATATTTTCTTTATAAGATTGTGTTTAAGTTTATTTAGGCACATAACACATTGCAGTGACGCCTTATGATTGAGTGGAGAACATCGATTTATAATGGTGTGTCTGTATGACATATTAAATCACGTCGTGGAAATTGGAATTTAATTATGGGTTGGAAATTCTGTGAGAAACATAGCTTACAGGAGATCTATGAGATCTATGGCTAGTTACTCTATGAGTATACGGCTTATATACGGTAACTATATACATCGGGCAACTGCAATGGTGGATATCAGATATACGTCAAAAAATTGCGGCAGGGCGGAGTTGATAGGGCATCTCCGTTATATATCTCGATGATCTTATTCCATTCAAATTTCATCATTTCATTCTTATCGTAAAAAAGAAGGAGATGGCTGATAAATTCGTTACCTTCTCGGCTTTTTTGTTAATATTTGATACTGGCCGAATACCTAATTTGCTGGTGGCGCCACAATTCGTCTCTGATTTTAGAAGAGATTTTATACAGCAGATTACCTACTTCATATTAGAATTTTATTTCAGTTCATATTCTGCTCTTTCGTGCTCATTTTATTCGTGGAAGAAGAGATTTAATCGAGCGTTTTTGCTCTTCAAAAAGTGATTTATTTTTTACTAGATATATATATACCACCGTTTATTATTTTTAGTGTTTTTGTTACCTATTTGCAAAATGGGTATCATAGCGAGTTTGACATCCCATGTGGTGTATTTATCCGAAAAGTAAGTATACTACATACCTTCTCGAACGTGATGTTATAAGATGCAAGTAAGATTTGATTCAACGTCTTTCGTGATTTCTGAACACGCAACATCTTACAACGCTGAGGGTACTGACCTTAAGTGTGTACCCTAAGGGAACACACTGCTGTACCCTTGAACTCCCAAAGAAAAAAGGACACAACGCCAAAACAAACATTCAGGATCCTATGGAAGAGTATTAGAATGGGAAAAGGTCACGGGACAAGGTCAACTCAACGCCGAATGATCATTATACTCAAGGTTACATGCCCTTAACCCCTGAGGTCAGGTGGCTTTGACCTTGAGGTCCATAGAGGTCCATAAGACCATATTTCGACCTTGAATAAAATTCACAGTATAAATCCTGCAATCTATTTAGATTGCAGGATTTATACTGTCACCTACATTTGTAGGTTATGACGATATTTGGCAAAGGTATTTTCTTTTAGGATATCCCTATGCTGCATAGCTGTCCTCTTAGTGTCATGCACCATGATAACTATCACTTTCACTCTGGCTTTCGGCATCGGACTTGGGTACAACTATTGCTTTGTGGACCTCAAAACAAGATACAAATACGGTAATACAATTTCTTCTATCTTCTTTGTCCTACTTGACACTTCACACTTGTCCATCAAGTTACCTTCCTAAGGCACCCTGAAATTGTATTTAGATTTCAACATGCTTCATCGGATCGGTAGGCTGAGGTACAACGCGGCCAAATAAGGCCGATGCATTTTGGTAAACGAGTACTAAGGGGCAAACCCTAGGGAAACCCGAGTACTAAGGGGCTAATATTTGACGCTCGACCCATTAGAGCAAAGTGGATCCAGGACGTAGTAGATAGATAGATAGAAAACTCTTTATTGTACACCAATAGTTACACGGATATTACACAAAATATATTGACAAAACAAGGAACAAATAGTACCCCACGCTTACCCATTATTGGTCAGCAAACAACACCCCATCTTTCAAGAACTTTAAGTTTATTCCAACCACTTTTCTTTACTGCTTCTTTATTCAATACTCAATAGAAACTTCAATCCATCTACAAACGGTATGACAAGGCCTCCAAAATCTCGTAATACCAGATTTACAAAGACATATTTTCCACGAAGTTCACCAACCCACACTGAGCCAGGATAGTGGACTAAAACCCTCGTATTGAGGGGGAATGTGCCCGGTATAATGGCAATAGGCTCGCCCCTATTACATTGGGACCAAAAACATTGGCGTAATGTGGGTGCTCTGCAGTGCACTTCTACCCCTTCGGGGAATAAAACAGGCGTGATGATGATACATATATTTTGCAGTGCCACCACGTTACCGCTATCGAGGGAGTCCTCGATGGCACGGCAGTCGATATGGCCGCTTGGGTGCAGAAGCTGAAACCGATGAAGAACGTCTGTCCATTCCACAGCCAGATATTGACCCCGATGGGAATAAAGATATCAGTATACCATCCTCTTCCCCTGATTTACAAGACAATGAAAAAATATATGAGCCACAGGAGTCTATAGATGATATTCGAATTCCTGATGAAACCACTGCAGAACCGATTAGTATTTTTACTACAGATGCTTCAACAGATGTGATCAATGTTACTGATACAACAAGAGCTTTAGCTGTAAATAGTACAGTAAAATCGAAAACGACGAAAATGGTGATACCCCTAAGCGGCTTGGACCTAATAGGGTTGCTAACGAGATTGAGAGCGGAAAACAAGAATTACACTCTGCAGATAGTAACGGATTAACGTTAGGATATTTATATGAGTTTTAATTTTTAGACGTTTATCTTTGTAAGATTTTTACTTTTGTTTTAATTTGAATTATAATTTCATTTATTTATTCAAATGATTGGCTTTTTCTTCAATGTAGTAAGCATTATGCCAGTGTCAAATGATAATGATATCAGACCATGGATTTAGTTGTGTATCAGACTTATTTGATAAAGCATTTGGGTTTAGTCATAATTTTTTGCTTTCGCAAGTTGATAGCACATACATTCATAGACAACTGTACAGCGGCAGGTTCTAATTTCTTACGAAATGAATGAAATGATGATATTTATTGGAATAAGATGAGGAATGGATCCACCTGCGTTTAGCGGGTATTTCAGCAAGTGTCAAGTAAATAATAGCAAGGGCAAATTCAATAAATACACATTAAAATACAAATGTATGATGACAGTGATAAAGATGGCGGATGAATCCCAGCGGCTGGTTATGCAAAAAGGTAGCAATAAGTGACACCGCAGAGCTTTAGCTGTCTTCTTTAGAAGATTGGTTATATTCATCTATAATGATCTGTGGTTGTTAAATACGTAAATGTCATGATGCTATAATGTATCTAAATTTTAATCTTTTGGGGTATTTTGAATTAAATGCCTATGGATTGTGCTACGATCAGGGGCAGTACGAAAGTGCTGTCTATTTCTAAAGTATGTGGTAAGTTTATCGCTATTCTTTAGAAAGGTCCCAAAAATCTAGGTAAACTGTCCCCTAACAACGCTTTAAATCTCAACTATTGGTCCATTTTCCAAATTGTATGTGTAGACAAAGGATGGATATTGATTCAGAAGCTATTATTCTTTGCTATATACTTAAAGTAATAATTTATAATCATTATATAAGAAGAAACATTTAGTGTGACTTTTAAACTTGGCGTCGTCTATCTCATATGGATCTTTAGGTACACTGGCTATAAGAGCTCCAGCCAAATGAGATAAAAAAGAAACGTATGGTCAAATAAATATCCTCATCTGTTACATACACCTGTAAGCAATTTCATTGCAATGCACAATTCTCAACCTTGGGATGGACAAAGTGTCTCAATTCTTATAGCTAATATGTAATAGTACGAAAAGTATAATTATGAGCTCTCAGCTGCTCAATGTAATTTTTCGAGCAATATCTGGTGATAACTATAATACTAAAGCGCTATGAGGTTTGAGGAAAGCTTTAAACCGAGGACGCCACGAGGCAAGTAAGGACATAACGATTTTAATGTCTACAGTGTAACATGGACCCACAAACCTTGCGCTCACAAACGCGTCAAAACTTCATAACCAATTTTTTGACAATACCAAAACGACTGTAATGACCCATAAACAAAGCTCATTTTTCTACGAAATATCATCGATGAAGCGAGGTCGCTTAGCATTTGCCAATGAAACTTAATCTTTATGAATGTGGTTCCAAAGTACATTTTCAAAAAAAGACAAAGTTATCCGCTCACTCCATTAGGTGCAGCCCATCAATGTTATATCTTGTAGATGCATACCCGGCATTTGCCCTATCCAGGTTATAAACAGTCTACAAATCAATTGTAAAACTCTCGTTTATCTTATTGGGAGGCAATGAATCTACAAGTGTGCTTTATAGGGAAAGTAGCTTATGTAGGTATTATTTAACTACTACTACTACTAAAGCCCTTTTAACGTCACACTGCTGGGCACGGGCCTCCCCATGTGAGTGGGATTCGGGCCATAGTCCACCACGCTGGCCCAGTGCGGGTTGGCAGACTTCACACATCTATCGAGAACTAGTCAAGATCCTTCAGACGCGCAGGTTTCCTCACGATGTTTTCCTTCACCGTTTCTTAGCAAGTGATAATCTCGGATGTAAATGAGATTCGCACATGAAACTCAGAGGTGCGAGCCGGGGTTTGAACCTGCACACTTTGATTGCAAAGCGTGCGTTCGACCAATCGGCTACCACTATTATTTAACGGTGAGCCTGATATCTTTTTAAAGTAATGTTGCTGATACGTTTTTGCTAGGCGTATTTTGCTGAGGCTATTATAAAGTTATGCGAGACTATTATTTATTACATACTTTATTTAGAACATAACTCTGATATAACGCTGTTGGGTAAAATAGACTGAAGTAGAAATAGATAGATAACTCTTTATTGTTCCACCGCAAAAATTAACAAAATATTACACACAAATTATACAGTGTCACAATGGGCGGCCTTATCACTAATAGCGATCTCTACCAGGCAACCTTAGGATGGAGAGGATCTAACTGAATTATTAAGACGAGAGTGTACTTAATAATATATACTTACAGTAAATACCACTCCTCCGGTGAAGCTGTAAAGGCCAACTCACGGCCAACAGCGTAGTCCATTCAAAAAAAAAACAGTAAATAGCTTAAAATTCACACATACATAGATACATGTTACATGGATGATTAAAGTTTTTATTAAAACTAAAACAAATGTAATTATCTAGTGTCGCAAAATTTTATTATATTAATTACTAAGTATACACGTAATAAAAGTCTTAACGTTTAATAAAATGTACACTGTAAGAAGGACACTCAGGAAAGGGGACAAACTGAACTTTCTTCATTAACGGAGTTGTGCTGTAAGAGTAACTATTGTTTTGAAGAGACAAAACCCTATATCACCTTCTTTAGCTCTCTTTCTTACAGACTATTTAACTTTGTATGTAGTTTTTGCGTTACCATCAAACAAATGTACTCTCTGGTTTAACTTTTTACTAATACAAAAAAGCCAATTTTAAAATTTTCGATTTTTCGGATGCACTTTGGGTTATCCCAATTTTTTTAAACAACTCATGTGTTCATCAAACAAAATCATATTGGTCAAGTTGTTTTTGAGTTATTGTAGTGTAGGTACTTGGATTATATTATAACGCGGGTAGCATTAAGCTAGTTAAGGCAGTTCGGAATAAATGGTCAACCCGTACACCCGCGTCTCATTTGCTCCCCGCCCGAACACTACAGTTATAAGGAGACTAACGAACAGCAATTGATTTTCATATGACGTAGAGACGAAGTCAGTAAGCATTTGAGAGGGTTTATCATTAGTTTCTTCAGATTTTATTTTATTTAATATGACCAAATCTTAGACAGTGACCTGAGCTCAAATTTCAAATGACTTCGTGAACTCAAGCTCGATAAAAGCTTGGTACTTAGTTCTGTAGATAATTCCAATGTTATCCACTGTATTGACTAGTAATTCTTCTAATTGTTTTCAGTTTTCGTAACATTATAATCGGTGGTGGCAGTGGTGACTGTTGTTGCATCCCCCTACCAAATCCGTGCTCGTGCTGCAGCCGCTGCTGCGCGCAGCTAATCTGCAAACTACTCTGCTACGCTTTTATATTGTTGTTATTAATTGCTGGACTGTTCGTGCTCATTGAGTCCTTCTGTTAGTATTTTAAGTCTTATCTTAAAGGTAGTTAAACCTGAAGGAGGATAACGATTGTTGTCCTTTTTGGATGGGCCAAATTCTTTTTAAGACGCGGTCGGTTTTACATTATATTATGATAATTTGTCAATATAGCTGTATTAAATTAATATTGTTGCTGTAAGGTGCAGCAGCAATTGCATTTTATAATTCAACCAGAAGATGATGCTTTCTGTGATAGGTATCAGACTCTATGTAACATATTGTTAGAGTTAGTTAGTCGAGCATTCGTTAATGCGCTGTACAATTTACTATATTGATATTTTACGAAAAAGTTAGCGCTAAAACATGCTTAAATGCTTAGGTAGCAGCTCCCTACTAAATAAACTACCCTGGGAAAGTGGTAAACAAAATGTATGGCGTTATATATCTCCCTAATCTATTATCCTGTATTTCTGTCCATCAGGTCCTGAAGAAGACGCAAATGAAAAAGGAAATCAAACAACCAAAGCTCCATAAATAAAAGCTACGTTTTTGTTAAACTATCGCAAGAGGTAAGTAGTCGTAGGTTATGCTGAAAAATAAATAATTGACGTTGCCTATCTTTTTGACAGGCCAACATAACCTGTTGCAAAATGTCGTAAAAATGTGATGAAATTCAAAGGATTTAAATTATTAATTGGTGATGTGGTATGTACCAGTTTTAGAAATGCTTTAGTACATTATTGGAGCTGTCTTATGATTTCAATTGTGAAGCTTAAGCTTGAAACAAGTAGTTACATATTTCTATAGCAGGATGGATTAAGTTGAATTAGTCTCAGCTCAGTTAAGTTAGTCTCAGCATCTACAGAGTTGAAATTTATTAAGCAACTGCTGCCGTCCGAGCATAGCTAGAGGCGGCTAGATTTGAGATTTCTGATTTTGATTAACAATAGTTTATGTTAGTTGAATACAAATTTATGGGAGTCTAGTTATTATTGCGAAATAAATTCCTCAACATAGTAATTATAGTGTCCTAATAAAGACTATTACTCAAACATTGTGTAGAGATAGAGACTGTACAAGAACTTTTTACTGGGTTTGGAGAGAGTTATGTAGTATTTTATTTCAGCAGCGATAACATTGATAGGAAAACTGATTCTAAGGGAACTCTACCGAATTTTTAAAGAAGTAAAAAGCCCGCCAACCCGCACTGGGCCAGCGTGACGTATTGCAGTGTGGGATTGTGTCCAGTATTAAGGCTATAGGCTCGTCCCCCATTATTTTCGGACCCATATACTTGGCCAAATGTGCGCACCGCTCTGCATCTCCCTTTGAGAAATATATAAATCATATACTTTACAATTTATTACAGCTGGCGTAACGTGTATGTGAGTTCGGACGCTTTGAACATCGCTGCTCAGGTGGTGCTCTGGGTTGTGCTATGTGTCATTGGATTTATTGTCATACTGTTCCTTCTATCATCGGATATGATATAAATAAGTATATATGATATGGATTTTATACGAGTAGGGCCAACCTATAGTAATTTGGAAAGTGCATCCCAGAATGCCTTTCTGAATTTATATTACCTATCCACGATTTTAGAAAAGCCTCGCACATAGGTACATAATGTATTTTGTAATAATGAATTGCATTTATACTTAAGGTACCGGGCGCTCTGGGCCGAGCGGGTTAACTTGAACTTCTTTGAAAATGCACTCTTCAGTATACTTCTACCAAAAGCTTGAATATGAACACGCGACCATGTGACAAATTTCGCTCGTGACAAAGACATCAAGTCATTTCGTTGAAAATTCGATTTTCCTATGAGTTAATACAGTTTGTTTTGGTATTGGCAACGAATTTATTGCGCGAATTTTGACACGGCTGTTGGTTTGGGGTATGTCCGGGGTTTAATTCAGATTGTGGCTGGCTTTTGTTTCAGGACCAGCATAGTTGTGACAACGATGAAATTTAATGTCCATGAATGTTTTAAAAATACAATGGAGTTAAAAAGTGGCGTGCAATGTCCTGCGTGTGAATGTCCACATCTGGACACGTCACCGCGGGGTGTTCCTAATAATTGTGATTATGTACAAAATGGAGTCTTGCCTCGATGCTATTGTTATCAATGTACAATATTAAATCAATTTTTGCAACAGAGTTCTCAAAGTAATTTTTATTTTCACTTAACCGAGTTTGACTCATAAAAACAGGACCTTTTTTCTTGAAAAGAAATCCACTTTTTTGGCCTACCTCTTTGGTACACACCTATCTTTTTCTTGTACGAGATGAATAAAATGATGAAATTTAATGGAATAAGTTGAGAAGAAGTTGCAATTAGTAGCAGGAATAGCAAGGAGAAAATCGGTAAATGAGGGTGATAATAATAGAAAGAAAGAACGAAAAAACTTGATTGTGGCTAGCAGCAAATAGGATAGAAGATAAAAAAAAAGAATAATAATTTAAAAAATCTGCTCGCCACAAACGGACCCAATTCAGCATGTGCTGGTTGAAAAAAATCAGCGCTGGTCTTCTATTGGGCCCGTTTGGCGATTTCACGGGCGCAAACCACAAAAAAATAAAAATAAAAAACAACTAAAATAAGACTAAAGGGCTCGAACCCAAAACTGTAATCGACATAAAATTAAAACGCAATCCAAAAATCATAATCAGTCCATGCTGTTCGAACACATACTTAAAACCAAGAATTTTATATATATCATCATAAACTTCTTCGGATGATCTCAACACGCCATAATTTTGTTTCATTTCCACATCTTTATCTCTGAGGATTTATGACATAATTTTACTCCCTAATCCAGTGCGAATCAGGAATAGCATGATAACGAATCAGGAATATATTATTTGTGAAATAAATAATATATAAGGCAATACCTCGTTTGTAAATAGCTCATGAATAACAAAACCATCAAGAAAATAAACAAAATGGGAATAAGCCTAACCATAAGATCTTGTAACTAGATTTTAGTGAGTGGAATGGTTAGTTGTAACAGGGTTGATAGCCCAGGTATGGCCAAATCATCAAGATTTATATATAATAGCATTTCAATAGTAGGTAGGTATATTATTACATTAGACTTCTCTGTCAGAATTTATCCATCTAGACTCTCAGTATTGTACCGTATGAAAGATAAAAGTATTATTTCATTAACATAAGTTTTATCATTAATTAAAGATTCTTTTAGAAACTACACTCATTCGTAAACGGAATACTATGGAGAAGAATGAGCAAGAAACTCCATGTATAAATTAGCATCCTGCCAATCAGTTGACTCTTTGAAACTCACACAACTTTCCGCCGCCATTTTACGAAATCAACTACTACTATAAAGGAATTTTTGCTAAATAAAGTAGGTACCTACTTTTAAGAACTTTAAATAACTACAGATATTCACTTATTTTACTTACACATCCATTGGCATAGATACCTTATTTTTAGATTATAATACAGTAGGTTAAGTACACTTAATAAATGGAGAAACTTCCACCTCAACGGCTCGTTCTCGACTGCCGATCCGACTGACCGTCTGGCGCTCCTTCGGCACTTTCCCCCTCCTATGACACCACGTGTCACGATAGTGTTGCCAATTTTAAATAGAATAATATCGATACCAACGAGTATTTAACGAAATACCGATACATTTGAAATCGTTTTGAAATTTATTAAAAATCATGACACTACTTAAGATGTTTTGTGAAAGATAAATTATATGTATTTTTATTTGTTCCGGTTATTTATAAATCATAAAAAGTTTTTTCATTTGGAATAATGTTGATATGATTATCCATCTCTGATAGGTCTACCAGATAATAGTATATAATTTTATAGTAATATGTGGCACAGATATATTTTACACATATTGCCATTGATTCTGTTCTTGGATTCATCCGCCATCTTTATCACATTTATCACCAGTTTTTAGTGTTCCGTACCTGAAAAGGAAAAAACGGTCCCCTTATAGGATCACTTTGTTGTCCGTCTGTCTGCCGGGGTGTCAAGACCCTTTTTCTCAGAAACGCGTGAAAGTATCAAGTTGAAATTTATAACAGAGACTCATGTCTGAGGTCACTTGGTGCCCTAAAAAAATCAAACTTCTAGGTTAACGTAATCAAAAGATACGGCTGTTTATGTTGCGTTTTCAGTACATTTGCACGGGTATCAAAAACTTATAGGGTAGGTACTTCCCGTTAACCTAGATTCACGAAATTTGGCAGTAAGCATGGTCTTATAGCACAACTAAAGGGAAAAATTTGAAAACAGTAAAGTTTAGGTACGGAAGCCTCGGTGCTCGAATCCAGCGCACACTTGGCCGGTTTTTATTTATAATGTGTATTTATTGAATTTGCTCTTGTGATTAATTACTTGACACTGGCTGAAATACCCGCTAACTGCAGGTGGAGCAATTTATCATCTTAATCCATTAAATTTCATCATTTCGTAAAAAAGAAGAAGATTCTGTTCTGTGACCATAGAGAGAGATTCTGCTGTACACACATAATTGTACAACTAAGTTCTATTTTATTTATAGAGTAGGTACAAGAAATGTTCTCGTCTTGTTTATCACTTCACTTTTAAAAAGTCTGCGTCTTCCATTGAGTTTAGCCGATGATTTTACATAAAAGCGGTAAGAAGGACGACAATACGCTTAGTTTAGTCCAGTTTCTTCTTTTTTTACGAAATGAATGAAATGATGATAATGGAATAAGATGGGGAATGGCTCCACTTGCGTTTAGCAGGTATTTCAATAAGTATACATTCAAATTAATGGTAAAAAAACTTTATAAACAAGCTTTTATTTGATTGCCCTTAGTTTTCGTGTTTACCTCAGCAAGCCCTTTCATTTGATACCCATACTGTGGTAGTGCAGAAAAAATAACAATTCCATAATCTTGGATGATCCGCCATATTGGAATTGGAATGAGGTCGCATAGCCAAGCATGCATTGTCATCCAAAATAAGCGTGTATACCAAATTTCAGCTCAATCGGTTAAAGATAACTGATTTAAAATTCAGTTGCTAGTTTCCACCTGGTTTCCAAGTTAATATAAAGCTTGTAAAAATGGATGATGACAGTGTTAAAGATGGCAGCTGAATCCCTACGCTTAGTTTAGTCCAGTTTAGTTTTATGCCAATAAAGTTGTCATAATTATATAGTAATCTGTATTTGAATATCGTCATGCCATTTGCTGCATTTGATTTTATTTCGTAAGAGCAACAAGAAGAAAACACGAGTTTAAGATTCAAGAGATTGATTTGTATGTTTTAAGCGTGATATAATATAAGACTTTTGCATAGAGCATTATTTAAGTACTATGCTGTCAGTTACAATAATTCTGATGTGTTCCGCAAATAAAACTGGAGAAACAAAAAGCTACAGGAACTAAAATACCAACCAATACAGTAAGTAGATAGGTATCGAACGCTAGATACTCGTACATACATACATACATCATCACGCCTGTATTCCCCGAAGGGATAGGCAGAGGTGCACTGCAGTGCGCCCACACTTCGCCGATGTATTTTGCTCCCAATGTAATAGGGGGCGAGCCTATTGCCATTATACGCTAGATACTTCCTATCGAAATAGGTGCGATACGCTGTAGATGCGTACATTGGGGGGCATCCAAAGAAAAGGTCTTGATATGAGGCTATCACATAAGTAGTTTAGGTCGATTAGCTATTATAGCTGGGTTTTCAATCGTTTTCAAAGTCGAAGTCTGAGTTATTTTTTTTATTTCGTACTAGCTTTTACCCGCGACTTCATCCGCAGACTTCAATTATTCAACATCGTTATAATTATAGCTTATATGTTATCCTGATATATAAACAATAATTCTGTAAAGTTTCATAAAAATCCGTTCAGCCGTTTTTGCGTAAAGGGTAACAAACATCCATTGGTTGCAACCTTTTAAGAATGAAACCTTTACAGTGGGAAACTGACATGGTGTATAATTCAATGGTGTCATTGATGGCACACCCTGCCTGCTTGCATAAAATATATAACATACATAACATATAACATATATAACACATAACATAACACGGTAGAAGCAGTGGTAGCCGAGTGGTCGAACGCACGCTTTGCAATCAAAGTGCGCAGGTTCTATCCCCGGCTCGCACTTTTGGGTTCCATGTGCGAATCTCATTTTCATCTGAGATTATCACTTGCTAAGAAACGGTGACGGAAAACATCGTGAGGAAACCTGTGTGCCCGGTATAATGGCAATAGGCTCGCCCCCTATTACATTGGGACCAAAATACATCGGCGAAGTGTGGGCGCACTGCAGTGCACCTCTGCCTACCCCTTCGGGGAATACAGGCGTGATGATGTATTAACATAACACGCTGATCTCCACAATTTATTTTTCAGTGCCATTGATTAGCTCAACAACAAATGGTTGAGTAATTTCACGCGACAATGTGGTAAATACCCATAAATTACCCCAAATTTTATAGAAATTATAAATCATCTACAATCCATTTACAATGGCGTTTTCCAACACAATAATGTTATGTAATGGTGTTGTAAATATAGAATGAAATTTCTATAATTTTCGGGGATTGTGGTTATATCAAATAAGTAATTAGGTATCTCATTCATTTTGTGGTATTTCAGTCTATGTTCCTTGTGTAATATAAGCAAGTCGTTATGCTGTTTGTTGCCCTGTCTCCTCGCTATACTATTATGTATATTTATATACAATGGAATCAAAAGTGAAATGATTAATAAATTAATTTAGAAGGTACGTATTTATAAACGTTGTATCTTGTACAACAAGACTTGAGATGCCTGCAACGCTATTATGTTCAATCAAGCATCTTATTTATAGTTTTTTAATTTTATTGTTTATTTTCACCCGACTACGGCGAAGCCAAAATGAAGGGTTATGATTTTAGCAGTGGTATGTATGTTTGTATTTACGTATGTTCTTCCCTAGCGCCTAAACTATTCATTCGATTTTGATAAATAAGTGTCAATGGATACGTTTACATAACGCCGATAACATAGGCTACATTTTAACGTACTTCAACAATATGAGGAGCTGATTTTCCCTTGTAAAACCCGATTTTAACCGATTTCATTCCTTTTTTCTTGATTTTTTGTTAAAATAGTTAACCATGGTTCAATGTGCCTATCTAGATAACTAACTAAAATGTTCTAGGCTGTGCTAGCAGTAGTAATTTCAGACCATATTTCAATAACACGTGTACACATTCCGCCATTTTGTTTGCAGGTCTGTGTGTGAAATGGACATTCAGTAAAACTATGTTTTTAATATGTAAATGTAATGTATGCTTACAATAAGTAAAACCCCACGCACACTGGAGCGTCAAAACCGGCACGTCAGAGTATTCGCCAATGCCAAAATGAACTCTGTGCCGATATACATAAAGATCGGATTTTTGTATTAAAAGCCATGTACCCACGTGCCAAAATTTTCGCGCGCTGTCAGTGTCATTCAGTTGAAGAATGAACTTTTTCTATGAGTCAATACAGTTTGTTTAAGTATGGCAACAAATTAGACGTGTGAGCGTCGACACCCCACAGTGTGGGAAGATTAATGCTTTCTTAACACCCACTTAATGATAGAGTTTACTTAACTTATTTTGTATATAATAAATATTTTTCTCCAAATAAATGCATTATTTATAATTTAGTAGATAGCCTAGTTAGCCATGATGTATGTGTTTCCTGAAAGGGTAGTCAGAGGTGCACTGCAGTGCCCCTACAATTCGCCGATGTATTTAGGCTCCAATGTAATAGGGGACGAGCCTATTGCCATTATACCGTGCATGTTCCCCCTCTTTACGAGAGAGATTTGGACCTTCCACCACGCTGACCCAGTGCGGGTTGGTGAACTTCACACGCCTTTCTATAGACATGCAGGTTGCCTCACAATAATGGATAATAGTGGTAGGTATTATTGAAACTGACTTTCGCTCATGATATTTGAAAATCCCTGACGTGTGTACCCTGGATTTGGACTTTCACCCCTTGCGTCCAAGGCGGTCGCTCTACCAACTAGCTACCGTATTTATAGGTATGAATACTGCCAATACCTTAAAAACTTCAAGTAAAGCAAAAATCGTGCGGGTTCTAAAACAATTGAGCATTTTCCCTGGGACTCGCCGAGTGTCAAACCTCAGTGTCTTCAATGGACACCGCTGTCGATCCTGTCTTACAGAAGTAGCAGTGGTGGGAATGTGTGATGGTCTCAACCCATAAAAAAGAAAAGCAAAGTGTGGGCGTGCGACTAGTTTTAAAATTACGTAATGGAGGGGCCTTCCGTGTCAGCTATAAAACGGCGAAGGGCGCGCATCTCTAACTGCGTCGTAAAATCGGTAAAGTGTATCATTTTGGATAATCGATACTGGGCACACGAAGGTGACAGTATTGCGCGTGTCCCCACTATAATAGCCCACTTTCACCTTGATATATTACACATTGAGAAGTAAATATCGCCAGTCATCACATACTCATCGTATGATCCCTAAGCACAGGTTGTACTATATGTACCGTACAATGGACTGCGGGTGATCACAGTTACATTAAAACCAGGGCAAAGTCCGAAAAAGGCCATTTGCGAAATTTTCTGGTGGCGGGAATCAAACCAATACACCCACCCGTCATCGCAGTCCTGCAAGAGATTTTTACGTCATTGTAATTTCTAACTTCCTTTGATGTAGTGCACTACGCTCAGTACACTTTGAGGAACTTTAGTCATATTTTTACAGATGAGCTGATTTCCTCATTTTGGGGGGTATGCTTTATTGTTATTTGTTGGTGGTATAAATAATACATCAATTTCAATGTGTTACTGGTAGCTACCATTGTAATTCGACTGAACAACGCAGATGGTGGGCGACGACTGGCGTAACATTGTTGGTGGTATAAATAATACTTCAATTTCAATGTGTTACTGGTAGCTACCATTGTAATTCGACTGAACAACGCAGATGGTGGGCGACGACTGGCGTAACATTGTTGGTGGTATAAATAATACTTCAATTTCAATGTGTTACTGTATCTACCATTGTAATTCGACTGAACAACGCAGATGGTGGGCGACGACTGGCGTAACATACTGGCCAGTCGGGCGCTTACATTATTTCGCTGATATAGGTTAATTTATACCTAGCTTATGTGTCGCTACACTCATAGTGTACATCTTCATCGGTCAGCAACTGATACACGAAATGCAGAAATCTCAAACGTCGCAAGAGTACCTATGTTCGTAACTAGGCTGCTGCTTTCTAACTATCTATAGACGTTATTACATCATGTAGACCGAGACAAGATGAAAGTAGTAACAGTGGAGCAGGTGAATATATATTCCTAATAGCGGACACCTATATTGTTTAATCTGTGGATTCGACTTACTAATGATAAAATAACCTGTCTTCTCTATTCTTGCGTCCCAACCTTTTTTTTTATTATTTATTTTATTTCTTATATATACTACCAATTCGCTAACTTTCGCGTATCTCTGTGTAAAAAAACCGGTCAAGTGCGAGCTGGACTCGCGCACGGAAGCCTTTCCGTACCAAAACTGTGAATCTCATGTAAACTGTGAATCTCATGTAAATCTCTGTTATAAATTTCAACTTGATACTTTCACGCTTTTCTGAGAAAAAGGGTCTTGACAGACAGACAGACAGATTGACAACAAAGTGATCGTATAAGGGTTCCGTATTTTAATATTTAGGTACGGAACCCTAAAAAATATTGATTTCGCCTATAAAAATATAAAATATTTCAGTCGCCCTTCAAACCACTTAAATTTAGATTTTTCAGTACAAAATTGTTCTGCAAAGCCACTGCAAATGGATAATAACTGAAATAATGAATTAGGGGATACTCTACAATTTACCTTTTGAAGGTGAACTCATGTTAGTTTAACCTCACAGCAAATAATGGGAAATGAAAACAAACGCTCCGATAATAAAACACGTAGACTGTAGGTAATTTCTCAGGAGAGGAAGGCGGTCGGTCACCGGGGACTCTTACCACTGCGATTGAATCTCTATTACTCACATAATAAGTCTTACATTTACAAATCAGCGTTTCTGTCACCTAATGTAAACGAAATATAGGAGGGTAGATAAAGGGTAGATAAAATTCTACAATGGCGCTGGTGTCGGTGACAGTGACGGTGACAGGTATGAATATAGCAATTGTGGATGAACTGAAGTATGCCGAGTATACTATTGCTATATTGAGGATTCATCCGCCATCTTTTTCACTGTCATCACCAATTTTTATTTATAATGTGTATTTATTGAATTTGTCCTTGCTATTAATTACTTGACATTGGCGAAATACCCGCGCTAGTCGCAGGTGGAGCCATTCCTCATCTTATTCCATTAAATTTCATCATTTCACTCATTTCGTAAAAAAGTAATTGCTATATTCATACCTGTCACCGTGTCGACACCAGCGCCATTGTAGTTTTTTTTTGAACTAATTATTTTTGCATTTCGTCGGACCCTTTTTCCAATTTTTCCCATAGGAGATTGCGCTCCTTCCATTCTACACCCCATAGAAATTACTAATGTCCTGAATCGACCCTCGCGTGTAAAATATTGCCAATACCAAAACGAACTTTGTGTCAATATGCATATAGTTTTAATTTCTGTGGTAAAGCCACGCCCCCACGTGTCAGAATTCGCTCGATCTGATATAGTCATTTCATTGAATAATGAACTTTTTCTATGAGCCAGTACAGTTTGTTTTGGTATGGCAAAACTTTACGCGCGAGTGTCTATGCCCCAGTGTTTAAATAACAAAAAAATCGGGGCTAACAATCTACCATAGAATACTACATAAATGCCACCGACTATAGTGACATCTAGCGAACGTAAACTCATAGTAGAGTCGCTGAAATCACGATGTTACAGACAGATAGACAAACAGTGCATCAATTTTATTAGGGTTCCGTACCCAAAGGGTAAAACGGGAACCCTATTACTGAGACTTCGCTGTCCGACCGTCCGTCTGTCACCAGGTTGTATCTCATGAACCGTGATAGCTAGAGAGTTGAAATTTTCACAAATGATGTATATCTGTTGCCGCTATAACAACAAATACTAAAAACAGAATAAAGTAAAATATTTTAGGGGGCTCCCATACAACAAACGTGATTTTATTGCCGTTTTCATAGATAATGGTACGGAACCCTTCATGCGCGAGTCCGACTCGCACTTAGCCGGTTTAAATATAAATATCGCCGTCTTTATTGAATTTACCCATGCTATTAATTACTTGACACTGGCTGAAATACCCGCTAAACGCAGGTGGAGCCATTTCTCATCTTAGACCATTATATATCATCATTTCATAAAAAAAGAAGAAGAAGATCGCCAGACAACGCATATTTATTTATTTATTTATTTGCACAATAAGTAAAAAAAAATACAAAGGTAAGCTTAATGCCGTGGGCATTTTCTACCAGCCAACCTTAGAGTGATGTAGAGAGAGGAAAAAAAAACTAAGTGGGTGCAAGAAATAAAAGACGTGAATGCAAAGAGACAAAAG